>CAWUFW010004327.1:947793-1571993 GCA_963921515.1 Calotriton arnoldi
TGATCTGGGTTTAATCCATCATCATTCTTTAGCTCACTCCACCACCCCAGTTCAGACATGGCCATATGCAAATCAGTCTGACCCTGTGCCTCATGGGAACAGCCCAGCACGAACTGCCAAGCCATGTCTTCCCTGGACCGGAAACAAGCATCCTAGGACCGGTTTCTGGCATTCCAGCCGTCATCAGCCAGGCTTGCTTGAATCCAGTGGCAAAGTGAGCAAGGGACCCACGTCTGGGCATACCCCGCCAACTTAGGGCGAACAAAGCGATACAAAAGGGGATGATGGACGGAACGTTTGAGCCAATCAAACACTCACCCCCAGTCAACTGATCTGGGTTTAATCCATCATCATTCTTTAGCTCACTCCACCACCCCAGTTCAGACATGGCCATATGCAAATCAGTCTGACCCTGTGCCTCATGGGAACAGCCCAGCACGAACTGCCAAGCCATGTCTTCCCTGGACCGGAAACAAGCATCCTAGGACCGGTTTCTGGCATTCCAGCCGTCATCAGCCAGGCTTGCTTGAATCCAGTGGCAAAGTGAGCAAGGGACCCACGTCTGGGCATACCCCCGCCAACTTAGGGCGAACAAAGCGATACAAAAGGGGATGATGGACGGAACGTTTGAGCCAATCAAACACTCACCCCCAGTCAACTGATCTGGGTTTAATCCATCATCATTCTTTAGCTCACTCCACCACCCCAGTTCAGACATGGCCATATGCAAATCAGTCTGACCCTGTGCCTCATGGGAACAGCCCAGCACGAACTGCCAAGCCATGTCTTCCCTGGACCGGAAACAAGCATCCTAGGACCGGTTTCTGGCATTCCAGCCGTCATCAGCCAGGCTTGCTTGAATCCAGTGGCAAAGTGAGCAAGGGACCCACGTCTGGGCATACCCCCGCCAACTTAGGGCGAACAAAGCGATACAAAAGGGGATGATGGACGGAACGTTTGAGCCAATCAAACACTCACCCCCAGTCAACTGATCTGGGTTTAATCCATCATCATTCTTTAGCTCACTCCACCACCCCAGTTCAGACATGGCCATATGCAAATCAGTCTGACCCTGTGCCTCATGGGAACAGCCCAGCACGAACTGCCAAGCCATGTCTTCCCTGGACCGGAAACAAGCATCCTAGGACCGGTTTCTGGCATTCCAGCCGTCATCAGCCAGGCTTGCTTGAATCCAGTGGCAAAGTGAGCAAGGGACCCACGTCTGGGCATACCCCCGCCAACTTAGGGCGAACAAAGCGATACAAAAGGGGATGATGGACGGAACGTTTGAGCCAGTCAAACACTCACCCCCAGTCAACTGATCTGGGTTTAATCCATCATCATTCTTTAGCTCACTCCACCACCCCAGTTCAGACATGGCCATATGCAAATCAGTCTGACCCTGTGCCTCATGGGAACAGCCCAGCACGAACTGCCAAGCCATGTCTTCCCTGGACCGGAAACAAGCATCCTAGGACCGGTTTCTGGCATTCCAGCCGTCATCAGCCAGGCTTGCTTGAATCCAGTGGCAAAGTGAGCAAGGGACCCACGTCTGGGCATACCCCGCCAACTTAGGGCGAACAAAGCGATACAAAGGGGATGATGGACGGAACGTTTGAGCCAATCAAACACTCACCCCCAGTCAACTGATCTGGGTTTAATCCATCATCATTCTTTAGCTCACTCCACCACCCCAGTTCAGACATGGCCATATGCAAATCAGTCTGACCCTGTGCCTCATGGGAACAGCCCAGCACGAACTGCCAAGCCATGTCTTCCCTGGACCGGAAACAAGCATCCTAGGACCGGTTTCTGGCATTCCAGCCGTCATCAGCCAGGCTTGCTTGAATCCAGTGGCAAAGTGAGCAAGGGACCCACGTCTGGGCATACGCCCGCCAACTTAGGGCGAACAAAGCGATACAAAAGGGGATGATGGACGAGAACGTTTGAGCCAATCAAACACTCACCCCCAGTCAACTGATCTGGGTTTAATCCATCATCATTCTTTAGCTCACTCCACCACCCCAGTTCAGACATGGCCATATGCAAATCAGTCTGACCCTGTGCCTCATGGGAACAGCCCAGCACGAACTGCCAAGCCATGTCTTCCCTGGACCGGAAACAAGCATCCTAGGACCGGTTTCTGGCATTCCAGCCGTCATCAGCCAGGCTTGCTTGAATCCAGTGGCAAAGTGAGCAAGGGACCCACGTCTGGGCATACCCCCGCCAACTTAGGGCGAACAAAGCGATACAAAAGGGGATGATGGACGGAACGTTTGAGCCAATCAAACACTCACCCCCAGTCAACTGATCTGGGTTTAATCCATCATCATTCTTTAGCTCACTCCACCACCCCAGTTCAGACATGGCCATATGCAAATCAGTCTGACCCTGTGCCTCATGGGAACAGCCCAGCACGAACTGCCAAGCCATGTCTTCCCTGGACCGGAAACAAGCATCCTAGGACCGGTTTCTGGCATTCCAGCCGTCATCAGCCAGGCTTGCTTGAATCCAGTGGCAAAGTGAGCAAGGGACCCACGTCTGGGCATACCCCCGCCAACTTAGGGCGAACAAAGCGATACAAAAGGGGATGATGGACGGAACGTTTGAGCCAATCAAACACTCACCCCCAGTCAACTGATCTGGGTTTAATCCATCATCATTCTTTAGCTCACTCCACCACCCCAGTTCAGACATGGCCATATGCAAATCAGTCTGACCCTGTGCCTCATGGGAACAGCCCAGCACGAACTGCCAAGCCATGTCTTCCCTGGACCGGAAACAAGCATCCTAGGACCGGTTTCTGGCATTCCAGCCGTCATCAGCCAGGCTTGCTTGAATCCAGTGGCAAAGTGAGCAAGGGACCCACGTCTGGGCATACCCCCGCCAACTTAGGGCGAACAAAGCGATACAAAAGGGGATGATGGACGGAACGTTTGAGCCAGTCAAACACTCACCCCCAGTCAACTGATCTGGGTTTAATCCATCATCATTCTTTAGCTCACTCCACCACCCCAGTTCAGACATGGCCATATGCAAATCAGTCTGACCCTGTGCCTCATGGGAACAGCCCAGCACGAACTGCCAAGCCATGTCTTCCCTGGACCGGAAACAAGCATCCTAGGACCGGTTTCTGGCATTCCAGCCGTCATCAGCCAGGCTTGCTTGAATCCAGTGGCAAAGTGAGCAAGGGACCCACGTCTGGGCATACCCCCGCCAACTTAGGGCGAACAAAGCGATACAAAAGGGGATGATGGACGGAACGTTTGAGCCAATCAAACACTCACCCCCAGTCAACTGATCTGGGTTTAATCCATCATCATTCTTTAGCTCACTCCACCGCCTCCAGTTCAGACATGGCCATATGCAAATCAGTCTGACCCTGTGCCTCATGGGAACAGCCCAGCACGAACTGCCAAGCCATGTCTTCCCTGGACCGGAAACAAGCATCCTAGGACCGGTTTCTGGCATTCCAGCCGTCATCAGCCAGGCTTGCTTGAATCCAGTGGCAAAGTGAGCAAGGGACCCACGTCTGGGCATACCCCGCCAACTTAGGCGAACAAAGCGATACAAAGGGGATGATGGACGGAACGTTTGAGCCAATCAAACACTCACCCCCAGTCAACTGATCTGGGTTTAATCCATCATCATTCTTTAGCTCACTTCCACCACCCCAGTTCAGACATGGCCATATGCAAATCAGTCTGACCCTGTGCCTCATGGGAACAGCCCAGCACGAACTGCCAAGCCATGTCTTCCCTGGACCGGAAACAAGCATCCTAGGACCGGTTTCTGGCATTCCAGCCGTCATCAGCCAGGCTTGCTTGAATCCAGTGGCAAAGTGAGCAAGGGACCCACGTCTGGGCATACCCCCGCCAACTTAGGGGCGAACAAAGCGATACAAAAGGGGATGATGGACGGAACGTTTGAGCCAATCAAACACTCACCCCCAGTCAACTGATCTGGGTTTAATCCATCATCATTCTTTAGCTCACTCCACCACCCCAGTTCAGACATGGCCATATGCAAATCAGTCTGACCCTGTGCCTCATGGGAACAGCCCAGCACGAACTGCCAAGCCATGTCTTCCCTGGACCGGAAACAAGCATCCTAGGACCGGTTTCTGGCATTCCAGCCGTCATCAGCCAGGCTTGCTTGAATCCAGTGGCAAAGTGAGCAAGGGACCCACGTCTGGGCATACCCCCGCCAACTTAGGGCGAACAAAGCGATACAAAAGGGGATGATGGACGGAACGTTTGAGCCAATCAAACACTCACCCCAGTCAACTGATCTGGGTTTAATCCATCATCATTCTTTAGCTCACTCCACCACCCCAGTTCAGACATGGCCATATGCAAATCAGTCTGACCCTGTGCCTCATGGGAACAGCCCAGCACGAACTGCCAAGCCATGTCTTCCCTGGACCGGAAACAAGCATCCTAGGACCGGTTTCTGGCATTCCAGCCGTCATCAGCCAGGCTTGCTTGAATCCAGTGGCAAAGTGAGCAAGGGACCCACGTCTGGGCATACCCCCGCCAACTTAGGGCGAACAAAGCGATACAAAAGGGGATGATGGGACGGAACGTTTGAGCCAATCAAACACTCACCCCCAGTCAACTGATCTGGGTTTAATCCATCATCATTCTTTAGCTCACTCCACCACCCCAGTTCAGACATGGCCATATGCAAATCAGTCTGACCCTGTGCCTCATGGGAACAGCCCAGCACGAACTGCCAAGCCATGTCTTCCCTGGACCGGAAACAAGCATCCTAGGACCGGTTTCTGGCATTCCAGCCGTCATCAGCCAGGCTTGCTTGAATCCAGTGGCAAAGTGAGCAAGGGACCCACGTCTGGGCATACCCCCGCCAACTTAGGGCGAACAAAGCGATACAAAAGGGGATGATGGACGGAACGTTTGAGCCAATCAAACACTCACCCCCAGTCAACTGATCTGGGTTTAATCCATCATCATTCTTTAGCTCACTCCACCGCCCCAGTTCAGACATGGCCATATGCAAATCAGTCTGACCCTGTGCCTCATGGGAACAGCCCGGCACGAACTGCCAAGCCATGTCTTCCCTGGACCGGAAACAAGCATCCTAGGACCGGTTTCTGGCATTCCAGCCGTCATCAGCCAGGCTTGCTTGAATCCAGTGGCAAAGTGAGCAAGGGACCCACGTCTGGGCATACCCCCGCCAACTTAGGGCGAACAAAGCGATACAAAAGGGGATGATGGACGGAACGTTTGAGCCAATCAAACACTCACCCCCAGTCAACTGATCTGGGTTTAATCCATCATCATTCTTTAGCTCACTCCACCACCCCAGTTCAGACATGGCCATATGCAAATCAGTCTGACCCTGTGCCTCATGGGAACAGCCCAGCATGAACTGCCAAGCCATGTCTTCCCTGGACCGGAAACAAGCATCCTAGGACCGGTTTCTGGCATTCCAGCCGTCATCAGCCAGGCTTGCTTGAATCCAGTGGCAAAGTGAGCAAGGGACCCACGTCTGGGCATACCCCCGCCAACTTAGGGGCGAACAAAGCGATACAAAAGGGGATGATGGACGGAACGTTTGAGCCAATCAAACACTCACCACCAGTCAACTGATCTGGGTTTAATCCATCATCATTCTTTAGCTCACTCCACCACCCCAGTTCAGACATGGCCATATGCAAATCAGTCTGACCCTGTGCCTCATGGGAACAGCCCAGCACGAACTGCCAAGCCATGTCTTCCCTGGACCGGAAACAAGCATCCTAGGACCGGTTTCTGGCATTCCAGCCGTCATCAGCCAGGCTTGCTTGAATCCAGTGGCAAAGTGAGCAAGGGACCCACGTCTGGGCATACCCCCGCCAACTTAGGGCGAACAAAGCGATACAAAGGGGATGATGGACGGAACGTTTGAGCCAATCAAACACTTACCCCCAGTCAACTGATCTGGGTTTAATCCATCATCATTCTTTAGCTCACTCCACCACCCCAGTTCAGACATGGCCATATGCAAATCAGTCTGACCCTGTGCCTCATGGGAACAGCCCAGCACGAACTGCCAAGCCATGTCTTCCCTGGACCGGAAACAAGCATCCTAGGACCGGTTTCTGGCATTCCAGCCGTCATCAACCAGGCTTGCTTGAATCAAGTGGCAAAGTGAGCAAGGGACCCACGTCTGGGCATACCCCCGCCAACTTAGGGCGAACAAAGCGATACAAAAGGGGATGATGGACGGAACGTTTGAGCCAATCAAACACTCACCCCCAGTCAACTGATCTGGGTTTAATCCATCATCATTCTTTAGCTCACTCCACCACCCCAGTTCAGACATGGCCATATGCAAATCAGTCTGACCCTGTGCCTCATGGGAACAGCCCAGCACGAACTGCCAAGCCATGTCTTCCCTGGACCGGAAACAAGCATCCTAGGACCGGTTTCTGGCATTCCAGCCGTCATCAGCCAGGCTTGCTTGAATCCAGTGGCAAAGTGAGCAAGGGACCCACGTCTGGGCATACCCCCGCCAACTTAGGGCGAACAAAGCGATACAAAAGGGGATGATGGACGGAACGTTTGAGCCAATCAAACACTCAAATGACATCACTGATGACATCATCCACGTGATAATCTGATGCAGCTCTTCATACCCTAATATAACCTTTGATACACCCAATCTAAATTACAGACTGCCATTCGCAAAACCATAGACACTCCAACACCAATAACTACATACCCACTCACTGATTCTTAGGTCTACACACACACATCCACTCACTCACCCGTACAGTCACTCATACTTATGGTCACTCAGTACAGGACTATCATATGCACTCTTACTCCTATATAGACACTCAAACACCGCCACTCATCCATAGAGGTACTCACACACCTAGTCAGTCATGCAAATAATTAAACACACTGCCATTTACTCACCTATACAGTTATACACACACCAGCTCACTTAATCATACAAATACTAGCACATTGTTACGCTCTTATACAATCACTGATACAAGCACACACTCATCCATACAGCCACTATCACAATCACTCACTCTCGCTTATAGCTATTTATATACTCCAACACACATATATACTGCATTTCACATATGTAGTTACTCACACATGTACCACTGGGACATACATTCACTCACTAACACACTCTTACACACACTTACCCACCCATACAGTCTATCACAGATGCACTCTTGAAACCATCCACCCAGTGAATCACCCACTCACACATCTGTGCACAGTCGCACACACCCCATCCACACAAACACTCAGGCACCCATACAGATACTCAGACAACAAATCAATAACTCTTATAGACACTCATGTAGCTATTCACAAACCCATGCAGCCACTTACACAGCAACAGACAGATACAGACATTCACCCAGTTTAGTCACTAACCCATGCATTCAGTAAGATACGTTTAATCACTCACTTATAGAATTAGTCATGCACCTACTAAATCATCCATACAGACACTTATACACCCAGTCATTCTTCAATACGCCTTTCCCTATATATATTAAAAATATTTAAACTTTACAGAAACACACAGTCACTGGATGATGTCATCAGTGATGTCATTTGAGATGTCATCAGTGATGTCATCAGTGATGTCACTGACCATGTCATGAGTGATGTAATATGTGACGTCATCAGCAGTGCATTGCGGGCGCGAGTTATAGTTAGCTGAACTAACTATAACGGAGGAATTTCATGGGTTTTGTACGAGTGCAATGTCCAACTAACTATAACTGTCCCTAAAACCTATGGTTTTTTCAGTGAATATATATATATATATATATGTTATCTACTGGCGGTCGCCAGTAGATAGTTATAGTTAGGACCTATTATCCATTGGAAATCCGCGACATTCTATTTGCAATAACGTTGGCGCCGGTTGACGAATCTTCGCGAAAGCTTCCAACTTGTTGGGGGGCTCCAGTCCGCTCCTACCCTGAAAGTCTCGGGGTGATACGTCAAGCGGGGGCCGAGAAAAAAGGGGGGTCCCAAAACGCGTTTTCCCCATTCATTTTTCCATAGGAACCTTTAGTCGCAGCTACAGCCCGAACTGCTGAACGGAATTACCCCAAATTTGGCAAAGAGGTAGCCCTTGGTTCAGACTGGTGCTTTTTGCTAAAATGGTGTAAATCCGTTCAGTAGTTCCTGAGAAATTCACAATTAAAATCACATATATATCTATGGCCGCGTCGGATCCGCGTACCCTCCCGATCATGAGCTGCATGCTAATTGGCTGTCAACACTCCAAATCAGGAAGTGTTGGCAGCCATTTTGTCCCTCGGTAGAACCGAGGGACAGAAACAAGTGCGCAAAGCGCACAAAGGGGGCAGGGTAGAAACACCCTAACCCCCTAGGCCTGCTCAGGGGGTCCCACAAGGACCCCCTGGGCAAAAAAAAGCATTTTTAAAAAAAAAAAATCGGCAGGATGCGCTCAGGGTGCGCGGATCCTGCCGAAAAAAAAAAAAATCAAAGCGCGGTCTCCCGCGCTTCGATGTTAATTTGCCCCCGGGTGGGCCAAGTCCCGGGGGCATGGTGGGGGGTAAGTTTATGTATGGGGGCCTCTAAGGGCCCCCCAAGCCCGGGGACCGCCACCCCGGGGCTTTAACAAAAATGGTGCGGGAGGGCTCTTTGCCCTCCCGCTGCCCCGGGACCACCACCTCCTTCTGTTTTTAATTTTTAACCTGTGTGGGGGCTCCAGCCCCCCACACGCCCTGGGGACCGCCTCCTCCCGGGGCACTAAAAAATTAAAAATGGGGGTCCGTTTTGGACTCTCGAAGCCCCGGGGACCACCACCTCCCGGGGCTTTGAAAATGTGGGGAGGGGGCCGCGCGGCCCCCCTCCTGGAGCCAGTGATGGCCCTGGGGACCGCCACCCCCAGGGCCGGCTCCTGCAGTGTCCTGGGGTGCCTACCCCAGGATACTGCTGTTTGCAATGACAGGACGGGAGCCTCGCGGCTCCGTCCTGTCATACAGAACTGCTGATCCTGGAAGCGAGACAGGGAAGCTGCTCTCGCTTCCAAATTCAAGCAGAATTGCCTTTCCACATGGGGAGCTGCATATTAGCAGCTCCCCATGTGAAAAGCATGCCGGCTCCCGCAGGAGGCGGGGAGCCGGCAGGGTCCGTGGGGGAGTTGGGGTCCCCCCACGGACCCCAAAAGGATAGGGCCAGCCCTGGGGGATGGGGTCCAACTAGCCCACCAGGTACCTCCAGTAAGCGCCACGGAGCTGCGTTGCAGAGTGTTGTAAAAAGGGGCGTGGCCTCTGAACACCTCTCTGCAATGCAGCCCCCTGGCGCATACTGGAGGTACCTGGTGGGCTAGTTGGCCCCTAGGGACCCTCGGGATTGAGGAGGAATTAATTGTCCAACTTAAAACGCGCCACAGGGCGTGTTTGCAGACATGTCACTTCAGGCCCCACCCCCTTCCTTCACCATTGTGCAAATATTCCTCTAAAATCAGCCGAACTACGAATTCGGATTTACTCACTTGTTATCAGGAGAGACCTCAGTGCTGCATCTTTGAGCCCAGTACTGATCCTGAAAAGTAATTCTAGCCGTACTTACCAGTAACTTGAATTTCCTTCCATAGGATATCATTGCCTGCTTTTTGCTGAAAAAGTTTCTGTGTCGATTTTTGAAACATACAAATATTCCTCTAAAATCAGCCGAAATACGAATTTCGATTTACTCACCTGTTATCAGGAGAGACCTCAGTGCTGCATCTTTCAGCCCAGTACTGGTCCTGAAAAGTAATTTTAACCGTACTTACCAGTAACTTGAATTTCCTTCCATAGGCTAACATTGACTGGTTTCACTTGGAAATTCTTCTAAGTGTGGAGTTTTGGAACTTTATAATATTCCTCTAAAATCAGCCGAAATACGAATTCCGATTTACTCACCTGTTATCAGGAGAGACCTCAGTGCTGCATCTTTCAGCCCAGTACTGATCCTGAAAAGTAATTTTAACCGTACTTACCAGTAACTTGAATTTCCTTCCATAGGATATCATTGCCTGCTTTTTGCTGAAAAAGTTTCTAAGTGTCGATTTTTGAAACATACAAATATTCCTCTAAAATCAGGCGAAATACGAATTCCGATTTACTCACCTGTTATCAGGAGAGAACCCAGTGCTGCATCTTTTAGCCCAGCACTGACCCTGAAAAGTAATTCTAACCGTACTTATCAGTAACTTGAATTTCCTTCCATAGGAATCCATTGTCTGGTTTTCAGCAGAAAAGTTTCAAAGTGTCGATTTTCACAAACTACAAATATTCCTTAAAAATCGCCTGTGTGACTTAAACGCATTCTTTCAACTGTTTACAGGAGATGCACCAGTGCTGGTTCCAGGATCCACCTCTGAGTAAGAAAAAGTAACGATAACACTACTTACCTGCTAAGTGAATTTCCTCCCATAGTATAACATTGGTGATTCTATATGAAAAAGTTTCTAAGTGTCAACTTTTAAAATACAATAATATTCCTTAAAAATCACTACTGTAACCAAAACGCTTTTACTCAACTGTTTACAGGAGATGTCCCAGGACTGAATCTAGGATCCAGTCCTGTGGTTAGAAAAGTAATCCATAAAGTAACTAATTGCATTTAACTAGAAATTCACATTGAGCTCAATGTTGCATTGTTTTTGAAATTGTGTTGCCCATTGCAACAACTGTAACTACTGTACTTAAAAGTCTATTGCCTATTTGCAAAGTATTTAAACTAAAGTAATTCATTCTGAGAAAGTATATTTTGTAATGTAATTACAATGTAATTTAAAAAAATAAAATATCTAAAAATAAATAGTTTAAAAAAATGTAAATCAGTATCAAAAAAATAAATATAACAATTAATACATTTAAAAATTGTCATTTACAAAACCTTTGAAATTCACTGAAAAAACCATAGGTTTCAGACACGTTATAGTTAGGAATTAGCATTTAAAAAACCTTTGAAATTCACTGAAAAACCATAGGTTTCAGGCACGTTATAGTTAGAAATTAGCATTTAAAAAACCTTAGAAATTCACTGAAAAAACCATAAGGTTTAGGGACAGTTATAGTTAGTTGGATATTGCACTCGTACAAAACCCGTGAAATTCCCCCGTTATAGTTAGTTCAGGTAACTATAACTCGCGCCCCCGCAATGCACTGCTGATGACGTCACATATTACATCACTCATGACATGGTCAGTGACATCACACATTCGCAGTGTGTCACCTTCGCCAGGGTGACACGCTGCGAATGTAAAATAAATATCAGTTGAAATCAAGCCTTGGAGTGCCCAGCATCTTTGTGAGAGGATGAATTGTTCGCGAGTCCGTTATCGCGTGCTTGGTGCACCTGCCGTGCTGTGAGCGGTAGCCGTGACGGGATTGGGAAACAAAATATAAAAATTCCTCTCCGTTAGGCACAATGTTCTCTTGCAAAATGAAGCATGCAATCTCAAGATGTCCCTACATCAAGGGCGTCTGGGAGAAAAAATTATACGCGGCTGCCCGAGCCGCGGGAACAAGAGGTGCACCATTTCTTAATGTTGAAAGGCCATGGAAGGCAAAAATTCCTCTCCGTTAGGCACAATGTTCTCTTGCAAAATGAAGCATGCAATCTCAAGATGTCCCTACCTACTAAAGGACCTTACACAGCTTTTATTTTTACACAGGAGCACGGAGCCTACTAAAGGAGTGACACTAATACTTACCTGTGGAACTGCAATTACCATCATGCTATGTGGCGTTTACTGCAAGCCACGCCCACTGAGGGCTGTCTTATTCAACAATAAAAATGAAGTGAACAAACAGGTGAGCCTTCTGTGCCTTTGTGTGAAGCTCATGATTAAGAGGCGAATGCCTTGAAACGCGTCGAGCATGATTGTCAAGTTTGGACAGAGAGACAGCGTGCTGCAGCAAGGCTAACAATACCCGAAGGGCGAGAGCATTGTCGAGTGCACTCTTGAGCGCAAGGGCGTTTGGGAGAAAAAAAAATATATATATATATATATTAAACAGAGTGCCAAGCTGGACGAGATAACTGGAAAATTTATCACACACCACAAACTTCTCTTTCTCTAAAGAAGAAGACGCTCACTCAGAAATGCGTGCAGAAAAACACTGGGCTTTACTCCATAGCAAGACGTGTTTCGGCCACTTCAAGCCTTGATCACATCTATCGCAAAGCACCAAACACTGTGCCATAAGTTCAAACGTCACCATAGACACAGCCCCTGCTAAAATGTTTAGCTGGATCCGGCTTAGCAATGCACAGATTTCCATTTTTGTTGCAGTATAATCACTATGAAATTATTGACTGCAATTGTTTACTGCTTTACGATGTAATTCATTGACTTTTGACACAGTGCATGTTCATTTAAGCTGGTGCTCGACACTTGAAGTTTTTGTATTTTCTTCAAGCATTCCACTTTCTACGTCTATGGTGACTTTTCCATGCTTTTTTTCTTTTATGCTGGAATTCTGAGCCGAGTTCCCATTCTAGAGCTTAGGTTACCGGTTCCCAAACTGTGGTTCGCGGACCTCACGGGTCCATGACACATTCGCAGGGGGTTCGCATTGCAAAGTTCCTTGTATGACCAGCAGTTTTTGGGGCAACAACAAAAGTGTCAAAATAACTCCGGTGATTAATGTACCTGCTGGAGAGAGATGGGAGTTTTGTCTAGTGGCAGCTTCGAATTATCTATGGTAGGGCACATTGTTAATATGCCTGCTGCAAAGATTGCGTACCATGCATTTTAAAAAACTGTGTTTTATGTGCATAGCTCAGTGGGTTACTGCTTTTATCACAGAGATTCTCTTGTTACTGTGCAGTTCATAAGTTACAATCATAATCTAGCACAGTGAGCTATGAACTTCCATCAGTGAGCTGCATGCAAACTGCATGGTATAAGTTAGAAAGTTAAAAAAATTCCCAGTCTTTCAATATCCTGATTCTGCTAAAAAAGGTTAGTTTGGGTAGGAATAAGTTCTTATTATTGAAGTCAATGCTAACCACTGTGTTATGTTCTGAATCCTGAGTTTGTGCTTCTCCAGACCAAGCACTCTTAAAAAACGCCTACCAGTATGGATGACATGTGAATCCTACACCTTGTAGTCGCCTTTGCCTTATGTAACATTTTCTATGCACTGATTTTCACGGATATGGTTCATTGTCTCTGTATGTGTGTGATGTAAAGTGCTTTGTCACCCTACACTGATATAAGAGGTGCAATAAAACAAATGAAATGCATGTGACAGAGGGACTATGGAGAGATGAGAGGCACTGTTTGAGAGTGATAATGAGGGAATCATTGAATAACCCCAACAAAGAATGTTGTATCCTGGTGAACAAATCACATTTGTATATTGACAAATGTGTTGTAGAATGCACCATTTTTCCCCATATTTTTTGGGGCCGCGGCGGGGGGCAAACCCCACCTTTGCATATTTTTTCAATTTGGAATAATAAAATATTCAGTAATTCAAGTATTTGTTTCAATGTACTTGTTTGTGTATTTTTGGAGAATTACTGTTTTAATGTTTGAAATTCAAATCATACAAATTGCTTGTGGGCCCCTGGCTTCCAGTAGTGATACAGTGGGGGTCCTCAGGAGTCAAACGTTTGGAACCACTGGCTTAGGTTCCTTTCTTATATGTATTTGGTGATTTTCTTCTTGATGAAAAGTGGTCCTTTGGCCTGTACAGCTTTGTTGGTGATAAAAAACAACTTGAATGTGGATCTTCTGGCAACAGTTGGGGGCCCTCAAGCAGGGGAGATGTGTGCTTGTGGCTCCATATGTACCACTAAATTGTGTAATGGGAGCAACTGGTATTTTACAGCACATACAGATATCAAACCTGAAGAATAAAGCATTGTGTAAAAACTGTGAGCAGAATTTCAACCAATTTATAGAAGAACTCCATCAGTGGTCCAGTGATGGTTTAGTACTTCCTTAGTTAATGGTAAAATAGAATTTTGCTCGATTTGTATCATGAAAAGCATCGAGAAAGACTGTAATGCATCCCACTTGTCAACATTATCAGTACTTTCACTCATTAAATTTTGCTTTGAAGAAGACAGAACATAATGTATTCATCGTATGCCATTTCATTTAAATGTTTTTGGAGCAAGAGCGAGTGTGAGCAGGACTGAATTATGCTAAATATAGGAAAGTGAAGACTAATGAAAAGTGAATTAACAAAAGGAATTTAAAACCGTGGGTGCTGCTTCGTAAAAAATAGCTCAGTAGATGAGATCATGATGACTTCAAGTCGCCATTGTCTATTATGATAATGATGACTTCAAGTCACCACCAGGGTACCTATGCTGAAGTCTCTGACTAGATTTGGCGTTAGCGAAATCCTTTTGATTTCATTAAAATTATATGAAAATATACATACTTATATGGGCTTTCTGTCAGCCTTCTTTATCTACTGGTCTGTTGTGTCATTCACATTTTTCTTCCAGCCCACTTCAGTCATTGGCTAACTTCACTGAGAATAACAGCATTCTATCCTTTCACAAGGAGAAGTTTCACACACAAAGTCATTCCCTTGAGTGCTTTTTAAGACCAAATGATATTTTTTGTTTTTAGCCAATGTTTCTTTTTATATTTTCAGGTCCATACAGCTTCCCCAACAATAATGTTTTGCAAAAACTATGGCAAAACAAAACTAGCATTGACAAAACCAAAACTCTGGCACACAGTGCCAAACCTATTGGCTTTGCAAATGCATGTTTTTAATTAGTAACCAATCCCCTTTAATTAAATGATTTATTTAAAAGTATTAGGTTGCAGTGGTATGAAAATTAAAACCCAGTCCTGGGTGACTCTATCCATTGTTTCGGAGTCATCTGACATCCTTAACTGGAAGGGCTATGATCTGGTCACAGGTCCTGCTTTGCGATTACACTTTTCGGTCAAATTGTACTTTGATGGTATGTATACATGTATATATCTGGTATTTATGTAGTAGCATCTAGCCTAAAGTAAACAGAGTGTTTTACAGCTTCAAAGGTAAAGATATAGTCAAGGGGTTTTAGAGGGGAAGCTGAGTTCTGAGACTGAAGGTGCATAGTTATTTTATTGTGATGCAGTAGTCTATAAAGAGGTGTGTCATCAGCTCTTCTCTAAATGGGAAGATGGTTGGGGCAGCCCTGGTAGATACATGAATGTCGATCAAAATCCTAGTTGCATAAATGGAGAAAGTATGTTGCCTTGTTTATTCCTATTTTCATCTCTAGTCTGATTTTGTCCTGCCTGCTGATGTGAAAAAACTGGTGAGCGTGCCAGCCGGACAGACAAGGTGCTGGTTGTGATGACTGTGTAGAAGATGCATCAGATTTTGAAGATGCTGTTGACTGGCAACGAGAGACAGCAGGGTGGTCATATTTCTTCAGCCCCTTGATAAGGTGGGCGACAGCATATATGAGACCCCTATGTGGGCCACCAGTAATGTGTGGTTTTAATCAATGATTCTTTGCCCACTACGTAATTGGCTCTGCAGTGCATTCATAAGAAGAGCTCCACCCATTCCTTATCTGTGAACTGGAATTCAAACTTGGATTTACACTGCTGTTGTTCTGACTATATATTTTGTAGGAGTTTCTGTCAAGAATGTTAAATCTCCAAGATCATCCCTTGTCACTCTCTTTCGCCAGAAGCCATCTTTTGAATTTCATTAGGGGTCACTAGGCTGCTACCTGACATTATTGAGTGTTGTATAACCCAGTGAGTTACTTGCTAGTAATTAAATCTTTCTGCTTAAGGTATATCACATTTTCTTTCAGTGGCTTCTAAGAGCTTATGAATGAAGTTTCTTGTTAAGCCACAGGATAAATTATATCTGTGTCCTAGCAATATTTTCATCTGTGAAACACCATTATTTCTCATATTCTTACTTATCCCTTTCAAAGATGCATCGGAGTTGGGCTGACTGGTAATATTTCACTACATTGGGGAAACCTAGGGACATATTCACAAGGACTTATCTCCGATTTATCTCCACCTTAACTCACCAAAAGTGGAGATAGATTTAACACCCCATTCACAAGCGGGTGCAAAGTGCAGACATCGCCAGTATTCCCGAGAGAACTGCCGCAAAATGTATCTCCACGGTGGACACCACCAACTAACCCTAATGAGATGCAGAGTAAGCGTTCCCGTGCAAAAACACACGAAAACACCACTACACCACTCTCACAACGAACTGCCAGATCTGCGATGCGAACCAAAAAGAGGCGATAAGCCGCGGTAGCACCAGGGAATTAACACCTGCCTTTTGCTGGTGTTAAGCTGGCCGACTGCCTGCAGCATGAAAGGAAGCACAGCCAAGAGCCACATCTGAAGACCCACAGATGCCATGGAGACAATGACCATGCAGCCCGGAGACCCATGAGGGCCACAACACCCACCGCCACCACTCCCAGGCCCCCCCCGAGACCCCCAGTACCTGGTGGTTACTCACCCTGTTGCCGTTGTGTTGTGTCCTGTCGAGCAGTGTCCGGTGCCCCGACTCCTGCCACGGTCTCCACACTGATGACTGTCGACACCAGCTCCTCCATGTCATCCAGCTCCAGCTGTGGCGCTGGGCTCCCACCTCCAGTCTGCGTTGCTGCCTACTGGTTGGCTGCGAGTTTCTCCTTGGTCTTGCGCTTGATGTCATTCCATCGCCTCTTGACCTCGTCCATTGACCTCTTGTGCTCTCCGACGGCGTTCACCTTGTCCACGATGGACCGCCATAATCCATTTTTGGTGCCCAATGACACATTGGAGGCAACGAACAGTTGTTGATGGTGTTCTATCACCTCCGTGACCAGGATCCTATTCTCCTGCGGACTGTACTTCATCTTCCTCTTCTTCTTGTCCTTGCCCTTCCCTGTCACCGTGGTCCCAGTCTGATCGTCCGGGGTACTTGTGGGGTTGCGCACGTCCTCTGCGCCTGCTCCGGCTGCCTCCATGGTGCTTCGGTGTTGGTCATTTTGTGTTTGTGTGTTTTTTCTCCTTTTGTAGTGATTTTCCCGCCTGCTGTGTGTGTATGGCAGGCCTGGCGCTGCTTATCGCTGATTTCCTCATTGCGAATGGGCTCATCGCACGTTTTTTGGTGTTCGGGTTTGTGTTTTATCGCCGTCGCGGTGGTTGTATCGCGGACATTGTCCGCGGTTTCAGGTGACTATCGCATGGTACCGTCGTATTGTGAGTTCCACGTTCACACGGGGTTATTTTCCCGCGATGGACTGCGATGTGTAAAGTTGCGTTAGCATTTTCAGGTGATATTTAGCACACGTTCTTGTGAATATCCCCCCTAGTTCTTTATTTCTCATGTTAACAGTTGGTGGCACGGAATGCTTGTTTTTTTCCCCTGCCCATATAAAGTTGTCGATCGAATTCTACAACTTTTTAGGTAGTGAAACATGCAGGGGCAAAGGGTAGTTTTGAAACCGTAAAGCATACTAACAGATGATAGTCTACCTATCTAAGAGGGCATACCCGTGTGCCATGATTGCAAATGCTTTTGGATAGATTTGTGATACAGCAAACAAATGATGGACGGAATGCTGACAATGCAAACATTCTCCCCCCAGTCAAAAGATCTGGGTTAATTCCATCATTTTTTTGTGCCCACTACGCCACCCCAGTTTGGACCCAGTCATATGCAAATCAGTCTTGACCCTGTGCCCCATGGGAACAGTCCAGACCGAACTGCCAGGCCAGGTCCTCCCTGGACCGGAAACAAGAATCCTGGGACCAATTTCAGGGTATGTCACCCTTCTTCAGCCAGGCTAGCTTGAATCTAGTGGCACAGTGAGCAAGGGACCCATGTCTGGGCATACCCATCCCACTTAGGGCGAAAAGTGATACAGCAAACAAATGATGGATGGAATGCTGACAATGCAAACATTCTCCCCCAGTCAAAAGATCTGGGTTAAATCCATCGTTTTTTTGCCAACTACGCCACCCCAGTTTGGACCCAGCCATATGCAAATCAGTCTTGACCCTGTGCCCCATGGGAACAGCCCAGACCGAACTGCCAGGCCAGGTCCTCCCTGGACCGGAAACAAGCCTCCTGGGACCAGTTTCAGGGAATGTCACCCTTCTTCAGCGAGGCTAGCTTGAATCCAGTAGCACAGTGAGCAAGGGACCCACGTCTGGGCATACCCATCCCACTTAAGCCGAAAAGTGATACAGCAAACAACTGATGGACGGAATGCTGACAATGCAAACATTCTCCCCCAGTCAAAAGATCTGGGTTAAATCCATCGTTTTTTTGCCCACTACGCCACCCCAGTTTGGACCCAGCCATATGCAAATCAGTCTTGACCCTGTGCCCCATGGGAACAGTCCAGACCGAACTGCCAGGCCAGGTCCTCCCTGGACCGGAAACAAGCATCCTGGGACCGGTTTCAGGGTATGTCACCCTTCTTCAGCCAGGCTAGCTTGAATCCAGTGGCACAGTGAGCAAGGGACCCACGTCTGGGCATACCCATCCCACTTAGGGCGAAAAATGATGGATTTAGGCCCAGATCTCTGTACTGGGGTGAATGTATGACATTGTTCTGCATTCTGTCCATCAACTGTTGTTTTTGCATTTGTCACCCCGAGTGGGACGGGTATGTCCAGACGTGGGTCCCGTGCTCTCCATGCCACTGGAATCAAGCTATCCTGGCTGAAGAGGGGTGAAACCCCGAAACCAGTCCTAGGATGCTTGTTTCCAGTCCAGGGAGGACCTGGCTTGGCAGTTCGGGCTGGACTGTTCCCATGAGGCACAGGGTCAAGACTGATTTGCATATGGCTGGGTTCAAACTGGAATGGCATGGTGAGCAAATAAACGATGGATTTAGGCCCAGATCTCTGTACTGGGGTGAATGTATAACATTGTTCTGCATTCTGTCCATCAACTGTTGTTTTTGCATTTGTCACCCCGAGTGGGACGGGTATGCCCAGACATGTGTCCCGTGCTCTCCATGCCACTGGAATCAAGCTATCCTGGCTGAAGAGGGGTGAAACCCCGAAACCGGTCCTAGGATGCTTGTTTCCAGTCCAGGGAGGACCTGGCTTGGCAGTTCGGGCTGGACTGTTCCCATGAGGCACAGGGTCAAGACTGATTTGCATATGGCTGGGTTCAAACTGGAATGGCATGGTGAGCAAAAACGATGGATTTAGGCCCAGATCTCTGTACTGGGGTGAATGTATGACATTGTTCTGCATTCTGTCCATCAACTGTTGTTTTTGCATTTGTCACCCCGAGTGCGACGGGTATGCCCAGACGTAGGTCCCGTGCTCTCCATGTCACTGGAATCAAGCTATCCTGGCTGAAGAGGGGTGAAACCCCGAAACCGGTCCTAGGATGCTTGTTTCCAGTCCAGGGAGGACCTGGCTTGGCAGTTCGAGCTGGACTGTTCCCATGAGGCACAGGGTCAAGACTGATTTGCATATGGCTGGGTTCAAACTGGAATAGCATGGTGAGCAAAAAACGATGGATCTAGTCCCAGATATCTGTACTGGGGTGAATGTATGACATTGTTCTGCATTCTGTCCATCAACTGTTGTTTTTGCATTTGTCACCCCGAGTGGGACGGGTATGCCCAGATGTGGTCTCGTGCTCTCCATGCCACTGGAATCAAGCTATCCTGGCTGAAGAGGGGTGAAACCCCGAAACCGGTCCTAGGATGCTTGTTTCCAGTCCAGGGAGGACCTGGCTTGGTAGTTCGGGCTGGACTGTTCCCATGAGGCACAGGGTCAAGACTGATTTGCATATGGCTGGGTTCAAACTGGAATGGCATGGTGAGCAAAAAAACGATGGATTTAGGCCCAGATCTCTGTACTGGGGTGAATGTATGACATTGTTCTGCATTCAGTCCATCAACTGTTGTTTTTGCATTTGTATAGATTTGAGCAGCTGATCTTAATTCTGTATGCTCCTTTGTTCAATGGCTGGCGTTATTTGAATCCCTAGTGTGTATTCAAATCCCTTGCACTACAAAATGGGACTCGGGATTGCATAGCTAAAGTCTTCCCCCTCTTGTAGCAATATTCAGCACCTGGGATTTCTTCAAATTGATCCTAATTCCTGATTCCCTGTACTCCTGCAGCTCTTTCATTCGGGTGAAAGAGAGTGGTTTGAAACCAGGGTATCGTCCATCTTCATACACAGTAATTTTGTATTCATATTTTCTAGTGTCACACCTTTAATATCATTCAGTCTTTCTACCTTGTTTTCCATGGACTCTGTGGTAAGGACAAAAAGCAACAGTGTCAGATGGCAACCCTGTCTCGTTCCTCTCTGCACATCCACTAGTGGAGGGGATATTCCATTAATCCTGCTATGTGTGTTGGGGATTTAATATATCTTAAGACTTTGCTTAAAAAGTTTGGTCCAATGCAAGACTCTTCTATTGTTTTGCTCAAAGCTTGCGAGTTGACTCAATTGAATGCCTTCTCAACAAGAAGATCATCAGTGCATGTTCCTTGTTCTGTAGCCGAGATGGCTGAGGAGGTCTGTGGAAGTGAAGGCTTAGGGCAGTGCGAGAGAATTCATGGTGTCTGGTTGAAGAGGAGGATAGGGGCTGCACACCTTTGGGAGGGGGCAAGAGCTGGGGACAAGGATCAAGGAGTGAGCACTGTCATGTGTGATGATGAGGTTTAGGGCTTTGTGTAACTGAGGGATAGCTTGGTTGCCTGAGCCTAGAACAAGTTAGATCTGCCTATGCGACTGTTCATTTTCTCTAAGTCGTGCAGCTATCAGACCTTTCTATTGGACTGCATGATAAATGTGCTCATAGCATCAACATATCTATTATATCAGACTTCTTTTTTTTTTCCTTTTTAATTGTTTATTTGAGTTTTTACATGATAATAATAATTACCCCCCTATGCCCCAAGCAGACAATTTCCATAAATACAACACATCCATAAAGCGGTTGACAGTACATAGTTCTATAAAGTGCTTGAAATACATACATCTATAAACAACATCAGGTATCTAAAAGGAAGAAAGGATAAAAAAAGCCTCTTAGACAAGTACATACATAAATATACTGACGGCAGAAAAGTACATATCCAAACTGTAACTCCCACCCCCGCTTGGTCAATCTAGATACCCCCGCTACTCCCAATTACTGAGGGGGAGCCAGACTTTCCACATTTTTTTCCGGGTCTTTTGCTGAGTATTTTGCCCTTTCCAAATAATAAACTGATAGTAGGCGCATAAACCATTGATGAAATACCGGCGGGGAAAGATCAAGCCAGGATGTTGTCAAACATAACCAATAAACGGCCATGGCAACAAACATAAAAGTTTGAATATTAGATGGAGTTGTCTCATCGAGGACCCCTAGTAGAATTCACCGAGGGGGCAGAGTGAAATCTATCCCTAGTTTGTTTGCAAAAAACTCAATAATCCCTGCTTTGAGTGCGTCTAACGCTGGGCAGGTGGCTATCATGTGAACTAAGTCCACTCCAAATTCCTTACATCTTGGGCATCTTGTCCCTGTGGTCCCTCCCAATTTAGCTGTTTTTCCCGGGGTTATATACAGGTTAAAACAAGTTTTAAAATGTTGAGCCTGTAGGTTAGCCGAGATTAAAAACATCTGAGTACTTTCTAGTGACCTAGCCAGGTCGCTTGGTAGCGCATTAATCTTGTCTTCCCAGTCCTTTGAATGTTTGGACAAATCATCAGGCATTGTTTTATTCAAGACTCTATATAAAGCCCTTATTGGAGTATTATCAGCAATAATCATCTCAGTAGCCTCTATCTTTTCAAATCCCATGGCCCCCCACCTTTCTTCCTTAAAAAAACCCTAATTTGTAAATATTTTTAAAAAATCCTTATGGTCAAGCCTAAAATGTTGTCAGATAATATCAAATGTCTTTATCGAATTTGTGACAAAGTATAGAAAATCCATGCGTCACCAATTTGCTAATGTACAAACCCTGAAAATTTTCAGGTAAAAGAGGATTATCCTGTATTGAAGTATAGTGGTTAAGTCTCCCCAAACTAGCCTTTTGCAGACTTTACTCCATATACGAAATGCCGCCATTAAAACTTCAAACCAAACTCTCTTGTAGTACCCAAATTCAATCTGCTGAAGAAGGCATGCCCGGATTTTTTCCCCTAATAAAAGCTCATATATAGATGGGGGTCAAGATATCCTGTCCAGAAATGGCCTCCTTCATATATAAAATGACTGCAAATTGTTGTGAGGCAGCAGCCCAATAATATAATTTAAGACTGGGCACTGATAACCCACTGCGTTCTTTCGGCAGAGTCATAAATCTTAACGATCTCCTGGGGTTAGCATAAGCCCAAAGAAATCATGCTAATATCCCATCGAGTATTTTAAACCAGTTATTTCCAATATACAACGGGATAGCCCGAAAGAGATACAGAACTTTGGGTAGAAATATCATTTTAATCAAGTTGCTCTGCCTTATCAACGAGAGTCTCAGATTATTCCATCTCCCAAAATCCTGTTTAGTCTTCAAGGGTATCATGTTGGTTTCCACAATCTTTCCGATCTCTGACTTAATACGCCCAAATATAGCACTTCTTCAGTAACCTGCCCATCCGAAAGAGAATAGCCCAAATTTCTTGGCTTCCTTTTCAATTTCCAAAAGGGCACCACGGGGTTTGGGGGTAACAATAGTCAGATCATCAGCATAAGCCAGGATTTTGTCTCCCCCCGAGCGACTTCATTGGTACAATTGCAAAATTTAGTTGAATTTGCCTGATCAGAGGATCAAAATATAACGCGAATAGAAGGAGGGAGTAGGGGCAACCCTGCCTGGTACCCCGTTCTATAACTACTTTTTCTGACAAACCTCCCATTAGAGAAATCCATGCTCAAGGGTTATGATATAGGGCTTTCACTGAACTAATAAATCCCTGTCTGATCCCCTTATTAGATGTCACAGCCCAGAGATACACCCAGGAGACCCTATCGAAAGCTTTTTCAGCGTCCAACAAAATTAACGCCATAGGATCTTGTGTTACTCTGGCCGCATCAAAGAGGGTGATGACTTGGCGGATGTGATCAGTGGTTCCCATCCCCAGGATGAAACCATGCTGAACAGGAGATGTAAGCCGGCTGATAACCGCCGAAAGGCGTGTTGCCACAATTTTTTAATAAATCTTAGCATCGCTATTAATAAGCGTGATGGGCCGATATGAGCCCAGTTCCTTAGGTGGTTTATTCTTCTTTTGAAAAACAGCTATCTTGGCCATAGCCCAGCTGTGAGGAGGGGTGTTCCCTTTTTGAGTCTCCTGGGAGAGCTCAACCAAATACTCTTTAAGCACACCGGAAAGGATTTTATCAAATTCTCCGGGAATAAAATCCGTGCCCGTGGCTTTCCCTGATTTTATATTGCTAATCGCGAATCCTATCTCTTCTACTGAGATGGGCTGCTCCAGCATCTGCCTGTCATCTATCTCTAGGGTTTCTTGACATGTAGCCAATAGATATTCCACCGTTATGTTAGTTGATTCGTTTCTCTCCTTGGAGTAAAGTTGCTGGTAAAAGCGATGGAATGTAGACCTTATATCAGCCGATTCAGATTTCACACCATACAGTGGATCCATTATTTCCCTGAACTCCCCCCCACCGCCATTTGTCTTGTTCTAAAAGCCAAGAGTCGCCCCACCTTCTCATTATACTCACAATGTTTCTCCCGCCCAACTATTTGTCGGCCGATTTTTTAACGGATATGTCAACAATCTTTGCCTTCGCAGTTGCTATTTCCAGAAGAGCCACATCAGATCCACACCCAGACAAGATCTTATCTACCAATTTTGATTCAGCTCTGGATAAGTTTGCATAGCCCCTCTATTAACAATTTTTCTCTTTTCTGCCTCTCTAGACTATACCTCAACATCTCACCCCGTAAGCAAGCCTTAAACATATCCCATATAATGCTAATGGAGGCACTGCCATGATTATCTGACTCAAACTGAGGGATTCAAGCCTGGATATAACTCACATACTGAGCATCTAAGAGAAGTGTCCTATCAAATGACTAGGACCGATCCACTTTAGAAAGCGGGGTCATTTCGATCTCGAATACAAGAGGATTGTGATCCGACATAACCCGGGGAAACTTCGATATGTGTGACTTCGGCACCAGACTTTTTGAAGCGAGAAAATAATCTAATCTGACATGGACCCTGTGGGGAGCAGAAAAGAAAGTGAACCCAGGATCTGCCTTCAAATTCTCCCTCCATACATCGATCAGCCCATGACTACTTAGCAGGTCAGCGAGGGTCCTATAGACTTTTGGTTTCCTACCAAAGTAGATCTTACCCCCTTGTCTAGCCCCACTGCAAGGCAAGTTAATGTTAAAATCGCTGCAGATTATAAGCGGTAGAGGCCAAAACTCCAACTTGCTATTTAACCAATAAAAAAATTGTAGGATCATCCAGTACCGGGCCGTATATGGAACATATAGTAAAATAGTATGAGCCGAAGTGACATTCCGTGATAACCCATCGGCCTAAACTGTCTGACCGTGACCGCCGGAAATCACAGACCCCCCTTCTTGACAAGATAGCAACCCCCTTGGTGCAGGTTCTTTGGGTTGTGCAGCAAACAATTTGAAACCCCACCACCGCTGAGTAGATTCTTGCAAGATTTCTCTATATGCGTTTCTTGTGAGCATAATATATCAGGTTTTAAAATCTTTAAGTCAAAAGCCACTCCTCCAGCTATCATTATCCTTGCATATATTAACAGATGTAATACAGAGTTTATTCATTAAAAAAAACATTAATCCAATCAAAAGAATAAACCTGACCTAGGCATATCGCCCACTTATATGCCCAAAGGTTTCCAATTGTTTTCTCACATTTAGGTCCTTGTCTGCTTGTGCACTCCCCTCATCCCCCTCTCGTCCCCCCTTCCCACGCCCCCCCCTCCCAAAACAGCCCGATCCCACCCTCCACCCCCCGCCCAAACCCAGAATGGAGCAGCGGGTCACGCAAGACACTAATGATGGCTCTTGCTAAGGTGCTATACCCACCTCCCTACAATTTGGGGAAAGAGAACCCAGAAGAAAAAAAAAACAATTAGAAAAAAAGAACTGGCAAAGAGAAAAAACATTTCTCTAATAAATCCTCTAGCCTGTAGGTAATCCCAGAGAATCAAAAGGCCCATCCAACCCATCCTTTCGAGTATAGCCAGTGCTACCCCATTTGAGGCTTTCTCGGCTGGCTAGGATCTCATCTAAAAGTTCCTGTGCCTTTATTTCTGATGTAAATTAGCGGATTCTGCCATTGTAGACCACCTTTAACCTGGCGGGATTAAGCAAAAAAAACTTGGCAGCCAGCTCCTTGTAATGAAGAAAACACCTGCCGTAGGGGCCACCTCCTCTCCACAGTAGCATGGCAAAAGTCAGGTCTCACAAAAAATGTGTGGCCGTCAAATGAACATCTAGCATCTGGCCGGGCCTTTTCAAAGATAGCTTGTCATAGTAGAAAGTTTCCCAAAAAAACTGGGATCACTCTAGGTCTCTCCAGCTGGTCTGCCTGCCCAGTTTTCCGTAGCATCAGTGAGAATCTATGCACCAGTTGTATCTCTGTATCCCAGTTCCAGTTTGAAAGATCGGGGAAGGCACCTTTGAGCAGATTAACAATAAAAGCCCTGATATAATTTCCTCCGACATTCTCGGATATGCCCAAGAAGCGGAGATTATTCCGCCTCTGGCGATTTTCAAATTCTTCTAATTTCCAGTGTACATCGACCAGTTGAGAATCGTGACTATCAACTCGTGTTTGTAATGTACATGTGGTCTCCTCGATAGTAACTGTTTGTGCTTCTATTGCTGATACTCTCTCCACCATGTCATGCAGAATTTTATTCACCTTACGGATTGCCCCCTGAATCTTCTTGGCGGCTAAATGAGCCTTACGAGTTTCTGCTCTCGCTTCCCCCTGTACCTGCTTTAAATTATTGTATATAAGATCCATAGTAGGAGGTTTTGGGGAAGCCATATATAGGCTGTTCAACAGGTTGATCCCCCCATCTTCAGACACCTGTTGAGTCGCCGAGTAATCCCAAGCCATTTGGGAAGTAGCAGCTGAGGCAAAAATGTTAATGTCCCTTACGGCAGCACCCTTACTGGGGAAGCTACTCCTTGTTTTATGCTTCTTTGTGGGAAGTTTCTGTGTACTCGGGGGTCTAACTCCGTCAGAGGTGCTATTGGTGCCTCCAGAGACCAGGCCTTCCTCGGAGAGGTCTTCAGTTACGACCGAGCCTTCAGACTCATCGGTTAGCAAACAAAATGTATCCCCTTGATCTGGAATGTTTGTATAACTTAGGTCTAAACTTCGTGGTAAGTTAAGCTGTTGGTTCAGTATATTTAGAGGGGAGGCCATAGACCCGACCTACTGTGCACGATCTTCCATTCCTGGGTCACTCAGGGATTCAGACGGTACAGCGGGGGTGGTGTCATCTATCATCGAGCATTTTGCACCATTTTCACCGCCCCCTAATTCCACCTCCAGACCCCTTCCTGTGTATATGTCAATAACCTTGGAATAGCACCATCCTCTGGCATTGCTTTTCGGTACTCACGGACACATTCTTATCAGCCTCCGGTGTCTGTTTTCCTACTTTTTCCAGTTCTGCGAGCCCAGTACGCTGTGTCGCTGAGCTGAAGATTGAAAGAATTACAGGCTGCCTCGAATCCGCCTGTGCATGCATGCTGGTCATGACCCCGATATCCTTCAATGACCTTGGTTTCTCTGCCTGGGCCCCTGATTTTGATCTTTGTTTAATGGCAATATCAGTGTTGTCGCCTTTTTTTCCCATTCATGGTTCGCGAGTAGAAGGGGAAGCCTGCGAAGCATCCCCCCAATCTTTCTCCTTCTCTTTTGCTGTTTTATTGGAGCGGACGGCATCGTAGAGTCCTGACACTTGCTCGGCAGTGTAAGCCCGATGCCAGCAGCAGCGCAGTTACTCGCCGAACTCTCCTTGAGTGAGCGAAGAAACCCAGCAGCATGCAAAGTCTGCCACACAAGCTCCGTCCCATGTCGGGTCACCACAGGTAAGTGAGGAAGCAGCCAGTCTTTTCCGTCCTCTTAGCGAGCCATCTCTTAGCACCGTAATCACTAAAGCTGGTTAGGGTGAGCACCACGGCGATCTAAGCAGCTGCCATCTTGCCCCGGCACAAGCTATTTTATCTATATCAGGCTTCTTAATGTGGTCTTTACAATAAAAACCCATTTCTCACTTGTCTTTTTGAGAAGGTTCAATATTTTGCCTCCGTTGGTGTGAATGTAGTCCCTTGAAATACTGAGTGGAGCTGTAGTGGGCTGGTGAGACAATTTGTAAGAAGCTCGGCGGAAGTCTTTTCAATCTTTACCTCCAGTAGGAAGCATATTATATCTGCTGAGGGTTGAAACAGCAAACACATGTTTTCTCATAACAGTTGATGTATCATGTATGTTTGTGAGAGGCAGTTCGGGTGCTCAGGGCAGAAACATAGTAATGGTATGCATATTGGACTCATCTGATGGTTGCCGTCCATAATCTTATTTTGAATGTTAACAAGCCTGGGGAATTGTCTCTTTACATGAAGAGAGGTGCCTCAGCCTGGTCTGTAGCATTTGCACCAGTGATGTCAAACCATAGACATATCATAAGTGTGGGTCTTCATAAGAGACACAAAGGTACATTGGAGAGATATGTATGGCTGTGCGGAAGAGGTGAAATTCTCAAGGGATTGTGGAGGAGACACCTTGATAGAATATATGAGTTAAAGTATCTGCCATTCCGGGAGGGATGGAGGGATATGTGAGTTGTGGTGAAGCTGGCAGCTAAGTGTGGTGCAGGCATGATGAACTACTGCGGATGTTTGCAAGAGGAAGTAAAGACATTGAGGTCATTCTGAGTAGGAGGCATACGGTTCTGTGTGGACTCGCGGAGAGACAGGGCCAATGATGAGGAGACAGAAGCTATGAAGGGCTGGATATTTGAGGGCAGATAGAGAGAAATAGGACCGTGGTTGCAGCATGCTGGGCACAAGTAGAGACGAGAATGGCTAAAGATAAAGAGATGGTAAAATATAAGGGACATTTTGACAGCTAAGCACCAATTAGCACATTTTATTTTACAGGCTCAATGACGAGCTAAAGACATAAAGACTATAAGACTTAAGAATACTTGCTTTTTGTGGGAATTTGGCAGAACTCTGTGGTATTAATTACACATCGACTATAATCTACTGACTGCCCCTTTTTATGAATTTACATGTTCACAAGCACGCACCGTGTATTCAACAAATTATAAAGATTGTATTGTATACTATAACACTCACATGTGAGAACAGCCCATCCAACTCAAAAAGCTTTTTTTATCCCTGTGATACTATGGGGCATATTCTCAAGGACTTATCGCCGAGTTAGCAGCACTTTATCGCAGCCAAAGTGGCGATATATTTATCGCCCTATTCACAAGCTGGTGCTAACAGCCGATATCGCCAGTTATCCTGCGATAGCAGCCGCAAAAAACATCGCCACGGAGGACATCGGCAACTAACGCTAATGAGATGCAGAGTAGGCGTTCCTGTGCAAAAAGCCGCGATAACACCACTTCGCAATATTCCCAACGACCAGCCAGATCGGCGATATGATCCCAAAACAGGCGATAAGGCGCGTTAGCAGCAGGGATTTAACACCTGCTCTTACCTGGTGTTAAGTCGGACGACAACCTGCACCATAAAGGGGCGCCCAGCCCAGAGTCACACCAGAAGAACAACAGATGCCATGGAGCAACTGATCATGCAGCTCGGAGCCCCAAGAGGCCCACAACACCCACCGCCACCACCCCCAGGCCCGCCATCCCCCCCGGAGCCCTCCACCCCGCCCCCCCGGACTACCACAGAGGCAGCGCAGACAAAGACAGCGGACCTTCAGAAAACGCACCAGCCTCACAGACTTAACACCAGAGGATGTCATTTCATTGACAACTACAGGCTCAAAAGGACAACCATCCTCTGAATCCTCACCCACATTGCCCACAGGCTGACGGTACCAACACAGCGGTCAACCAACATCCCTCCGCAGACAAAGCTGCTGGCTGTGCTGCACCTGTTGGCCTCTGGGACCTTCCAACCAACAACTACCAGAGTCGGAGGAGTCTCACAGCCAGCCCTATCCAAGTACCTCACACCTGTCTTCGATGCCATCATCAGCTTTGTACACCAGCACCTTTACTTCCCACACACTGCGCAGGAACAGCTGGGGACCAAGCAAGGGTACTACGCCATAGCTGGCTTCCCGCACGTGTTGGGGGCAATCGACTGCACACATGTACTCCTCGTGCCTCCTGCCGCCACTGCACACAATTACCTCAACAGGAAGCACACACATTCCATCAATGTGCAGGCAATAGTGGACCACCGGGGACTCTTCACCAATGCTGCCGCCAACTACCCAGGCAATGTGCATGATTCCTTCATCTTCCAACAGTCCATCATCAACCAGCGCTTTGAGGCTGGCATCTATGCAAATGCAATGCTCGTCGGTAAGTACCCACTGAACACACCACACACCTCAACTCCACCAACATACAACTCACAACTCTGGGAATGCACATGTTACAAAATCACATACAACATGACAAACAACATGCCCACATACCAGACACGACAACACAACTTACTGTGGTAACCTGGGGTAGCCATGTACACAAGCCAACAACAGCATGGCACCACAGCCACACAATAGCAGAATGTGGGGAGAGGTGGTAACCAGGCATGTGCGAAGGAGGCAAGTGACCCATGAATGAGAATGTACACAATGCCAAGTGTGGCGTGGATGTGCTGGACAGACTTGAGTATGCAGACCACAGACATTTCCATGTCGACATACACTGCTGGTGTTTGGAGTGTAGTGGACAGTGGACGCAACCATGTCACCTCAGGCTGTGGGTAAGACCTTGGACATGTAGCTTTGTCGTCCCCCCCTTTATACGTAAGAGGAGTGGACTGGGCCGGCGTACGTAAGTACAGCGCAGGGGTGTGAATGATTATCCCGGGGCTCTGGGCGTGGTTCAGTACTGGAAATGTGCAAATGCGTGTGTCTCTGTCGCAGTGTCGGTGTCCGTTGGGGAGTGTAAGTGGTCCCTGATGGGAATTAGACACCCACGTATGTAATCTAGTTCGGCTGCCATGAGGTCGAAACCCACCCGCACCTGTTCAGCCACCTCCTTCTGGCAGTCTGACACCCGGCCTTGGAATGCGATGTGTGCTTCGGTGAGGTGCTGGGAGCCAGCTGTGGTGGTCGGTGCTTCCTGCTGTGTGGTCTGTGCAGGGGGTGGGGTCTCCTCGATGCAGCTGGGCTGCCCTGCTCCTGGAGGTGTGTTGCCTAAGATGTCCATGAGCTGTTGTAGGGCGTCGGTGTCGAAGGTGTGGAGGTCCTCTTCATCATCACTGATGAGTTGTCTGATCTGCTTTGCAGGAGGTGTTGATTGTCCCTCTGCAATGTGAAGGGGAGATGCATTTTAACATTGTGTTGACATGTATGTTGACGCATTGTTCTAGTTTACATACAGACTGCATGACAATGTACATTGGGACTGTTTGGGAGGAGCTGACTATTTGATGCGGGACAGTGGACATTTGAACTACATCACGGATGTGAGGTTGTACACGTACATTTTCATCTCACAGTTTCCTGCTATGCCAGATGTGATTGGCCAGTTTCTACGCACACGCGGAACCAGTTGTGTCCTCTGTTCTGTAGTGAAAGTGTTGCACTTTGTACCACATTGTCGCCAATGTTGATGTGCTGTTATTGCTATGTGTGTGTGCTGCATTGTGGGAGAGTCACCCCTGCAGCTGTGATTTTGTTGCCCCTTATCCCTTTGAGGTGGTGTGCCTTTGACTACTGTGCTTCTACAGTGCTGAGATGTTGCAGACTTGGCTAATTTTGGCTCTTGTTTGTATTTTGGACTCTTGTGCATGGTTTATCCGCAGATGTGTTGTTGACGTCAAGGGTTGTTTGTGCACGTGGATGTGTCAGAGTGTGACCTGCTCCTTTCCGGATGTGTTCCACACTCAGCCACCCCAGTGTCGTGGCGTGCACCATGTCATGATAATTGGACAGCAGCCATGCTATTCGTCATGCAGTGTCACTTGCATTGTCATGGTGGCTCACAGACACGCAGCTTTGCTGGTTTTGATACGTGTGCATGGGTTGGTTGTGAGATTGGTGCTGTGTGTGGAGGGACCCCTTTGTGCCCATAGTGGACGGGGGCCTACTTGCTGTTTGTATGTGTGCTGCAGTTTGCCAAGGGGATCAGGGACATGATCCAGAGTCATTGTGGGTGTGCAGTGTGCTCTACTTAATTGTGCATGTGTGCCATTGTGCCCATCTCCCCCCATCCCCCCAGTCCCTGTTCGGTACTCACCCTGGTGCTGTTGTGTCAGGTCATATCGAGCACTGTCCGGACCCCCAACTCCTGCCTCCGTCTCCCCACTGATGACTGTGGCCACCATTTCCTCCATCTCATCCAGCTCCTGGTGTTCCGCTGGACTGCCACCTCCAGTCTGCATTGCTGCCTGATGGTTGTCAGCGAGTTTCTTCTTGGTTTTGCGCTTCGCATCATTCCAGCGCCTCTTGACCTCTCCAATTGTCCTCCTCCTCACTCCGACTGCATTCACCTTGTACAGGATGGACTGCCATATTGCATTTTTATTTGCCAATGACACGTTGGAGGTGACGAACAGTTGTTGGTGGTGTTCTATCACCTCCATGATGATGATCCTGTTTTCCTGCGGACTGAACCTCGTCTTCCTCGTCTTCTTCTCCTTGCCCTTCCGTGACCCCGAGGTCCCAGGCTGGTCCTCCTGGGGGCTTGTGGGGTTCTGGTCATCATCTGTACTTGCTCCGGCTTCCTCCATGGTGCTACGCAGTTTGAATTATTTTGTTTGTGTTTTTCGGTGCTTTTATAGTGCATTTTCCCGCATGACGCGTGGGAATTGCAGGCCTGTCGCTGGTTATCGCTGATTTTTTTATTGCGGTTGGCCACATCGCAACTTTTTTCACGTTCGTGTTTCGTGGTTTTTTGCCGTCACAGTAATTTTATCGTGGTCATTTGACGCGTTAGCGTGAGACTATCGCATGGTACCGCCGTGTTGAGAGTACAACGTTAACACGGCGTTATTTTCCCGCGAAAGTCTGCGATGTGCAAAGTTGCGTTAAGCTAATTTTGCGGTAATTATCACACGTTCTTGAGAATATCCCCCTATGAGTATTACAAACAGAGCAGGGAGGTGGGTAACTATTTATTATTCTATACTACTTGAACTCTGCCCAGAGTTGCATGTGCAAGTTGTCATTACTTTGCATTTTTCACTTATTTAATCACTGTGACTCTTACTTTGTAAAAACCACGTGCGTGGTTTTATCTCTTGCATATTTATGAAAAGGAACGCAAGTTTTATAGGTTGTTAGGTTCCCTGCGATTTCATAGGGGGTGTATTGCCGCCTTCCCTCCACATTGATCACGAATGTAATATATTTTATGGAGAAGCAATAAGGTAGAGAAGGCCAAAAATAACACCAATAGTGGCTGTATCTGGCTTCTGTGTTACAGCTGAATATCAGGCAAACGATCTGGCAAGCAAAGTCACATTATACACCCCACAGGGCCTGCCAAAGTAAGAACAGCAATAAAAGTAATGGGAAGGATTTGTTAATATAACTCGAACTGGAGCCGTTTGAATTGAATTAAAATAACAGGCAGACTGCAATGCTAATATAAAGGGCACGCCTGTCAACCACAATTTTTTATTTTTCTGTTATTTATGATAGTTATTTTTAACTTAAACACGTGTGTAGGCAAAGGGTTCACAAAAGAATGTAAATGTTTAGCACCCGTTGGGGAAATTCTTAAAATAAGATTTTAGATGATCAGTAATTTCAGTCTGGTCCTTAAAGACTGGCGACCGAGGAAATGGGAAATTGCTGAGGAAATTAAGCAGCTGCAAGAAGACCAGTAACTGTATTTAGCTAAAAATGTTCATCTTTTTCTGCTTATATACAGAAATAAATTGCCACGATTATTTGTTGCAGTACACGACGAGAGGATAAATGAAGTCTCTGGAGCCCCATTATCTAATTTCAGTGTGTGTCAATATTGGGAAAGTATTTGCAGATATAATAATTCAAGAGCTTCCTAGCTTGGAAACCTTGAAACCTTAATTCAAAGAAAGCTTTTGATTTATTTATTCCAGCTCGTTTTAGAGTCTCATGCGTGATTGAACTGATTCTGAACAGCATATTGAAATAAATATATAAAAAGAGTACCATCTCCCAATCCGTCTACTAGAACCCCAATGGTGTAAGTAAGTGTGAAACAGTGAGTCCCAACTTTATGGCTTGATCATGGATATAATTTAGGAAAAAGGGCCTGGGCAGGGCAATGGTACGCTAAACACAGGCTGAAAGATCTAGAACATGAATCACATTATAACGTGCACAAACAAACATACAAAATGATAATCATAGATATTATCAAATTATTTATTTTATCATATTTTTGATATATGTAAAAATCTGTTTTTTTCTCGTTTTTTAATGAAAATAGGTATACAATTTTGTTTATTTTTTTATATATATATTGTGTTTAAAGATTGTAAAAACAATTTTTGTATGTAGTCCAAATTCACAGTAAATACGTACATGTTAAATCATACTTAAGAGAGACACAATAAGATACATTTTTTTTTCTTCTTTTTTTGACGTCTAAATTACAACAATTGGTGAAGACTGATTGCTATTTGTACATGATATACAATGCAGATGGCCGAATGATGTAAAGAAGCTGGCGGTTTGTTGATCATGGATATATACATTTCCAGTCAATTATGCAGCAGTTAAAAACAAGCATTTAACACTTTTCAAATCCCAATGTTAGCAGAAATTGTAAGTAGAGCGTAGAAAATAGTTTATTTTGCCAAAAAGCACACTATTTGATGAAATGGGAAATGCGGGATTTTAATATTGAAACTTCACTATTTAACAGCTCCATGTTCAGATTTAGAAATCTTCAAGGGGTTTCATGATGAGTTACTGGGAAATAAAATCAACTTACTAGTAAGGCATATCAGTTCCTCCATCCGAGAATTTTTCAAAAGCATCAAATATCGTGATTGGGTTTATCAGAGTGACTAGGCTTGGGAGTAATTTTAATTACAACATAATAATCTGACTAACTTCAGTAATTCTTTGTTACTCTTTGACATGGATTACTGATAATAACACGATTATGCCCGCTCGCATAATTGAGAGGGGCATATTTACGTTCCCTGGCGCATCCCTGCATATCAGCAGCGATGCGCCAGGGAAAATGCGTCACGCAAGTTTACCCTTGCGCCACGTCCGATGCGCCGCATTTACAATGCGGCGCATCGTGGCGCAAGGATAAGCAGATGCGTGACGCATCTGCAGGCGGAAGGTTGGCGCAGTGCTGAAGTTGTGTCGCAAGCGCGACGCAACTCCAGCACTGTTCCAACCTTCCCTATACCTAACATGGTGCGTCAATCCTTACGCCTGCTTGAAGCAGGCGTAAGGATTTGACGCACCAGCGTCGGAAAAGTGACTGAGTGAAATCTTGTAGATTTCACTACGTCACTTTGCCGAGGCGTTCCTGCGCCGGAACGCCCCCCCCTGCGCCGGTACGCCCACATGAAACCTGATGCAGGTTTCATGTGGCGCAGGGGTTTACTACGTGACGCATCTCCCTAGATGCGTCACATTGTAAATATAGCGCAACGCGGCGCATGGTTTGCATCGCCGCTGCGTCACATGCGTGACGCAACGGTGGCGCAAAAGTGGTGCAAGGGGCTTGTAAATATGCCCCAGAGTATTTTGTAGGAAAAAATACTACTTCAAGAGCACATTTCACGATAGCGAGCGGCTGTCCGAAATGCTTTTCGTATTCTGTGGCATTTTTTTAGTGCAAAATGCATCCTCACGTCCATTTTAGACACGAGGATTAATTTTGCACTAAGAAACTAGTGCTGAATGCCAGGAGTAAGTTGGGGGAAAATCCTACCCGAAGTGCACATTTAGCGGGCACGAGCACCTGCTCATGCTGCTATTCGTGTTTTGTTGCATTTGTCCTGTTTCTTAGTCCAAAATGCTTCCTTGCATCCATTTTGGACACAAGGGGCCATTTGTGCGCTAAGAAAATAGTGGTAAATGCAGAATTACTCTTCTAGCATAATTTCACAGATTCTCAGATAATTTTCAAGCAATTCTGTGTGATTACGCTACACGGAATTACGTGAGTTAAGCCCATCCCTAATAATGAACAGGAAATATCAGGAAGCCTTGCACTTCATCAGTTTCTATATTTATTATATTCAAAGGGAAATTAACGTTTTTTCCTTTCCCACTCATTTCCAAAGCAACTTTTGCTTACATGGGTTTCAAGTATATAATAACTGTTGTTGTAACAATGAATATTTAAGATTGTTAAGTTTGAGACTTTCCTCGGTTGGCTCTTATTTTGCTCTGTTTCCTCTCGATGTCCACAAAACTCCACATATATCCGATGCATTAATCAAATAAAAACACAAAACACTGCCATGCAGAAGTGGTGAAACTGTTCTTGCTCTTGTTTTTACTTTTTATCAAGACCACATATGTACATAATGTGCCATCAAGCAAGCAATTGACACCCTAACACAGGCTTCAAGTGCCTGAATTCAGATAGCTGAATAAGCCAACCTAATCCTCTGAAGGCAGAAAACAAGGTGCAAGTGTGCCTCATGCTTCAGAAAAGGTCCGTTGACCACAATTCCACTCTCTTGCCATGCACGGGCAACCACAAATTAATGTATCCATACACAAACTGACTTTCAAGCCACCACTACAAAACTATTATTATGGATGTACTTGGGAGCAAAAAAGACTGCAATTGCAAGGGGATGTAGCACTCAGGCACATTACACTCCCCTAAAAATCTATTGCTATGTGCTATGGGCACTAGATGTCGTATCATTGTCCTTGAAGCCTTGGCACCTGTGCACAGGAATACTGGACACCAATTGAAAGCCACTTGTACTTATCTGTCCCGTCCATCCATGCAAAGGGAGTAGAAGATATGGCCTAACCAAGTATACCACACACAATCATGGACAGAACAGTGTGGGGGTATTGCAACAGCTATAAGCAGGGGACATTGGTGCTACGGGTAGTCTAGAAGGTCATGTCAGATGAGGACGGATTGGATCTGCAGTATTGACAAATGAGTCACATGAATGCTGGACAGAACGTGGCCATACAGGAGAAAGATAAACTATCACTTTTGATGGTATGCTTAATTTGCCACTGTTAAGACTATGCATAGGGAACCCTAAAATTAGCTATTATGACAAATCACCCACATTGTGCCCATGCATCAGATTTCTCACCAATTCTAAAACCAAAGAATATCTATCAGGAGATGGTAGATGGAAGACAATGTGCAGACAAAGTCCCTTTCAAAAACTATGGTGAGGGAAAAATGGAGATTCTGACCTGAGAGAGGCATTAATGCTATTCTGTGCACTGACATGTTCCTGTGTGAGATATCCTTTAATTACTGGCCCATGTGGTGGATTCCCTGCTTTTTTGTGTACAGACCAACAGTAAAAATGACAATCCCAACTAGGCTGAGCATGTGCAGTACAAATGCCTAGAGAAGACCATGTGTTCACTCCAAGCTCTGGTGTCCTCCTATTGTATTCCATTGCGCATTTCACTTGTTGGTGAGTGCTGTCCATTGGACTTGGCAGTCCCCTGCTGGGCACAGCAACAGTGACCTGACTCTCTAGAGAGACGATTTTGAAAATACTTTAATTGCACCATTATTTTTGGAAAATCACAGTACCGTATTTGGCTGGGGACTGATAGTTTCTAAAATCCCCTGTGTAGAGTTTTAAGGGTGTTCCCTGGATCTACTCTCATGGAAATGTATATATGATTTGTGTTCAGTAGTAATACAGTGAGCTATGTCAATGCAAGATGATTTTCAGTGCTCTCAGCACTGACTGTGATCAGATTTACCTCCCATTGTCTGGTTTAATGGATTCCTCTTATGGTGTGTATAATTATCTTCTGGTTCATACTTTGGGCCTCTTTCTGCAAATCTAGGTGCCAAGATTCACCTCTTCAGACATGCATTCCATAAAGAGTGTAGATCCCTCCCACATATGGATATAGGATTGTCATCTTTATCAAATTTTATTTAACACTCAATCATCAGTCGGAAAGGAGACATCTTATTGTTAGGAAAAATACATCAACATGGTCTTCACGTGGGTAGGCATCGGACATGTTCTTTAATGTGGCTGGACTAGAAACTAAAATTGGCCCTGGCAAAAATGTTTGAAACAGACACAGACTAAAGGAAACAATGCCTAGAATGACCATTGTGCTCTGAAAGCAGCCTGCAGCCCATTGGTGAAAATACTAGAGTGGCAGAATGGCCAGTCCAGATCTGTTCATTAGGTACTCTAGTCTACTGTAATATAGAAAAAGTGTGTGTGCATTGTTATGAAGGCAATTACACATCCTCATTGAGTGTTCATCCACACTTATCCCCATCTAGTGGGAAGTAGTCCTTGTGCATTGTAGTGGTGAAGTTTGTGGCATTCTCACAAAGCATTATGGCCATGCCTTCTGTGAACATTTGGCATGCGCAGTGCCATGATTGGTGATAAAGTTTGAAATAAATGTTCACTTACTATTTTGTTTAACAGATTGCTTACCACTGGATGAGCATCTCTCGATTTAAGTTATTACTTATTCTGTGCAGAAAATATACTTCTCTACTCATGTATTTACTCTTTAACATTCCTCCAAACCTATCTTTTCCCAAAGAAACCAGGCTCAACCCTGCATCGTCACAGCAATCTCTGCTGGGTACAAGATTGCCAGGCAAGACGTATTTCACAAGCCTGGAGGAGGACCCACCATCATCCACAAGATCTGTCGTTCAAGCAAGCCCCATATCACAGCCAACTTCACCCTAAGTGGCACTCTCATCTACAGACCACTGGGGCTGTACACCAACTTCACTAACACAGACTTTGTTGCACCACTCACCCTCAATGCTAGCAATTGCATCCTACTCGGAGACCTGAACTTTCACCTAGAAGACCACACCAGCCCCAACTCAAGACCACTCATTGAAGATCTTGGATGCCAGAGCCTCCCACAATGAGTAAAGGGACCAACCCACATTGACGAACTCCTCCTGGACATAATTTTCACCAACTTTGCAACATTTGAGTCAATTAGTGCACACCAGTCCCCTGGAAGACCATGCCCTTGTCAATTTCAGCATCTCTGTTCTGGTCGCACACACATAGACCACTGCAATACCATCATGCCGAAACTGGAACAGCATCGCTGACAAGGACTGGAGCATTGCTCTCAACACCCACCGACCCAAGCACAGGAACAACCTCCCTAGAGCCATCAAGAATTTCAACAATTGGATCACCTCCTGCACCATCTTCCTGGCCCCCTCAACCACAACAATACAACAAGATCCAGAACCCAGGCTAGTTGGTACACAGAGGAACTCAGACTGATGAAACACCACTGCAAAGAACTGGAGCTCAAATAGAGATTGAGCCAGCACAATGCAGACAGGAACACATTAAATTTTGCCCTCAGAAGCTGCCATCAAATTATCTGTAGCACCAAAGACACCACTTTGGCAGACCGCATGGATGCCAGCACCAACAGAAGCTAAGAAATCTTTACCATTGTAAAAGATCTCACTTCACCATTGGCCACTTACATCTTGCTCACTCCCTCACAGGACGGCTGCAACAATTTCTCTCAATTCTCAATTCTTCAGCAAAAAAAACACTGCCATTTAAGCAACTTCAGCCCGCAACCAGAGCAAACAAAGCTCTCCTAATGTCTCCCAATCTTATCCCCTTCAATACATACATGATCCCTCTAGACCGCATCATCCGCTCTCGATATCAATATCCTGTCCTAAGCTGATGACACGCAACTCATTCTCTCCCTCACAGACAAGATACCCAGTACCTGGATCAAGTTCAATGCCTGGATGACTGAAATCGCCCCACTGGATGAGCAACTATCTAAAGCTGAACACCAACAAGACCAAAATTGTGATCTTTGGGAAGAGTACATCACTGTTGGACTCCCCCTGGTGACCAATAAAGCTAGGACCCACAACCACCCCCATGACTCATGCCAAGACCCTCAGGATCATCATCGACAGCAAACTCGACATGACCGCCCAAGTCAATGCCGTCACTATCTCAGGCTTTCATACCCTGAAGATGCTGAGGCAGATTTTCAAGTGGCTCCAAATTAGCACACAAAAAAAATCATGCTGGCCCTGGTCACAAGCAAGCTGAACTACAGACCCCCAATAAGCCAAGATCAACAAAAAGCTCACCAGAAGGCTGCAGACCATTCAGAACTCGGCAGTCAGAATTACTCTCAACCTCCCATGCCACACTCACATCACACCACACCTGAAGGAGCTCCACTGGCTGCCCATTCACATATGAGTACAATTCAAACTCCTCACCCACACTTTGAAGGTACTACATATCACTGACCCACCATACCTCAACAATCGCATCTGCTTTCACAAACCTTCGAGACACCTCCGCTTGACTCGACTCATACTTCACAAATCCCACGGATACACAAAACCAGTTCTGCCAGTCAGTCCTCTTACATCGCTCCTAAAGTGTGGAAGAGCCTCCTCCTAACTTCTTGAATTACACAAGCAACTGAAGACTTTTGTTTTAGTAGTATCACTAGGCACTAGCTGTGCTTCACTCACAATCCTTAGTGCCACTGTACCCTACCAGGTGAAAATGAGCTCTACAAATCATAAAAACATAACATAACTTTTGGATTGAATAACCCTTATGCTACCACCAAAAATTCATAATGACTGAATTGCTTAAAGGAGGTGGTGTCTGATTCATGAAGAGGACCTTCTGGGAACTGGAGTGGAAGACTTAGGGGAAGCAGGCAGTGATTCAGAGTGCCAGTGTTATAGTAGTTTTTCCATTATACAATCTATTAGAAACTGGACCAATTGCTGTGCTATATTCCTCCGTCTACTTTAAGTTTTCTCGTGCTGGGACATAGGGAAGTGCTAAATGAGGGTGAGCACTGCTTACTGAGCAGCAAAGCCTACAAATGGATAGAGGTGCAGAGCATGCTGTTGATTATAAAACACAAAAGTTCTGACATAGTTAAGGGCACAGGAAACTGTTTCCTCACTGCACGCTATTGCTCACTCGAGTGTGTTCTTCCCTGCTCCCTGTTGGAAACAGCTAGATATCGAGCAGACGCCGCGGTAGGAAATGCATGAAGGCCACACAAACATCATGGTTGAGCGGGTAGGGCTGGGCGGGTGTCTCCCACTTCCTGTTGGGTCCTGATGGACAATAGTTGAAACTGCGGCAGGGGTCCATATGAAGCCCACATTGAGCAAACAGAGCAGGTGAGGGGAATGCAGTGGATAATATGGCAGCAGCAGGGGTAGTGACTGATAGCTTATAGGAACTATAAGGGACCATATCATGAAGACAAAGAGTTCCTCCTGTTTGCCTTCCACCAGTCTTTAAAGAATATTAAGACAACTTTTATTACACTTATAACTTGATCTCTTCTGGAAATAACATTCACCAACTGCAAATGGCAGGATATGGTTGATTTTTAATTAACTTTCGCTTTATTTTTTTGCTTTCGCCAACTTTCATTTACAACACTAAATTTAAAGGAGTCTGCTACAACAAAAGAAAGGAAGGAAGGAATGGTTGTCAGCTATTCGAATTGATGCCTTCCCTTGCCTAGTAGTTAGCTGCAAAAGCATCCAGTAATGCTTGTGTTTTGTGACTGTCCCACATAGGCTTTGTACCACTTCTCTGTCCCTCTGCACTGACATCGGACACTGACAGTACCTTACCAGCAGTGGAAGCACCTGGTGGGTGTAGTGACGGTGGTGTGTCTGAGGTATCAGGAGTAGGGTCCGTTACAAGTGGGTCTAGCCTGTGTGACTCCAGGTGCAGCTTGGTGCTCCCAGTGGAGGAGATTTAGCAGAGTAACCATCTTTGCCCCATAAAGTTGAAGGGTTAAGACGCAGAATATATTCAGGAAAAATAACAGTTAAGGAGAGCTTGTGTACACTATGTATCAGTGGGGTTCAAAACTTTCATGTTGTTTTCATTTGTCCTGCACTGCACTTTATACACCATCAATTTCTGAAGCCTCTCTTGATCAGATAAGTTTTTAGGACGAATCAATTCAATATGTCCCCCGGAAATGAAGTGATACGTTTTCGAATTTTACATACTTGAAAAGGAAATGAAAATATTATTGCTTATGTTTTTTGAGAAAATGTGTATGGGGATTTCATTGAATATCCAAATTCTTCATATAAACTCGGCAAAAGTGCTGAATTTTATTTTTTTGCATGAACAAAAAGGGGCTAACGTGTTTTGCAACATCGAAGTCACTTCATTAGTGTCAATACATTATATAATTACTGTTTGACATCTGATTTTTATACAAATTAACACTTCAAATGCGTATTTACTCGAGTAAAATGAGCATCAGTATCAAATCAATAACCTATTCCATTAGATTGCTTAAACAGTCATAGTCTGATGGGTGTTCAATTAGATAAATCACCCTTCATGGATCTACATCGGCATGATAACCGCCCCTCCTGTGTACCTTAAGTGACACAGGGAAAGTGTTACATGCCTCTTAACACGCATTGGCCCCTTTTTGTTCATGCAAAAATATAAAATTAAGATACTTCAATCAATAAGGACCTTTTTTGTTCTCATAATGAATAATTAAGATATTTTAATCAACTACCAGTCCTGTGTCCAGAAAATCAATGGAAATTCATCTCTACAGCCTATACAGAGCATTGATTCACTAATTCCTTTCAGATCTCAGACAAAGTCTGTTTGTGTTTTATAGATTTGTGAATGCTAAGGAAAAGGCACTGCATAACTTTGAGGTCTGATCTGTCTGATTATTAGAGCCTTTTTCCCTTTCCCGGGTTCAGTTGACTGTTCCTGGATCACATGACTTGGTGTAGTTGGCAGTTGGACTTTGTTTATTCCTCCCAGACAGCCACACAATAAATGGATTAGGTGTGCCTGGATGGGCATTCCTGGAAGGATGGGAGGGAGCTGGGCACAGATCCACTTGCAAATCAATAGGCTGTGCCCTGCCTCACTCAAAGGAATTGTCACCACTGCATTTTTCTGGCAGCCAGTTTCGAGCCAGGGCAAGGGAGTCAGGAAACTTTAACCACTTCAAAAATAATTCTCTACAATCTTCTCCTACTTCAAAGAAGGCACCAAGTACAAAAATAAGACCCTCAAATCCACTCTTCAGTTAACTTCCTGGACATGCGGAAGGACTCTTAGAGGATTGCCTGTAGCTGTGGCCTGCTGTGTACTGAAGAAGACTGCTTTGATGAAGCTGGAAAGACTGCTTTGCTGCCTGGATCCTGCCTTGACCCCTCAGAGTCTTGCACTACTTCTTGAGACCTGTTTCACTTCTTCAACATAGGACTACCAGAGTGACTTCGAGGGCTAGTTGGCTGGCCTCCTGGTAAGATCCTGAGGGACAGAAGAGGCTCCAACCATCTTGAACCGTTACCTGGGCCAAGCCTGAGTGAATCCCACCCCTACAAGTGATGCCTCACCAGTCCCGGACCATTCTGAGTGGTGCTAAAGGTGCCCAGATAGCCAAAATGCAAAACTTGGGACTTAGAACATTTTTGGCTAAAAACTACTCTGAGAACAGAGAGAAGACTGGAACCAACCTGCTCGTCTATCTTACCAAGGTGCATCGCTGGTTGGCCTGACTTCATGGTAGCTTTGGCTATGGTCTTCTCTGCAGCAGCATATCCTGTTCAGCGGTCCTTTGCATTAGGGGTATCTGGCCTCGTGGAACTTTCGTCTACAGCCTGCAGCCTTGTGCTGTTGGAGATTTTCTACTTTCAAAAAAGAGACTGAGTCCGAACGTGAAAATCTAAACTGTGACTTCGTCCAGCAGCTTCCAGACGATGCCTCCTCCTAGGAACCTCCTGCAGCCTTGCCCCACTGAACTTCTACTTTCTCAGAGACTTTTTCTTTGAATTTCTTCTAAGTCCTTAAGCATTGATCAGTCCCAATCCACTTTTTATATTCGACTCGTTCGCCATTGCGGTTGGTCATATTTTTCTACTTTGACCAGTCTCGGGTGACTAGATGTCCACGGTTAGCGCTTAGATCTTTTTGGAGCTAGTTTTTTACCTTCAATTTTAAAAGTTCATAACTCTATTTCCACTGATTGAATGTCTGCTGTTTTGGTGTCAAATAATTTATTAACATTTACTCTATTTTTCTAAATTGGTTTGAGATATTTCTTGTGTTGGGGTTTCACTTTATTGCTGTTTGTGTGCTGCAATAAAATACTTTACACATTGCCTCTAAGTTAAGCCTGATTGCTTTTGTGCCAAGCTAATAGAGCATTCAGCACAGGTTATTTTGGTGACTTTAGGGGTTCACCCTTGACAGTGATTGTGGCTGTTGCATGAGCAGGCTTCAAACCCCACTCAACCAACAACTCAATTTCTCACATTGGTGTTCAGCTGTGGGTCCAGTACTTGTGTTTGTACATTGCCATACAGTGATTTGTTTAACATAAAAATCCCATATAAATAATTTGACATCAGAATTGTCCTCTTTTTAAATTCTTATTTTTCCATTGGCTGCTTGCTCCTTTTTCTAAATTTAAGTGCCCTACCTCCCTTTTTGCATGATGGAGTTGGAGCTGCCATCACTAAAACCATAACCAGGACTGAGCTTCCGAGGCTCTGCAAGTAAAGGGGGCTGAAGGTTAGAAGCCCACCCCAGAGGAGGATGACCCTAAGGAGGAAGGGGCAAACTTGAATGATGAGTTGGAGGACGACCCACACTTTAGTCCTGAGCTGCATGAGAATCATAACTCACCCCCAGAGGATGTTCATGAGGGGTCAGGAAGCAGAGGAGCTGGAGGACAGAAAGGCGGAGAGGAAGCTCAAACTGCAGCTCTTCAAAATGAAACTGGAAGCAGAGAAGGCTGAGAGAGCCATGGCTGAGAAAAAGCTGCTGCTAGAGCATGAGAAAACATGAGGGAGCTGGAGTTCAAGGCCAGGAAACCTTCAGAATGTAGCATCAATGGTGGCAGTGATAGTCCAATCAAAGGATTTGATGCCTAATTTTGTTGTGGGATATGAAATAGACAACTGTTTTGAGGCCTATGAGGTTGCCCTGGAGATACACAGGGTCTCTGAGGAAGATTTGGGGGCACCTTATGGGGGCACATTCCCAATGAATGGAGTTATGCCCCGTTAGACCTAGGGCAAAGGGACAGGATGGAGTATCCTCTCTTAAACTAGGCACTAACCAGGACATCTGGGCTCACCCGAAGAGATATTAGCAGATGTTCAGGGACAGCCAGATCCTGCCCCAGCAGACCTGGGTGGATTGTGTGGATCATTTTTGCAAGGCACTGGATGGTTGGTTGAAGAGCTGTGAAGTGAATGATTACAAGGGGCTGTACAATCTGATTGCTAGAGAGCACATGTTCAGTCTTTGTTTTGCAGAACTGCACCAATACCTTGTAGATAGTAAGCTCTCTGACCCCAGGGAGCTTGTTAAGGAGGCGTACTTCAGGATCAGTACCCAGGTCTACAAGAAGGTTTCTGGGGGAACTCCCAAAGGGTGGTCAGGGTTCCCGCCAGAATAAGGAGGGGGGAGAAAAAACTAGGAAGGAGTTCTATGAAGGCCCCCAAAATGGTTTTCAAGGGAAAGGGCCCTAGTCCCAAAATGATCACAAGAAATCTGGATTTGGGGACAAGAGTAATTGTAAGTTTGTCCCCAAGTTCTATGAGCGCTACAGGTTTGGGCACTCAAAGGGTGATCCCAAGTGCCCTAAGAGGGCACAACCCCCAATGGTGGCAGACCCAGGGACTGGTTAGTGTAGTGCTTGGGGGGGAGGTGGCCACAGTTAGTGTGGGGGAGACAGCTGTGGTTATCCTAGTATCCCTGGTTGACAGAGGTATGGTGACCAAAGCCCACATGTCTTCTAATACTTCCATGTACAGGCAGTGGGCCATCATCAATGGAAAGAAGGTGGAGGCTCTGAGAGACACAGGAGCCAGCATGACTACTCTCAGGTGTCATCTGGTGTCCTCAGAGCAGGTAATAGCCATTACATTTCACAAGGCTGTAGTAACATGCAACGTGAGAGCCACGACCTTGTGGCTATGACTACCTTTCAATGAAGGGTTGCTGGTTCTCTCAGGATAGCTGTTAGCCCTGCCATGCCTGTGGATTCTTTGCTTGGAAATAAATAATCTGGAACACACTGCCTGGAAGGAAGAGGAGTGCAGGTCACACCTGGAAATGTTAAGGTTGCCTTAGTGAGTCTGTATGACAGGTCAATGGCTGCCTAGGAGGGGAGACAAGGAAGCCTGAAGACTGGAAGAATGGCCCAGGCAACTGCCAAAAACAGGGAAGGTCAGGGGCATGAGAAACCATCCCCTGAAACTCCAATAGTATAATGGCTGGGGCACCTGAGTAGGCCACACCAGAGCCTATTGGAGTGGACATTGCCTTCCTAAGAGACCTGCCTGAACTTTCTGGATGGCAAGTAGAGGGTGGGCCCACCAGGGAGAAGTTCTGCAAGGCACAGAACACTTGCCAATCTCTAGAGGACATGAGGTGGCAAGATGAAGCCCAGGCAGCTGGTGACACCTCCGGAAAGTATCTCATGTGTTGGGAGCATGCTCTCCTGTTTAATGAGCCTATGGCACCTGTGCATTGGCTAACAAATGTATTGGTGGTCCCCCAATACTACAGGGCATTCCTACTGGAACTGGCTCATGAAATTCCCCTGGCAGGACATCTGGGGCAGGGCAAGACTGTTGCCAGTCTTGTCTTCCACTTTTATTGGCCCTGGATAAAGACATCCTCAGATACATTCTGCAGGACATAATAATAATAAACAAATTTATAAAGCACATGGCTACACTCACTAGTGTGTCCCCGCGCTGCGGCATCAGAAAGACTCGTCAGTAGCAGTACTGTGAAACAGCTAGCAGGGAAGGCCTAAGGACGGAAAAAGCCAAGTTTTGAGTTTTTTCCGAAAGATTGTCTCCGAAGGCTCCATCCGGAGACAGAGGGGGAGGTTATTCAAATGCTTGGCTGCCAGGAAAACGGAAAGATCGGCCACCCATTCTCGCTCTTTTGATGGTCAGAGTTCTAACCTTTCCCGTCCCACATGATCTTAGAAGGCGGGTCGGGATGTAGGGGGTAAGTAGATCATGTAGATAGGTTGGCCCTTTTCTCTGTAGGATGCAGTGACTAACACACAGGGCTTTGAAGAGAATTCTCTCCCTCACCGGAAGCCAGTGAAGGGATGCCAGGGCCTGGTTAGAGGAAGCTCTCCTGGGCAGCATCAGAACGAGGCGGGCTGCCGCGTTCTGAATGCATTGAAGTCGTTTCATACATTTGCTACTCGCCTTCCCGGCTAGTAGGAAAGCAGGGAAAAAGCTCAAGGATCCCTTAAATCCCCTGACATGGGCTTCCCCTTTGAAAAGACGGGCATCAAAATTGTAGGATATTTGGACCTCAAAACTGCCTTAGGCAACAGGTTTATCCTGGTTGTGGTAGACCATGCCACTAGATACCCAGAGGCCATCTCTCTGAGTACTGTGACTCTACCTACAGTAGCTAGGGCCCTGATGTGGATTTTTACCCAAGTACAGTAGAAGTGGTGTCTGACATGAAGTGGTGTCTGACAGGGGCACCAACTTCATGTCGGCATGCATGAAGTTTGTGTGGGAAGAGTGGGAAGTAACCCACAAATCATCCACACCATACCATCTTGAAACCAATGGGCTTGTTGAAAGGTTTAACAAGAACCTGAAAGGCATGATTATGGGCCTGCCTGAGCCCATGAGGCAAAAGTGGGACATCCTCTTACCATGCCTGCTCTTTGCCTTTAGGGAGGTACCACAAAAGGAAGTTAGGTTTAGCCCATTTGAACTTCTGTATGGATACCCTGTTAGGGGCCTTCTCAGTCAGGTAAAGGATGGGTGAGAGCAAAGAACCCCTACCAGTATGTGGTTAGCTACATGCTAGCCCTCAGAACTCAGATGGTGAAGTTCTGGAAGAAGGCTTGTGATATCTTTGAGGCTACCCAGGAAGTAATGGAACTCTGGTATGACCAGAAGGCCACTCTGGTGGAATTTCAGCCTTTTCAGAAGGTGTGGGTTATAGAGGCAGTGGAGCTCTCCAAGACTGTTGCACAGGGCCCTATGAGGTGGTTGAGAGGAAGGGGAGGCCACTTACTAGGTGGATCTTCAGACACCCAGAAACCCCTTACAGGTACTCCATCTCAACTGCCTCAAATCCCACTACGAGAGGTCTGAGGTAACCATGCTGTTGGTGACAGATGATGGGGAGGAGAAGGAGAGTGAGCTAATTCCTGACCTCTTCTCATCAAAAGAAAAAGATGGGTCAGTGGAAGGTGTCAAGCTCTCCTCTTCCGCAACCCCAGAACAGCAGAACGACTGTCACTAGTTGTTGGGGCAGTTTGCTTCGCTATTTTCCCTCACTCCTGGGCTTAAACACTTGTGTACCCAGAATATAGACACTGGGGACTGCCTGTCTGTCAAAAACAAAATATACAGGCATCAACCACTGCACAGAGTTAAAAAAGACACTAGAAAAATAGATGTCACCTAGTAGCAATAACCAACAATCGACATGACATGTGAGGGATAAGTAATCAACATGCATGAATACTAAGTGCAGGAGGGAATGTGGGAGAGGAAACTTCTGTGAATTACGTACCGGTCTAACCAAGACTATATCAAAAACAGCTCAAAGAGGCTCAGTGAAGAAAACAATCATCCAAAACAGAGCAGCCTGTAGAGGACCCAAGAAAACACTGTTAGAAATTGGGTTTCTGGATGACTGGGGGAAGCCCTGGTCAAGCACTAACCACAATCCTAGTCAGGGTAAGTCACAACACACCCAAAATTAACTTGTGCTCACTTCCTGATAGCTTGTCACAGAGCAGTCAGGCTTAACTTAAGAGGCAATGTGTAAAGTATTTGTGCAAAACTTCAAACAATAAAACAGTGACAACACAACACAAAAAGATGCCACACCAGGTTAGTACAGCAGAACATACTTTAATGAACAAAACAAGACCAAAATGACAAAAATCGAATAAATAGAACCGGAGTTATGAATTTTTAAAGAATAAACTGAAATGTAGTGCTAAAATCATGAAGCACCAAAAGGGGATATCTGGTCATGCTAGAGCAGGTCCAAAAGTTGAAGCCAACTGCAATGGAGCGTGGGTCAGATACAGTCCCAAATAAGACCCACTGAAGTTTTTTTTTATTTTTTAATTTTTTATTAAAGTTTTATTGCATACATATGGTAAAAACCAACAAGCAACATTTAACAAAACATCCCAGTTCACCGTATTTCTTCATAAGCAACACATCCAGACCAAATATTTTGTAGGTTTACAGTATACAGTATACTTAGCACTATTTCCGTGTACAACGATTTACAGTATGTACAATTACACAGTATCTGGGGTCAGCTTATCTGGATGAGACTGTAGATATTCTGTCAGCGGTGACCAAAAATCTTTAGGTCTAGATATTATCGGTAGCTCTTCCTCATACGTTTTTAAGGTGTCCTTACAATAAACCAGATCAATCAACCATTGCTTTTTACTAGGAGACTTCTTACTATCCCAGTGCATGGATATACGTCTTTTGGCCATCAACAACGCTGCGGCGCATAGCTTTCGTTTAGTGGAGCTTAATTTCTCCACTATTCCCAATAAGCATGTTTTCACTGAACATTCTACCTGCGTTTCCAAAATTTGACTTAAAGTCATCGTTATATCTTCCCAGTATTTACTGATTTTTGTGCATCGCCATGCTAGGTGCATGAAATCTGCATCATCCGTTCCGCAGCGGCGGCATCTAGCATCTGTTCTCAATCCACATTTGTATAGCTTGTCTGGGGTGTGATATGTTTGATGTATATATTTGTAATGAATGATGCGCAGGTTGCCCTTTGGTGTCAGTAAAGCCGTTAGTGCGCAGCAATCTTGCCACTCGGCCTCTTGCAGTGGTTTCTCTAATTGGGCATCCCAGCGGTCTTTAGCTCTACTGGAGTCACCTGCTATATCATCCTGTAATAGTTTATACAGTTTGGATACCAAATGTGCATTGGTTGGGGTGGTAAGTATCATTTGTAATGCTGCCAATGTCAGTGGTTCCGCAGGGAATGTGGGATATAGTTCCTTGATGGCCCCCTCAGTCTGTAATATGTAAATTTAAATAGGAGTGTTTGGTTGCGAATATAACTGAGGTCAGATTCATCAATAAACCTTCCTTCGCTGTATAAATCCGCCATGGTGGCGATGCCAACTTGTTGCAGCAATGACATACCGCCACCAGTGTGTGTCACTGTTAACGCGGGGTGATGGTGCAATGGCAGCGCCGGTGCATATAGCAGTAATTTCTGTGACAATTTCCCCATGCGCTGCCATGCGGAGTTCGTGGCCTTTATCGTATTGATTTCATTCCTAGCTACCTGGGGACGTGGATGTGGTAGTATATATTGTAGTCGGATGGGGTGGGCATCACCATCTTCCACTGCTGTATGTGGTAGATATCATATCGGATAAAACCAATAATTAGCATGATGTGCTTGCGCACATAGATAATATAGTAATAAATCTGGCACTGCAAAGCCACCCTTAGCGTATGGTAATGTTAATGTACGTAGGCCTATACGGGCAAGTTTCCCGGCCCATATTAGCCTGGTTATGTTTGTGGTGAGTCTCTGGAAGACCAATGCAGGTGGTGGTATCGGTATGTTGTTAAATAAATATAATATCTTGGGGAGTAGCACCATTTTAACAATGGCCATTCTATCCACCAGTGACAATGGCAGGTGAATCCATCTGTCTATCTTTTTCTTCAAGTTTGGTGATGGTAGTGTCATAGTTTGCACGGATCACTACTTCGGGATCTCTGATACCAAATACCGAGGTATTTGACCGGATCTGTCTGCCACTCCAGGGGAAATTCAACCGGATGTGGTGCGGTTATGTCTGTAAGAGGGAGAATGGAGGATTTGCTCCAGTTGATTTGTAAGCCCGATTGCCTACCAAATTTTATATATTCACGCAATAGAGGGGATAAATGGACGCGAGGTTGTCTTACATATAGTACCATGTCGTCTGCGTACATGGATATACCTATTTGACGTTGAGGAAACTAAAGTGCTGTGGCTGCATGCTTTTGACGTATCTTGCACACCAATGGTTCCAGCGCTATGGCAAATAACAGGGGTGATAAGGGGCACCCCTGTCTGGTGCCACGCTGTATTTGTATTAAGTCCGAGATGTGTAAATTTACTTTTATTCGCGCTACTGGTTTAGTGTAAAGGAGTTTAATCCATGTCATTAGAGTAGGGGGTAGGCCCATTTTCTACATTACTGTGAAGAGGTATTCCCATTCCACCGAGTCGAATGCTTTGGCAGCGTCCAATAACACTGCCGCCGCCTCCAACTCCGGATTGATTTGATGAGACAATGCAAACAGCGTACGAATGTTGTGGGATATGGATCGGTGGGGGATGAATCCTGATTGATCTGGTAATATTATATTTTGCATCAGTGGTTGTAATCTTGTAGCTATGATTTTTGCTAAGATTTTGGCGTCCGTATTGATTAATGATAGCGGACGATACGAGTCGCAATTAGTTGGGTCCTTGTCTGGTTTTAATAATGCTATAATTAGTGCTTCTCGTAATGTAGGTGGCAGAATCTGTTTTTCATGTGCATCTCCATACATCTCCACCAGATAGGGGCATAACAAATCTGCGTATGTTTTGTAAAACTCCCCAGTGAACCCATCAGGTCCAGGTGCCTTACCATTGGGGAGTGTTTTTATGGCTTCTTTGACTTCTTCAATAGTGACTCGTTGGGCTAAATACTCTCTCTGGTTGTCTGAGAGCCAGGCAATGGCTATGTCCTCCAGATATTCGAGGGTTTCCTGATTTTTGGCTGTGTTACGTGTTGCGTAGAGCTCCTGATCTGTTGTCATGAAGGCTTGTAGGATGTTTGCTGTGGCGTACTGCTGCGCACCTTAAGCATCTCTAACATTAGTAACAACATGGGTATTACGTGGGTTACAGATTTTCTGTGCCAGGATGCGTCCCGATCTACCTCCCTCCCCATATGCACGGGCTACCTGGAGGTGGGATGGATATTTAATCTCACTGTTCGCCAGTTCCTGATATTCCGCCAACTATGCTTTTATATCCCCCAGCCTGGCTGCATTTTGAGTGCGTTCAAACTCTGCTTCGAGCTGCTTTACTGCACTTTCACATTTGAACAATTGGGTGCGTATATCTCTTAGGATGCCGGCGTTAGTGCTGATACAGACACCACGTATTGTGGCCTTAAAGGCCTCCCACAACGTACTTGCATCTTCCCACGAATTTTTGTTAATAACAAAGTACTCCTCTATTGCTGTATGTATCGTGGAGCTATATAGGGGGTCTAGTAATGCCTTGGCGTTAAAACGCCAACTGAAAGGAGGTGGTGTATAATGCAGGAGGTCTAGAACTATCACTATTGGTTTATGGTCTGACAATGTTTTGGGGAGGTGTTGTGTGTCGCAAATCCATGTGCTGGCAATTTCCGTAGCTAGCCAATAGTCAACGCGTGCCCAGCTGTTATGGTACATGGAAACATGTGTACCTTCTAGTTTGTGTGGGTTATGGAGCCTCCAAACATCTAACATTCCAAATTCGGACATCCCATCTTTCACTGTTTTAACTGCTTGTTTATGAGGTTCTTTAGTTGTGCCTGATCTATCATGTTCTTCATTCAATGATAGGTTTAAATCCCCACCCCAGAGTACTTCCATTGGCGGCAACTGTCTAAGCTTACTCCAGATGTTTCTGAAAAATACAGGGTCATCTAAATTTGGGCCATATGTGTTGATCAGGCCCACTTGTGTGCCTCGCAGGTGTCCTGTAACTATTAGATACCGTCCCTGATCATCTGATAAGGTTTGGTCTATAATAAAGTGTGTGCCTTTCTTGATAAGTATGAGAACACCTCTAGCATAGGATGAGTAAGAGGACGTCAGTACAGCTTCGGCCCATCTTTTGCCCAGTGAGCACTGACCATCATTCGCTAAATGGGTTTCTTGCAGTAGGGCAATTGCAATTTGATGCCTATCTAAGTAGGTAAGTACTTGTCTTATCTTTCGGGGTTATTTAGTCCCCGAACATTCCATGTTAAAATGCGCAACGATGACGTGCTTTTGTTATGCGCCATTCTGGGGTGTAAAGCTGACTAAAACGGAGTTTTTCATGGTCATACTAATACTTATGTCCTGTGATGTGTGCTGGAGTCTGGTATTACAGCATGTGGTGTCTCTAGTTCTAACATAATCATTTGAATGTTGTGTGCCTGCAACTGGGAAAACAAACAAACCCCCTTTCCCCCCTCCCACTTTAGCATCCCAATTATGCCAAAGACCTGTCCCTGCAATCATAAAAAGAAACATCATAACTTTGTCGGGGAACACCCACTTCGGGGGCCGCTAAGCACACGCATTAACATCCGCAATGCGGATGCGGCCGGAACATATTTAGGGCAGTCGGCTACCTTAGTAGAACTAACAACAATACAAAGACTGAGCCATTCGTCTCAGTATGGCAACTGCACTATAGACATATAGCATATAGCATATCTATGTGTATGCTTCCTATATTTGTATAGACTTTGTTAGGTATGAGCAAGGGTGCAGAATTCTATAGATAGGCTCATATTTTTGGTCTTTCCACAACAATAATCGCCACAACATTGTTCTGCATGGATAATCTCAATATGCAACTTTTTTTTACAGTCAGTACCTTTAGATGCAATAGTGTCCCAATATTCCTGTTCATTATCAGGATTGTCCGTACTTTACCCATTACAAGTAACTTAACAGGAGGAGACCCGCAGGGTCAAGGTCGGTAGGTAATAGTTGCTAGGCTAATATAGCATAGTCCAGCCATTGGATGCCCATCATTCATTCGATTATACGCTATCATTTTCTAATTGTAATAGTTCAGGCAGGCGAATTTGCTTCAGACAGGTCACAGACAGGAAACTTTGATAGTATAATGTTCCCACTTGCCACAGTACTCTTATTAGTGTGCAAGCTAATACCATCATTACTATCTTGTGATGCCAGCGACAGATGACAACTTGTCACAGAGGCCAGGCAAGTAAGTGTGAACAGTATTTCAATGTCCGTGTACGTTGTTATTTAGTCCGTACATTTTGCCATAGTGGCATCTCTTCTGGATATATCCTATGCTGTATAGCGTAGGTTAACCAGCCATGTTGTGTCCAAGTTATTCGAGCCTTACCTTCCAATATAAGTTCTGCATCTCACTAGCCGCTGCCTCCTTCAGATTGCGAGGAAGAGGGATCATGATCCCTAGTTTTCAGTTTGGTAGAGATATTTTTTAGAAAGTCTTGGACAGCCTTTGGCGTAGATAGGACTGTAGTTCGACCCTCATGTGTGACACGTAGTCTTGCGGGGTAGAGCATTGCGTACGGTAACCCGAGGTCTCTGAGCTTTTTTTCCACTGTTGTGTACTCTCTGCGTGCGGCTTGTACTGACTGTGTAAAGTCTGGGTAAAAGGAAACATCATAGTTTTGATATATGACCTGCTGCTTTTTACGCGCAAGGCGCAGTATGGTGTCTCTGTCTCTGTAATTCAATACGCAAGCTATAATTGGTCGAGGTGAGGCTCCCGGAGGTGGTGGTGGTGCAAGAGATCGGTGTGCACGTTCGATAATGAACAATGAGGAGAGGTTTTCCGCACCAAAGCAATCTTTCAACAGGTTCTCTATGTATGTCTCCATTCTCCCAATGTTGGCGCTTTCTGGTATACCCATCACGCGTATATTGTTGCGGCGTGATCTCGCCTCCAAATCTTCTTTTTATTTTTTATGACTTCCAATAGTTTCTCCATTGTGGCGCATTTTGTGGCTGTTGTGTTGGATACATCTTCCACCGATGAAATGCGCGCTTCCGCTGTGTCCAGTCGTTCGCCTTGTTTATCCAATTTTGCCGCCATATGGTCCACTCTCAACGTAAGGGTGTCGATTTTCTCATCAATCGCTTGCAAACTTTGTTGGATGGCAGTTAGTGTAGTTTCCATGTTGGACTCTCTGGTGTGTTCTGAATCCAGTTCGGTATCTGAGTAAGCTTGCGTAGATTTGGGCGTGCGGCATGTGTCAAACGATATTTTAGGCTGCTGTTTGTCTGGTTTGCCCATGGTTTCCGAATTGACGGTATATATCACTATGTAGCTGTTGTGCAGGGCAGTGCGTCAATGAGGTATTAGTGATGTGATAATCTCGGTAAATACCTTCGTGGTTCTTCAGTCATGCTCTGCTGTCAGGCGTGTGGATTTAGGATTGTAGCCAATATGGCCGATGAGCACTGCCTGTAGATCTGGTAAGGATTATTTATCTTGGCGCGGGTTGATGATCGAAGAGTGAGGCCCCGTGTTCTGAGGTGCACCGCGATTCCCCCAAACAGAGAGGCGCGCTAGTGGTGAGCGAGGCGCTACTGTGTGATATGTGATCCGGCTGGTCCGTCTCCACGTGGCGGGTGCCTGCGGTCTATCGTGAAGTGCGACTCAAGTCCACGATATTCACAGCACTGACACGTTGCACATAATGTTGATGGCGAACATAATTGCTCCGTCGTCCAGCCGGGCGAAAATGCTGATCTGCGCGATGCCCTAGTCATTAATTGCTGTATGCCACAATTTCTCACCGTCTAGTGCCGGCTGCGCAATATTGGCTCTTGGCTGTGTGCATGTACATGAAGTGTTTATGAGTTGCAGCTTTGTGGTCTGATGACTTCCAGTTCCATAATGGTGCGCAGTATATCAACACAGTCCCCGTGCACTCTGAGCCACCATTTGCTTTTTCCCTGAAAACGCGGGGTCGCGCTGCAAGTGGTTAGGCTTTATGTGCCTACGGTGTGCTAATATTTAGTACGGTGAGCATTAAGTGGTTCCGCTGCACGCTGCAATGTTTACGCGCACTCACCCCTCGGCTGGAAGCTGATGATCGCTTTGGTTAGGGCAGATCGCATACACCGCATCGGTCGGGGAGAGTGGAGGCCGCCATCTTGATTTGCGCTCCGATCTCCGAACGCGTTGGCATCTAAGTCTGTTTGTGGCCGTATTGGGCCTGAAAGACAGCTCACCACAGCATATTCGGAATGCGCCAATATTCCGACGTCCAAATCTGTGTATTTGGCTTATTTCCCGGTGCCTTCTGCATATGTTTGGAGCAGATGTTTGTTCCGGGCCAGCGGAGCTGCACTAATGCACAGCCATTTCGCCGCGCGCCCTCTAGCGCCCACCACCCACTGAAGTTTTATCTTCTCAGGAATTGTGCCAAGAGTCCCATGCATGGGAAGAAGTTTGCCGGAAGCAAGGACAGTGTCGCTCACGGTGGTGATCCACCTCTGCGGGTGCTGCCTGCTTTCGAAGAGACTAACTTGTAAAGGCTCAAGCTGATTCTTCAGGCAAGCGGCATGGTTCCAGTACGAATGGGCACGTTTGTAAAGAGCACAAAAGCTTGATTTCAGGAGCCAAAAACACTTCCAAGGGGTCAGGAGTTAATTGAAGGAGGGCCCAGGAGCTGTGGGGAGCCTGGTATGTCCCTGAGGCTCAGATCAGGAGGCTAGCAGAATAGCCCTTGGAGTCACTATGGGGTCCTGGGTTCAAGATGGGCTCCAGGTCCAGTTCTTCCTCTCCAGGCAAGAGGCCAGCAAGTCAGCAAGGCAGCAGTTCTTCCAGGGCAGCAGTCCAGTAGAGTGACAGTCCTTCACTAGTACAGCACTCCTTCTTGGCAGAGCATCCACAGGTTTAGAAGGTACGGAAGTGATAGTGTCTGATGTCCTGTACTTATACCCAGTGATGCAGTTGAAGTGGGGAGATTTCAAAGAGATGCCTTTGAAGTGCACAGATGCCCTCCCTTCCTGACATGGATCCAGATTCATTAAAGGGGTTATGCAGCTCTCTGTGTGGGAACAGGACACAGTCTATTCAGGTGTAAGTGTGAGGCTGTGCCCAGCTCCTCCCTCCCATCCTCCCAGGATGGCTCATCAACTCACACCTAAGCTCCCATTGTGTGTGCCTGTCTAGGGGGAATAAACAAAGCCCAGCTGTTACCCACCCCAAACATGAGAGCACAGCCAGTCAGTAGGCACCAAATAAATAAATTGATAAAATGCCAATTTTTTAAAAATGTAGCCAAACAAAGCACTCTTCTCGCGCTTATTACAGTCGCACTGCAAAGATCGGGAACTTATCCCACCTGAGTATCCAAATCATCCTGGTATTCCAAAGTACACCTGTATTCACTTGCTTTCATCATCCAATCTTCAGACATTTCCTTAATATTCTTCGTCACAACGGAGACAGCGTAGATCAATCTGTCATCTTTATTGAACATTTCAAATACCAACTGTATGCCGTTTTTGGCTTCGTACAACGGTACGTACAAATTGATCTCCATATAAACTTAGAAGTAAACACGAAGTTCATTGTTCCAATGCATTTCGAGCCCCTAAGGCTCTTCGTCAGGGAATTCTAAAACAAATAAGACAAACAGCTTAACTAACTGATCCACACTACTGCGTGCGTATTCACTGAACCCAATCTATAAATGTGTGAACACTTAACCCCTATATACCCCCTATCCTCTCCCACAGTCATACACATCATAAGCCAAACAACCAAGCCCTACTATTCTCCCTACTGAACCCCTATTACCCAAACCAAAACATCATTGCCATTCAACTATTACTCACCCTGTCCTCCAGTAACTCATCTCAAATTTTCGTTTTTCTCCCTCCCTCTTAATCACCTCCCTTCCCTTCATCAAAACCCCCGTGTTGTTCGCTCATAAAAGCCTCCTGTAATTATCTAAGCCTTCATCCTCACCTCCATAAACCCGTCACCCTCTACAATCCCCTCCCCCTTAATCACATCTACCACTCTTATAACTTTACAAAAAGCCACCTTCAACAATCTCACCTCATCGTGCTTGTCTCCATTAGATCATCAATCCCTTGTGCTTCCTGACAAAAACCATATTACCTCCTGCTCACCCTCACAAGCTCTTAAATAGCCTGAAAGCACGTCGTAATTACTACCACATGACTGATTCCCCGCAAGCTACACGCGATGTTTACCAAAACTCCACCTAAAAGACTCAAACTCCCACAATGCACCTACCGCAACCCACTAATCAATTGACCTTTTCTGCCTACTTACTTATTTATACCCTGTAACTAAATTCAAGTGCATGAACAACCTTACTACTATGTGCAATACATTTATACTCAAAAAACTCAAATAAACACTCTGCCATACCATTGTACATAAACACGACATTCAAAGCAAAATTCAAATTTAGTGAACTGCATGTAAACTAAATAATTACAAAAACAATACAAATAACAACTCCCAATACAACCCCCGTGAATCAGGGAAACTGTTTGTGATAAATGTCAGATGTTTCTGCGCTTCATTCCAGTCCATATTAGCGCTGTCTCCGCGGTGATAAACACATTCTTGTAATCTTCTCTCCATTTTAACAAAACTACTGCTCAATCCATAGGGTGCAAAACTCGTTTTGAGGCGATGGCATTGATAAACAAGTTAAACATTGATTGAGAATGCACTCCTTCCCTTGATGTGACACCAAACCTTCAAACTTATTCGTAGGTGCGTGCGAACTGTGAAGTGGATCGCCCCCACCACAGAAATTACAAATGTTGCCAAACAAAGCACTCTTCTCGCGCTTATTACAGTCGCACTGCAAAGATCGGGAACTTATCCCACCTGAGTATCCAAATCATCCTGGTATTCCAAAGTACACCTGTATTCACTTGCTTTCATCATCCAATCTTCAGACATTTCCTTAATATTCTTCGTCACAACGGAGACAGCGTAGATCAATCTGTCATCTTTATTGAACATTTCAAATACCAACTGTATGCCGTTTTTGGCTTCGTACAACGGTATGTACAAATTGATCTCCATATAAACTTAGAAGTAAACACGAAGTTCATTGTTCCAATGCATTTCGAGCCCCTAAGGCTCTTCGTCAGGGAATTCTAAAACAAATAAGACAAACAGCTTAACTAACTGATCCACACTACTGCGTGCGTATTCACTGAACCCAATCTATAAATGTGTGAACACAACCCCTATATACCCCCTATCCTCTCCCACAGTCATACACATCATAAGCCAAACAACCAAGCCCTACTATTCTCCCTACTGAACCCCTATTACCCAAACCAAAACATCATTGCCATTCAACTATTACTCACCCTGTCTTCCAGTAACTCATCTCAAATTTTCGTTTTTCTCCCTCCCTCTTAATCACCTCCCTTCCCTTCATCAAAACCCCCGTGTTGTTCGCTCATAAAAGCCTCCTGTAATTATCTAAGCCTTCATCCTCACCTCCATAAACCCGTCACCCTCTACAATCCCCTCCCCCTTAATCACATCTACCACTCTTATCACTTTACAAAAAGCCACCTTCAACAATCTCACCTCATTGTGCTTGTCTCCATTAGATCATCAATCCCTTGTGCTTCCTGACAAAAACCATATTACCTCCTGCTCACCCTCACAAGCTCTTAAATAGCCTGAAAGCACGTCGTAATTACTACCACATGACTGATTCCCCGCACGCTGTTAGTTACAGGGTATAAATAAGTAAGTAGGCAGAAAAGGTCAAATGATTAGTGGGTTGCGGTAGGTGCATTGTGGGTGCATTGTGGGAGTTTGAGTCTTTTAGGTGGAGTTTTGGTAAACATCGCGTGTAGCTTGCGGGGAATCAGTCATGTGGTAGTAATTACGACGTGCTTTCAGGCTATTTAAGAGCTTGTAAGGGTGAGCAGGAGGTAATATGGTTTTTGTGTGGGTGGGTGGGGTGTGTGTGACTCTGTGCATAGATGTGTGAGTGGGTGATTCACTGGGTGTATGGGTTCAAGAGTGCATCTGTGAAGGCCTATATGGTGGGTGAGTGTGTGTATGGGTATGTTGGTGAGTGAATGGATGTCTCAGTGGTACATGTGTGAGTAACTACATATGTGAAAGGCAGTATATGTGAGTGTTGGAGTATATAAATAACTATATGTGAGAGTGAGTGATTGTGAGAGTGGCTGTATGGATGAGTGTGTGCTTGTATCCGTGATTGTATAAGAGAGTAAGTATGTGTTAGTATCTTTATGAATAAGTGAGGTGGTGTGTGTATAACTGTATAGGTGAGTAAATGGGAGTGTGATTGATTCTTTGCATGACTGACTAGGTGTGTGAGTAACTGGATGAGTGGCAGTGTGTGAGTGTCTGTATAGGTATATGAGTGCATATGATAGTGCTGTATTGATGAGTGACTGCATGTATGAGTGACTGTATTAGTGAATGAGTGGATGTGTGTGTAGACCTAGGAATCAGTGAATGGGTATGTAGTAACTGGTATTGGTGTGTCTATGGTTTCGAAAATGGTAGTCTGTATTTTAGAGTGGGTGTATCAAAGGTTATATTTGGGTGTGAGGAGGTGCATCAGATTATCACGTGGATGATGTCATCAGTGATGTCACTGACCATTTCATGAATGATGTAATATGTCACGTCATCAGCAGTGCATTGCGGGGGCACGAGTTATAGCTAGCTCAACTAACTATAACGGCCAAATTTCTCTGCTTTTGTACGAGTGAAATGTCCAACTAACTATATTGTCCCTGTAACCTTTGGTTTTTTCAGTGAATTTCTAAGGTTTTTTAAATGCTAATTTCGAACTATAACTTCCCTGAAACCTATGGTTTTTTCAGTGAATTTCAAAGGTTTTTTAAATGCTAATTTCTAACTATAACGTCCCTGAAACCTATGGTTTTTTCAGTGAATTTCAAAGGTTTTTTAAATGCTAATTTCTAACTATAACGTCCCTGAAACCTATGGTTTTTTCAGTGAATTTCTAAGGTTTTTTTAAATGAAAATTTCTAACTATAACGTCCCTGAAACCTGTGGTTTTTTCAGTGAATTTCAAAGGTTTTTTAAATGCTAATTTCTGACTATGCCTACAGAGGTAGGACATGTGCAGACAGAGGAAGAAAGGCCAGAAACAAGCAAGAGAAATGCAGAAAGAGGCAACAGAAGTCCAGAAAGAGGAAGAAAGGTGTAGAAAGAAGCAAGAAATATGCAGAAAGAACCAGCAGAGGTGCAGAAAGAGGCCTTGTTGCAAAGTCAACCTGTGCCCTGGGCCCCCCCCCCAACTTTTTGCTGACTGGTACTGGTGGTAACTGACTCTGACTGACCCTGGGCTCTGCCTAACCAGGCCCAGAGACAGTGCTATGCTGAAAGACACTTAGAATACAGTGAAAACACCTACATACACTAGGGTGCACACTGGGTTGGGGTACCCCTGTGATTGGGATGACCTCCCCTGTAAGGCCCTAGTACATAATAGGGCAGGAGGATTAAAACTACCTCTAAGTCCCTAGCATATAATAGGGCATGGCTGTTTAGAGGCCAGAAGCCCTTTTCTGAACTTGCATGTGTGCACTGCTGAGCCTGAGGTCAGTTTAAAAGTAGCCCTGTGTGTGCAGAAAGAGGCAAGAGAGGTGCAGAAAGAGGCAAGAGAAGGACAGAAAGAAGCAACAGAGGTGCAGCAAGAGGGAAGAGGGTTGCAGAAAGAGGCAAGAGAAGTTCAGAAAGAGGCAGCAGAGGTACAGAAACAGGCAGAAGAGTTGCAGAAAGAGGGAACATGGGGTGCAGAAAGAGAGAAGAGGGGTGCCAAAAGAGGCAAGAGGGGTGCAGAAATTTGCAAGAGAGGTGCAGAAAGAAGCAAGAGCAGTGCAGTAAAAAACAACAGAGGTACAGAAGGAGGCAAGAGGGGTACAGAAAGAGGCAAAAGAAGAGCACAAACAAGCAAAAGAGATGCGGAAAGAGGCTAGAGGGGTGCAAAAAGAGGCAAGAGAGGTGCACAAAGAGGGAAGAAGGGTGCAGAAAGAGGCAAAAGGGCGCAGAAAGAAGCAAGAGAGGTGTAGAAAGAAGCAAGAGAACTGCAGAAAGAGGCAAGAGAGTTGCAGAAAGAGGCAAGTGAGGTGCAGAAGGAGGCAAGAGAACTGCAGAAAGAGGCAAGAGAGTTGCAGGAACAGGCAAAAGGGGTGCAGAAACAGGAACAGGTGGGCAGACCGAGGCAAGAGAGGTACAGAAAGAGGGAAGAAGGTTGCAGAAAGAGGCAAGAGGGACGCAGAAAGAAGCAACAGAGGTGCAGAAAGAAGCAAGAGAAGTGCAGAAGGAAGCAACAGCGGTGCAGAAAGAGGCAAGAGGGGTGCAGAAAGAGGCACTAGAAGTGCAGAAAGAAACAACCGAGGTGCAGAAAGAGGCAAGAGAAGTGTAGAAAGAGGCAAGAGAGGTGCAGAAACAAGCAGGAGAGGTGCAGAAAGAGGTATCAGGGATGCAGAAAGAGGCAAGAGGAGTACAGGAAGAAGCAAGTGAGGTGTAGAAAGAGGAAACAGAGGTGCAGAATGAGGCAAGAGAGGTGCAGAAAGAGGCAAGACAGGTACAGAAAGTGGAAGAGATGAGCAGAAAGAGGCAAAAGAAGTGCAGGGAAAAAAAGAAAGTTGCAGAAAGAAGCAACAGAAATGCAGAAAGTGGCAAGAAAGGCGCAGAAAGAAGCAAGAGTTGTTTGCACACCATTAGTACCAATTTAACACCCACATTTAGCAATAAGTAACAGGTGACCATTTTAGGTTTGCAAAGGGCCTTCCACCACGCTGTAAAACTTGTCGCTGCATTTTTGGTAACGTTTGAGCCGTTTGAGCTAGATACAAGGCTTTTTTTGTTCAAATCTGCAGATTAGGCAGCAGTTGATGGATTATGTGGCTAATGCGGAAAATGCATAATTGTGCGAAAGTCGGTGCAGCCAAACAGTCACATAATTCCAGTGGCCCTGCTCATACCTCTGACTAGGTCCAGAAGTGCTCCTCAGTGATTCCTTCTTTTTTTTGTCTCATTGAGTTCATAATTTAGTTTCTATGGAAACAAGGAAGACTAAACCTGAGGTTACCACTCCACAACACAGACTACCATACCACATAATTACTCTCCATAACACATAATCCCACTCTACATAATTCCTATACACTAAATACCACATACTTTCTATCCACATAATTTCACTGCACAGCATACCACATAATTCCACTACACACAAAGTACATCCACTCCACTCCACTACAAGAAACATTAATAAAAAACTTTTAGATTTACAACGACAATAGCTCTAACTCTTGCAAATGCGAGACCTATTACATTACAAATGCTTCTTTAACTGGTAGTCACGTTTGCAGAGTGGGGGAGAAAGGGGGCTGGGCCTCCAACCAATGCTCAGGAATTCAGCTGCGTAGGACTTACAGGAGCTACCAGGAGGGCTACTTGGCTGCCAAAGTCCCTCAGGAGTAAAGTGGACTTCATCCCCCAACCAGTACTGCGCCAGGAGGCGCATTTGCAGAGTGGTGGAGAAAGGTGAGCGTGGCCTCCAAAGACCTCTCAGCAATCCCACTGTGTAGGACTTACTGGAGGTAACAGGAGGGTAGCTGGCCCCAAGGTGAACCTTGGGGCCAACTACCCCTCCTGTTACCTCCAGTAAGTCCCACACAGCAGTATTGCTAAGTTCTCATAGCAGGCCACGCCCCCTTTTCCCACCACTCTGCAAACGCACTTCCTGGCACGCTCTTGGATGAGGATTAAAGTCCCCTTCGCTGCTGGGGGTCCTTAGGGGCCAACTAGCCTACCTGATACCTCCAGTATGTCCCAGATAGTGGGATTGCTGAAAGGTGGACACAGGCCACACACCCTTTTTCCACCACTCTGCAAACACACCTCCTGGCGCATTCTAAGTTAGGGGATTAATTCCCCTTGAATACTGAGGGTCCCTGGGGGCCAACTAGCCCACCAGGTACCTCCAGTAAGCACCACACAGCTGGATTGCTGAGAGTGGTCTGAGGCCATGCCCCCTTTTTACATCACTCTGCAAACGCACCTCCTGGTGCACTGCTGTTTGGGGGATGAAGTCCACTTTAGTCCTGAGGTCCTCAGGACACAAGAGGACCTCATCGCCCCACCAGCAGTGTGTCACAAGGCGCGTTTGCAGAGTGGTATAAAAAGGGTCGTGGCCTCGGACCACCTCTCAGCAATCCAGCTGTGTGGCGCTTACTGGAGGTTAGTTGGCCCCCAGGGACCCTCAGTATTCAAGGGGACTTAATCCCCCAACTTAGAATGCACCAGGGGGGGCATTTGCAGAGTGGTGCAGGGAGGGGGCGGGGACTCCGGCGAGATGCCAGCTTTTTTTTTCTTCTTGTTAGAAGGGGGGCTGTGTGGCCCCCCTTCTTTCAATCTTTTTTGGGTACTGGGGACCCCATCCCCCAGGGCCTGCCACATTTAAAAAAACAAACAGGAAGGGGGCCGTGCGGCCCCCCTCCCGAGGCCAATTTTGTCCCCGTGGACCCCGGGGCATGGCCATATATACATATGTTTTAATTTTTAATGTAGGGGGCCTCCTGAGGCCTTTATCTGCCCCGGGGACCCCATCCCCTGGGGCATTGCCTCTTTTTTTTTATTTTAATTTTCTTTATTTGGGAGGGGGGTCACATTGCCCCCCTTCCCTGGGCCACTTTTGGCCCCAGGGACCCCATCCCCCGGGGCCTGGCCTCCTTGATGGGGACCATGGGGGGAGCCCCAATGCCTCCACGGTCCATGCCGGCTCCCCGTCTCCTGCGGGAGCCGGCATTGGTTTTGGACAAGGAGAGCTGCTAACATGCAGCTCCCCTTGCCCAAAAGCAATTCTGCTTTCCTTCTTGGAAGCGAGAGCAGGTTTCCTGCTCTCGCTTCCAAGAAGCAAAGCAGTGTTTGCTACGCCCTGCCAACGCAAACAGCAATGTCCCGGGGGTGGGCACCCTGGGACATTGAAAGAGCCGGCCCTGGGGGGTTGCGGTCCCCAGGGCCATAGAGGGGTCCAAGAGGGGGGCCGCGTGGCCCCCCTCCCAACTGTTTAAAGTCCCGGGGAGGTGGTGGTCCACGGGGCCCAGGGGTCCGCAACGGACCCCTGTATTTAAATAATTAGTGCCCCAGGGAGGTGGTGGTCCTTGGGGCAGTGTGGGGGGGCAGTAGCCCCCCCACACTTTTTTATTTTAATTTAAGCACCCCCGCCCATAATGATGAATGCCCCGGGGAGGTGGCGGCCCCCGGGGCAGTGGGGGGCTGTGTGCCTTCCTGCACATAATGGATAAAGCCCCGGGGAGGTGGCAGGCCCCCGCTAATTTATTGCACATTGCCCCAAGACCTGGCCCACCCAAGGGCTTATAGAAAACGAAGCACAGGAGCCCGCACTTCATTTTATTTTTATTTTCTCGGCCAGATTTGCGCACCCAGCGTGAATTCGGTTGATTTTTTTTTTTTAAATGCTTTTTTGGGCCCTTGGGGTCCTTGTGGGAGCCACTGAGCAGGCTAGGGGGTCAGGGTGTTTCTACCCTGCCCCCTTTTCTTGTTTTTAATCTTTGTTTTACTGTTTACTTGTGACTCGGTTTTACTGAGTCACAAGATGGCTCCCAACACTTCCTGGTTTGGAGTGTTGACAGCCAATCAGAACGAAGCTCGTGCTGGGGAGGATTCGGGAATCCTCCTCGGTGCTCAGATATAGATATTTTTATTTTTTGAATTTCTCAGGAACTACTGAACAGATTTACACCATTTTAAAAAAAGGGCGCTTTCTGAACCCAGAGGTACCTTTTTGCCAAATTTGGTGTAATTCCGTTCAGCAGTTCGGGCTGTAGCCTGTTCCAAAATTCCTATGGAAATTAACATGGAGAAAATGCGTTTTGGGTCCCCCCTTTTTTCTCGGCCCCTGCTTGACGAATCACTCCGAAACTTTCAAGACAGGAGCTGACCTGAGTGAACCATTAGTTTGGAAAATTTCGCGAAGATTAATCAAACGGCGCCAAAGATATTGGCAAAAGAAAAAATGCTTTTTGAATAGAAACAAGGTCCTAACTATAACTACCTACTGGCGACCGCCAGTAGGTTTTATATATATATATATATATATATATATATATATATATATATATATAGATATATATCAGCCCGTTATTTCCTTAGAAACAAATACGTAGAACCCGTGATCAAGGTCTTGGATAGATAGAAACGCATCGGACTGCTGTGTTTGTCCAGAAAATGCTGCTGCTAATGAATTAAAGAAATTGGATGAAAACTGTACCCGCGAGTGCAAGTGGATTTGTTTCTAAGGAAATAACTGGCTGATATTTCAAACGGCTGGGATCTGCCGTTTCCACGTCCCGCACCGCCATAGAGCGCCGAGAGTGTAAAAAAAAACGAGCCGCAGTGTGGCAATATATATATATGTATATATATATATATTTAATATATATATATATAATATATATTTATACATATATATGTATAAATATTACAATGATCCTCTCCTGTGATATCCGGTAAGGGAGGAACCACACCAGTTGGTTCTGCTTTTACAAAGAGTTTATTTTCGGCAACGAAACAAGACGAGTTTACAGATACTTGTAATCAAAGAAATGAACGCTCAAGGATGAGTGCTTTGGGAATGATCTGAATTAAACTCTGACACTCACCCCTACATGGAAGTTACTCCACATGAGGCAATATGAGGGTAGTGTTCTTTTCAGAATGACGAACAAGGCAAATAAGTACTTTTGACTTTAAGGAAGGATGCAGTGATGCTGAAACACAGGTTCAAGGCATTATGGACATTGGAGTAACCCTGGGCGTAGTTTGCGTAGTGGTGCTACGCTACGCTATGCGAAGTGCACTTCGCACTACGCAAGCTGCGCGTAGCTACGCGATCTGCGTAGTGCGGTAGGGAAAATGCTGTTCGCACTGATTGCACAGTGCCGGATGCTTGTCCGCACTGTGCAATCATTGCAAACGGCATCTTGCACAGTGCAAGCGGTCGTTTTCTGTCGCTCGAGTAGATTTGTACTCGAGCTGCAGTTTCTCAACGCGGACTGGTAGTTTCTCATCGCGAGCGGTCGCGAGCATACACGACCACTCGCAATGAGAAACCTGACCTCCCTGCGTTGAGAATCTCGCCGGGAGGTTTATTTTCCACACTTGCGATCGGCAACTTGATGTTGCTGATCGCGAACGAGGAAAAAGTCTCACCGGGATGTCATTTTGCTCGCTCGGGTTCGCCAACTTGACGTTGAGGACCGCGAGCAAGCAAAAAATGCCCGCTATGCTACGCGTTTTTGCACTGTGCTACGTGCAATTCACGTAGTGCGTAGTAGCGCAAACTACGCGAGCGTAGCGTAGTCCTACGCCCAGGGTTACATTGGAGTCCTGGCAAAATTGGAATTTTTGATCATTGGCTTTCCAACTTGAATATTACGAAACTGAGTGCAATCGCAGTATATTTAACAGAGTATGGACTATTATAGATGTCATTTGATCCCTGAAAGCATGAGACATTGTGAATTTCATGTACTGATTGTCAAAGTATTGCATATACATGGGGAAAAGCACCCGCACTTGAGTCCTTTCTTTCTGTCTGACTTTGCAGTGTATTTAAGAGCTTTAAACACCTACCCCTCGACTCTGCATATGATTAAGATCCCTTTGGATTGAAACGCGTTATGCATGCTGTTATGCTGCTGGCTTACCTGCTTGAATAAAGACGTTTGAAACTACTCTCGTTTGGAGGGCTTGATTCTCATGCAGTGATTGTGCATGAGTCTTCGGGTGAATATATATATATATATATATATATATATATATATATATATATATACATATATATATATTATCTACTGGCGGTCGCCAGTAGATAGTTATAGTTAGGACCTATTATCCATAGGAAATCCGCGACATTCTATTTGCAATAACGTTGGCGCCGGTTGACGAATCTTCGCGAAAGCTTCCAACTTGTTGGGGCGCTTCGGTCCGCTCCTACCCTGAAAGTCTCGGGGTGATACGTCAAGCGGGGGCCGAGAAAAAGGGGGTCCCAAAACGCGTTTTCCCCATTCATTTTTCCATAGGAACCTTTAGTCGCAGCTACAGCTCGAACTGCTGAACGGAATTACCCCAAATTTGGCAAAGAGGTAGCCCTTGGTTCAGACTGGTGCCTTTTGCTAAAATGGTGTAAATCCGTTCAGTAGTTCCTGAGAAATTCACAATTAAAATCACATATATATCTATGGGCGCGTCGGATCCGCGTATCCTCCCGATCACGAGCTGCATGCTAATTGGCTGTCAACACTCCAAATCAAGAAGTGTTGGCAGCCATTTTGTCCCTCGGTAGAACCGAGGGACAGAAACAAGTGCGCAAAGTGCAAAGGGGGCAGGGTAGAAACACCCTGACCCCTAGGTCTGCTCAGGGGGTCCCACAAGGACCCCTGGGCAGAAAAAGATTTATTTATTTTTAAAATCGGCGGGATGCGCTTAGGGTGCGCGGATCCCGCCGAGAAAAAAAAAGAAACAAGTGCGCAAAACACACAAAGGGGGCAGGGTAGAAACACCCTAACCCCCTAGGCCTGCTCAGGGGTCCCACAAGGACCCCCTGGGCAAAAAAAGCATTTTTTTTAAAAAAATTGGCAGGATGCGCTCGAAAAAAAATCCTGCCGGAAAAAATCGAAGCGCGGTCTCCCGCGCTTCGATAGCTAATTGGCCCTCGGGTGGCCCAAGTCCCGGGGCATGGTGGGGGGGGATAACTTAATGTGTGGGGGCCTCAAAGGGCCCCCAAGCCCCGGGGACCGCCACCCCCCGGGGCTTTTTAAAAATGGTGCGGGAGGGCTCTGAGCCCTCCTGCAGCCCCGGGGACCACCACCTCCCGGGGCTTTTTTTTTATTGATTTAACAACCTGTGTGGGGGCTCCAGCCCCCACACGCCCCGGGGACCGCCACCTCCCCGGGGCACTAACAAATTAAATTGGGGTCCGTTTTGGACCCCCGAAGCCCCGGGGACCACCACCTCCCGGGGCTGTGCTGATGTAGGAGGGGGGCCGCGCGGCCCCCTCCTGGAGCCCTTGATGGCCCTGGGGACCGCCACCCCCAGGGTCGGCTCCTGCAGTGTCCCGGGGTGCCTACCCCGGGACACTGTAGTTTGTTATGGCAGGACAGGAGCCTCGCGGCTCCCGTCCTGCCATAGCAAACTGCTTTGGATATTGGAAGAGAGAGCAGGAAACCTGCTCTCTCTTCCAATATCCAAGCACATTGCTTTCCACATGGGGAGCAGCATGTCAGCTGCTCCCCATGTGGAAAGCAATGCCGGCTCCCAAGGGACGTGGGGAGCCGGCGGGACTGTGGGGGATTGGGGACCCCCCCACAGTCCCCAACGGAGAGGGCCAGCCCCGAAGGATGGGGTCCCCGGGGCAAGTAGTGGCCCAGGAGGGGGGCCACGCGGCCCACCTCCCCAAAAAATAAAAAAAATAAAAATTTAAAAAATGGAAAGGCCGGCCCCGGGGATGGGGTCCCCGGGGCCTTAAATGGCCAGAGGAGGGGGCCACGCAGCCCCCTCCAAAGAATAAAAATAAAAGGCCATGCCCCGGGGATGGGGTCCCCGGGGCCAATACAGGCCCAGGGAAGGGGGCCACGCGGCCCTCTTCCCGTTTTTTTTTTTAATTAAAAATTAAAAAAAGGGGTAAGGCCCTGGGGGATGGGGTCCCCAGGGCATAAAAACAGGAAAAAGGAAGGGGGGCCACACAGCCTCCCTTCAGGGGACAACATATTTTTTTTTTTTAAACGATCGGGCCCGCAGGCCCCGCCCTTCCTTCACCACTCTGCAAACGCGCCCCTGGCTCGTTTGCAGAGGGGGAACGAATTCCCCTTGAATACTGGGGGTCCCTGGGGCCAACTAGCCCACCAGGAACCTCCAATATGCGCCAGGGGGCTGCGTTGCAGAGACGTGTAGAGAGGCCACACCCTTTTTTACACCTCTCTGCAACGCAGCTCTGTGGCGCTTTTGGAGGTATATGGTGGGCTAGTTGGACTCCGGGACCCTCAGGATTCAAGGGGACTTAATCCCCCAACTTAAAACGCGCCACGGGCGCGTTTGCACAGTGGTGAAGGGAGGGCGGGGCTTCAGGTGACATGTGTGCAAACAGGCCCCGTGGCGCGTTTTAAGATGGGAATTAAATCTCCTTCAATCCTGAGGGTCCTGGGGGCCAACTAGCCCAACAGGTACATCCAGAAAGCGCCACAGAGCTGTGTTGCAGAGAGGTGTAAAAGGGGTGTGGCCTCTCTACACGTCTCTGCAACGCAGCCTCTGGCGCATATTGGAGGTTCCTGGTGGGCTAGTTGGCCCCTAGGGACCCTCAGGATTCAAGGGGACTTAATCCCCAACTTAAAACGCGCCACGGGGCGCGTTTGCACAGATGTCACCTCAGGCCCCGCCCTCCCTTCACCATTGTGCAAATATTCCTCTAAAATCAGCCGAAATACGAATTCCGATTTACTCACCTGTTATCAGGAGAGACCTCAGTGCTGTATCTTTCAGCCCAGTACTGGTCCTCAAAAGTAATTTTAACCGTACTTACCAGTAACTTGAATTTCCTTCCATAGGATATCATTGCCTGCTTTTTGCTGAAAAAGTTTCTAAGTGTTGATTTTTGAAACATACAAATATTCCTGTAAAATCAGCCGAAATACGAATTCCGATTTACTCACCTGTTATAAGGAGAGACCTCAGTGCTGTATCTTTCAGCCCAGTACTGGTCCTGAAAAGTAATTTTAACCGTACTTACCAGTAACTTGAATTTCCTTCCATAGGCTAACATTGACTGGTTTCACTTGGAAATTCTTCTAAGTGTGGACTTTTGGAACTTTAAAATATTCCTCTAAAATCAGCCGAAATACGAATTCCGATTTACTCACCTGTTATCAGGAGAGACCTCAGTGCTGCATCTTTCAGCCCAGTACTGGTCCTGAAAAGTAATTTTAACCGTACTTACCGGTAACTTGAATTTCCTTCATAGGCTAACATTGACTGGTTTCACTTGGAAATTCTTCTAAGTGTGGAGTTTTGGAACTTTAAAATATTCCTCTAAAATCAGCCGAAATACGAATTCCGATTTACTCACCTGTTATCAGGAGAGACCTCAGTGCTGCATCTTTCAGCCCAGTACTGATCCTCAAAAGTAATTTTAACCGTACTTACCAGTAACTTGAATTTCCTTTCATAGGATATCATTGCCTGCTTTTTGCTGAAAAAGTTTCTAAGTGTTGATTTTTGAAACATACAAATATTCCTGTAAAATCAGCCGAAATACGAATTCCAATTTACTCACCTGTTATAAGGAGAGACCTCAGTGCTGTATCTTTCAGCCCAGTACTGGTCCTGAAAAGTAATTTTAACCGTACTTACCAGTAACTTGAATTTCCTTCCATAGGCTAACATTGACTGGTTTCACTTGGAAATTCTTCTAAGTGTGGAGTTTTGGAACTTCCTTAAAAATCGCCTGTATGACTTAAACGCATTCTTTCAACTGTTTACAGGAGATGCACCAGTGCTGGATCCAGGATCCAACACTGAGTAAGAAAAAGTAACGATAACAGTTTTTACCTGGTAAGTGAATTTCCTTCCATAGGATAACATTGGTGATTCTATGAGAAAAAGTTTCTAAGTGTCAACTTTTAAAATACAATAATATTCCTTAAAAATCACGACTGTAACCAAAACGCTTTTACTCAACTGTTTACAGGAGATGTACCAGGACTGAATCTAGGATCCAGTCCTGTGGTTACAAAAGTAATCCATAAAGTAACTAATTGCATTTAACTAGAAATTCACATTGAGCTGAATGTTGCATTGTGTTTGAAAATGTGTTACCCATTGCAACAACTGTAACTACTGTACTTAAAAGTCTATTGCCTATCTGCAAAGTATTTAAACTAAAGTAATTCATTCTGAGAAAGTATTTTTTGTAATGTAATGTATAATGTAATTCCAATGTAATTTAAAAAATAAAATATGTAAAAAAAATTTTTTCTAAAAATGTAGTAAATCAGTATGAAAAAAATTAATATAACAATTAATACATTTAAAAATTGTCATTTACAAAACCTTTGAAATTCACTGAAAAACCGTAGGTTTCAGGCACGTTATAGTTAGAAATTAGTATTTAAAAAACCTTTGAAATTCACTGAAAAAACCATAGGTTTCAGACACGTTATAGTTACAAATTAGCATTTAAAAAACCTTTGAAATTCACTGAAAAAACCATAGGTTTCAGACACGTTATAGTTACAAATTAGCATTTAAAAAACCTTTGAAATTCACTGAAAAAACCATAGGTTTTAGGGACAGTTATAGTTACTTGGACATTGCACTCGTACAAAACCCGTGAAATTCCCCCGTTATAGTTAGTTCAGCTAACTATAACTCGCGCCCCGCAATGCACTGCTGATGACGTCACATATTACATCACTCATGACATGGTCAGTGACATCACTGATGACATCACTGATGACATCTCAAATGACATCACTGATGACATCATCCACGTGATAATCTGATGCACCTCCTCACACCCTAATATAACCTTTGATACACCCACTCTAAATTACAGACTGCCATTCGCAAAACCATAGACACTCCAACACCAATAACTACATACCCACTCACTGATTCTTAGGTCTACACACACACATCCACTCACTCACCCGTACAGTCACTCATACTTACGGTCACTCAGTACAGGACTATCATATGCACTCTTACTCCTATATAGACACTCAAACAACGCCACTCATCCATAGAGATACTCACACACCTAGTCAGTCATGCAAATAATTAAACACACTGCCATTTACTCACCTATACAGTTATACACACACCAGCTCACTTACTCATACAAATAGTAGCACATTGTTACGCTCTTATACAATCACTGATACAAGCACACACTCATCCATACAGCCACTATCACAATCACTCACTCTTGCTTATAGCTATTTATATACTCCAACACACATATATACTGCCTTTCACATATGTAGTTACTCACACATGTACCACTGGGACATACATTCACTCACTAACACACTCTTACACACACTTACCCACCCATACAGTCTATCACAGATGCACTCTTGAAACCATCCACCCAGTGAATCACCCACTCACACATCTATGCACAGAGTTGCACACACCCCTCCCACACAAACACTCAGGCACCTATACAGATACTCAGACAAGCATTCAATAACTCATATAGACACTCATGTAGCTATTCACAAACACATGCAGCCACTTACACAGCAACAGACAGACGGATACAGACATTCATCCAGTTTAGTCACTAACCCATGCATTCAGTAAGATACGTTAAATCACTCACTTATAGAGTCAGTCACGCACCTACTAAATCATCCATACAGACACTTACACACCCACTCATTCTTCAATACGTCTTTTCCTATATATATTAAAAATATTTAAACTTTACAGAAACACACAGTCACTGGATGATGTCATCAGTGATGTCATCAGTGATGTCATCAGTGATGTCATTTGAGATGTCATCAGTGATGTCATCAGTGATGTCACTGACCATGTCATGAGTGATGTAATATGTGACGTCATCAGCAGTGCATTGCGGGGCGCGAGTTATAGTTAGCTGAACTAACTATAACGGGGGAATTTCACGGGTTTTGTACGAGTGCAATGTCCAAGTAACTATAACTGTCCCTAAAACCTATGGTTTTTTCAGTGAATATATATATATATATATATATATATATATATATATATATATATATATATATATATGCAAAAAGATGCAGAGAACTCTGGGTAGTTCTCAAGTTTAGGTGGAAAGCAGCTCCTGTATAGAGCACCTTCATCACCAGCGACACTCTAGATCTGCTCACCTCAAATGTCTGCTTTTCTATCAAAATCTTTAAGCATAGGATTAGCACAGTGCCATCCACGCCGAGATAGAAAGGGACAAAGTCTTTTGCCATTTCTTCAGCAAAGTCTTTAAGCATAGGACTAGCAGAGTGCTGTCCATGCCGAGCTGTAAAATGACAAATGCCATTTATCACTCCAGGCACAGTATTACAGCTTTGAATTGGTAAAATACCAACCAAGCCAACCTGAAATGACTAAAAGCAAGCCCTGACACCGTTTTTCGCTCTACTTAGAGCTTTTTATATATATCTATTACAATGATCCTCTCCTGTGATATCCGGTAAGGAAGGAACCACACCAGTTGGTTCTGGTTTTACAATGAGTTTATTTTCGGCAACGAAACAAGACGAGTTTCGACCACACAAGGGGTCTTGGTCACATGACCATTTGCAACAGCTGCAGTCTTTTTAAGCACGTCAGACATGACGTAATGTGTAAAGGAAATAGAAAACAGTGCATAAAATAATAAAGTGCAACAGTGAAAATTCTAAAGTAATATTGGCTTGATCACAGAGTATAATTTCAGTTTGTCACATTGTGGGAAATAATTCATCTGTACCTGTCATTTTTACAAATTAAATCCGCATATTTAGTGGAATGATTGTGGAAGTGCAACATAATTCATTTATTTGACATAGAATCCCGGTATAGTACCATAAAAATGCTTAATTCATTATACAGGTTTTTGCGGATCATATTCTATTCATCATTGTAGCTCAAATCGATACAAAGTAACCATTGGAATGTTGTACATTCAATGTGGATTTTGAGATCAAAAAATCATGGTATAGTTCCATATTAAGTGGTTAATTTGAATTACCCCAACTCATGTTCTGGCAAACGTGAAGATGCAAACATGTAAATCATATTAAATATTAACGGTATAGTACCAAACTGAATCAAAGATTCAATGTGACGTTTCACAGTTGATTACGTAAATCAATGAGTACCTGCTCTTGTGTTAGCTTGATATCAAAACAACATATACATCATTGTTATACTCTATCTGACAGGATAGTATCTTCACTAGACAGTAAATAAGGCAACAAAAAGTATTACTTAGACAACAACTTGTATCCATAGGCAATGATATACTCATATCTATGTTTGTCATTATTCAAAAATAAGTGAATTTTATAAAGGAGGAGTGATTGTTACGTGTAACATCGCCATTTTCCAGTGCTCTTAAATTAACTGTGGCTAATTCAAGAAACATGCAGCATTCCTCGTTAATGTCAATTTCCTGCAGTTGAAAAAAAAAGAAATAAAACCATTAGTTGAATACTTTTCAATATTCGTATATTAATATAACACATGAAAGAATACAGTTGTGCTCTATTAATCCTCTGTTAATAAAAAACCTATAAATTGCATAAGGAACATTTAAAAGATCTAGGGCCAGATGTACGACCATTTTTGCATGCGCAAACGGGTTTGCGAACCCGTTTGCGCAAGCAAAAACAGCATGGGGAATGTACAAACCCTATTTTGCGACTCGCAATTTTTTGCAACTCGCAAAATAGGGTTTTGCGACTGGCTATTAGGAAGGGGCGTTCCCTTCCTAATAGCGAGCGCAACCCTATGTAAGAATGTTTTGCGTCCGCAATTGTAGGCTCAATACACTCGCAAATTACCACCCTCTTCAAGAGGGTACTAATGCACTTGCAAAAGGGAAGGGGCCCCCAGGGGACCCCTTCCCCTTTGCAAATGCAGGGGAAAATATGTTTTAAGGGCAGGCCGTGGTCCCAGGGACCACTGCCTGCCCTTAAAAAGTGAAATGAAAACGTTTCAAATTTTTTTTTTAAATGCATCCCGGGAAAACGGGCTGAATTTAAAAAAAAAAAACTGCCATATTTAAAAGCAGTCCCAGACATGGTGGTCTGCTGAGCCCAGCAGGCCACCATACCTGGGAGGGTCTGTCATTCCCAATGAGGTCGCAAATTGCGAGAGGTTCATTAATATTCATGAGCCTCTCAATTTGCGACCCCATTGGGAATCGCTAACAGTGTGAAATACACTGTTGTACATTGGAAATAGCGCCTCGCAAGTTGTGAGTCGCGATAAACTCGCAATTTGCGAGGCGCTATTTCCATGGTCGTACATCTGGCCCCTAATGCTGACCTAAAGGGCTGGATGGCTTAAGGCTATCTCATTATTAAAGGTGTGAATGTAACTCCTCATCATTATTCATCCCTTGAGGGAAAATGGACCCTGCCTTCAAGATGAATACTGACTCCATCCTTCTACGAGTGGAGATACGATCACCACCTCTAGGATGCTTCTGCACCAAGTCTAGGCCGAAGTATCTGGCCTTAGTCCAATCACTCTGATGTGTCTCTTGAAAATGTTTTGCTGTACTGTACGTACGATCATTGTTCCAGTATACGTTTCTTAACTGGAAAAGCTGTTGAACCAATGTACCATTTGCCACAGGGGCACGTGATGGCATAAACCACAAAATCTGTATTGCAGTTAATCAGCTTAGGGATTCACCTTTTTTGGTTTGTTTGTTGCAATGTCACCTCTTTCATGGCCTGGCCTGAGAGGATGCGCCACCATGGGAATAACAGCATGGGGCCAAGGAGACTTGAGAAGAGGCCGAGTCTCCTGAATGGCGCAGCCGGGAAGGAAATGAAATAATCGGCAATCCCGGTTCTGAGGCCCACTGTGGCTGAATGATTATTGACTGCGAACATTGCATATCGCACTGAACCCACTGGGGTGATACATTGCTCAAGCTAAACACTACAGGTTCCAGCATGCTCTAAATAGAACTCACCTGAGAGCCCACTTGGGATGCATAAGTATTCAGCATGCGGTTAATGGCGCCTGAGAGCCGTCAGTGGAGTGCAAGTCTTCCTGTGATGAAGGAGCTGTGAAGCCCCAAAACGCGTCAGGAATTGATTTTTTTCGGACTGGGAACGCCAGTTTCCGTAAATAAATGATTTTAATCACCCTGTTGCCGTCGCGTCCTTGCTTCAGGGCAAACTTGTTGGTGGATTTGAATGCGGCAGCCTGGCCGTAGAGGACGCGCCAACATGGGAATAACAGCATGGGGCCAAGGAGACTTGAGAAGAGGCCGAGTCTCCTGAATGGCGCAGCCGGGAAGGAAATAAAATAATCGGCAATCCCGGTTCTGAGGCCCACTGTGGCTGAATGATTATTGACTACGAACATTGCATATCGCACTGAACCCACTGGGGTGATACTTTGCTCAAGCTAAATACTTCAGGAAGATTCAGGGAAAGAGGGTACAGCAAAGCAGTTTTAAATCAGGCATTGGCAAAAGTTGAGAAAAAGTCCTGTAATCAGATTCTGACAGCGAAACAGGATCAGGGTGGAGACTCTAAGGCCCAAGCTCAGGATGTCAGAATGATAACCAGGTACAGTGCCTTTCATGCCAGGGTGAGAGACTGCATGAATAGGCACTGGCACCTGGTTAAGTCAGATCCCATTTTGGGTAAAACAATCTCCCGAAGACCCATGCTTACATACAGAAGGGCCTGCTAGATGAGACAAGAACTGGTAAAGAGCAGCCCCGAGATAGTGTAAAGTGGGAGTTGGCTTAAAGCCAATCCAGGCTTTACCAGATGCTTAAAATGTAAAGCTTGTAAGCATGGGAGAAATATGAAGGAAGTAAAATTACCCCTTATGGAAAAACCGTGGAGGATTCCACGTTTCCTAAATTGTAAGAGCGACCATGTGGTTTATGTGTTACGGTGTACTTGCCCCCTAACATACGTGGGAAGCACAACCCACATGGCGCACATTAGAATCTTGCAACATCTACGGGCAGTTAAGAACAAAGACCAATCGTACCCTGTTGCAAGGCACATTAATGAATCACATGGGGGTAAAGTAGAGGATCTGAGTTTTTATCTAGTAGACTCTGTCCCAAAACGAAGAAGAGGAGGGAACAGAGAAGCAAATTTAAGGAAACAAGAATCGAGATACATCTTGATGTTTGACTGCAAAACTCCTAATGGGCTGAACAGTGACGAACAGATGTTTGTTCACTTAACGTAAAGAACTGTAAAGAACCAAGCGCCCAGTTCTGCAATTCCTCCTCTCTTTTGATCATTTTATTTTTCCAAGGAAGTCTCCAAAGTGTAGGATAGTAGATTAGGATGTAGTATGAACTTGAGATAGGCTAGTTGACAATTTTTATATACAATAAAAAATAAAAATAAATAATTCTTTTTAAAATATTTATTAGTGCCAGAATTGATTAGGATCATTTTACTGACGGAATGGACCCAACAGGGTAACCTATAAAGATGATGATGAACTAGGTATTCGCGAAAACGTCAATGGAGAATGTTAATTGGATGTGTTGCCATGCAACTGATTATCAGTAAACAGTTTAAAAGGAACAAACCTGCTGTCATATTAAGCACTTGCACTTTATTATGTATCTAATAAATCTGCTTAATTTGCACGAAGGGATATTTGTTCTAGAAACCTTGGGGCATATTAGCAAGAAGAGGCGATAATCATCGCTAACCCTGCTTAGCGTGATTTTTTTATCGCCGGCTATCGCTGGAATATATCGCCACGCTAACGCTGTATTCGCAACGATTAGCGCTATGGCGATGAATATTCCAGCGATAGCGGGGAAATGGGCCAACATCGCTGAAAAACCAGCGATGTTGCATGGAGAAGGAGAACACCTTGCTGATACGACCCTGTGGTCGTATCAGCATAATCCACCCCCCATGTTAGGTATGGCTAACACCTGCTAATTGCAGGTGTTAAATAAATGGCGATGACCTCGGTTAGCGCGACTTTTCACGTCGCTAACTGGGGCCATGGCCACCTTGCTAATAGGCGATAGGCCTGTTAGCGAGTGTTTCCAAGGTTTGTTCGTCGGGAACGCCCACTTTGCATGTCATTAGCGATAAATATCGCTGACATGCAAAGCGGTAAAAAAAACGGGCGCTAATGCCCGCAAACTGTCGCTAACTGCTGTTAGAGACAGTTTGCTGATAGGGCGATATAAATATCGCCGCTTTAGCGGCAAAAAGTGCCGCTAAAGCGGCGATAGTGCCCTTGCTAATATGCCCCCTTATCCCAAGAGGTAGAGATAGTGCACCTTATAGCACATGCACTTTAGATAAAAACAATTGCACAATATTGCTCAGTTTGCACATTATTGTAAAATCTGATAATGCTGCTAAGACATCTAGGTGCACTGGCACTTTAATTGTTTATTTATTTATTTATTTATTTATTGATCTATATTCTCTCTGGGTACATGCTATTGAGTGAAAGATTTGTTTCAGCAGAAATGACAACAGCACTTTCTGTCACATTTTCCTTTTGGGCTGTATAATGAGATAATGTATGGACTAAGACAGTAACAGCACGCCACTACTATGAAGAGCTGAGAAATAGTGCACTTGCAATGTATTCTCAAACAGATGTACATAAAGCACTTGCACTTTATAAACTGACCGTAATTATGACTTCAGAGTAGCAGATGGATGGAGCCATCATAAATGAATATGAGTTGGGATTATGTATTGGTCCATCAACACAATCCCTGATACTGCCATACAGAATAATCTAATGTAGCATGGCAACCATCGTGGCATTTATACAATCAGCGAGACCCTGGAGGCAGAAGGGGACTCACGCAACCATAACACACCTAAGTATCACTGTGACACAGAAAGAGAATCATCTCATACACATGTTGAGAACTGAATGGCACAATAAAGTTATTTGAAATGTATTTATATAAAAAAAGTCAACAGCTTTTCTGACGTAAGAAGAGAAAAAAAAAAGAAAAATTGTAAAAAACAAAATGGAAAAAAAATGTATGTGTGTGAGAACTACAAGAGTAGTCTCCAAATGAAATGAATGTAAATACAATAATGTAAGCATGAGAAAAAAGACACACATATAGGGGCCGATTCCGATCTCGGCCGGTAGGGCACCGAATCGGATTCGGCTGAACCGGATCCGATTCGGAGCCCTTTTTCCCGACCGATTCGTACGTGCGTCCGGCCGAGCAAGTACGATGCGAGCGCGTGCGAATTCGCCAACCGACTCGTTCGCGGGTCCCAACCGCTCTGACCGACTCGCACGGATGCGCCTCGCACCGCGCAATGGAGACGTTCCCCGACCGGGCAAGTACGTTGCGCGCTGCGAGCAGTCCGACCGACTCGCGCCGTCCGGCTCCAAGAAGCAGTCGGAGTCATACTTTGGGGGTCCGTGTCGGACCCCCCTGTACGCGTAGCCGCGCGAGTCGTACACAGGGGGGACCCATGGGTCCCCCCTACCTGTGCATGTACGCCGTGAGTCGCTTCGAGGCGTACCCGCTGTAGGGGGCGCCCTTGTTCGCCTCGCACCCATTGAGTCAATGCGAGCCCGTGTACGCGTTGTACGACCGGCTCCCATTGACTTCAATGGGAGTCCGACCGACTCTGAGTCCGATAGCATACGTGCGCATCGTACTCGTTCGGTCGGGCTGCTAGGGTCCGATTCGGTCGGAAATCTCTCCGGGTCCGGCTCGGTCGCAGAGATTTCCGGCCCGAATCGGAATCGGCCCCATAATAGTCTTTTGTTGGTTTCTGTGAACATGTGATGTCGGAGAAAAAAAGAGTTTAAATTGTGTCAAAGAAATGGTGCTCGTTGTGTGAGCAAGGTAGGGGATCCTACCGAAACGCGTAGCAGCCAAAGATTGGAACCTTACCTTCGATTTGTGGTGTCGTTTTTCGGGAGAAGAGAAGGTAACCGGAAGTGGTAAAGGATATATATATATATATATATATATATATATATATATATATATATATATATATATATATATATATATATATATATATATATATATATATATATATATATATATATATATATATATATATATGTATATATATATATATATATATATATATATATATATATATATATATATGTATATATATATATTTAAATAGGGTTATCCCATTCAACAAATAACCATCCGGCACTCCAAGAGGTACTGGTCACTCGGTAATTTATTTTTATGACGTTCTATCATCTACGCGTTTCAGCAGTCTCACGCTGCCTTGTTCACGATGCCTGAGCGCCATGTCTTTTTCGTTAAAATACTCAATACAACAGTGGACATTAACGAGGGACTTCAAACACAGTGGTCTACATGCAGTCCTATTTTTCATGTAAAACTGCTGCCATCTTAGAACATGTTTTGTTTAAACCCATAATAATTTATATAAACAGTTCAACTTGATATTTGACCTTCATAACATTGCTTTAAAAGGAACGGATATTTAAACACCATTACAGTTATTACAACATTAATGGTTTAAATAGTCAACTAATCTGGATTAATATAATTCACAGAAATATTCATTCCTTGCGTTTTTAGTCCAGTATTTCTGTTGATCAGTTTATAATTACATCATTGTCCATGATTTAAATTTGTTTGTCCGTTTCATATAATCATTATTCATGCAATTAGTTTCTGAGTCAAAGTGCAAGTGCAAAACTCATTCAACAATTATTAAAGAGAATACTTTTTTTGCCAGTGCATATACAGTACAGTTCTTGGTCATAAAGTGCTAATGCTTTAGTGCAAATCAATCAGTTTCCCTACCTAAAATTTACATATCTTTTTCTACAGTACTTATTGAAAGTGCAAGTGCTTATAAATATATTATATTATAACCTGTCAAGGAAAATAAAAACCTCATATATTTAAATTTAAAAATGCACACAGGAGGAGACTATTTCTAAACATGAACCATATTACTTATAAATATCTTATCCATATATATATATATTCACATGATACTTGGTAAAGTTCTGTTTGCTTAATTAAACCCCTCTATATAAATACCCATATGGACATGGAAGCAGCAATATTTACATGGTCTGTTGTCCACATTTATTATGTGGTACATTTGTATGGCTTCAAATAACTGTAATTAACTTACATATCCATAAGTATACACATGGCACTTATTGTAGTTGTTAGTAGCAGATGTAACCGCCTGTATATGCTCCTATAAATGCAAAGAATCAGCAATTTTGACATGGTCTGATATACATATGTATGCTGTGGTGTAACATATAATTTTCCCTGATATAAATGTATTTGCTTATAACAGGAAGCATAGTTCACATTACAATGATATGTACTTGTATATCGACAGCTCTTTTCCATATTGTGATAAGTATAGTTTGCCATGTTTGAGTATACTATTGTAGTACATTCTTGAGTTGTTAATATGGTCGTCATTTGGGGAAAAGTCAGCATTTGACTAATCTTCTAAAGTGTAGATGGTTGTCTGCGGATCTTAAGTTTGTGGGTAGGGAATTCCATAGCTTGACTGCTTCAAGAGAGAAAGATGTTCTTCCCATGTTTTTTTCTTGTATGTAGAAATTATGAGGGAGCTATTCTTGAGCGTAGGCTCCTTTGTTGTATGTATGTTTTGATTATCTGCCTGATAAGGAGTGGTCCTTTACCATGTATTGCTTTGTGTGTGATACAAACCAGCTTGAAGGACGATCTTCTGGCAACTGGTAAACCCTGCAGCACCCTCAAACCAAGAGCGATGTTTGCTTGTTGCTTTTCATGTAGGAGGAGTCTAGAGGTAGTGTTCTGAATTCTTTGTAGTCTTCTCATAGTCAATGAAGTTGAGCCATGATACAGACTATTAGTGTAGTCCAATTTTGATAGGACAAGAGAGAAGTTAGCTTGAACATTGTGTGGGAATTCTAGGTGCAAAAAGATGCATTGCAGTGTTTTCTTTGTGAGAAAGCTTGATTTGGCTACCTTATGCACTTGTGGTTTCATTTACTCACCTGATGTCTTATTTCGCTGAGGTCCTCGTTGCCCTAATCTCCCGCTTGCGGTCTCGAGATTCCTGGTGAAAAAACGGGATTGATGCTTTCTTCTGTTGGAGACCGAGCAATCATGGCCGATGCCCGGTGGAGCTGCCCAGACAGCTATAGGGGAGATTGGCTCTGGTTTTCTCGCAGCGGCCGTCACATACCCAGTCGGGCATCGGGCACTGCTCTCCTCGCATCTCCGCTGCTTGCTGTCCTCCTTCGTCTCTTCATTTCCTGTTGCCCCAGCCTTCCAACGATGCACCGAGGATTTTCCGATGTCAGATACTAATCTGAGCTCCCGACGCCTGATGGAGAGACCTGGGTGACTATGGAGGGGACGGCTGGGGATTTACCCTCTGGCCGCCTCCTGCCTTTTCCCAGGTTCAAACAGCTGTGGCCAGACCTCCTGTGAAAGGCAGCGAGTCTTCTAAGACCCTCAATGCTGCCCGGTGCAGGGTTCCACCTCTAATTCACTTTGGGTTCGCTATCAAAATAATGAGGCAAGCGCTGGAAACTGGAAGAGAAGAAAATGGTTTATTTCTCATGAGGAGATCACGTCAACTGAGACACCGGGATGTCTGAGGGAAGTGTTCTGCTGACAACTCCCTTGGCTCTTCCTTTTATACAGGTTTGACACAATGCATTTGTTTGATCAACATGGTTACAAAAGCTTGGGGTCCCCGCCCCGGGCAGGTTGTCACACAAGCCCAACAGTAATTCTCTTCCCACCCAGGTCAAACAGACAATCTTATCTTGCAGCTGGACCTTGCTTCAGGGTCTAAAACATGTGAGACCGGTCAGATCTAAGAGTCCGTTCTGTTGATAAAAACAGGTCCCATTGTTGGTAACAACAAGTCTTGCTGTTTGCAGTGCAATAAATCATTTTGCAAGAGTCTTTTTGGTGTTTGGAACCTGTTTGTGTAACTAGGTGTAGTGAAGGGTAGAGCGTCCAAAGGCTTGTCTGAAAACAGGGATGAGAGGAAAAACGAGTTTGTGGCAGCAAGTGGCGCTGAGGTTTGTTGTGGCAATAGAGTTTATAGCCCCCAGCACAGTACCAGGTCGGTCAGAGGGATGCTAGTAAGGGCAGGGTGAAACAAAGGTGACCAACAGAGTACAAAATGGCTGTGATAGATCAAAATGACTGCAACTTATGTGCACATAGAATTCCACCAGACAAGATGGCGCAGGTAATGTTCATAATTGTCATTTTGCTTTTAACAGTGGCCCCTTTGAACATAACTAGCCAGCTTGTCAGTCTATTTCGATCTCCATAATGTCCTGTATCTCTTGATCATACATCACTCTCATTTTTGTTAGCTGAGTGTCCATAGTCTTAGGGTGTAAGGTAGTTATGCAAAGAGAACACAAAGGTGGTATACAGTGTATACCCAAACAACAACCACATATTGTCAATACTGGGACCAAGAGAATCATTGATATTTTCCAACCCCACTCCTTCAAGATGCCCCAAAGCCAACTTCCAACTGTCCAAGTCTCTGATCCTTGATGAATTTCTGAAGATAGTCTATGGAGATGTTCGATTGCTTCATAGACAGAAGGTGAATTATCAGGAATGTATACACAGCAGCTGGCACCGATGATGCGGCATGCTCCTCCACGGTCCGCTAGTACCACGTCCAGGACCATGCGATTTTGCAGGGTAACCAGACGGACCGCTTGGAGCTCAGCAGTGTTGTTGGTGAGGATGCCAGCAGTGACGTTCAGGGCGGTCTCTACCGCTTGGGACAGATGTCTGATGGCTCGGCTGTTTGCCATCGGACCCCATAGCGGGACGAGCCCTTTTGCTGCGTCGAGGAACTGTGATGAGGCAGAGTCTGCTTGATCAATGTCTTTAGAACGCTTTTCTCGATGATGCTCTGCAGGGGCTGTGTAGGTTGGTGGCAAAACAAAGGCGATGTAGCATGTGCCCCCCAGTTTCTTGGGAGCCAGGTGTAGGCTTTGGTTCCACAAACAAAGTACATATTGGGTGATGCAACAAGCGCTGGGGGGTTGGCAGTGTTCAAAGTCCTTACAATGCTACAGGTGCTGTGACCCACATTCTTAGTCCCACGGCCTTCAATGCATACAAGGCCAGAGACGTTCACCACAGATAGGGCCACAGTCAGTGTTGCAGCAGTTCTTTTCTTCAGGTAGGAAAATGTGGCTCTGTTAGGATTATTGAACACTTGCATTTCCACTCGTTCTTTGGCGGGGACATCAATCTGGAATGTCGCATTGAAGGTGTGAGGGCAGAAGGGGGCGGCTGTCATTCCTGTTTTGTTTCACCAGAACTCGTTGTAGAACTGGGCGATTGTTCCGTCGGAAGTGGCATTGTCTTTGTAACTTTCTTGTAGGAGCATCATCCAGGCAAGGCAAGATCCGTGAATAGAAAAGGGCGAAGGGATGAAAGGGATGGAATGTTCAGTGGCATGTGGTAACAGCCCACAGACCCAACAGTTGGTAGCATTGGTGGCAAGATTGTGTTGGTGCAACATCTGCACGAAAGAATTATTCCAGAATTCTTTGCGTCGTTCTCGGAGATGTGGCGGTAGTGATACCAGGTAGTGTTCTTTCTTGGTGGTTGGTTGCATGGTGGGTGACAATGTTCTGTATGCAGGTGCATTCTCTTCAATGATCCAGAGTGCGACCATTAGCAGGAGACAGGTGAGAAATGCGGCTACAAGTGCAATTGTCTTTGTGCTGTGCAGGTTAGCAGTCTTGGTGTCTTTGCGGTGGTTTTGCAGGTGTTCAGTTTCTTCCATCATCTTTGAGGAGCTCAACAACTGTTAGGACCACAGACTTTTGTCTGACGCTTTCCTGGTAGCGTTGTTTGACTGTGCTACCGATCTGAGACCTTGACTCAGTTAGTGGCCTGGTCGTTGGAGCTCCCTCCTTTCGTCGATCTTAGGTTGTACCCTTTCCTGGATGGCACCGTGGGGTCGGGAAATTCTGATAGTTCGAGGGTGTCTTCTTGTGGGTAGCAACTCAGAGCTGGTCGGTCTCTCGCGAGTACTTCCTCTTGCACCTCCACCCCTTCACAGGTTGCCAGGGTTGGAGGGACTCGTTTGCAGTGATGGGCATGCAGCCAGTTTCGTTTTCCTTGCACTCGGAGGGCAGTTCGGGTGGTGATCAGGACTTGCCAGGGGCCCGTCCACCTAGGCTCCAGATTCTTCGTTCTTTGGAAGTTGCGAATTAATATATGGTCGCCTGGCTTTATTTCATGTCCCGGGCCCCTGGATACGTCAGGCAAGGCTTGCTGCACCTGTTGGTGGATAATTGTTAGCTCGTTTGTCAATTTATGCAAGTAATCCGACATTAATATGTTCGGGACATCGTTAATGGAGGTGGGTCTTGGTGCCGCCCAAATGCTCATAGGCCTGCCGAAGACCACCTCATACGGGGTCAGTCGGTGTTTGGTTGGGGTGGAGCGCATCGATAACAATGCCAATGGGAGGGCGTCGGGCCATTTCAACCCGGTCGTGGCAACTATTTTGGCTAGTTTTAGTTTCAACGTTGCATTGTGTCTCTCTACCAGGCCCGCTGATTGGGGGTGGAAGACGGCATGGAACTTTTGTTTTACCCCCAACCCTCTCAGTATGTTCTGTATCACCTCGGCTACGAAGTGGGGGCCGTTGTCACTCCATAAAATTCTGCAAAGGCCGTATCGGGGGAAGAATTCTTTCAGCAATACTTTTGCAGTGGCTAAGGCGGTATTGTCGCGGGTGGGATAGGCCTCCACCCATTTGCTAAAAGCGCACACAACCACCAGGACATATTTTAGACCAAGGCATCTCTCTAGTTGAATGTAATCCATTTGAAGGATTTCAAAGGGGTGGTCAGGGACTCCAAACCCTCCCCGTGGTACTACTGTCCCCTTCCCTGGGTTGTGTTGTAGGCAGACCATACATTGTTGTACTAGGCGTTTTGCAGATTCTGCTATCTTGACGTTATGCCATACTCTGGTGATTAGTTCAATCATGGGGGTGGAGCCTATGTGTGCTGGTAAATGTGCCATGGTCAATATGGGGATGAGGTAGGCATTGGGTAACAGCCATTTATTTCCGTCTTTAGTTCTCCAGCAATCTTCCTCGTCTTTTAGTCCCACCTTTTCCCACTCGGTCAATTCGTCTTGTGTGCCTGTAGTCTGTATGTCCCTTACAGTGGTCCTAGCGTCAGTCCATCGTTCAGCTTGTGACCTGGTCACATACATTCGTGTCGTAGTTCTGTCTCCTGCCGTGGCTCGGGCAGTAACGTCTGCTAGTGCATTTCCCTGTCCAATGAGATCAGTCACTTTCCTATGTGCTTGGCATTTTATCACTGCTAACTTCTTGGGGAGGAGGACTGCTTGCGTCAAGGCGGAGACTAAATCTCCATGCAGGATGGGTGTACCGTGTGAAGTCAGGAACCCTCTTTCTTTCCATAAGATCCCAAAATGGTGAACCACCCCGAAGGCATATTGGCTGTCGGTGTATATGTTAACTGTCGTGTCAGTCGCTAAGATACATGCTCGTGTGAGGGCAATGAGTTTTGCAGCCTGGGCTGAACGTTGAGGAATACGGGCTGTTTCCAGAACGGTTCGGGCTGTGGTGACAGCGTATGCAGCTGAGGTGGTGCCGTCGGGGAGTTTGATGCACGAACCATCCACCCATAGTTCTCCATCTGGTTCTAGAAAGGCGGTGTCTCTGAGATCTATTCTACTCTTTGTTTGTTCATCGGTTAGTGTCACACAGTCGTGTAGTGGAGTCACGCTAGGATCATTTTCGGGTAGGGGTAACAGTGTGGCTGGATTGAGGGTGGTGCATCGCTTTAGGGTAATGTGCGGTGCTAGCAGGGTCAACTCATATCCTGTTAGTCGGGCGCTAGTAAAGTGTTGGGTTTTGGTCTGGTTTAGTAGTGTGTCGACTGCATGGGGTACTAAAACAGTGACTGGATTGGAGAGTACTATTCCTTCGCTCTGGCGTATCGATACTGCTGCAGCTGCCACAGCGCGCAGGCACGCTGGCAGTGCTCTGGCTACTGGATCGAGGGTGGCAGAGAAATATGCACAAGGGCGTTGTTTTTGACCAATTGATTGTGTTAGGACAGACAATGCACATCCTTCCCTCTCGTGCGTGTAGAGGAAGAATGGTTTGGAGTAATCCGGGGTTCCTAGGACAGGTGCTGAACAAAGGGCATTGCGTAGTTCTTTAAAGGCTGACTGGCATTCGGGGGTCCAGGGGAGAGGTGAGGGGATGTCTTTAGCTAGGAGGGAGAGAAGGGGTTTGACAATGAGGCTAAAGTTCGGTAACCACTGTCGGCAAAATGAGGTGAGACCTATCAAAGAGCGGACTTGTTTCTGATCTTTGGGGACAGGGGTGTCTAGAATTGTCTGGATCCTGTCAGGCGTGAGTTTCCTCCCTTCTTTGGATAAAAGGTGACCCAAATAGGTCACTTGTGATTTACAGAACTGCAATTTCTTTCGGGAGACCTTGTGACCATTCTCAGCAAGAAAATGGAGTAGTTTGATGGTGGCTGTGACGGCTATTGGTATGGTGTCCGCTGCTAGAAGGATGTTGTCTACATATTGTATTAGTGCCACTCCATCTGGCAATTGTATGGCGTCCAACTGTCTTTTAAGCGCCTGGCTATAGATGCTTGGGCTCTCAGTGTACCCCTGAGGTGCTCTGCAAAATCTGTACGAACGGGAGTTTAGGGTGAATCCAAATAGATAGCGGCTGTCCTTGTGCATAGGTATGGAAAAGAATGCGTTTTTGAGGTCAATTACAGTGAAGGTGGTGGCAGTGGAGGGGATTAAGGTCAAAATTGTCATGATGTCGGAAACTACTGGGTATTGTGGCACTACGATTTTGTTTATCTCCCGCAGGTCAATGATGAAGCGGTAGGCTTTTCCGTCTCCCTCTCCCTGTCTCTTTACAATCGGTAGTATGGGACTATTACAAACGTTGCTCACTACTTCCTCTACCACCCTTGCCTCTACCAAAGAGTGTATGATCTCTGTCAGTGCCTTCTCACCCTCTGGCGATATTTTGTACTGCGGTACTTTCGGTAGGGTTGCGTCCTGTCGTATTGTTACGTGTACTGGGTCAATCATCATTCGTCCTACGTCTGAATCAGCCCTAGCCCATAAGTGTGATGGCAAAGTGTCCAGTAGGGATGCGTCAGCCTCGGAGATGGGAAACATGTGCTGATTAGGGTTCTCTCTATGGCGCTGGGGGTTGTCATACAGGACGACACGCACTCCGTCTGGTGAGCATCTGATAGTCGCATGGAAGTGTTTCAAAAGGTCGAGACCCATAATGGCGTCTGGGGTGTTGGAAGAGAGGAGGAATGTTGTTTCAACGCTATTGTTGTCAAGGTTAAAAGGGATCGGTCGGGACAAAGGGTTGGTGGAGGGCGTACCGTCAAATCCTATTGAGGTCACATGTGAGCCTGACAAGGGTGCCCTTGGAATCAGTCGTTTGGATAGTGCACTACGTGTTGCTCCCGTGTCTACCAGAAATGGCGACTTTGTGCCCAGGACCTCAGCGGTAACATAAGGGCCTTGCTGATCAACATAGAGCTCGACTGGATCCCTCCCTTGCCTCTGGCTGTCCTATGCAAAGTCGTACGCATTGTCATAATCTGTCTGTTGGTACTGATTCTGTTTGGGATGGTCAAATGTGTTCACTCTTCCTGGCCTTTCCTCGCTTGCTTCACTTGCGTACCCTCTCCCACGTCCTCTTCCTCTCTGTCCACTTGCTATTTCCCTCGCCCCTCTGCCCCTACCAGCTCCTAGCAAAGCCGGGCATTGGGTTTTCCAGTGTCCATATTCTTTGCAAAATGCACATTGATCCTGTCCTAGGTCTTGGCGTCCGACATATGATGTCGATGAATTGTTTCTAGGTGGCTGTACTCTAGGGGTATTCTGCTGGTATCCTCCCCTATATTGCTCCCTTCCTGTATTCGCCCCCTGGAGTTGTGCTACCATTACCCTTTCCTTCAAGTCCTTCTTTTTCCTTTCTGTAGCCCTGTCATTTTCGTTTCTCTGATGCTCATAGTACTGGGCCATTTGGAGAATGGCCGCCGGTTTAGATGCTGCCCAACTACTTTCGCTGGCTTGTAATTTCTGGGATACATCTGGCAGTAGTCCTTTGACATAGTTCTGCACAAATAAGTGGTGTCCGGTTGCGGTGGACATGTCTTGTCCACTGTAATCGGAGAACACCGTTTCAAATCTGGAGAAATACTCTGAGACATCCTCTTGTGGTTTCTGGCGGCACGCGGTTACTATGGACCAGTCTATCTTTTTCTCTGGGATCAGCGTTTTCACTTTCTGCACTATTTTGTCAGGGAGGTCCAATATTGCTTTAACCGGTTTTTGACCAGGGTTCCGCTGTTTATCTAGTGTGTTAAGTTGTTCCCAGGTATGACCAAGCAGTTCGGTATGGTCTATTTTCCTAATCTGTTTCCACACATCTGCTGGCAAACATAACCCGAAGAACAAGTCTATGTCGGCAAGTGTCATTATTGTTGATCCCAGAGCGGTACCTAGCTCGGTGTAAAAGGCGGTGGGATTCTTTCGTAAATCCGGTAAAAATGTACGGAACGTCAAAATGTCCTGCCTGTCCCATGGTTGATACACCCAATTGTAGACCACCCTTCCTCTAGCATCTTGATGGTTCATATCGTCATGAGTCCCTTGTCCTCTAGGAGGTACCCAATAAGGGGCAGCTTCTTTTATCGGCATCATGCTATCTGGTTTTTCCACCGGGGGTCCTGCTATCTTAGATGTCCTGTCCTTATCTATCCGTCCTTGTTCCACGAGGTGACGGAATACCTCCAGTGTGGATGAAAAGAGTTCTGTAACATCGTTGTCGCCTTCATCTCCGGTGTCTACCTTCCTATAGAGAGCCACTAGTCGCTCGGGCCCTACATCTTGGTACTTCTCTTCATATGCAGTAAGAGTGTGGTAACAGAGACGTACAATAAAGTATTGTTTGCGGTTTTCAACATAGGAGTTGCATATGTCAGTTACATGCTCTTCTGTCTCCTTCCTATCTATGAGGGATTTAACTACTTTATCAATGCCTGCTCGCTCATTTTTACTTAATCGCGGGACCCTGGGCGCTCCTGTTTCTTTTGATCCTACCTCTACTACTGTATCCTTTGATGAGGCATTTGGTGTGGGTGACTCGGTGGGAGCAGAGGCGGTGGAGACTGAGGCGATCGTGCCATCTCCGGCTATACTTTGGTGGTCCTGTCGTTGTACTACGGGATGAGTAGGGGCGTAAGGGGGTGGCATGTATATGATTGGGGGACCTAACAATAAATTATCATCTACCCTTTGTTTTGCTGGTAACTTGGGGTAAAGAGTCGAGGGCGTTCTAACAGGGCATTGATCTGATATTTTTGATTCCTGTTCCTTTTTATCGATTTCCTTTTCTTTTAGTTTTTCTTCTAATCTTTTACAGGCTTGGTAAACTGATTTTCGCGTTTCTTTATCTTGTCTAGCTTCGTCCCTTTTCTTTCTTTGAGCTGCCTCTTTTCGCCATAAGCCAAAACTGTCAAACATGGCTGGTCTAGTTTTCTTTTTGTGGAGAGCTAATTCTAACGTTTCTATTTTAGCGGGATCGAAAGATCCCGTCAGTGGCCACTGATTTACCCGGTCCTTCCTAGTGTATTTATGCCATAGTTTGCTATAAGCTACGCTGGCTAATCCATACTTTACGTACATGTCCTTTTAGGGGTGCCTTCCGGCGGTGCCGGCTGACTGACCTCTAACGAACGGTCTGGTCCAAAACAATTACAATCAAACAATCTAGAGAAAACAGGCATGACGTATTTATCGGTCAAAATGAATATCTCAATCAATCAATTTAGACAAAAAGTCTGCACTACCTGTCCTTCGCTGCCTGCAAAGAGAGAGAATATTCCTATTCTTTGTTGTTTGCAAGCAGGAAAATGTCACAAAGAACTCAATATCAAAAAAAGGAATACTAGTATTTCAATCAAACTATTCAATCAATCAATCAATTTAAGTCGTTTTTCACGACCTTACCCGGACCGTATGGACAGTTCTTCGTCTTCCCCTTCCAGCGCCTGGTTGTCCTCTCACTCCAACAATCAATGTGGCGTTCCTCTAAGGTCCCAGTCAGGACCGCAGGTCACTCGAGAGAGGTCCGTTCGGAACCGGTGAAGTTCAGTCGATCGGCAGCCAGACAAGGGTCTTCTCAGGCAGGTATACCCCAATCGTTTAGTTGTTCACTCCGTCGTTAGGACCTCTCTACCGGACCCACGCGTCGCTGATGGGCCCCTACGCTTGGGCGCCAATTTGTGAAAGGCAGCGAGTCTTCTAAGACCCTCAATGCTGCCCGGTGCAGGGTTCCACCTCTAATTCACTTTGGGTTCGCTATCAAAATAATGAGGCAAGCGCTGGAAACTGGAAGAGAAGAAAATGGTTTATTTCTCATGAGGAGATCACGTCAACTGAGACACCGAGATGTCTGAGGGAAGTGTTCTGCTGACAACTCCCTTGGCTCTTCCTTTTATACAGGTTTGACACAATGCATTTGTTTGATCAACATGGTTACAAAAGCTTGGGGTCCCCGCCCGGGCAGGTTGTCACACAAGCCCAACAGTAATTCTCTTCCCACCCAGGTCAAACAGACAATCTTATCTTGCAGCTGGACCTTGCTTCAGGGTCTAAAACATGTGAGACCGGTCAGATCTAAGAGTCCGTTCTGTTGATAAAAACAGGTCCCATTGTTGGTAACAACAAGTCTTGCTGTTTGCAGTGCAATAAATCATTTTGCAAGAGTCTTTTTGGTGTTTGGAACCTGTTTGTGTAACTAGGTGTAGTGAAGGGTAGAGCGTCCAAAGGCTTGTCTGAAAACAGGGATGAGAGGAAAAACGAGTTTGTGGCAGCAAGTGGCGCTGAGGTTTGTTGTGGCAATAGAGTTTATAGCCCCCAGCACAGTACCAGGTCGGTCAGAGGGATGCTAGTAAGGGCAGGGTGAAACAAAGGTGACCAACAGAGTACAAAATGGCTGTGATAGATCAAAATGACTGCAACTTATGTGCACATAGAATTCCACCAGACAAGATGGCGCAGGTAATGTTCATAATTGTCATTTTGCTTTTAACAGTCCCTGCTTCTCCTTCCAGATTAATCAACTGTGACAAGTGAGTTTTTGTTTCCCCTAGCACGAGTGCAGCGAAGAGAGTTCCGCAGTTCTACGATCTACTGCACCCGAGCCTGTTTTTATTTCTCGAGTAGGGGTAAGATCCCTCTCTTGGTCACCGCTGCCCTCCTGACCAGAATAATAACTGAAACACTGAATCACCATTGCTTGGCATCCATTCAGCCCTTTTTCTGGGGTTTATTTAAATTTTTTTGCTTTTTGCTCAGACTTTGGGTTTTCCCGCAATCCCACCATCTTGTTTATGAAGTGTTTGGGATCCTTTGTCCTGGATCCGCCATCTTGCGGTTTTCGCCAGTCCCCCTGAGTGACTCTGTGCTGCTTTCATTGACTTGTGCATCCAAAATTACCACTGCCCTATGTCGCCTATCTTGCGGTTTTCGGGAGTCCCCCTGAATGACTCCTTGCCACTTTTATTAACTTGTGCAGCCGAAATGACCATTGCCCTATGTCGACCCCTCCTTGAGTCTGCTTCACCCCCCTCTTCTTGTTTGGCACAGTGAAGCATCCTATCACTCGCCCTTCACTCCCCTTCCATTTCTAATTTTCAAACCGTCTCACTGAAGAAGTCCGGCACTGATGGTTTTTGGATCCCCGGACCCTCGCTGAGGTTCGACTCGCTCATCTGACTTTCTGGTTCCCCCTGAAGTGCTCTCTCCCATATCCAGTCTCTCAGACTTGACCTGTATTCAATCATCTGGTTCTTTTCCCCCCTCTACCATCTTTGCCCCTATGACTCGTTTGCTATGTTATCCAAAGTTTGCTTTATTAACTGATGTATTCATGTAACACTGTTTTTTTCACTATCCTATGTTTTTCTCGATCAACTCATGTAACTATGTAACACTGTTTCTTTTGTAACGATATTCCTCATGTAAAGCGCTCTGATACCTCCGGGTCTAGCCAGTGCTATATAAAACTTTTCAAATAAATAAAAAATAAATTGACAATTTAGCGTCCATGGTAATTCCAAGGCTTTTTACCTCCTTAGATATTTTTGGAGGTGGTCCTGGATCATCAGGCCAGGCGCAGAGAGGGTTGTAGGTTTTCCAGTCACTGCAGGTGAGTATCTTGGTTTTGGAGGCATTCAGTTTTATGTGGCTGCAAGTCATCCATTGGTTGACAGTCCGAAGGCAATTGAAGAGATTTGATTTTTTAATGTAATGTGGGCTTTCAAATTTCAGTCGTATCTGTGTGTCATTTGCATAATAATAGCAGTTGATGTCAAACCTTTGATCCGATCTGGTAGTGATTTCATGTAAATGTTGAAAAGCATGTGTGAGATGATTGATCCTTGAGTGACTCTTCCTCTAGTCTTGTATTGTTTAGAAGAGAATGGGGGTGTGTGTATCATATTTACTCTGTTGCATAGGTAGGATGTGATCCAAATAAGACCTGTGCCCTGTATTCCAACTTCCTCAAGTCTTTGGATGAACAATAAGATAATAGACATGTCAAAGGCAGCTGAAAGTTCCAAAAGAAGAAGAGCAGTTATCCATTCTAGTTCACATTTCATTTTTTCAACAACTGTTTTCAATGGTTTTACAAATAAACATAAGGTTACAATATGTTAGGTCCGTGTGTGGGGGGTATAAGCAAGACATTTGGTCGCCATGATGCTCACATAAAGAACATTGTTTTTTGTGCATAGTCGCAGCTATGCATAGTCAGGTGAGGATAATCTGTTTCAGAGGACCAATGGAGCGTCAGCTCATTTCCTTCCGGTATAGCTAGGAGTGCCCTTATATCTATGAGAACGTCACTTGACTTGGGAGATAACAAGGGGTGAGGTTTGGGATGGGCACTGTGAATGTAGAGGAGATGTGTACGGCCAGGGGGGATAGAGCTAACTGAATTCACTGGTAAGGCTTTAACAGTTGCTTAATCTCTTGGACTAGCATGGACATGTGCAAGGTTCATGTGGGGTCATGATTTGGAGTGCTAGTGGTCGTATCTGGTGTGTGTGGGGGTGGGAGCATATCTAAGAACATATGTGGGTATGAGGTTCAGAGGGGCTGGTAAGGTGATCGGGATATGGCCCGGTTGCCAGTGCTGGGGTGGAAAGTGTAGAGTATTGGGATTCCCTGTGTGTTCATGGAGTCGCGCTTGTGTCTTGTGTGAGTTGCCTTAACTTTTCGAGGAATGTGTCCTAAGCTGCGGATAAGGGGAGTTTGCAAAGATATTGGGCCTCCTCACAGCGAAGGGCATCTCCTTCAGCCTTTCCCCATTAATTCACTGGGCCATACCATGACGCTACAGGTGTGCCGTCGGCGCCATCTAGTGCATAGTCAAGGTTCTCTTCACCAGTAATAGAGCCACACTGATGAAGCACATTCTCACCTTGGGGCTTTTTCTATGCTTAAATATACCCAGGGCATAAGCCTCCCATGTATAGATGTCTGGCAGTTCTGTAACTTCCAGCAGAGCCTTGTTTACTGAAGCCCAGTATGTAGAAAAGGCTGAGCATGACCAGAACATGTGGTGCTGGCAGGCGATGGCCAATCGGCAGCAGGGGCAACGCAAGTGTGCATTTGAGAAGTAGGGATTAAGGTGTTTGGGGGTTAAATAGGCCTGGTGGATAATGGAAAATTGGATGTTTTTAAATCTTGTGTTGTGAGAAACCTTCTCTGGGAATTCTAGGGCTTGCTCCTATTCCTTATCATGCAGTACCCTTCTGATATCGTCTTCCCACTTGCCTCGGAGTACTGGTAGTGGGGACCCGGTGTGTTGATAGATTGCTTTGCAAATCAATGTAATCAGGCATCATCCCTCCCCCATGAGCAGCAATGTTTGTAGGACGGCATGAGCCAAGGGTTCCTCATCCAGAGTGGACCAGAGGATCTGGTACGAATTGTGGATGGCCAGGGGGCATGTCATCTTCCTTGAAGAGATGGTCGAAGGTGAGTAAGTGACAGTCTGTGAATAGATCACCCACTGTGTGCAAAGAGCGTTCATGCCAGCATCTCAGATCGGCCATGGAGTAGGAGCCAGAGAAGCGTGGTAGACCCAGCAATGGGAGCCTTGGGCCATATGAGGGGATGTGTTGCATGAGGGATTTGGCCATACATTTCCGAGCCACCTGTGCCTGAAGGGAACATGGGGACAGGGGTGTTCTGCCAGGGAGCTGGAAGTTCCTGATTGAGGTTGGTGTGAGGGGGTCTGCCACTTGGCACGTCTCTGCCAGGTTCTGTCCTGCTAGCCAACGTGACAGCTACTGCAGCTGGGGTGTCAGGTACTACGCATAAATGGAGAGGGCACCTAAATCGCCCTTGCCAACTAACAGCTGCAGCTTCCTCAACATGATCCGGTGGCACTTGTCACCCTAGATGAGCTCCCTCACAAGGGTGTCAAGAAAGAAAGAGGAGGAATGACTGGTGAGTGAAGTAATACAAGACCATCTTCGATTTCAAATAATTATATTAATTGTTTTCAAAGCAGAACCGAAAAAGAAACAGTAATGACATACGATGTACAGCAGGATAACATTATCTTGAAATATCAATTGAGTAAGTACATGACATTTTTGGTTTGTCCAATAAACAGTCATTATTAACTTCATTCATTGCTACATGGGTCGCGTGAAAGATATAAAGCCTATTAATAAGTCAAGCTGTACAATAATGGCTAATTTTCATACAATCTAGAAATAAGAAAGAAGGAGAAGTAAGTGATAGAAAGTAGAAAAAACTAATAAGAGCAGAGAAAAGAAAATATTGAGATCAGAGTAATGAAGAGGCCTACCTCTGTTAATGTTGGATGTTTGCCCAGTAAGTGTGTCGGAGAAAAGGACCTATGATAAAGAGACTTTTCAAAGTCAATCATGGAGGTTTGTGTGTACTAAAATATGTATCCAGACTATCCGACAAGTGTCTAGTGGAGGGTTTCCAGGGAGAGTTTTGAAGAGCGATATTGTCTGCGCCCCTAAGGTGAATAATCCAATTCAACCAGTTTTTATATGAAACCTTATGCGTGTCTTTCCAATTACTCAAAATAATTTTTACTGTGGATGTGAATAAAAGGTCCAGTAGGGCTTTGTCTGCATAATTTAATGTATTGATGCCAAGAAAGCTGGTTGTTAAAGTAGATAGTTCTTTTTTTAGATTACAAGAGAAAAGTTTTGAGATAAAATCAAATACCTTGTCCCAAAATGACGTTACAATTTTGCAATGTAGAATAAGATGAGCTAAATCGCCTGTTTCTTCCTTACAGTTCCAGCAAAGAGGATCATCTCGAAGGTGTTGTAAGTGTAATCGGGCCGGTGTCCAGAAGGCTTTGTGTAGAAGCCATAATTTTGTTTGAGATAGGACCGGGGATATTTTATTTCTGGTGGTAGAGCTCCATATCTGAGACCAATTAGTATCGGGAACCGGGTTAGAGGAGTGAGATTGCTATAATGTTTTTATTAAGCGATTAATTTTTAGGACGGAGTAGTTTGTAAATCATGGAAACTTGGTGACCCAGCTTATTAATTTTCATTACGAAGTTTGGTAAGGATGGAGTTGAATTATGTAAGTTGGCTTTTGCTAGTGCAGCCCTAACTTTAAGAAAATTATAAAATTCTATGTTGTCCAAATTATATTTAGTTTGGAGTTCTTTAAAGGTAATCGGGTAGGATGAATTTTCTAGTTAATGGGGGAAGAAGATCCCTTTATTGATCCAGGTATCTTAATGCATCTTTTTACCTTTATATAAAATGTTGCGGTTGTCCCATATGGATTCCAGTTTAGAGCGTTTTATGCTGAAGTCAAGTTTCTTATCCAATTTTAGTAATGCTGCCTTTGTATTTTTAAGAATAGATTTTGATCTAACTAGATTTGTATATTTAGAGGTAAGTAGGGCAAAAGGGTCAAGATTATTAAGAATGGATTTTTCTACTTCTAGCCATACTGGTGTGTAGTTGATGGGAGGCGAAATCCAATAAGAGCCCTGTTTCACCAGGAAAGCTGTTTGATATGTTTTGAAGTCAGCTAAATTGACTCCACCTAATGATTTGTCCAACCGTAGTTTTTTAAGTCCAATACGAGCCTTCTTGCCTTGCCATATAAATTTGGATAAAAGGACATCTAGTTTACGACGGAAGTCTTCAGTTAATATAAGAGGGAGCATGGTGATTAAATAATTAATTAGGGGTGTGATCATCATCTTTATTGTTTCAATTCTTCCCCACCAAGTAATAAACTTTGGAGACCATGTATCTAGAAGTTTCTTAATTTTTTCCAGTGTGGTAATTTCATTATGGAGTAAAGTGTCTATTATATTGCTACCAAATTCTATGCCTAGATATTTTATATGGCCCGGTTGCCACGTAACACCTGAGTTACCTAGATTCTCTCTGGTACAATGGACATTTAGGGGCTTTACCTCTGATATGTCTCTGTTTAGTTTGTATCCTGATTGTATAGAGTATTTCCCTATTGTCAGCATCAGAGCATTAATTGAGAGTCTCTGGTCTTCTGTCACTATAAGGATATCATCCGCATAGGCGGCCAATTTAACGTTGGTGTCATTGAACCTTATTCCTTTTATATTTGGGTTTTGTTTGATGTCCTGTATTAAGGGCTCAAGAGCAAGTAGGAAGAGTGATGGGGGAGTGGGCAGCCTTGCCTTGTACCTTGTTGGAGAATGAAAGATTCCGAGAGTGTCCCATAGATTGCAATACATGCAGTGGAAGTCGAATAGAGTGCCATAACCATATTAATGTAGGGTTCTCCCCAATCAAATGACTGCATGCATTGTTTTAAGAACAACCATGAAACTCTATCAAACGCCTTCTCTGCTTCCAGGGTGATTGCTATTGACGGGTCAGGTTTCAACGTTGCGTTTTCTAGTACATGACATAGCAGGCATTTGACATTCGATTCTTAAGAAAACCAACTTGTGAATTACTTATCAGGTGTGGAAGGACTACATTAAGGGGCCGATTCCGATTCGGGCCGGAAATCTCTCCGACCGAGCCGGACCCGGAGAGATTTCCGACCGAATCGGACCCGTGCAGCCCAACCGAATGAGTACGATGCGCACGTATGCCATCAGACTCGATTCGGTCGGACTCCCATTGAAGTCAATGGGAGCCTGTCGTACAACGCGTACGCGGGCTCCCATTGACTCAATGGGTGCGAGGCGGACAAGGGCGCCCCCTACAGCGTGTACGCGGCGAGCGACTCGCGCCGTACACGCACAGGTAGGGGGACCCATGGGTCCCCCTGTGTGCGACTCGCGCGGCTATGTGTACAGGGGGGTCCGACACGGACCCCGAAGTACGGCTCCGACTGCTCTTTGGAGCCGGAGTGCGCGGCTCGGTCGGACTGCTCGCGGCGCGCATCGTACTTACCCGGCCGGGGAACGTCTCCATTGCGCGGTGCGAGTCGTGTCCGAGCGAGTCGGTCGGTGCGGTTAGACCCGGGAACGAGTCGGTCGGAGCGGTCGGGACGCCCGGACGAGTCGGTCGGCGATTTTGCATCGTACTCGCTCGCCCGGACGCGCGTACGAATCGGTCGGGAAATAGGGCTCCGAATCGGATCCGGTTAAGCCGAATCCGATTCGGAGCCCTACCGGCCGAGATCGGAATCGGCCCCTTAGTCTTGTAGCTAGTATTTTTGCATAGATTTTACAGTCAGCATTAATGAGAGATATCGGTCTGTAATTTTTTGGTAATAGTGGATCCTTCCCTTCTTTGGGTATAACTATGATGTTGGCTTCTTTCATTGAGTTAGTTGTACGTCCCTTTTGAGCTATAGTGTTAAATACTTTTAGCATGGTCGGTTGTATTTATTCAACAAAAGGCTTATAAAATGTGGCTGAAAAGCCGTCAGGACCCGGAGCCTTATTGTCTTTCAGACATTTAATAGAGTTTGTCACTTCTAATTCACTTATAGGGTTCCCTAGAGCTAGTTTATCTGCTTCATTCAGTTGAGGGAGATTCAGTGTATTCAAATAGTTGGCGCACTCTTCTGATATAAAATCTTGATTGCTCTTATATAAGTCTTCGTAGAAGGATTTAAAGGTATTTAAAATGTCCTTCTGTTTAGTCTGCGTTTTATTATTAGTATCTTTGATTGAGGAAATAGTGTTTTGTCTCTGTTTGTGTTTGAGATAGGAAGCTAATAATTTACCTGCTCTGTTAGCTCTGTTAGCTTCGCAGAGTTTAAGGGACTTGAATTTATTAATCCATACTCCAGCGCAATTAAATAGGATTTTATCATATACATATTTCTTTTGCGTTAGTTGGTTAAGAATATTATTATTGTTTGGCGAATTGGCATGAGAGATCTCCAGGAGTTTAATCTCACGTTCTAAATTAATTAGCTCAGAATTAAGTTTTTTATTAATTTTTGTTTTAATTCCAATGAGGACTCCCCTAATGGTTGCCTTCAATGCATCCCAGAGGATGTTTACATCTGTCTCAGGGAGGTTGTTATACTTAAGATAATCCGTGATTGCTTCTTCAATCTTCTTTTTGTCAGCAGGATCTGAAATGACATTGTTATTGAACCGCCATCTTTTGGGCGAAGGTGTAGTGTGGCTACCAGCTAGTTTAGTCCTAATACATGAGTGATCTGATACTAACTTGGGCGAAATGTCTGTTTCATCAATTAGGTGTGTGAATGAGCCGGATATAAGTATATAATCTATCCTAGTATAGGAGTTATGTGGGGCAGAGTAAAAAGTATAATCCCTAGAATCTGGATGTTGAAGGCGCCAGGAATCTTTGAGGTTAAAGTTAGAGCATAGTTTCTGAACTATTCCATGAGACCTAGTACCGTGGTATTTGCAGGTGGACTGGCGGTCAGTTATAGGGTCCAATGGGATATTAAAATTGCTGTCGACTATGATAAGATCATCTTGGGGAAGATTTTCTATGATTTTTAAATACTTTCCCAGAAGTTGGGTTCATCAGTATTAGGGCTGTATACATTTATCACATGTATAAGGTCCTCACCTTTTATCAGATGAGTAACCACTACTCTTTCCTCATCGTCATGTGATTGTGATTCGAGGGAGATGTTAGCCTTCCTAGCTATCAGAGTAATTACACCTTTCTTTTTGTGATCTGCCACCGAGCATGAGACGTGTGAAATCCAGTTGTGCTTAATAAACGCAGCATCTTCCTCAGAAAGTTTTGTTTCCTGTAAGAGTATAATATCTCTTTTTGTTTTAACCAGATAATCAAATATTTTCCTGCGCTCAATTAGGTGGTTTAGTCCTTTCACATTTAGAGAAACCACGTTAAGGTCCTCCGTAATGTTATAATTCTTACTCTGAGACATAGGGGCCGATTCCGATCTCGGCCGGTAGGCCTCCGAATCGGATTCGGCTTAACCGGATCCGATTCGGAGCCATATTTCCCGACCGATCCGTACGCGCGTCCGGGCGAGCGAGTACGATGCGTATTCGCCGACCGACTCGTCCGGGCGTCCCGACCGCTCCTGACCGACTCGATCCCGGGTCGAACCGCACCGACCGACTCGCACGGACACGACTCGCACCGCGCAATGGAGACGTTCCCCGGCCGGGTAAGTACGATGCGCGCCGCGAGCAGTCCGACCGAGCCGCGCACTCCGGCTCGAAAGAGCTGTCGGAGCCGTACTTTGGGGTCCGTGTCGGACCCCCTGTACGCGTAGCCGCGCGAGTCGCACACAGGGGGACCCATGGGTCCCCCTACCTGTGCGTGTACGGCACGAATCGCTTCGCCGCGTACACGCTGTAGGGGGCACACTTGTCCGCATCGCACCCATTGAGTCAATGGGAGCCCGCGTACGCGTTGTACGACAGGCTCCCATTGACTTCAATGGGAGTCCGACCGACTCGAGTCCGATGGCATACGTGCGCATCGTACTCGTTCAGTCGGACTGCACGGGTCCGATTCGGTCGGAAATCTCTCCGGGTCCGGCTCGGTCGGAGAGATTTCCGGCCCGAATCGGAATCGGCCCCATAGTGTAGGTTAGCAAAGATAGAGTTGATAGATTTCATATATTATAAGCAATTATAGTTGATACTTAGCCTACGCTCTCGGTCATTCAACTCCAAATGATCGCTAGACACACAAGGGTGCCACATGTTTATTGTATTCTCGACAGTGGCGCTGCTAGTATATGCAAAGTAGGCCGTACATATGAACTCTAGTCGGTTGAGAAGGAAAGAAAGAGAAGGAGAAAAAATAAGGCAAAAAAGATCAAGAAAAAAGATGACTAAAACTAAACTTACCCAAAAACCCCACTTCCCCCCTCCCACCCCAGCCTCCCCTACCTGAAGAATTCGAATATTGGAGGTGCGACGACAGGAGCGTCAGTCTAACAACTTGGAGGGATATAACATAGTGATATTAATCTGGAGTAAAACAAGGAATAGACGTTCCTTATAACACTAGCAGTACTATAGCTAGTAATAAACTATAACTATATTGTGTAAGTATATTGGCCATTGTGTATAAGAACATACAGCACCTAAATTCGAACAAGAAAAATAAGATGGTTACAGCCTAATGGTCTGATAGTAGTTCTAAAATCAGCTTCTTGAGGCGATCAGTTATAACATCATTTAACCAAATATTTACTAAACTAATAGTGCTACCGTGATACATAAGCATAAAGTGACTCACATTACATCGTAAACCCTAAACTTAAGTTAAGAACTTATTCAATAGTGTAATAAGCATAGTACAGAAAATACGACTGTAAAGCTGTTCCCTGAGAGATAGTCCCTCCAGCTCATGTGATTACTTAGAGTCTGCATAGTTAACAATATGCATTAGGAAATAATGACCAAAAAATATTATCGATTACTACTCGTGAACTCTAATGAGCCCTAACTTTTGTCCTACATTGTATGTGGAACTGGTCCATCAAAAGGATATTATGACTTTCTTTTATTCGAGGCTGATGTAGATAGATCCATGTCTTGAGTTGTCGTTGCTTCTAGGTGCTTTGACAAATCTTTTGGGTTTGTGAAGAAATGTGGTCTTCCATTTTCAAAAATTCTAAATTTCGCAGGACCTGCAAAGGAAAATTGGATGTTTTTGTCTCTTAGTTTATCCCTTAATAGAAGAAATCCTTTCCTCGTATCCACTGTGGTTTTTGAGTAGTCCTGCGTAAATGTTATTTTTTGATCTTCCCAGGAGACCTGGCGATTTTTTTGGGCAAAGTTAATGATGGCTTCCGTGTGTTGATAACGTAGAGGTTTGCAAATGAAAGGACGGGACATTTTTCTTGTAGAGGAGTTAAATGTTGGTACTCTATGTGCCCGGTCCAGTTCCAGATTTTGATGAAATTTTATGCCTGTGATCTGGGGTATCCAGGACTCTAGAAATGCTACACAAGACTCAGCGGAGTCCTCCGAGTCCTCTGGAATACCAAAAATTCTAATATTGCCTCTTCTGTTGCGGTCTTCCAAATCAGCAGCGTGTCTTTTAAGATTGCTGGTGATATCTAAAAGGGACTTGATTTCTTTGTTGGCCTGTAAGGCGGTGTCTTCAATGTCACTTATTCTCTGTTCAGCGTCAGTGATTTTAGAGTTGATTGTGCTCATGTCTGCGCATGTGGCGGTTAGCTCTAGTTGCATAGTGTCTGTGTTTTGTTTCGTTGATTTTGCCAGATCATTGACATCGGCTAACTTCTTGAGGATCATTTCCATTTTGCTATTAATGTCTGTTTTAGCCTTGATCGGTGAATCTGATAGTGAGGGCTCAGCCTTAGATTTTGTATATTACGCCCTGGGTTCTTTATCTGCCATCTTGGGTCTGAACAGTGCACGTAAGTAGGCCACTAGCGTATAAGTAGAGGCCCTAGGGACAAAATTGCAATGGCGACCGGTGCTTGAGTGTACTTGGAGCGTAATTAGCCAGCAGCTGGGTCGTAAGTAGATAGAGTTAATTCTGAGCAATATAATATATTGGCGATAGGTACTGACGTTGTGGTACAGGATTAGGTGGGCAATCTTGTCACCATAGTGCCTCGGGGCGATCCAACTGTGGAAGTGAGGGACCCTCACAGTGATCGTGGGCTCAGATTAGTGGCACTGATTATTGACTGCTACTTGTCTGCTGTTGGATATCTGGTTGCGAGTAAAGCTTGGAGTCTTCTATGAAGCGTAATGGTATATAGTGCACCTTAAAGCCACTAGACAACGTGTAGTTCTAGGGGGCTCTGTGGCAGCACCACCCTAACACAGAGTGGGCGTCGAGCAAAGTGGCCTCTGTGGCTTTGTGAACATTATGGCTGTATATATGACTGGTTTTATATTTATCTCCTGTGAAATTACTTAATCGCCTTGGTGGGCACCATTGTTCACTTGAGATATTTTTGGGGCATCAGGATTGTGTTGTGTGGGCTCAAGAGACTGGTATAAGCCCCAGATGGTTGCACAATTTATCTAGCCCAGGTAGTGTCAAGGAGGGCTTACAGTCCGATTTATCACTGGCGTACAATAGCCCATATGCCAAACAATACTGTCCTGACCCCAAGGAGCATTCGTGTGTGTTCCAAAAACATGTGGCTGCAGATCAGCGTGGAGGATTGGGCGCACACGATTTACACAAAGGAGATCGGAGCCTTCGCCATTCCAAGGTCAGGCCAATGATATTGAGGTAAACTCAGCACAGACGATCGCAAGTCATAAGCAAACTTTGTTTTGGGTCATGGATTGGCATTGATTTGAAGAATAGGCATCGGAAGGCAACTTCGAAGCATACTCGCTTCGCCGTTTATTAAAACGAAGGCGCAAGGTGTTCCGTAATGCTTATTATAGGCGCCATTTTAAGATCAGGCAGCTTGTGGCGATGATAGCGTTGAGGTTCATTATACCGGTTTTAAGGCCAAAGTCAATAATTCTTACTGTGCGGTGGTTGGTAGGATGTACCGCTTGCCTAGCGGACCGACATGTAGGTGTACGAGAGGCAATGCAGCGTCTCCATCGTCGCGGTCAGGGTTCCTGCCTCGCCATTTTGCGTGGTCTTCTTCCTCACTACGCGACAAAGTCAGGACCAATTAGAAGGTGATCCAGAGGTCTCCCGCTGCCGGTGATCGCAACAACTGAAGCAGCATCACTTTATAATGAGTGTTCTGTGATTCATTTCTTCTTCGCTCACGGTAAACTCCAGAACGGAAAGCAATTCTTCCTTTGTAGCGTAGAGCGACGGGTTCAGGCAGCCATGAGCTCTGCCGTCCAAGCCACGCCCCCCCATACAAGACCATCTTCAACAGAGCTATCCCCCTGTTATGGCCAGTGGGAGATGTTTCCAAAAATGTATTTTCGGTTTCAGTGAAGAAAGGGCTTTTTTCAAATTGCTGTCAAAGAGATCGAATGGAAGAATGGTAGAGCTGTATCCAGGTAGAAAACTGTGGTGCCATGCCAGTTTAGTGCAGAGCCGCCCTGCACCCCCTGTGGGGGGAATGTCTGAGCACAGTGGGTAGACACTGGATTTGGCCCAAATAACACAGAGGTCTGCTGCTAGTGCTCACGCAACGCTATTGCGAAAAGGAAAGTACCTCTGACACCATCAATAAGATTTTTCTTATGCCACAGCAGTCTTTTTAATTGACCCTGGGTTATATTTATTTACAATATCAAACTTCATACTTTGTTTATCCAAAGTAAGTTCCTACCACGTGACACATTAAAACATACTCCTCTCGTTTTTGTACATCAACGACTTTTTTTCACACCAGAAGGAATAGTTCTTTAGAAGGTCTTCATCAGGGCAGGGATGTATTCGAGTGCTTTTTACATGGGAATTAAGCTCTTTAAGGGCTCTTAGCATACCTTGTGGGGCTTGGGTAGTAGATAGGGATGTAGCTTCTCCTTTCCTCTATTTTCACGATTTCTGTAGCTGTTAGGGGGCCAAGGGGTAGAAGAGAAAGGTCGATATTATGTCTTATGTTTAGCTGGGTATGGAAGTTATTCTAATTTAAACTCATGGTACATGCATTGACTCATGTACTCGCTCACCTTAACTATAGATGTATCGTGGAGAACAACTTCCTTCTGTGCAATCACTTTATGGTAGGGGTGGGCGGAATTTGCGTAGTCGCGCTACGCAAAGCTCCGTGAAACGGTAAAAAATCTCCGCGAGCACGCAAAAGTTCCGCGAACACGCGGAATTGCTTGTTCCGCCCATTCACGATGCTTTTTTCCTGTTCGCGAACGCTGTTTGCGTGCTTGGGGAGAAATATCTCACGAACACGCATTTTGAAAGCGCGAACAAGCAAAAAACTCCGCGAAGCTGCGCATCGCGGTATTTTTGGCAATTTCACGTTCTCCGCGGAACGCGAAATTACCCAAATTCCGCAAATTCCGCGAGCGGAACGGAATTTACCGCCCAGGCCTACTTTATGGGTGAGACTCTCTATTGTGTATTGCAGACCCATACGTGAGGTTAAGCCAGTTCTTGTGGCAGCCCAGAGTTCTCGTATCAGTAAGTTTGTAACTGTGAGAGTTAGCCATAGGTTCTAGTGACGGCGAGTGCATAACAATAAAAAATAGCCACGCAACGAGCATGGAATTTAGGAATGCTAGGTTGGAGCAAATGTCCCAAAGGCAGAGAAGGAGATTGTCTGCATAGAGGGACATCCCGTGTATTCCATCATCCAGGGGGATACCCCAGGTTTGCCCTTCCTGGTGAAGGCTGATGGCGAGGGGCTCCATTGCTATTGCAAGAAGCAAGGGGGTAATGGATATCCTTGTCTATTTCCCCTTCCCTCCGGAAAGGATGGTGATATGAGTCGCCCCAGTTGCATATGAGAAGTGGGTTTAGTGTAGAGTAGTTTTGTATATTTGAGGAGATGTTCGCCCACCCCTATGCAGGTCAGCACTGGAAGAGGTAGTCCCACTGGAGTGTGTCAAAAGCTTTGTAGAGATCCAGGATGAGTCAGGCGGCATGGGGATACTGTACCGGGGCTCGATCCAGGACGTGGAATAGGCGTCTGAAGTTTTAGGGTGTACTACGGCCAGAAACAAAGCCATTTTGGTCTGGGTGAATGAGCCCGGGGAGAATCTGAGTGTATCTGTGCGCAGGTATCTTACAATCTTATAATTAGGGGTGGGCGAAACTCGCGAAGTTTCACTCTGCGGAATTCCACAGTGTTACTTAAAAACTCGGTTCTGCGAGTGGGCGTAATTCAGCACGTCGCGCTGCTTGCACTGATTTTTAGCACCAGGAGCTTGTTCCACACTGTAAAATCAGCACGAATGGCACCATGCGGTGCTGCTTCTTTCTGCTGTTTGAGTAGATTTTCAACTTGCGCTACAGCTTCCTCAGCGCGAATGGTCGTGACCCGCCGTGACCACCCATGCTGAGAAATAACTCGGAGGCGTTATAGTGCCTGAAAAGCATGCTGAGGGATGAAAATTCTCGCTCGCGCACGCCAACTTAACGGTGGCGAGCCACACATGTGAAAAAACTCCACCACGTGGAGGTTGAGGAAGTTTTGCTGGAACTCCACCTTCCAAGTGGAACACAGAGAGGGCAAAACTCCACAAACTCTTCCAGCGGAGCGGAGTTTATCACCCACCAGTACTTATAATCTGCACCTAATAGTGCAATTGGCCAATAGGAGGACTGACTGGCAGGGTTCCTTCCTGGTTTTGTGACATACCAGACAGGATTCGCAGAGAAAAAGAGATAGCTCTCCAGTGCTCAAGGCCTCATTGAATTTTTCCAATAAGCAAGGAGCAAGACCTGTGGTGAAGGTGCTATAATACTCAATTGGCAGGCCGTCTAGACCCAGAGTTTTGTTTGTGGCCAAGTTCCAGATGGCTTGCTACACATCCATGACCAAGACTGGGGATTCCAGGCCCTCATGGGTGGCTTCAGAAATGCGCCGGAGGGTAAGCCCTGACAAGAACACACCCATTGCACCCCGAGCAGAGGGTGGGTGCCTCGAAGATGGTGGAGTAACAGCCAGAGAGCAAGTTTATGATGTTATGTTGTAAAGGGCATCGGCCATGGAGTAGGAGCCAGAGAAGCGTGGTAGACCCAGCAATGGGAGCCTTGGGCCATATGAGGGGATGTGTTGCATGAGGGATTTGGCCATACATTTCCGAGGCACCTGTGCCTGAAGGGAACATGGGGACAGGAGTACTCTGCCGGGGAGCAGGAAGTTCCTGATTGAGGTTGGTGTGAGGGGGTCTGCCACTTGGCACGTCTCTGCCAGGTTCCGTCCTGCTAGCCAACGTGACAGCTACTGCAGCTGGGGTGTCAGGTACTACATATAAATGGAGAGGGCACCTAAATCGCCCTTGCCAACTAACAGCTGCAGCTTCCTCAACATGATCCGGTGGCGCTTGTCACCCTAGATGAGCTCCCTCACAAGGGTGTCAAGAAAGAAAGAGGGATGACTGGTGAGTGAAGTAATACAAGACCATCTTCGATTTCAAATAATTATATTAATAAGTATTGGGCATGAGCGAACTTCCTGGTGTATAAGCCATGCAAGCAAGGCACCCTGACTTGTCTCCCTCATGATGCATTTTGGTTGCATAGGCAGTAGAGCTGAAGCATCATAGTCACACCAGTAGAGACGCATGTTGTGCCTTGACCTCAGCCAGTCTGTGTCTCCTAGAGGCATTGTGTTCAGCCTCCCTCCCCAAAATTGGGAGGAGCCGCTCAACAGCCTCAATCTCCCAGCCTAAAGTGTACATACCCCTGTTACCGCTTGTATGCAAAAGCCTCTTGTGACCACCATGAAGGCGTCCCACTCTATTGCTCTCGAAGAGGCCGAGGCATGTTTTTCGGTGAAGTATTGGTGAATGTGTGTCTCCTGAGAGTCACGGAATGCTAGATCCTCCGAGCAGTATTCACAGCATGTGGGTCCTGTGTGCTAGTGTGCTTGAGAGAGTGGTCCAGAAGGGGCCTTGCTCCGTATTTGGGCTGTAGACGCTCCACATAAGGATTGGGGAGCCGTCAAGGTGGCTCTCTACCAGCACGAACCATTCCTCTTTGTTTATTGTGGTGTCAAGGACTTTAAAGGGAACACCAGGGTGGAACCAGACCATCGCTCCTTGAGCATAAGCCGAGTAGGTAGTGGCATAGATCGCCCCCCTCCACTGCTTCGGCAGCCATTGCAGTTTTAGTACCATGACATGAGTTTCCTGGAGTAAATTAACCTGTGCATGCTGGTGCTTGAAGGAGGAGTATATACTGTTTCATTTCCACACTGTGTGCATGCTTCACACTTTCAGGGTGAGGAATCAAGGGAGCCTAGGTAGAGCCATTGGAGATGTGAGGTCTTGTGATGAGTTGGGAGCTCCCTCTCCTCCAACCCTGCTTCGCCTTCCTTCTCGAAGAAGACGTGTGTATCCAGTTAGCCCAAGGAATGGGGGAGGGAAAATATTAAAATCATAACAGTAAGCATAAACAGTAACTTGTAGAACCTACCTCAAACCATGGTGCGCCCAAACAGAGCATCACAGTTAGTCATTGGGTGGAAAGGGGTCGTGACTGAGCATGTATGAGCTCTGGACATGAACGGGGTTGCCCAGCTTTATCTCATCCATTTGTTGCTGGCTTGATTGTGGCTGAAAAGAGAAGTAAGAAGGAGGGGGGGAAGGCCAGTATGAGAATGAGGGCAGATGTGCCTCCACCCCTGTGAAGCAATAGTCCATTGCGTATTTATCATCAAGTTGGAGGAAGGGCGGGAGCAGCTGCCATGTGGTCCAACAGTTTTGCCCAGTCCTTACTGCCACCTAGTTCCTGCCGTTGGTGGTGGGGGTTAGATCAGGTTGTCCCCCCCAGTTTGTGGCACCATCAGTTGTAGGGGATCAGGACTCCCCATTGAAGCCATTCGAGACGTCCGAGTCATTGCCGGTAGTGAAGATATGTGGGCCCCCAGCACCCTCACTGGGAGATGCCACTGCCTGGAAGGCCTGGCATCTGTCCTCTATGATCTGCTCCAGGGCTGGGGTTTTTGTGAGTGGAAAAGTCTGGGAGGGGACCTGTCTTGAACGATTCCACCTCTTGTTCCATGGTCGGAAGGGCCGGGGTGCTCGTCTCCCTGATTCGAAATAGGAGTCAGTTTGATACTTGTCGGCCCAGTCCCAAGTTTCCCTAGGGTCAGCAAAGAAGAGGCTGTTCCCATCCAGAAGAACTTTGAGGCAGGCGGGGAACAGTAGTAAGTATTGAACACCCAGTTGTTGAAGTTGCCTCTTGACTTCCAGGAAGGAAGATCGTTGTTTCTGTACTGCTTGGGTATTATCTCATAAAATCATGATGGCCTTGTCCTCCAGTTTCAGTGGACCCTTCTCCTTAACTGCCCTCAAAATGATGTCCCAGTCTTTGAAGTGGAGAAGTTTGGCTAGTATCGGTTATGGTGAAGCACCCAGGGGGGCCGGCATGTCGGTATCCTCTGCATTCTTTCCAGGGAGTAGAAGGGCGAGAGGTCAGATGGTGTGATAAAGGAACGGAACCAGTTTTCTAAGAATGTCAGTGGGTCATAGCCCTTGATCCCTCTCAGGCATGCTAAGCATTCAGATGCTGCTTCTCCAGTACCATCCCTCTGCATCCTCTACCCTCTCCACCAGGGTGTGTACTTGTTTTTGCAGGTCTTGAATGGTACATTGATTCTCTGTGGTTGTATTGAAGCCAGTATTTTCTCCCCATCTGTCACTTTGTCAGTTAATTTGTGGTTGTCATTCCAGAGAAATCCCAGTTCAGCCACAAGGGAACCCAGTTTAGTCTCCATTGAGATGCATGAGATTTCTATTGTTACCAGGACTGAGTCCAGTTTGTCTGCAGTGAGAAGGGAGGACTGCCGTGGGACCTCCATTGCAGGTGTGTTTGGTATCAGAGTCAGTGGTACAGCAGTCAGTGATGCCTGTATGGGCATGGTCAAGCGTATGCTAACCATAGTTGCGCTGCCAGAACCACAGAGGGTGTATCCATTTGTAGGTCACAGAAGAGGAGGGCCAGTGTATGCTGGCTGGCAGGGTAAGTAAAGGTTGGAGTTCAACTGTTCTGGAGGGACAGGCAGTAACTGCACTGTCCCAGAGGCGGGTTAGACTGTGTGGGAGTGCTCAAGGGTCACAGGCAGGCAACCCGGGTCATCCGTGGCATCCTGTAAGTGATCTCTCTCCTCAGGTGAACATTAGGTAGAGGTGCTGTGGGGCAGCTGGGTGTGGGGAGGGTGAGGTTTCTCCCTCCCGAGGCCTATTGACTTGAAGAGGTTTACCTAGATGCAAGTCTGTGGGGGCCTCGCCAGTCAGTGGGCCCCCCAGATGCTTCAGCCCAGCACAGCATTGTGCTGGTGACCGTTCTCTCCAGGAACCCAGTGAGTAGGGTGCGCAGTGGGGCTCCCGTCAGGTAGGGGGCCCCTGGTCGCTCTTCTTGTGGCATGGCAGCCTCTGGGTTATTCGCTGGGCTTTACAGAATGTGAGGTTCCACTACTGGTCAGTGACCCCCCTGTTACCCACAGCGATCACTGGGGTCAGCACGCACAAACCTTCGATAAGACCTGGGTGTCCCTGGCCTGGTCACACTGTTCCTTGTTTCTATAGTGGGTGCTGCCTCTGTCCCAATGGCCTCTGACATGGTCTGATAAATAGCAGGGTGGGAGGGTCGGCCATCACCTGCCCCCCTGGCTGGTCCTTCGGCACACCCCCAGTGTAGGGTGCATGCTGCAATATCAGAGGAGAGGAACCAAAAGAAAACAGCAGGCCTCAATCACTACTGAGTCATGGCTTGGCAGCCACTGTAGGCTGTGGGGCTCTCTGGGTGGGTATGTCTCGCTCTTCCCCATACCCCCATGCTCCCCTAGGGCGCGGCATGCAGTTCTGGCCCCAGCTGGTCACTGCTCCAGCTTTGGATGGTCAGGGAAAAGGGGAGCCAGGAATCCTGGTGCTGCGCACCACCAAGTCTGTGGCCCATCGGCCGTAGTGGGCTGCAATGCTCTCTGGGGAGCTGTACCCAGGATCCACCTTTGTGCGTGGGCACTTCTACGCTTCGTATGCAGGTCCATTCCAGGTGAATCCTGGGCAGGTCACCTCATCCTCACTCATCCCCTGGCTTGTTGCTAGTCTCGGTGGGGCCCCTTCACGGGGTAGGTGGGGCCTAGATGGCTGGTGTGCAGGAATGCAGTTTCGGCCGCGATTGACATTGTCCCCTCTTCAGGCCCAATGCGCTGATCAGATCGGCTCCAGGGGAGTCCCAGCTCAGCTGCTCTAATTCCAGCCCTTCGTTCTGTGCTGGGTGAATAGCTGGATCGAGCCCAGCCAATGGATTGAGGCAGCAAATGGGCTGACAGAGCAGAGATCTATAGATGAGCAGCCGACATCATGGGCGCTAAGCCATGGTCCTTTCTGGTCCACATTTAATTAGTGCTAACTTTTGATTGGGAAATGGTTAACATTTCATGTTTGATGTCTGAGAATTTGTTATATAAACCCTGTTAAATGGTAAATTCGGATTTTAAGTTTTAATTGAAAAAGACACTTTTGGAAGGTTAGAATTTTGCAGGGATGCGCCAGGGAACGTAAATATGCCCCCTGGTGTCTGAATTTCACAATATGAAACCAGAAAACCTGGGATTAATCCCAGCATCCCACTCTACAACACTGTGTGATCCTAGGCAATTGTTTTATTTCACTTTCCCTCCTTTTTCTTCGTTATAGTATATAAAAGAACCTTAAAATGCATGATTTCAGGATCTGCACAGTACAAAACATTCTCCTGTGTTCGATTTAATAAACTATAATGTTGTCCATGTATAATGGGCACCCAAACCACCCAAAGAGTGCACATAAGAACTGACTTGCCTCTTAGTTCAACATTGGCATTGTTTTCAGGGGTAACTAGTCACAATATCGAGAAAAAAATATCGACTGGACAGAATATCGAGTTTTTGATATCGAATGGACAGAATATCGAATTGCAAAAATATAGTGGTGCAGAATATCGAAATGCAGGTAAGAAATATCGAGTTCCACAATATCGAAGTTAGTAATATCGATTATTGTTTTGTGTGTTTTAAGTGTTAGTATATGTGTTAAAAGTATGTATTATTTTTGTAAAGTATGTTTGAATTTTGTAAAAGTAATGAATTTTATGTTAATTAAGTTTTTTGTAATTTAATTCTGTAGCGGGTTGCGGGTTTATAGGGGAATAGGGTGGGAAGTAATTTAATTATAATATATATTTTTAGCATTATTTAGAATTAATTAATTATATGTTAATTTTTTTTTGCATAATTTAATTCTGTAGCGGGTTGTGGGTTTATAGGGGAATAGGGTGGGAAGTAATTTAATTATAATATATATTGTTAGCATTATTTAGAATTAATTAATTATATGTTAATTTTTTTGCGTAATTTAATTCTGTAGCGGGTTGTGGGTTTATAGGGGAACAGGGTGGGAAGTAATTTAATTAAAATATATATTTTTAGCATTATTTAGAATTAATTAATTGTATGTTAAATTGTTTTTGCGTAATTTAATTCTGTAGCGGGTTGTGGGTTTATAGGGGAATAGGGTGGGAAGTAATTTAATTGAAATTAATGAATTTATTATTTTATTACTTAATAAATTAATATTTAATAATTTAAATTGTTAATTAAGTTAATTAATTTATTATTAATTAATTATTAATTGATTAATAACAATTAATAATTAATTTGTAATTATGTTACTTGGGTATTTTTTATTAATTAGTAATTAATTCGATATTAATTATTAACAATTATTTTGTAAATATGTTAATTAATTATATTGTTAATTGTAATTAGTTAATTAATTAATTGTTAATTAATTATGTTAATTTATTAATATGTTACAATATTGTAGGTGATGTTTATAGGGGAAAATGGTGGGAGGTAAATTAATTTTTTTCAAAATAATTAATTGTTAATTAATGTTAATTATATTGCAGGAGTGGGTCTATTAAATAATTCCCCTACGCTATCCAACACTTTCCTTACTGTTGCACTCACTAGAGTGGGAATAGTAATTTTTACCCTCCCGCTATCTAACGCTTTCCCTACTGTTGCACTCACTGGAGTGCGAATAGTAATTTTTACCCTCCCGCTATCCAACGCTTTCCCTACTGTTGCACTCACTGGAGTGGGAATAGTAATTTTTACCCACCCGCTATCCAACACTTTCCCTACTGTTGCACTTACTGGAGTGGGAATAGTAATTTTTACCCCCCGCTATCCAACACTTTCTCTACTGTTGCACTCACTGGAGTGGGAATAGTAATTTTTACCTTACCGCTATCCAACACTTTCCCTACTGTTGCACTCACTGGAGTGGGAATAGTAATTTTTACACTCCCGCTATCCAATGCTTTCCCTACTGTTGTACTCACTGGAGTGGGAATAGTAATTTTTACATTCCTGCTATCCAACACTTTCCCTACTGTTGTACTCACTGGAGTGGGAATAGTAGTTTTTACCCTCCCGCTATCCAACGCTTTCCCTACTGTTGCACTAACTAGAGTGGGAATAGTAATTTTTACCCTCCCGCTATCCAATGCTTTCCCTACTGTTGCACTCACTGGAGTGGGAATAGTACATTTTACCCTCCCACTATCCAACACTAAAAATATTGATTATTTTTTAATATTATTAAGTTAATATATATGTATTAAAAATATAAATGCATGTTTATTTATTTTTTTACTTACATTAATTATTTATTAATTTTAAGGTTATTTAAGTATTTTTAAGTATGTTTTACTTAATTATATTTATTATTTCATTAATTTTACATTAATTTTAAGACATTTAAAAAAGTCGATATTTTAACAAACTATATTATTTACAACGATATTTAGGATTCGATATTTTTGTACTTACCTGTTTGTAGATAGGAATTCGATATTCTGGTAGTCGATATTTTGTCACCGATATTTTTGTAGGTCGATATTTAGCTCCTCGGTATTCTGTCAGTGATTCGTTTTCAGGGTGGGGGAAGAATGAATGTTTCTGAATTTATGTTTGAAAACAATCACTTAAAAAGAAAATACTTCTCAACGCACTGATATAATCTGATGTACTAAGGTGAAATGATTCTGCATGTTAGTAAAATACACTTTTTTGATTTTTGAAGAGATCTTATCATATTTTTACACTTTTCCTGCAACATGTCTTTAAAAATGAAGGTGTTCCAAAAGTTAAGCAGTGCAGGACAAACTAGTTACTTCCTTTCATTAATGCAATTAGCGTTCAAATAAAGGCTTGACTGTTTATTTAACAACTTTTTGCCTGATATATCTATCAAATGATTTGATTCTATTTTGCACAATCAATCAATGAGATATACAGCACAAACCACTAAAACTGCATCTGGCATCAGACAAGAATCTCCATTGTTCTGTCTCATTTCTATCATTTAGTTTTGCATGAACTAGTAAGATCAAAGGTTATAACAGGTTTTCACAACTATTTCGATGACACACAACTATTTCTCAACTACATGGTACTGGTAATGTCCCACTAAAGTGAACAGCATTTGTATTTAGAAGTTCTGGTCTGATGCATTACTACTAAAACAGCCTTGATGAGTGTTGATAAAATGGAATTAGAAGTATGGCAGAGATATTAATATATGATAATGTAGTGTTGATATGATACGTTCTTTAGGACATTTTACATAATCAGCCTATAAACTGTCAGTCACAGTGGCATACTAACCCCACCCCTAACTCCCTCCATAGGATCCCTCATAACCACAACATGCCCTGCAAGCCCCAATAGATGAGTTAGGAGTTTAAAGAATAACATTTTGTCAGTTCCATAACTGCTTGGAATTCATACTCTTCATTATAGGGCATTGGTGAAGTAAGTAAACCCTAAATCTATTTTTATTCAGAATAAATTGTCCTCAGTGAAGGACAAGAGAGGCTGCAACAACCTTATTCAATGCCCCTTACCTTGAGATCTTAAGCCTTTTTCCTAGGTTTTTTTCTTAATCATTACACAGGGAAACACGTGTTGCAAGATGTTCTGAAGCAGTAGAGCAAGAGTATCCTGCTGTCCCTGTTACTATGCTATAAAGAAGACACAACAAAGAAATAGGTCCCAGCTCTTAATCTGACCTCCCAAGGAGACTACACTCAGCGACACCACGTACGTGATTTGGTGTCCATGTTTTCCTGCTCAGTGTTATGCCAAATTGCCTACACTAAGAAACAATCATTGACAGAGCGTTGCCAATTCTATCGGGTCCCACTGTTGGCTTTCTCAATGCATTTAAAATTATGCCAGCATTGGCAGAGCCAATAGCGGCACCCAGCCTTTTTGGAAGTGCATGTACTTCCTAAAATGGCCATCACAGGACATCTTCAATGTATAGAAAATAATGTGTAGCTATTTAGAGAAAAATAAATTGTATACTTTTAAATTGGCCCCACATTGTGTCCTGCATTAGGGCAGCCATCTTGAAAGTATGAAAAATGCACTTCCAAGATGACCTGTTGCATTTGCTGACATTGCAAATGCTAGTGCAAAAGCATCCAGCATTGGCAAAGCCAATACCGATGAGCGGTGGTCAGCGAGAGGGGGACAGTGGGGGAAAGAGAGAAAGGCAGGGGATTGTAGACAGAGGCAGTGGAAGAGAGTGGGAGTGTGACACTGAGACGCAGTAGTGCACGGTGTTGGAGGGAATCCAAAAAACGGTGTCTGGAGGATGGGGAAAGAGAGACCAAGAAAAAGAGCATGAGGTCATGCTCCATTGAGAAAGAGAGAGACAGGGAAAAGAGAGAGCGCGAGAGAAAATGATTGGGACATGCATTCCATGGAGTGTTGACATACTAATAATGACAACAAAAAGATACTTTCCTGATGTCAACAGTGGAAGAATACAGTCAACCATTCAAACACAAGGGTGAAATCTAGAATTCACAGGAGTGAAAGAAATACAAGATCAGGGAGGAAAGAAATAAAACCAGAGTTTGGAATTGGAATGCCATCCAATCATGAGCAGGGGGCTAACCCTAAGCCCACTCTAAGTGATATTGTATTCAATGCTGTCTGTACACAGCTTAAGCTGTCTGTAGCGAAACTGCATACAACACACACATTTAGTCCATAAACTGTCTGCTTGGGTCTGAATATCAAGATTGACTCTCTTGCACTTTGCACCTTCCTTTAAGCATCTGGAGCATGTTTCACTATGGCCTGGTATTGCCGAGTCCCCTCCCTTGACATGAACAGTTAACCACTGCCCCCACACCCTCTCCCCCCCCGAGGCATCAATAATAATATCAAATACCAGTCCTTTTTGGATTAGGGGTCGTATAACCCCGGCCGTATTTATTACAAATTAATAAAACATTATTAAAAATTCATAATTAAACACATTTTTTTAAAACATATACGCAGAAAACCCAAACACATCCAATCACATTTACCAAAATGGAGATTGATACATTTTATGGCTAACCTTAACAAGAGTCTAATACATAGCCATACCTAACATAAAACTGGAATATGTACAATTTGTTTTCTGCGTATCCTGGATGAGCCTACATGCAAGGTCATGACTGTTCCCAACTACTTGCCAGGTCCCCCTTTACTGGAGTGACCTTGCGCAGGAGGCCCGTGTGCCCACCAGATTCCGCGAGTGCCCCCCACGCCCTTCCATCCTACCTCCCAGGGGCTGATGTTGTGCCAGGTTGGCGCCCAATGCGCCTGCACAGGGGTTGGCCCAAGCGGCCTACCAGAAGCGGGACTTCCTACCCCCGTACCCTTCAGCCTACCGGCCGTAAGTGCCCCCTGGAGTGTGATGAGGTACCACTGCCCCCCCCAGGCATCCCCGTTAAACAATGGGATGCCTACTAAGAGAAGTAAATATTCTCTAGCAATCATGACCTTACCGCAGACCAAGGATACTCAGAGACATACATAAGACCAACTTAGACATTTTACCTGTAAAGGAAGCATAATAAATGACATTCTTTGGAAAAGTGACAACCCATTTTCAGCTTTAAATCTGATAAGAAAACCTTTTACACACGCCTGACATAACCATTTTCTAAACATTGCTGCTTCAGGGGATGGTGAGTGGGGAAAGAATAACAAACGGAGGCTTGTCAGGAGACCCCTGCGAGTGCAGCCGGGCGTTCTCCTCACTGGCAGAGCGGCGAAGAAGGAAGAGGCTCTTCCGCCGCTCTGCTGCTGTTTTAAAGGGGGGGTCCTACCCCTGCCTGAACTTGTTTAAACAGGTCCCGGTGAGATCCGGGACCCATTTACCTTACGTTTTGCCCCGGAAGCGTTTGGGCCGCTTCCTGGGTAAATCCACCTAAGCAAATGGGCGAGGGCAGGGAGGGCGGGCCCCCAGCGCGTCACTAGCGTGGACCCCGCCTCCCCCCACCTCGTCGGGGAAGTACACCGGGGACCGGCACAACCGCCATATTGGCGGCGTAACCGAGTTCCCGGTGTCGCCTGTGTATATGGCCTGGTATTGCCGAGTCCCCTCCCTTGACATGAACAGTTAACCACTGCCCCCACACCCTCTCCCCCCCGAGGCATCAATAATAATATCAAACACCAGTCCTTTTTGGATTAGGGGTCATATAACCCCGGCCGTATTTATTAAAAATGAATAAAACATTATTAAAAATTCATAATCAAATAAAAAAAAATTAAACATATAGGCAGAAAACCCAAACACATCCAATCACATTTAGCAATACAGAGATTGATCAATTTTATGGCTAACCTTAACAAGAGTCTAATACATAGCCATACCTAACCTAAAACTGGAATATGTACAATTTGTTTTCTGCGTATCCTGGATGAGCCTACGTGCAAGGTCATGACTGTTCCCAACTACTTGCCAGGTCCCCCTTTACCAGAGTGACCTTGCGCAGGAGGCCCGTGTGCCCACCAGATTCCGCGGGTGCCTCCCAAGCCCTTCCATCCTACCTCCCAGGGGCTGATGTTGTGCCAGGTTGGTGCCCAATGCGCCTGCACAGGGGTTGTCCCAAGCGGCCTACCGGAAGAGGGACTTCCTACCCCTGTACCCTTCAGCCTACTGGCTGTAAGTGCCCCTTGGAGTGTGATGAGGGACCACTGTCCCCCCCCAGGCATCCCAGTTAAACAATGGGATGCCTACTAAGAGAAGTAAATATTTTCTAGCAATCATTACCTTACCGCCACAGGCCAGCATAGTTGACCGACTATCGGGCCCCCCCATCCGCTACAGACCCAATGGTCATGTCCTGTGATTTGCCCCTACCAGCCAGGCTAGCATATTCTCTAAGAATATTTCATTACCCAGTTTAGAGAGGTGAACCCCGTCCTTTAAATAGAAACGTTCCCCCCGGATGCACCCATGTGGAATTGTCCGTAGTTTAGGAGTCCTGAAAAGTCTATCAATCCTGTTCTTGATCCTCTTTACAGAGTGATTCAAAGCCCAGACAGATCCCCCCTCTGCCATTGGAGCCTCGGGATCATGTGAGACCATACTAAAATTGCTAGGGGACACTGCTTGGCCAACCATCCCACTTCAGTGATTATAGACTCCACCACTCCCTTCCTGCCCATGTGGACCAAATCATTACCTCCAAGATGTATTATTATTGCAGCGGGTGCCGCTAGGGACCTAAGCAACAAAAGACCAACGAGCTTCTGGAACTGCTCCAGTCTCAACCCCCCTTGACCATGCATTGACACGTTCCAACCCGCCTGGCGGGCCCTGTACGTGAAATTGCCTGTGAAAAAATGTTGCTTCAACCTGTTTACATATGAATGGCCTATGATCCAGACTTCTCTGCGGCCCGGCCCCCCGGCGGGTACCTGCAGCGGGCGAGGCACAGTTGACCAGCGGGTGATGACAAGTTCCCCTCCTGCGGGATAGGACGTGGAAACTGCAGAGAAATGGAAACAAGGTCAACGTTAGCAATGATACCTAAAGCAGATGCAACCGCACATAGCGCTTGTAGCAGTCCGAAGACCAACGCCCTATTCTTTGGACATCTTGACCAATCAGTCCCCGGGCCGTGGCCTCTGTGGCTGCCCCAATCCTGAAAGAATGGGTACCAAAGTTGGATGCGTCCAAGCCTGCCGCTCCCAAAGCTAGAGCAAGTACCCTCTCAAACTGGAACCTCGTAAGGGGGGAACCGTCCTGGTGGATCAATAGAGGCCCCCCTCTGCCCTGCGGCCTGCAGGCCATAAATGTCTCCAGGTTGCCCACCAGACAACATGGGCTCCCTAGCACTCTTTTCAGGATAACATGATCCCCCCTCCCATTCTGGTCCATTTTTGATCTGGGAATTGATAAGGATACAGAACCAGCCTGTATTTGCACATAGGCAAATTGCATCCCCCCCTGCCAGTCCTTTTTGTTACACGCCACCAGCTCTCCCACCCTAAAAGCGCCGTAGAAGGCGAGGGAAAAAGCACACCTGAATAACTGGACCTCACTGCTGGAGCTACATACTTTTCCTAACACCGCTATGAAGGCTGAGAGTCCCTCAATGCTAATCGGGTGTCTAATGTCCGGCTGGGTACCCTGCAAGCGTTGCCAACCTTTCAGAGCCCTTTGAACCAAGAATGTGCCCGTGGGATCCCTATGTCCCATCATTTTTGCATAAAATGCCACTGCGGTCATGTGGCGCTTAGCGCAAGCCACCGACCGCCCTCCGTACCTTAATTCCTTTAAGAATGATAAAATGGATGCCGGATTGTGCCAAAATTTTTCCCAGTCCTGCCCTAGGGATGCGCAGTATGCGGTAAATGCCCCCTCATAGGCCCGCTTAGTCCTGGGCGCTAAGCTAGCTGCCACGAGGTCTGGTAAGTTGGGGCACCAAGCTGCCACAGATGCTCTGGAAAAGGCGTGGGACAGTCCACTGCTTCCGGATGATGAGACCTGAAAACCTGCATCTTGAAACAAGACAATGCATCAGCCGCGTGGTTGAGTATGCCGGGGACATGCCTAGCTCTAAACAACACATTTAATCTCATACATTGCAGCACAATTTCCTTAAGCAAGCGAAGCATCACTTTACATTTGGCGGACTGCTGGTTGATGCATTCTACCACTTCCATATTGTCTGACCAGAACACCACGGACTGCTTGCGGAACTGCTGCGACCAGATTGTCACCGCCACCAAAATTGGGAATAATTCCAGAAATTAAATGTTATTTGTGACACCACTGTCGACCCACCAATCGGGCCAATGCTCTGCCGCCCACTGGGAACCCAGGATGGCTCCAAACCCCTCACTCCCTGCCGCGTCTGTCATAAGACCAAGCTCTGGACTGGACCTGGCTGGGCTGGGCCACACTACCGCACCATTGAAGTCACGCAGGAATGCCATCCAAATCCGCCTATCCTGCTTAACCTCGCTGGACAACCGAGTGTGATGATGCTTGCCTTTTAGTCCTAACATTGCCTGCGCAATGGAACGTGAAAAGGGGCGGGCCATAGGGATCATTCTTAGGGCAAAGTTCAGCATGCCCACCGCTTTTTGTAATTGATGTAAAGTAACTTTTTCTTTGCGCAAACAGTCTGCTAACGCCAGCGAGAAACCTTTTACCTTGCTCAATGGTAAGCGTGACACACCCTCAATGGAATACAGCTCAATGTCCAAGGATTCAATTTTTGTGGCCGGCCCGACTGTCATTCCCTGTGCCAGGGGGACCTCAAGTTCCCCCATCAATGTGCAAAATGTTTCCAATGCCTTGCTACACTCCTGTGACTGTGGTGCACCTAGCAGCAAGAAGTCATCCAAGTAGTGCAATACCCAGTGGTGCCCCGAGACTTGCCTGAAAACCCATTCCAACAAGCATTAAAAATGCAATAGGTCTCGCCTTTCATTAAGTTAAAGCTATTTGCTTTGCTATACAATACCATTAGCAAAGCAAATGGCTTTAACTTAATCAAAGGCAAGACCTATTGCATTTTCAATGCTTGTTCTATTCGTGTAACTCTCCCATGTCCTCTCCCCCTACAATCCTTGCCAAACGCAGTGGTGTGTCAGCAGTGGTGTGTCAGCAGTGGTGTGTCAGCAGCGGCGTGTCAGCAGCGGTGTGTCAGCAGCGGCGTGTCAGCAATGGTGTAGCAGCAGCGGTGTGTCAGCAGCGGTGTGTCAGCAGCGGTGTAGCAGCAGCGGTATAGCAGCAATAGTGTGTCAGCAGCGGTGTAGCAGCAGTGGTGTGTCAGCAGCAATGGTGTGTCAGCAGCAATGGTGTGTCAGCAGTGGTGTAGCAGCAGTGGTGTAGCAGCAATGGTGTGTCAGCAGCGGTGTAGCAGCAGTGGTGTAGCAGCAATGGTGTGTCAGCAGCGGTGTGTCAGCAATGGTGTGTCAGCAATGGTGTGTCAGCAGCGGCGTAGCAGCAATGGTGTGTCAGCAGTGGTGTGTCAGCAATGGTGTGTCAGCAGTGGTGTGTCAGCAGTGGTGTGTCAGCAGCGGTGTGTCAGCAATGGTGTTTCGGCAGCGGTGTGTCAGCAATGGTGTGTTAGCAGCGGTGTAGCAGCAATGGTGTGTCAGCAGTGGTGTAGCAGCAATGGTGTGTCAGCAGCGGTGTAGCAGCAATGATGTGTCAGCAGCGGTGTAGCAGCAATGGTGTGTCAGCAGCGGTGTAGCAGCAATGGTGTAGCAGCAGCGGTGTAGCAGCAATGGTGTGTCAGCAGCGGTGTAGCAGCAATGGTGTGTCAGCAGCGGTGTAGCAGCAATGGTGTGTCAGCAGCGGTGTAGCAGCAATGGTGTGTCAGCAGCAGTGTAGCAGCAATGGTGTGTCAGAAGTGGTGTAGCAGAAATGGTGTGTCAGCGGTGTGTCAGCAATGGTGTGTCAGCAGTGGTGTGTCAGCAATGGTGTGTCAGCAATGGTATGTCAGCAGCAATGGTGTGTCAGTAGCGGTGTAGCAGCAATGGTGTGTCAGCAGCAGTGTGTCAGCAATGGTGTGTCAGCAGCGGTGTAGCAGCAATGGTGAGTCAGCAGTGGTGTAGCAGCAATGGTGTGTCAGCAGCGGTGTAGCAGCAATGGTGTGTCAGCAGCGGTGTGTCAGCAATGGTGTGTCAGCAGCGGTGTAGCAGCAATGGTGTGTCAGCAGTGGTGTAGCAGCAATGGTGTGTCAGCAGCAGTGTAGGTGTGTCAGCAGTGGTGTAGCAGCAATGGTGTGTCAGCAGTGGTGTAGCAGCAATGGTGTGTCAGCAGCGGTGTAGCAGCAATGGTGTGTCAGCAGCGGTGTGTCAGCAATGGTGTGTCAGCAGCGGTGTAGCAACAATGGTGTGTCAGCAGTGGTGTCAGCAGTGGCGTCAGCAGTGATGTGTCAGCAGAGTGGCTGCAGGGGCTGTAAGAAGGGGTGAAAACAAAACAAAGCCTCGTCAGCAAGTAAATGGTCTTTTAAAGACCTGTGAAGTACTCGGGTGCGGCTGTGCGTGTGCCCGGGAAGCTGTCTCAGCCCGGGGGTTACACACGACGGGTGGGGGGCTGAAGCCCTTTGAGCCCAATGGGCGTTGCACGCCTGCCTATAATACAACCCAGTCCAGAATGCTGTACACAAAGCTACACATACATTTACATCTACATATGGAAAGGAAACTTCGATAGATGTCACGTGCCTTCACTTGAATTTGCCCATAATTTGTTCAAACAAAAGTAGCAATCTATAAAAGAGAAGCGCTTTTTTCACATAAAGCACCATACTGTAGAACAATTATAATATTGCGTAATATTGGTCTCTGGGTGTCATTTCCAAACAAAGGCTAGGTATTTCGCGCCAAACTGCTTAGGTATGTAACCACAGGGGCTGTCGCGTGCAGTGTCTGTGGAGAGCTGTGTTCCTGTGCCTAACAGGCAGGGTGTGGCTCTGTGCAGTGTATACACCTGTGCTGTGCTCCACGTGTGCACCGGCCGAGGCGGCCCTTAGCTGCCAGAGCCTGCTCTGAGGATCTGCACGGCACCGCAGCCACTCACTGCTGCTGCGCCTGTCCCCGCCCTGGCCTCTTCACCACCACGCAGCGCTACAGGGAAATATATAAAGAACGGACCCAGGTGGGTGCAGGCGGGCTCAAGCCGTGCAGAACTGCCAGACTGGCCACCTGAGACGAGGGAATTTCAGAGTTCTGTTCGCATGCTTTCATGTATCTTTCGAAAAGTTATTTAAGTTTATATTGCATTTTTAGGCCCCGGAGAATAAAAGTGAGGCGAGCAGCCCACCCCTCATCTCACTTTTAGAAATTGAGTGAAGGCACCAGTCGCTGCCTTCCCCACGGACACTGACTGTAACGTAATTACTCAACAGTAATATCCGACTACTTGTGGCTTATGCTGTTCAAAACGGGGTTTCACACAAAAACTCGATTATAATCATCATTGCTATTTTATTTTTCATTATATTATTATTACTGCTAACTAGAACATAGTACATAGAATTATTGTCGTCATTGTTATTATTATTATTGCTAAGTACTCACCTTATATGCATGCAAGGTTCAACTAAAAAAATATCAAAAATTGATAACAATCATAACATTTAATTTGTTAACCGCAGACTGGTTCAGACTTCGACACACTGAACTTCTGGCTTCATTTTACTAAAATAACTAAAAAAGGCCATAGTTCACACCTTTTCGCCGTTTTCTTTAATCTCGTACCACATTCATGTCACGAATCGTGTGACACTGCTTGAATTTTGTGAATTAAAAAAAAACTTATAAAAGAACACCCTCTTTTTGCAGCATCTTCGAATATGTCCGTTCTGTTCACCTTTTACCCACCTCCTCAGCTTGGAGTGAGAGATCGTTTTAGAAAATGTTCCCTCATGGAAATTTACGCCTTTCAAAGAGCGCTTCCGAAAGGTCACTCCTGGCACCGCTTTAACTGCCCATCTATATAATCTGGTGTCCCAGCTGCGGCGCTCCGTCGAAAACATTCCCGCGCACTGTCCAAGCTCAGAGCGCACTAGAGGCGCGCCCCTCCCGCAAAAACCCACTCTTGCTTGAAAAGGCTGTGCCCATTTTATCCCTCTCTAGTGCGAGAAGGCAGATGAGTTGTGCCCCTTCACCCTCTTGTTTGACGTCGAGCCGAACTCCCACTCAGCCCCCTCCCCCACCCGCTTTGATTCAGCGTTGCAGTTTTTCGTGATTTGAGTAAATAGTGTTTTGTTTGGTGAGGTCAGAGGCAGAAAAAACACTTCGCAGTTCGCACGGAGGAAAGGGTGCATGGGCAGATGCCTCCGTACTGCCTTACAGACTCCACAAGTAATGACCAGTGATTCTTGGCCGCCCTGTTCCCTTCCTCAGCTGCAGTAACAGGTGGCACTCTGCGCCCACATCTGTTAGTGTTACCTGGATGGCACGGGTGCCACCCCAAGCCAGGCGGCTCCAAGGAACAGATTGGTAGCATATGTCCACTGCCTGTGGGTATTCTGTGCCCAGGCACCACGTGGCCCAGGGGTGGCTCATGGCACACCATCCCACGTCCACGGGTTCTCTTCCTAAGCACCACATGGCCCATGGGTGGCTCATGGCATGCCATCCCACGTGCACGGCTTCTCTTCCTAAGCACCATGTGGCCCAGGGGTGGCTCATGGCAGGCCATCCCACGTCCACGGGTTCTCTTCCTAGGCACCACGTGGCCCATGGGTGGCTCATGGCAGGCCATCCCACGTCCATGGCTTCTCTTCCTAGGCACCACGTGGCCCATGGGTGGCTCATGGCACGCCATCCCATGTTCACGGGTTCTCTTCCTCGCAATGGTTCGGCCAAAGCCAGGGGAGCGAGGAAACGAGTGGGTGAAATCAACAGATGGTATAATCCGCAGGCATGCGGGCATTATTTCGTTGTAATCCTTTCGGTAATTTATGTCGTGGCTATTTTTTCCCGGCACAGTCTCTCTAAGCACCTCGTGTCAGTGTGTGCTCATACACTGACAATCACTGCTACCAATATATCCACATTCACTGAATGTAACCCGAGCCAACTGTGCATATTTAGTGACTGCAACTCGTGACAGTTGTGCACATACAGTACAAACCCCAGGGAAGAATACAACCACATTCAATGAATGTAACTGGAGCCAACTGTGCATTTTTAGTGAATGCAACTCGCGCCACCTTGTGCGCATACAGTAACAATCACTGCTACCAACACGACCGCATTCGTAATGTAATCGGAGCCAACTTCTCCACTTCGAGTGAATGCAACTCGTGTCACGATGTGCACATTAGTGAACGTCACGGGCACTAATACACGCACATTTCGTCGAAGTGGCTCGTGTCAATTAACGTGCATACGAAAAATTCAACTGGTGTCAGTCCATGCACCCCAATGAAACTGACGCATGTCAATGTATACACATTGATTAAAAGTAACAAGTGTCAATTCGTGTTCAGTCAATTAAAGCAGCGGGTGTCAAATAATGTCCATAGATTGGCGGCGATTTCTGTCAATTCACGCACATTGTTTTAATGTAACCGGAGCCAACCGATGCATATTCAATTAATGTAACACGTGAGATTTCATGCTCACAGGACGCGGGCGAATGCTGTCAAATCATGCACATTCAAGGAAAGCAACTGGTGTCATACAATTCATGCAATCACAATGAAAGCAACTGCTGCCAATTCATGCGGATATGAGGAAAGCAAACGTTGTTACTTCCTTCACGTACAAAGGATTTGTTCTATCAGTTTCTGCACATGCAATTAAAGTGACTGCTGTAAATTCACACGGAAGCACCTTTCTAAAACTCCCTTTCCTTGTGGTTTGTTTTTATAACCCTTCATTGCCCCGGTGGCAAAAACCGCAAAACCTAAGAATTCCCTGGTTGGTTACGGCATATTTCAGATGCATTTTTCCCGGGTATCTACCTTCCTGATTAAATAAAAGCAAATGTTTATACCTGTCGGGTCTGATTCACTCGTCAGCTATGGCTGTATCTGTGGGTGTGGGAAGGGAAACACAAACAAGCGCAGTCCCGAAAGTGAAAGAGGACCGCCCTGCAGCCGATCTCGTCTTTATGGGGCCATGTGTTTAAACACATGGCCCCATAAAGATAAGAAATCGTTTACGACAGAAGGAAAGCAGGAGAGCCAGTCCAAGTGGGCCGGCACAAAAAGCCAAAGGGAGGCAACATAGATAGCTCATTTCCAATGGCTGGCCACCGTTTAGCATAAACGGTGACGCCAGCCAATGGAAATGAGGGCGAGGCTTAAGCCCTCTTCTGAAAATCCTCTCCTACAAAATCTCTCCCGGAGGCGGAGCAGGGCTCTGCCCTGCAATGCCACGCGAGACCTAAAAAGGAGCAGAATTTCTCAAAATATGAGCAAGAGACCGAGCACCCCATTGGCATGCACTTGTCCATGAAGAACTTCCCTTCCAGCTGAAAACCCAGTAGATGGAAATCTTGTGGATGAACAGGTAACAAGCGAAATGCAGACTCAATGTCAGATTTTGCCAATAAAGTGCCTGGGCCAAGCGACCGCAGTATAGCAATCGCCTAGTCCAATAATGCGTATCTCACGGAGCACAGGGCTCCATCAATGGCCTCATTCAAGGACTGGCCCCTGGGAGCAGACAGGTTGTGGATGAGGCGGAAATCCCCTGGGTCCTTTTTGGGTACTACCTCCAGTGGTGAGCAGACAAAATTATCCACAGGCATTGAGTCAAAAGGACCTGCCAGTCTCCCCAAACGCAGTTCTTTCAGTACTTTTTCTCTTGCCACAGATATGTTGTCCCTTACTGACTGCTGATTGCGGCAGTAAGTCACCTCTGAGTAACCAGGAGCCGGAATCCGGAAGCCGTCCCTAAAACCTTCTAATAAAATCTGGGCTGTATTTGGGCAAGAATACTTATTTAACCAGGGTATCAGGGCCATAGTGTCAATAGGCGAGTGTGCCTTACCAAATAAATAAACCTCATTCTTGTTTCTTGACTCCCTTGTCTTTTGATTTCTTAAAGCACTTAGATTCTGGGTGGGAGGAGAGGCCACAGAAAGAGCAGGCATGCTTGAATTTACAGGAACCACTGGGCCTGGTGCATGTCTTTCTATTGAAATCCCAACGTGCTCCCTTCTTGCTGCCCCCCCCCTGCTTTGGGGTGCGCCTGATCGAAAGGACTGCCCTTTTGGCACGTCCTTGCTTTGGTAATTCATGCGTCTTAACCACAAAATCATATCCACCTGATCCCATGTGAGTGCTGGATCAGATGCCTTTACCCTTCTAAAAGCCTTGTCATATTCCTTCCAGCACATTCCACCATACTCATCATGGGCGCATGTAATCCTGTTCTGGTAGCACACCAATTCTGTACCCAGCCCTGGAAATTTCTCTATCATTACCACATGGAAGTTTCCAAATGCCTTTATCCAATTAATCAGTGTTTCCTCAACCTTTTTCCTAGTAGGTCAATTGGCCCAGTCCCTTGGGTGAGCCCATTCCCTTAATTTCTTGGCCTCCTCCCTCTCCCTTGTCTACCAACAAGGAAAACATGTTCACGTATTCCCCTTTCCAAATTTGTTCTTTTACATCCTGTGTAATGTGCCTAGCCAGACGCTCCCTGTTGGAGCGCACATCCCCCAAACCTAAACTTGGCAGCAGTTGTACTGTACCTGCCGATGTGCCCGCTTTCATCTTGGCGTCTTCAGGTCCCGCAGTTGCGGCCTTCTTTGGGGGTCCAGAGTCACTTGTGGTGCTCCCTGCTCTGTTGGAGACCTCAACTGGTGGTGGCACCACCTGCGTTGCTTTCTCAACTCGTGCTACCGAATTCCTTGCCTCTTCTATCGCATCCCCCTAAGCTGACAGGACCCCACTACCTGTAGACAGAATCACTGCCCCTGCTTTAGCCAGCCATGGAAGCAATGCTGCTAAATTTGCCACTATGTCCTGCTGAGCTGGCGCTAAATTGGGAGTACTGGCTGATGCTACTACCGGCTGAAGTGGGATCTCATTTCAATTGGCACCCCCTGGCGTCACCCCCCCCCCTGTGTGGACCATGGGTACTGGTACTACAGGCCCCGGGATGGCTGGTATTATTGGTACTGGGACTACAGGCCCCGGGATGGCTGGTATTATTGGTAATGGGACCACTGGCACTGGGAAGGCTGGCGCTACAGGCTCCGTGTGTCGTGGCAGGGCCGGTACTATCGGTTCTGGTAATAACTGTACCACGGGGATTGCCGGGACAGCCCCTCCCTCCCCACGTTTATGCTTGGATCTCCGGGGTACCGGAGGAAAAGCTGCCCTGGGTGCCACATCAGAGCGCCTGGGCCTGTCCTCGGCTTCCTCCTGCCCATCTACCTTTCTGCGCAGCTCCGCCACAGTCTGATTTAGATCACTCATGGAGCGCATCATGCTTGCCATCCACTCTTCCATCCTGGATGGAATCTGCCCCCTTTTGGCTTTTGGCGCCATCACTAACTAGGGGTCACCTGCTCACTGTAGGGACGCTCAAGGGCCTAGGTATCTGGACAACCACTACTACCTAGTTTGTGTGGTAAACAAAACACTCTCAGTGCTCACCCCCACTTGCCAAACCACTAACACGTTATTTGCCTATTCGCCTGTAACACACACTTAGTGCCCAGCAATGTGACCATAGATACTATAATCTCAGCTGAGCCTTAGAAACCACCTGCAAAACACCCCTGTCTAAACAGCTCGATCTTTGCAGGCAAAAAACGATCCCCCCAAGACCACCTTACCTCCCTACAAACAGGACCCCAGACCGCAGCTACAGCCAGAGCCACTCCCACACGTTCAAGAATGTGGGGCAGGTGAGGATTTCCTCCAATCCGCGTGGCTCCCGGTCTGTGCTTAGCGGTGCTAGTTCCAATGAAGAAGGAGCAGGGAGCTGCCGGTTACTCCACTAGCTGGGCTTAAATCCGGATTCGTGAGCCTGCAAAATCGGGGAAGAAATCGAAAATATGTGAAATCCTAGCGCCCCCGCCGCGTAGGGCAGAGGCGTGCGTGGGAAAGTGAAATCCCCGAAAGGCTTCCTCCCGCCGAGATCGCCGACTGCCGATTGCTGCCACCTGTAGCAGGAAAGAAAAGAAAAACAAACGGAGGCTTGTCAGGAGACCCCCGCGAGTGCAGCCGGGCATTCTCCTCACTGGCAGAGCGGCGAAGAAGGAAGAGGCTCTTCCGCCGCTCTGCTGCTGTTTTAAAGGGGGGGGTCCTATCCCTGCCTGAGCTGGTTTAAACAGGTCCCGGCGAGATCCGGGACCCGTTTACCTTACGTTTTGCCCCGGAAGCGTTTGGACCGCTTCCGGGGCAAATCCACCTAAGCCAATGGGCGAGGGCGGGCCCCCAGCGCGTCACTGGCGCGGACACCGCCTCCCTCCACCTCGCCGGGGAAGTACACCGGGGACCGGCACAACCGCCATATTGGCGGCGTAACCGAGTTCCCAGTGTCGCCTGTGTAGTCGTCGTGTCATATGGAGGTGCTGCTGTGAATCCGGATGAACTATCAATCACTCCAACGCCTGCTGCTAGATGCTTCTCTTTTTCACGCATACACGTGTTTCCCTCGTGCACATTTTGACCTGCCCCTTTGAGAGTGCCGAGGATAAGGATGTGCTAATAAAAGATAACAATTTGCACTTTTAAGAATAGCTGTTGAATTAGTGGAAAAGTTATGTGTGTTTGCTCGGGTGCTTGGCAAATCTGTCACTAAGAAGGTTTAATTATTGGTTGACGGATACAGCAGTGTACAATCGCAGTCACTTTAATCAGGTTGTTCCTTAGCCCACATGAGGGGAATGCGCTACACATGCCCCCTCTTCTGCCCTTCCACTTTAAAGAACATCCCATTTACAACAAGGCAGTCTGTGGAGCGTTGCAAATCGCAAGGCCCCCTGAAACCAGTGGCATTTTCATATTTTAATCCAGCCCCGTAGGACCCCATTCATTCACTGAGTGTTTTCTACACATTATGCCCGAGGCAAAGGCCCTAGTGAATAGGACGGCTTAATTGCCAGGATGTGGGAGGTCTTTGGAGGAAGGTGTTTATTTACACAGTTCAGTGTAATTGTTTAATGTATAAAAACATGTTTAGGTAAAATATCTCCGTGAATGCTTGAAGGGAATTTACATTTAAACAATTCCAGGGAACAAATTAGTACCCATGAATTTTGGAGAAAAGAAACCTGTTTCCTGGGGTAGGTATGCGGCTGGACCCCGAGGGCAACCACCGGTCTGCAGAAAGCACCGGAAGGAGCGGGAGGAACACACTGAAGAAAGCCACCAACAGCAGCAGGCCAGGTGCCCGGCGGACGAGATGACACCTGCGTCCTCCCTCAGCGGCTGCGTGGGTGACCCGGCTGTTTATTTCACAGCTGTAGAGGGCAGCGAGAGGTGGCAGTGAAGTTAATTTAAAACCAGAAGAGGCGAACAGTTTAGTTATTCATGCGTCTTTGCTCGGAGTATGTCAAGGACTCTGGAACAGTATTTTACGATCTCTCTATTTGGGTTGACTTCTGCACGACTTTCGTCTGACTCTATTAGTTAGTTAAGAAACTTCCCTGAGGTAAATGGCACTGGTGACCTGGTGCCGCCGTTCCCAGGATCAGATACTTTTGTTCACGGTGATCCTAATACGATGTCATACTTTCCACGTTAAACAACGGATTGCAATACATTAGGATTAGTATTTGGGAATATCTGTGTTTCAAAATGAACAATGTAAGTAAAACACATATTGGGCATTTAAAATTATATATCGGACTTGCGACCTCATATTTTGCGATGACCAACGTGTCCGGCTTCGTTATGGCGACAGCCAATGAAACCCACAGACAAAAGCGTTTTGACATAAAGAGTCATTTACTTCATTAAGGAATACTTGTGTGCCATGTTGGCCCAAAATTCAAGAGAGTCTATGGGCCAGATGTACGACGGTATTTAGCATGCGCAAACGGGTTTGCGACCCATTTGCGCATGCTAAAAACCTGTGGCCAATGAACAAACACTATTTTGCGAGTCGCAAATAAATTGCGACTCGCAAAATAGTATTTAGCGACTCGCTATTAGGAAGGGGCGTTCCTGTCCTAATAGCGACCGCAAAGCCATGTACCAATGTTTTGCGACCGCAGTTGCAGTCGCAAAACACTCGCAAATTGCCAGCCTCTTCAAGAGGGCGGTAGTGCAGTCGCAAATGGGAGCCTTTGTGACTGGCTCAGAAATATTTTTGAGTGCGGGCAGTGGTTCCAGGGACCCACTACCTGCCCTTAAAAAATGAAACGAAAAAGGTTCATTTTTTTTTTTTACTGCATCCCGTTTTCCTTTAAGGAAAACGGGCTGCATTTTTTAAAAAAAACTGCTTTATTGAAAAGCAGTCCCAGATATGGAGGTCTGCTGAGCCCAGCAGGCCACCATCACTGGGAGTGCCAGCCATTCCCAATAGGGTCGCAAATTGCGAGTGGCTCATTAACATTCATGAGCCTCACATTTGTCGACCCCATTGGGAATCGCAATCGGTGTCTCTGACACTGTAGTACATTGTAAATTGCGCCTCGCAATTTGGGGCTCGCAATCGAACGCAAATTGCGAGGCGCAATTTACAATGGTCGTACATCTGGCCCTATATGCAATATCTCACCGTTCTCATATTATTGCCAATAATTGTCTTGAACATTTCTCTGGGCAGCAGCACCCTCATGGCTCTATTTCAAAGCATGCATTCGGAAATGGGTCTCTTTTGTTGCTGTGCCAGAAAGCCGAAAGCTGGATTTTAGCCAAATGTTTACATTGTACCCTCAGAGAACCGTGGTGGGAACCCCTTCCCTCGTGCGAAAGGATTTTATAATCTGTCTTGAATTGAGATGAAAACTACAAAGCCACTCTAAAAATTGGGGCTGGCTGGAGGAGAAAAGTTATGTCACTAGCATAAATGAGTCACAGTCACACCAAAAAACAAACATTGGCGAAGCCAATATGTTTGGCTTTGGCTGATAACATTTTGGCTTTGCCAAGGCTTATTTTGTTTCTGCATTATTTTTGCAGCAGTAGCACCTTTCACTGGAGGTGACTGCTTATTGTGCGAATGTGAACACTGAGTAAGAGCAGAAACCTGTTACTCATCAGTAAATTAATGGCTGCAGTGGGTTGATCATGTGCCCTATGCTGTATGCTGTGGTGGATGGAAGCAAAATGTGAATAATGCTACTGCAGACCAATGAATGTAGAGGGTTGACTGAAAGCTGAAAGCCCCTTTAAGCAAATATGTATCATGAATATTTTTATTGATAACAAAAACGTCTTGGTTAACGTCAGACCGAATAATTGAATAAGACACCCAGTTTTACTAAGGTGAAACCTTTGAACACACCACAGTAGAGATACTTTTCTTTGAGAGTGGAGGTTAAAGATAAGAATCAACTATTAGGTTTGTATTCTGTGAAACTAAAGGTGAGGGAACCACTGAAAGCTTGAGCCATATATCTGGTTCTGACTCAGCGTATGTTCTTTTTGGACCCTCGAGCTGAGCCATCACGTGGTTTCTGCCTGCCATCCACCAAGTCTTGCTCCAAGAATGAATGACAAAGCGTTATTCTTTGATGTAAAACAGTAGAACTAGATAGCTATTTTGTGGCTAAATTGAACAATGTAATCTAGAAAACCTGGGATCAACCCCTGTTTCCCTGTTTGATCAAACTGTGTGATCCTAGGCAAATATTTTATTTCACTGCCTCCTGTTTTTCATTATTGCCTGAGAGCGCTTTCATATGTGAGTTCAGGATGTGCACTGTACACAAACCTCTTGTTTTTATTTTAATAGATAATCCTAATAATGTTGCTCCATCTATAATAAGATTCTAGATTACATATAGGCTACACATGACAACAGACTTGCTTTTACGTTAATTAATGGCACTGTTGTCAGGGCTGGGTTGGACATGAATCTTTCCAAGTTCATGTTTAAAAACTATTAGAGCCCCCCAATGCAGTAATATAATCTGATGTGCTAAAGTGAAACACTCCAACATGTTAAACAAAAATACACTTTTTTAATTTTGAAGAGACTTTATCATAGTTTAACATGATTTCTGTTGTGCAGTTCACATGGCAAACATGGTGATGGCTCGGCTTGTGCACAGGCTCTTAGAACCAAGCCAGACCCTAAGCTTGGCTCTGGCTCGGCTCTCCCTGTTAATTGTTTTGGCTCATCCACTTCTCAATGAAACAGTTTGCCAGTATTTACAGCTGTCTGTAAATGCTGGACAAATGTCGCTTCAAAATATGTATTTAAAAACCCACAGAAATACATTTTTCAAGTGTAATATAGGGTTTATCCTCCCATACATTAAATCAAATTATCTGCAGGCACACCAAATGTATTTAACAAACTGATCTAAATGACAAATGTAGCAAACAGAGTGCCATAGTGTTCTTCTCATTAAAGACTTCTAGCTCTGAAAACATGTACACCCAAGCAATGTTGCCATGACTCTCTTTGGTTGCACATCTATCCATTTCACATCCAGCCTCAATGAAATAATTGAGTACTCAACAAGCTAGGACACACATGAGACACAATGAGCCATATAACAAATTGGAGGACATTGTGAAGGGACCCAGGCTGAGTCTGTGTGGAGTTCACAACAGAGAACATGCCTGTGCAGCGGCACTCAAAGCTGTGTAGCCAGTGTGCTTTAGACAGAGGTTGTTTAAGCGCCTCTGCCATGTCTAGCCTGTGAGCCAGCAAAGAAAGGGCAATAAGTTGATGTATAGTGTGGTTTGCATGTAATGGACAAGTGTACAGGCTCCTCAATCGTTCTGTCAATGTTTACAGGAGTGGCAGTCTTGAGACGGTGACATTAGCGAATGCATTTCACCCAGGTCTTCAAGTGGAATGAAAAAAGTGAGGTGGGTTATAACTAAAAGGGGCCTGGTAGTTCTAATTAAGGGGCGTGGCTTAAACATGTAAACTCTTATTGTGGCACCCGACCAGTATTTTGGTTCCTCTTTGAGCTTTCTGTTACTGCATCCAGATATATAACAAGACAACTGACACACGCCTAAAACCAGCCAGGACTATTGGCTTTGCCACTGGTTTTAGTGGGTTAAGATAAACAAGCAACAACGATTATTCTGTTGTAAATAATTAATATCTAAAATGTTCACTCTATATTACAAATGTATGCCCTTTTTGTCTCACATCTGATCCACCTGCATATGTTACACTTCATCTTTTTACTCTTCAGCACACTCTTTCCTCTCCTGAATGCACTTCCTCACATCTCTTTCCCTTCATCACCCACCAAACACACATCACACCCACTCACCTGTAAGCACTGCATTTTCCTTAACTTTTGCCTTGCCAATATTTTCACAACTGTGCACCTCCTTTACATTTGCACAGAATCAGAACTGCAACTGTAATGCATAACCATTGCTCATGAGCTCTGTGGAGATGCAAAGGAGTGGATGACCATGTATTCTGAACACCTTTATGACCCACTGACGGGCACTATAAGAAACGTCACCTCTTGAGCCTCAACTCCAGAACTCTCAATCATGGGCCATTATAAACACCTTAAGTTCAAAGTTTGCAGTATGTGAGAGTAAATTGATATAGGAAAAAAAATACAGAAACACAGTGTCCTGGAAATAGCTAACACTCCTAAGTAATGCAAGATTACGTAAAACATGAGAAATGTAAAGAGGAACTAAATTGCTGACATGGATTACCTTAACATGTTATATGTTCGTTGTTCAGAAATTGATCAATGTTTAATTTATACCATTAAAGTTAAGGACATGCATATAGGGCCTGTAGGATCTGCTTCTTATGGTTACACCCACTTTTTGCTTGATGTCTCACTGTTTTTGACTAGTCTGACTGGGATCCTGCTAATCAGGACCCCAGTCTATCTGCTTTCTCCCTTAAATTGACATACATGTACTTTGGTACACTCCAGATTGGATACTGGGGTACCCTTATAAGTCCCTAGTATATGGTACCCATGTACCCAGGGCATAGGTACCCCAGAGGCCTCCCATGGGCTGAAGCATGTATTATGCCACCCATGAGAGGCCATGCAAAATGGAACACCAGGTCTGCTACTGCAGCCTGTGTAAGATGGTGCTTGCACCACTTACTTTAGATATAGGTTTACTATATCTACAGGTCACTACACTTAAAACTTATAAGTCACCCCTATAGCAGGCCTTATCAATCCTGAAGGCAGGGTGCTGAGTTTTTAGTGAGAGGGTGCCCCTGCATGATCAGAGCCTCTCTGCAGCCTTCAGAGACTATTCTCCCGGGTTGTCTGTGACTCAGCCGGACATATAGGTAGAGATGCATTATAACCTCGCGGTAAATGCTATCTCGAAAACGGCTGCATAGTATGATTCCACCCTTCAGAAGCGAGCTTAGTGGGGTCACTGGTCTAACTGGTGCCAGCCTTCTCGACCCGGGCAGCACAAAATGGATGCTGCCGACCAGAGACACATTTGTGCCCTCCTACTGCTGAGCCAAGCTTGAGCAGAGGAAGGCAGCACAATAGGCATCCTGTCGCAGGGAGGTGTGACCACCTCCCAGACAGGGTTTAGTGTATTGGGGCTGGGTGGGTGCACTCTGAGAGTGCCTGAAAGTCTGCACCTGGGGCACATTTGGTGTCCCTGTGCATAGTCCAGCTCAAACCAGTTCTGGGAGCCATTGGCTCCTGCTCCGGCGCGAAACTGGACAAAGGACATGGGTGTAACCACCCCTCTGTCCTGACCCTCCCCTAGGAGGGTTCCCAGAATCTGTCCAACCCTCTTCCGTGGGTACAAAAGGGCTTACCTGGCTGTAAGACTTTAGATTTTACATGGACAAGATTCTACAAGAAGAAACCACTGACCTTCGACCGTCTGGACATTCTGGACTTCGCTGGACCTCGACTGGGCTCGACTTCGTCCCCCTTTCTGTCCGAAGCTTAGTTCGTGCCTGTGCTCCATACAGGCTTCATGCAGGACCTGTGGTCCACTAAAGACAACTAAAGAATCTCCCTTGGAGTGAAGGAGTCACTCCCCTGCATTCGCAGGCACCTAACCGCAACTGACCGGTCTGCTGCTCCTGCAGACTCCGAAGATTTCAGCAACACAGGAGGTAGGTTTCTGAAGGTCTTTGAGGTTGATCTGCCCTCTCACTGAGTTTGAGGCCAGTATCCCTCGTGGGGACTGCATAACCCGAACCCCTGTGCACTGCATCCATTTGCAAGTGCATATGCCTGTTGGCGATTCCTAAGCTTGTGCATTGGACTCTGCGTAGTCCTGACCCTGAGCAGTATTTGCACCAAAGAACTCCGGCCTCCTCACACCGAGTGCTCCCTGGGCTGGTACTTTGCAATCTTGCTCGAGGTCCCCTCGCGACTCCTGGTCATTCGGCCTGTGGGTCCTCCTGAGGGTCATATTGATTTCTGTTGGGCTTTCCTGGTTGCTCCAGACGTGCCCTGACTCCCCAGTGCTTGGTGAGTCCCCTGGACCTTGCTAGTCCACACCGTAACCTGCTTGACCTTCCTACATGGGTTGCTTTTGCCAAGGCTTGTTGGTGCTCCAGCCAGACACCGACCCCTCAGCACTCGACATCCTTTGTGGGACAGCTCACCTCCAGCTCCTGGTCATCCTCGACGTCTCATGGTCCTCGTGGCTGCAGAGTCAAGCATCCCTTCTTCGCACCTGAAGCAACCGACATCGGTGGGCATTCGTCTACCGAGCCCCTGGTCACTCTGAAGTGCTTTCAGGTTCCATCTTCCCCGAATCCAGGCTTGGATTCCACTGGACCCTTTTCACCTTCACGGCAGCAGTTCTTCTTTGCAGCTCTCCATTGAGAACAACAGCAGTTTTCGATGCCACTTCAGACCTATACACCCAGCTCCTCTGGAATAGGTAACTCGGGTACTATGGTATCCACGGGTGGGGTGGCTCTTCAAACTCTTAAGTTCCAACAGGTTTGCTCGAAGTCCTCCTAGAAGGGTCCTTAAACTTTAAAAGTGTAACCGCGACTTCCCCATAGAATTGTACGGAACCCCCGGTTGTGTTCCCACACTGCACCCGGCCTCCGTGGGGTCCCTGTCTACTCACCTTGGGTGGTTCCTTGGGGTCCCAGCGATTCTACGTGCTCCAGACCTTGTCTTGATCTCAGTCGTGACTGTTATACCACTATTTTAGTATATGGTTTGGTCTCCCCCTGGAGCCCACTGTGTATTGTGCTACTTACAACTGTTCTATTCATCTCGTATTGTGTGCTTTGTGTTCCATCCTCGTGTAGAGGATAGTAGAGAGTGTTATATTAATAAATACATATTTTTTATATAACTACTGTGTGGTTCTCCTTCATTTAGTCATTCAGGAGGTGATATTCTGGTAAAACAAGCTGCTTTACATTCCTTCAAGATTAATCCTGAAGGCTGCTCTCCACAGCTACCAATAGGATAGCTTTCTAAAGGTTATCTTTGACCTCATACATCATAAGGGTCGTTTGGACTGGTACAAGGTGCCCACTTTAACTAGTGGACAGCATATACCCTGCCAACTTCTCACAGGGCCTGATAGGGACCTGTCTCAATCTCCTTTTTTATTTACTACCGGGTCTGAGACCTGGAGGGACACGGCACACTTGAAGCCCTGATTGCATCCACGGTGAAATGTGAAAGTTGAGATTTGAGATGTTTGGCCTGCCATACAAGGACAGAAGGCCTTGGACTGGCGTGAAGTCTCCGGCAAACAAACCTTGACCTCCAAAGTCAGGTTTAGATCATACACCAGCACGAGAAAAAAATATCCTAGTAGAATTCAAAAAGTAAAATATTTGTTTAATTAAATTATTATTTGTCTTATATTTGTCTTATAAAGCACAAACTCCACCTAATTAGATTTTAGAGCACTAAAAAGTGTGAGTGAAAGCACCAGGAAAAGTGGTAGCACAGTATTACAAATTGTTTACAATTACAAAGGGTTACAATAGGTTGAACGATATTACACTTGGCGTTTGTCTCTGATGACTTTTAACTCATTGCCAGGTTGTGCTAGCCTTCGTAGGTATTTTGTATTTTTGTTTAGTTCAAGTGGCAGCTGGTGAAATTTGAAAGTGGTGAGCCGTAAAATTATTGTCGTACTGCACTGCAGTGAGCGAGCATAGCATGCTAGCCGGAACAACCTATGTGTGGTTCGGGGGGATTCTCCTTCCGAGAAAACTTTGAAAAAAGAGTGGACAAATGGTGCATTTTCAAGCAAATTTGAGAAAGCAGGAATGTTAATAAAGCAATTGTGAAAGTGCAGTTATTACATTAATAAAGAGATGTCATATAACAACATAGGTAGCTGCTTATTCAGTATAACCACAGAGCTTCATAACAGACTTCGAGATACAATGCACCCTATATAAACCACGCACACAGACTCCCGGATACTAAATAAAGGCTGCATTTTAATGTGCATTTAAAAAAAATGCGCAACGTTGGACGCAAAAGCTTGACTTTGAGTCTTTGTTGTTCAAGAATCTGGGAAGATTTTTTTTAAATGAAAGTATATATTTGGGTCAGGTGTGTGAGAACAGCTCAGGAAGCGCGGGGGGTGGCTTGTCACATTCCCAATATTTTATCATCTGCTCCCCTCTCATGGATTAGTACGGACATGTGAAGGGCTTGTGCCCGGGGCAGAGACTGCTCTTTTTGGGCACCGAAGAAAGGTGCCCTGCATTTAAATACGGAGGCATTTTCCCCTGTTGCGCGCTCGGCCCTATTGACAAGAGGTGGTGGTGTAATAAATACATGTGTGCAGGCCGAGGGGCACAGTCAAACTCCACACAAATAACCGTCAATATTATGTGTAATTGAAATAAACTCGGTTTTATTTTGTAGTGAAGTGTGTGTGTGTTTTCTATTGATTCAATAGAAAACACACTTCACTACAAAAGAAAACCGAGTTTATTTCAATTACACATAATAATAATAAGAAGAAGCATTTGCAATGCAATAGGTCTCGCATTTACGCGAGTTTGAGCTATTGGCATTGTAAATGACAATGCCTCTTATTTATGTTTTTTGGTTTTTAAAACATAAATAAAACGCATTATCCTTTACAATGCCAATAACTTAAACTTGCGTAAATGCGAGACCCATTGCATTGCAAATGCTTGTGTCTATGGTTTACACACAGCTGCGCGTGCGTACGTTGCTTCTCAAGGTGCCATCTTAAAATCAGGCAAAACGTTTCCTGATGGCTGCAACCGTCCAAACCATACGACATAACAAACACATGGCACACTTTCGCCTTAAAGGAAGCATAAAGCCCATGCAGGCGAAACAGACCTGTAAAGTCATGATATATTCAAGTATCGACATGGAGGGAGAAGGCACAGACAGCGGGCGGGCTGAGGGGACGGGGGTACGGAGAGGGAGATGGCACAACAACGGGAGGGAGGGGGGTAAAGAAGGCACCAAAGCACGTCTTGCCTGCAGTAAGAGAAACTGATCGTGTTTATGCTATGAAGGTTACAAAAGCCAATCGCAAGTTAGGCGGCACAATAATAAATAAAAAAATGACGTGGCAAGATAACACAGCAATACAAGAACTAGTTTTATTTTATTTATTATTGTGCCGCCTAACTTGCGATTGGCTTTTGTAACCTTCATAGCATAAACACGATCTAAGGTTACAAAGGCCGATCGCAAGTTAGGCGGCACAATAATAAATAAAAAAATAACGTGGCGAGATAACACAGCAATAAAGTATATTGCAAAATAATAAGCAAAATAAAACAGCATACACACGATGCGAAATACTAAGCAAAATAAAATAACGTGGCGAGATAACACAGCAATACAAGAACTAGTTTTATTTTATTTATTATTGTGCCGCCTAACTTGCTATCGACTTTTGTAACCTTCATAGCATAAACACGATCTAAGGTTACAAAGGCCGATCGCAAGTTAGGCAGCACAATAATAAATAAAAAAATAACGTGGCGAGATAACACAGCAATAAAGTATATTGCGAAATAATAAGCAAAATAAAACAGCATACACACGATGCGAAATACTAAGCAAAAAAAACAGCTTACACATGATCGAAGGTTACAGAAGCCGATTATGCTGTTTTATTCTGCTTATTATTTAAGCAAAATAAAACAGCATAAACACGATCTAAGGTTACAAAGGCTGATCGCAAGTTAGGCGGTACAATAATAAATTTTAAAAAACGTTGAGAAATAACAGATATAAAGTACATTGCAAGTTACAAATAACAAAATAACGTGGCGAGATAACACAGCAATAAAGTATATTGCAAAATAATAAGCAAAATAAAACAGCATACACGCGATGCGAAATACTAAGCAAAATAAAATAACATGGCGAGATAACACAGCAATACAAGAACTAGTTTTATTTTATTTATTATTGTGCCTGCCTAACTTGCGATCGGCTTTTGTAACCTTCATAGCATAAACACGATCTAAGGTTACAAAGGCTGATCGCAAGTTAGGCGGCACAATAATAAATAAAAAATAACGTGGTGAGATAACACAGCAATAAAGTATATTGCGAAATAATAAGCAAATACAAAAAAAGTTGAGAAATAACACAGATATAAAGTACATTGCAAGTTACAAAGCAAAATAAAACAGCACAAATGACAAAAAAAAAAAAAAAACTTACAGCTGAGGCTAACGCAATGTTAAACCAGCAGTCACATTGTGAATAATTAAAAAAAAAAGTTCTTACCCAGTAATTTAAGAAGAGCGTCTAACGCCGAAAGTACACGATCGAGTCCAGATGGGACGTTCGAGAAGGAGACAGGGTGGTAACCAAAAAGCCTCCTTTTCAATGGGAAGCCAGCGTTTAGCATAAACGCTGACGCGACCCAATGAAAATGATGGGCGGGGCTTCAACTGAACTTCCAGAAAATCTCAACTACAAGAAGCCTCGCAGAGCGGGCAGCGCATGCGCGCTGCAACGCTAAGCGAGACCTAAAAAGCACCTGTATCATTTTGTAGGTGTGCGCATGCGTGGCGCGTGTGCCTACAAAATGACGAAGGTAGCTATGTCAAAGTTTTTTTTCATTCTTTAGCCATGTCGCACCTTTGTGTCAGTAGGCAGTATAGGAGGCTATCAAGTTTGCTAGATGCTGGAATGTCGAGGGCGTTCTGGAGGCTGATGGGAGGGTGAATATTTTATAGGCAGGGTGACTGGAATCATTCGATTCCGAGTCCGCAACGTTTTTTTTTTAGCTTAAACGGATCAAAACTTGCTAGAAATAAAGCGACGAGTAGTGGAAGGGTCTTCTCAATAATTTACTGACTAAATTTCAATTGCCTAGTGCTGTAGCTGAGTGTTAAACTGTTACTAATGTAGTGGTACCTCTGCCCAGACAGTGGTAAAATATGTATAAAAAGACAAAATAATGCAGTAATACTGTCGCATAATGTGCCTTTTTTGCAGCATAATTTTGTCAACCCCATAATTTAGTGAAGCTTGCCGCATAATTTGGTCCTCCCCTGTCGCATAATTCTGTGTCTAATAAAACTAATTTAACAGGTCAGCAAATTAAGTACCATTGAGATGGGTTACAGAAACGCCAATTTCCAGTGCTACTGAAATTTCGGAATTATTGCGATAGGTGTTATTATCAACGTTTCTTTCTCTAGTTTCTGTAGTACACACCTGTAGCCCCTGACACTTTGGATTTTGTGAGAGTACATTTACCTGTCTGTACTTGGTCTCTCTATAGCTACAGCTTCTTGAACAGGTGCCAGCCCACCTTTACCTCTATGCCCATTGATCGACCTCAGCATCCGTTTCCCCTTTAAGTAAGGGGGTCGCATTAGCATAGTGTTTTGCGGGCGCCTGCCGAGCTGCGAGGTTCCCACACCGTCCTTGGCCGTCGAGCATTCATCCCCTGATAATAGAAGTGTGCTCGGCCACAAAGCATGTTAGCCACGCTGCTTGACTGCCCTTTGTGTGCAGTGGGCAGCCCTGCTCCCGCAAGGCCATTTGGGGCACAGCCCTCATTAGGGACTTAATGGTCACGGGGCCGGCCTTTCTGCCTTTGAAGATCTGGGAACACCGCAGTTCATTTCACGAGCAAGAAAGGGGCGCTTAAAAAAAAATAACATCTGTCAGAAATTGTCGAGAACAGTCACGGGGAGCAACTTTCCCGCCAAACCTGCATCTTCAAGTCTGCCTTGCACATATACTTAATATATGCGCATCTTTTGAACAACCCTGGTTAAACATTCGAAACAAGGGCTTAAGATTCAAAAGAAATCAAGCACTTTCTATTAGTTCAAAGGCACCTGTTACAACAACCGATTTCTCTGCTTCTCGGTGCTTTAAAGAAAAAGTCTTATTTTGGACAACTCAACGCTGTCCGTTTTATCGATCACAAATGAAAGGACAACTGACTGGGCAAAGTTGGGATACGCACCTGAGACAGACAGATTCTTAGCAGCGAGCCCACTGAGCTCATTTGAGCTTATGGCGCTTAAACAAAAAAACAGAGTTTAGAAAGAAATCAGTTGTGCATGAAGGATGTCAGTTGGGAACAAGGCGGGCGCGGTGGTGTGCGGAGAGCTAGCAGGCTGCCTGGTCGAGACACAACACGGGACTGAGTGGAAAAAACATAGTGTGGACGAAGTTATAAAGGAGACCGTATAACGCCGCCAGTACACGATCGAGACCGGATGGGCGGGGCCTAAAGGAGACAGGGCAGTCACCAAAAAGCCACACTTTCAATCGGAGGCCAGCGTTTACCATAAAGGATGACGCGCGCCAATAAAAAGCATGGGCGGAGCTTCTGCTCCGCTTCCAAAATCTCCTCGATTACAAGAGTTCTCGCAGAGCGAGCAGCGCATGCGCTGCAACGCTAGGCGAGACCTAAAAAGGGCAGTCAGACAAGCTGAGCCGCAAAGAGGTCCTGCAGGTTTGGTACCATGAGGCATCCCTTTCATTAGCTCTCGTGGCACAGAGAGCAGCGTGCACGCAGACGTTTCAGTCGGGTTAACTGTCCAGAGGCCAAAGTTACAGAAAATCTGCGCTGGTGCAAAAAGGGAACAGGGGCAAAACCATTTCTTATTCTTTCACCTGTGACAGGCAATGGACTAAAAGTAGCAAACACTGATGGGAAAATGGACCGTCTAACCAAGTCACAACCACTGCTCAAGGGATCATGACTCGGACTCCTACTGTGCTCCCTGGAGGTGTTCATCTGTAGTCTGCTGCACGTTCCCGGCCCGACTGTCTTCTTTAAAAACAGAAGAAGAATGATCAGTAGGCCAGCCGTGGCATTGTTTCTAATTGCCAGTCGGAGGGGAGCGTTTCCACACAGAGCACTGAGCAGGGACAGGCGCATTAATCAGCTGAGCTATCTTCCCATCATGCACTCATCTATCACACCTAACAGGAAGAAGGCTACATACATGCCAACATTTTAGTAGAGGGAAGTGGGAGATTTTAAAAAAAATATTCGAGGGGGAATGTATTTCCCCCTCTGATTTCTATTGAATCAGAAGTAATTTCAGGCGTGAAACAGCCAAAATAAAGCTGTTTTTTTCTTCAAAAAGCGGAAGTCTCCATGCTGTTGGGTCTAATGGCATGTATGGGAGCAGTCACGCCTGCCTGCCCTGGCACATTCCTCACTAGGAGGTCGTCATATGACGTTTTCAGACCCAGAGGGGTCTAGTGAGAGGTGCACCCAGCTCTTCTGGCGTGGGCAGCAGTACTCACCTCCTTGTACCCCCTTCTCTGGACTCTGGTCCCCTCGGCCACATCTACAGGAGCGCGCAGTGAAAAAGAAGCGGAAGACTGTGTTTTCGCCTTCCAGGTTTTGGGGGGAGAGGGAGGGTGGGGAAGGGGCGAGGTCGGAAGGTAACACCACTATCTCAACTATTTACGATGTTCAAGAACAGTAACAGGGCACTGTTAAATCTCTCACAGACCTCCCCCGGACGTCGATGCTGCTGCAGCCACCGCACACGTGCCTACTCTGTGAGAAGTCACTCACTCTCTCTCTACTCGTGCAGAGGAAGGGTGACCGTCCGATTTGCCCAGCAATGGCAGAATGACCAATCACTGCATGGCTTAACAATAAGCCATTACACTGATTGGCCATTGCTACGTTGGGCCAGGCCCTCCCACCCTCACGGTGCCAAGTCAGGCCTGCAGCTGCCTCCTGCTGTGTGAGACTAGACTGGCAATTGCCGAACCGCGCTCTACATGCAGCAGCCAATCCAGATGCTGCTCTCTTACAGAGAGCAGCACCAGGATTGGGGTGAGCAGGCAAACGTGCAGCTCATTTAGTGACTATTGGGGCCTGCTATTTTGGGCAACCCCCAGTCACCGATGTGCATGTTGCAGAGAAGCCACTCTGCGCATGTTGGGTTCCTGGCCGGGGAAAGGCAGCCGGCCAAACCCAACATGCGCACTGCCATCGTGCCGCACTGCCACTCATTATTTGCTGACAGCGCGCGCCGCTCGGCTCATCATGTATCTGTGACGTGACGCCGCCGCGCGACACGAGCGCGCCGGTTTAAATTATCTATACCATTTAAACTGTCAAACTTTTCAATATGTACTTTATTTAAAAGCTTGAAAGTTGAAATGGTATAATAATTATAAGTGGGGCAACGCCTCACCGCCCTAATGGAGAAACCGCCACTGCCGGCATCAGAGAACTTAGTAGCAGCGGAAGAGCAACATTTCATTAGAAAGGAAAGCCATATAAATGATCTACAGACATACCCAGGATCGACTACATGAGAGGGAGAAATTCAACGCTTGCACTAGGGAGAGTGTTCCTCGTGCTGAGAGAAGAATTTATATTGAGGTTAAAATGTTGTTTAAGTTATGACAATATTCACGTGGGGAACATGGTTTATTGTCCAGAAAGACGATTAAGAGAAAGGACGATATGAGTGAGAATTGTACTTCACTAGTTATTTGAACTTGCATCCAACTATAAATGCAATCAAATTATCGCAATGATGGAGCATGTTAATAAACATTTCCTTTCAAAAATAGATTCCGGTTCATGGAAAGAAAGTCATGCCTCTAGGTGTTTAGCCTTTAAATGCATTTCTCAACATACGTATATCTTTTCTTAATTTATACTATGTAATTTTAAAATAATTATCTCATATTAGCATATTAACGTCAACACATCTGAAAGCACCCGGTAGTATCATGTTTTATCACATTATGCATATCAGAGAAAATTATTATTTTTACATTCAGATGCGATTTGCTAATAGTCATATGCAAATTAAACATATAATTAATGCTACAAATGCCAACATCTGTTATCCCGTTATTAAAGACTGATTTTGGGTTTACTATTTTTGATGTGTCATCATTGGCTTCACTTAGAATAAACTCTTTAAATACATCCTGCTTTCATTAGTTTTTAATTCCAGTTGGCATCTCATGTGAAGACCTGAGGTCTTTCTTATTAGCTTTTATTGCCAAATGCCTCCAAATGTGGTATCCTTCCTTAAACACAAATGTTCCTTCGACAGATGGGAGAAGATTTTGCTGGCAGTGCTGCTGCTCAGACTGTAGTTGATGACTGCCATGAGATCTGGTTGATATTACTGCTTTGAAAAATCCCTCTCTCTTACTGCACCAGGCTTCCTCCACTGCAGAAGCCAGTTTTATAGACAAATCTTGTGCATTGCTGTTAGTGGTTTTACTTGTCATGCCTTGTTTCGTAGGTAGATATTTTTATTTGTTTATTGTTTTATAAAGCACAAACTCCGTCCAGGTTTCGAATCGCTTTATAAAGGATAGTTGTGAGAATGCCACCTGTTTAGTGATAGCATAACATAACAAATTGTTATCAGTACAACACTGGTCAAGAGTTAGAGTGTTGCAAGACACAGACAAATATCAGAGCTGCCATTTGTCTTGGGTGACTCCGAACCTTGTGGCCAACCCCACGGAAACATATTTTTCATGTATTAATTTATTGAGTTTTCTAAATAGTGCAAAGAAGTTCTGATCGATTTCAGAGTGCTTTAGAAGATTGTGGTAGAAGAAAGGATGTGTAAACAGTTATCAAGGATGTAACAGAAGCATAACATAGATATGTAGACATTTTTAAAATCATACATATGTACCAGATGTACTCCCAGTTGCCTACTTAAGAGAGGAGCCTTTTCATTATTCTGACAGAAGGTTTAATTACAATGCAGGGTTTAAAATGCTGTATTAGGTACTAGACAATATGCTGGTCGGGGCAAAGCAGGGTATCCAGAAAGAGGGGGAAAAGGAGGGAGTTATGAGTGGCAGCAGAAATTGAGGCACCACAAGCAAGAAATCTGGGTAAATTGAGTGAAAGGATGATAAGATGCTGAAAGATGATGGGACGAAAGAGAAGGGATGACATTGCGTGATCTCCAGGGCCCAGCAGGGGTGTAGATATCATAGTGAAGCAGGTTTAGTGGCACAGGAAGAGACACTTTAAGGCATGAGTGTTAGAAAATGGGCATCTAGCTGGCAGAGGTATGCACCCTAACCAAGTAGGGACCACAATCCTAGTCAAGGTAATTCACAACACTATCCTAAATTATCCTGTGCTCACTCTCTGGTAGCCTTGCACAGAGCCGGGAAGCTTAACTTAGAAGGCAATGTGTAAAGTATTTGTGGAATAACTCATACAGTAACACAGTGAAAGCACCATGAAAAGACTACACAACAGTTTAGAAACATACAGAATATTTATCTGAGCAAAGTAAGACTAAAATGACAAATATCCAATGTGTAGAAGTTGAGATACTGAATTTCAAAGAAATAAATGCAGTCAAGCGCTTAGAAGCAAGTAGTCCTAGAAAGGCTACTTTAGGTCGCGCTGGACTGGGGCAAAGTCAAAGTTCAGACCCGACTGCGAAGGAGTGCCGACCGGCTCCCGGACCCACGCAGGCCCCAGTGAACAAAGTACCTTTCCTGGTCGCATGCAGCAAGATATCTCGATCTTCTCCACGCAGTGAAGGCGATGCGTCAGTTCCGAAGACGGGTGCCGGAGTTGAGTGGCGTTGAGCAATGCGCTGGTTTCTGCCATGCAGTCAAGGGGATGCACTGATCTCACCAAGCTGCAGCTACAATGAAATTCTGTCTAATATGTCAATCTCTGGAGGCAAAGTGCTGGTTCTGAAGCGATGTGGCGATTTACTCCCACAACTGGGTCAATGCGCTGGTTCTGCTATATGCAGACAGGAGATGCATCAAAATCCATGTTGCCAGTACCTGGGCCACTTCCAGTGAGTCAGCCACAGGATCAGGGGTAGAGACTTTGATTTCCCTGAGTCTCAAGTAACAGGAGGCAAGCCAACAAGCCTTTGGATATCACTTGGAAGAAGGCTGAGTCCAGCTCTCCTTCAGCAGACTGAGAGAGCAGCAGGGAAACAAGTAAAAAAGTAGGCCTTCAAGATCAGCAGTCTAGTTGAGTCCTTTGAGTAGCACAACAGTTCTTCTGACAGAGTTCAGTTGTAGGTCCAGAGGTGTCTGATTTGTGTGGGTCAGGGACCCAATACTTATACCAAAAAATGCCTTTGAAGTCGAGGTGGCAGCAAATGCTGGCCTCTGAGGTGCACACAATTCCTTTCAGCCGAGCCTTGTCTGCCAGGCTAACCCTGGTGTTGTAAATCAGTGCGTTGTGTATGGACAGGACACTAATTATTGAAGTGTGTGAGTCCCTCCCATTCCTCCCCGCCCAGGAAGACCCATCGGAATGCAGATGAATGCAGATGAGTGCTCAGAATACAGATGTGCCTCACCTTCCTGTGTTTGTGGCTGTCTAGAGGGAATGCACAAAGTGTAGCTGCCACCCAACCTAGACGTATATGGGAGACAGGATGTAAGGTACAAAAGAGCTAGAAGCAGAGAAATTGCCACTTTCTAACAGTGGCATTTATAAAACAGTAATATTAAATCCAGCTTCACCAGTAAAGAGGATTTATCAAGACCATTCCAAACATCTGAAACATGAAAAAGCTACTCCTCTCTGTTCAGGAATTATACTTTAAAAGTGTATTAAGGAATTCCCAATGCTATCCTCTGAGTGGAGTAGACCTCACAGAAGTGAACATTTAAACGGGCTGTTTGTCACTACCAGTACATATAAAACATAAAAGTACATGTCCTATCTTTTACTTACATAGCACCCTCCCCTTTGGGTTACCAAGGGCCTTCCTTAGGGTGACATATGCAATAAAAGTGGAGTTTAGGCTTGGCAAGTAGTTTTACATGCAAGTCAAAGTGGCAGTAAACTCCACACACATGCCCTGCAATGGCAGGCCTAAAACAGGTTTGAAAGGCTACTTGTTTGGGTGGCACAATCAGTGCTGCAGGTCCACTAGTAGCATTTAACCCCTTCAGTACTCATGATGGAATGGTTCCGTCATGAGCACCAGTGCTCCTGTGCTCATGACAGAGCCATTCAGTCATGTGCACAGGCGCCACCAACCTCACAAGGCTTTTTTTTCAATGTAATGACGATCGCGAGCATGGCGCGCTGACCTCATTACACTGAAAATTAAACTGAAACTTAGTTTCAGTTTCATTGTTTCAGTGCTCGTGGGGCTATCTCAGCCCCCGAGCACCAAATTACATGGGAGAGGTATTGTTGGAAAGGGGAGAATCTCCCCTTTCCAATGGTACCCTTGCCTAGTGGATCCCTGCTTGGGGATTGCCCCAGGAGGGCGATCCCCAAGCAGGGATCCACCCACTAGGCACCAGGGAGGGGGGAGCGGCTCCTTGGGCAAGGGGCTTTGGTCTGCCCCCATAAAAAGTGGCATATTCAGTCTTTTTGCCAGAAAGAACCCTAGAAGCCAGGGATTTTTTTTAGGTCAGGGTTGGGGGCTGCCCAGAATGGGTATGCCAATGCCCCCACCCTCCCCCCCCAAAAAAAGGCAAAAGTCTTTCTGCCCCCCGGGTGCCCCTAATCTGCACATGGAGGGCAGAAAGCACACTAGGCACCAGGGATTATTATTTTTTTATACGTAGGGGTGGGGCTGCCCAGAATAGGCATACCAATGCCCCCACTCCAAAACTAAATTGCCACAGTCTTCATGCCCCCCCCATGAGGCAGATGGGGTAAATAGCCCCTTATCAGCCCCCCAGGGGGACAGAAAGCCCACTAGGTGCCTGGGATTATTTTTTTCAAAGGTCAGGGCTGGGAGCTGCCCCGAATGGGCATGCCAATGCCCCCACCCCACAAAAAAATGCCACAGTCTTTCTGCCCCCTCTCAGGAGGCAGATGGAGTCAGTAGGCACCAGGGATTCTTTTTTTTTAATATGTAGGGGTGGGGGCTGCCCAGAATTGGCATGCCAATGCCCCCACCCCAAACAAAATTGGCACAGCCTTTCTGCCCCCCCATGGGAGGCAGATGGGGGCAATATCCTCCAAAAGTTGGGGGATCCACGCAAGTCACACCTCCCTGGACTCTCCCTGGTGTCTAGTTTTCAGAAATCTGTAGGTTTGGTAGGTTTCACAATGTGCCTAGCTGTGGATTTTGGACCCCAGCTCAGCCGGCACCTTAGGAAACCTAGAAAACCTATACATTTTTTTAAACAAGACATCCAGGGGAATCTAGGATGTGGTGATTTGGGTGGCTCTCACCAGGTTCTGTTACCCAAAAACCTACCAAACCTACACTTTTGTGAAAACTAGACATCCTGGCGAATCCAGTATGGGGTCACTTGTGTGGCTCTGACCAGGTTCTGTTACCCAGAATCCCTTGAAAACCTCAAACTTTGGGGGAAAAACACATTTTCCTCATATTTCTGTGATCAATTTGATCTAAGGGGAGCTACAAACTTCCGCCAACCCATCATTCCCCCAAGTCTCCCGATAAAAATGGTACCTCACTTGTGTGGAGACTTCAAAATTATCGATTACAAAAAGACCTTGTTTTGAGAGTCACCTGCGTTTTTGATCTCGGGCTCGGAGGCCATCAAGGGAGACGTACCAATCCCAGAACTTTCTGGAAACAAGACACCCGGGGAAGTCCAGGTAGGTGTGACTTGCATGGATTCCCCAACATTTTCCTACCCAGAATCCCCTGCAAATCTCAAATATAACTGAAAAAAATCAATTTTTTTCACATTTCTGGGTGGGAAAGTGGTGGGATCACCGGCCTGACACAAATTTTCTACCACCCCACGTTCCCCCAGGTCTCCCGATAAAAATGGTACCTCACTTGTGTAGGTGGGCTAAGTACCTGCGACAGGCAAGGGCCTGAAACGTATTGTGGAGACATCAAATTTATCACAAAACGGCCTGATTTTGCAAGGGGGTCACATGCGTGTTTGGTCTCGGTCACGCTCTCGGCGACCATCTAGGGAAACGTACCAAACCCAGAAATTTCTGAAAACTAGACACCCAGGGGAGTCCAGGGATGTGTGGCTTGCGTGAATCCCCCAACTTCTTCCTACCCAGAATTCCCTGCAAACCTCAAATTTAACTAGAAAAATCACATTTTCCTTACATTTCTGCATCGGAAAGTTGTGGGATCACCGGGCTAGCACTAATTTCCTTGAGTGAGGTATCATTTTACTCAGGAGACCAAGGGAAACGCTGAGTGGTATGACATTTGTGCTGTAGCAGTGATTCCAGACAGAAATGTGAGGAAATTTGATTTTCTTTGCTAATTTTGAGGTTTGCAGGGGATTCGGGGTAGGAAAATATTGGGGGATCCATGCAAGCCATACCTCCCTGAACTCCCCTGGGTGTCTAGTTTTCAGAAATGTCTGGGTTTGGTAGGTTTTCCTAGATGGCCGTCGAACTCGGGACCAAAAATGCAGGTGGCCCACTTTCAAAGCCAGTTAGTTTTGTGATAGATAATTTTGATGTCTCCATCAAATGTTTTGGGCCCTTCCCTGTCACGGGTACATGGCCCACCCACACAAGTGAGGTACCATTTTTGTCGGGAAACCTTGGGAAACACTGGGTGGTAGGAAATTTTTGTCAGCCCGGTGATCCCACAACTTTCCCACACAGAAATGTGAGAACAATTTGATTTTTTCAGCTAAATTTGAGGTTTGCAGGAGATTCTGGGTAGGAAAACGTTGGGGGATCCACGCTTGACACACCTCCCTGGACTCTCCCGGGTATCAAGTTTTCAGAAATGTTTGGGTTTGGTAGGTTCCCCTAGATGGCCGCTGAGCCCGGGACCTCACAGAAATGTGAGGAAATCTTTTTTTTTGGACAAAGTTTGAGGTTTGCAAGTGGTTCTGGGTAACAGAACCTGGTGAGAGCCACACAAGTCACCTGATCCTGGATTCCACAGGATCTCTAGTTTTCAAAAATGTATAGGTTTGCTAGGTTTCCTTAGGTGTCGGCAGAGCTAGGGTCCATAATCCACAGCTAGGCACATTGCGAAAAAAGGGTCAGTTTCCACTGGAAAAATGTGATGTGTCCATGTTAGGTTTTGGGCATTTCCTGTTGCGGGTTCTAGGCCTACCCCCATAAAGTGAGGAACAAATTTTTATTGGGAGACTTTGGGGAATGCTCGTTGGCTGGAATTTTGTGGCTCCCCGCAGATTCCAGAACTTTCAGAAATGTGAGGAAAATGTTTTTTTTGTTTAACAAAGTTTAACGTTTGCAAGGGATTCTGGGCAACAGAACCTGGTGAGAGCCACACAAGTCACCCCATCCTGGATTCCGCTGTATGTCTAGTCTTCAAAAATGTGTGGGTTTACTAGGTTTGAGGTGCCGGCATAGCTAGAGTCCGAAATCCACAACTAGGCACATTGCAAAAAAAGGGTCTGCTTTCACTGGAAAATGTGATATTGCCACACTGCGTTTTGGTCCATTTCCTGTTGCGGGTACTAGGCCTACCCACACAAGTGAGGTGCAGTTTTTATCGGGAGAATTTGGGGAATGCTAGGTGACTGGAAGTTTGTGGCTCCCTGCAGATTCCAAAACTTTCCATCACAGAAATGTGAGGAAAATTTGTTTTTTTGACAAAGTTTGAGGTTGCAAGGGATTCTGCATAACAGAACCTAGTGAAAGCCACACAAGTCACCCCATCCTATATTCCCCTGGGTGTCTAGTTTTCAAAAATGTATAGGTGTGCTAGTTTTCCTTAGGTGCCAGCAGAGCTAGGGTCAAAAATTCACAGCTAAGCACATTGCGAAAAAAGGGTCAGTTGTCACTGGAAAAATGTGATGTGTCCACGTTGCGTTTTGGGCCGTTTCCTGTTGCGGGTACTACGCCTACTCACACAAATGAGGTACCATTTTTATCAAGAGACTTTGGTGAATGCTGGATTGGTGGAACTTTGTGCCTCTACGCAGATTCCAGAACTTTCCATCACAGAAATGTGAGGAAAATTTAGTTTTTTGACAAAGTTAGAGGTTTGCACAAGATTCTGGTTGACAGAGCTTAGGGAGAGCCAACCAAGTCACCCCATCCTGGATTTCCTTGGATGTCAAGTTTTCAAAAATGTATAGGTTTGCTAGGTTTCCCTAGGTGCCGGCTGAGCTAGGGTCCAAAATCCACAACTAGGCACATTGCAATAAATGGGTCAGTTTTCTTTGGAAAAATGTGATGTGTCCATGTTGCATGTTGGGCCGTTTTCTGTCGCAGGCACTTGGCCTACCCACAGAAGTGAGGTAGCATTTTTATCGGGAAACTTAGGGGAATACAGAATAGTAGAACAAGTGTTATTACCAATTGACTTTCTCTGCGTTTCTGCCTTTCAAATGTAAGACGATTTGTAAAAAATAAGTCATTTTGAAAAAGGACCTCTAATTCACATGCTTGTATGGGTACCAACAAATTTAGAGATGTGCAAATAACCACTGGTTCTAAACTCTATATTCTGTTCCCATTTCTGAAATATATAGATTTCCTTGGTACTTATTTTTCACTCTTTATATTTTACCAAATTATTTTCTATATACCCGGTACACAATAAAAACCCATTGCAAGATGCAGCTCAGTTATTGGCTCTGGGTTCCTCTGGTTCTTGGTGAACCTACAAGTCCTATACATCCCCGCAACCAGAAGGGCCCAACAGATGTAACGGTATACTGCTTTAAAAATTGTCATACTTAGAAGAAGTTACAGGTGAAAACGTTGGCTCAAAAGGCTGTTTTTTTCAACTCAATTTCAATATTTTTTATTTTAAACTGTTAGTTTCTATAAAAAAAAAAAACCTGAAGGATCTACACAAATGGCCCTTTGCTGAATTCAGTATGTTGTCTACTTTTCAGAAAGGTATAGCTTTCCGGGATCCATTATTGCTTTCACACCCATTTCTACCACTAACTGGAAGGAGGTTGAAAGCACAAAAAATAGCAAAAATAGGCTATTTCCCAGTAAAATGGCAAAACTATGTACAAAATGTTGGTTTTCTGACAAAAGTCTGCCTGTCCCTGAAAGCTGAGAAGATGGTGATTTCAGCACCACAAACCCTTTGTTGATACCATTTGCAGTGGGAAAAAACTGACGCTTTCTTCTGCAGCAGTTTTTTCCCATTTTTTCAGTAGCAAAAACAAAATTAACTGTATTTTGGCTAATTTCTGGATCCCCTCCAGGGGAATCCACAAATCCTGGGTACATTTGGAATCTTCAAAATGTTGGAAGAAAAGGATACAAATTTGGTGTAGATACCTTAAGTGGACAAAAAGTTACAGGGGCCTAAACGCGAACTACCCCAAATAGCCAAAAAAAGGCTTAGCACAGGGGGGAGAAAAAGGCCTAGCAGTGAAGGGGTTCATTTACAGGCCCTGGGTATATGGTATACCACTGTACAAGCGACATACAGGTAAATTAAATATACCAAACAGGTGTAAGGCAATCACAAAATGTTTAAGAGAGAGAGCACATGTACTTTAGCACTGGTTCGCAGTGGTAAAGTGCCCGGAGTCCTAAAACCAGCAAAAAAGGTGCACAGAAAAAAAAAGGAAGGCAGCAAAAAGTTGGGCGAAAACCTCCCCAAGGCTGTCAGGTATAACAGTGAGCAAAGTGGGAAATAGACGGGAGCCCCCTCCTTACAAAGGGGCCCCTGGAAAAGTGAATGGGCCAGTTGAAATTCCTTCCATAATAACCTGTGCGCAAAAAAAGGGCTCATTTTTCTAACTTGACACCTGAGTATGCTTAGAAAAACTGTGTGAATGCCTGGCCCATCCAGCCTTAACCCTCACACTCCTAGGAAGTTGGTGGTAATTAAATTGAAAAATAATCTTTGTGCCATTACTCTCTCCTTACTTCACGCCACCTCTTCTACCTTACCCCTCTCTCTTAACCTCTAACTCTGTATCTTTTGTACCTACAGCCTCTCTCTCTCTCTCTCTCTATATATATATATATATATATAGAGAGAGAGAAGAGATATAGAATATATATATATATATATACAGATATATATATATATATATATACCACCTCTCTACCTCACCTTTGTCGACCTCACCTCTTGTTGAAAATACCCAATATAACTCACTCAATTTCATCTTTCTTTCTACCTCCTCTCATCACCTTTCCTTTCTATCACTCTGTGTCGTCCTCAGTATCTATTGCTCTCAGTCCCATCTCTACACCTCAGCTTTCTCTCTACCTCATTTCTCTTTCTGTAGATCACTGCTCTTTGTCCATCTAGCCTCTCCTCCATCTACTTCACTTCACAATGCCATCTCTAACTTTACCTCACCTCACTAGTTCTCTCTCCAGGTCTCTACTACTTTACTTCTCTTTCAACCCTTTTCCTACCTCACCACTCACCACTCACCCTCCCCATCTCATTTCTCTTTCTACCTCACATCTCCCTCACTACCTTATCTTTCATTACCCCACCTCACTTTTTTTCACTAACCTCTCAAGTTTTCCTCACCGTTAGTTCACCACCTCTCCTCTCTACCTCCCCTTTCTCTATTTCTGTCTCTGTTTCATTTCATTCACCTCTCTAAATATCGTACTCCTCTCTGGCTACTGCTATATCCATATTTCTACATCTTTTTCGCTATCATCAACTCCTCTCCAGTCTCCCACACGCAAGCGCATATTCATCTCTGGGCCTCCTTCTCCACTTCAACTCATCCCTTTCACCTCATCTATCTTTCTCTATGTCTTTCTTTATACAACTTTCTACTTCACTGTTTCTTCCTCCTTTCTATATCACAACTCTCTCCACCTGTGTATCAACCTAAGCTCTCTTTCTCTATTTCATATATGTCTCTCAACTTCCTCGGCACCATATATTTTTTTCTACTCTTCATCCCTCTCTCTACCTTTCTCTTTTTCCCACTACTGTCTTTACCTGACCATTGCTTGGACATTTTTTCCATATCTCTTTTTGCTCTCTGTCTACCTTGCATCTCTTTGATTTTCCGCAAGTCTATCTACCTCTACCTCTTCCTGCCTTAACCACTCTCTATTTCAGCTCCTTTTCTATATGACCGCTCTCTCTCTGTACTCCTCGACATTTCCTTCTCCCTATCTCTATCTCTCTCTAACTCACTTTAAGTTGTATCTATTTGTCTACCTCTCTTTCTCTACGTCCATCATTTGACCTCTCTTTATCTTTCGTTCTCGCCTTTCTGTAGTTACCTTACTTCTCTCTCTACTTCATATATCTTTCTACATCATCTCTATCTCTACCCCATCTCCCTCTACTTAAGATTCCTTTCTATACTGTTCTCCTTATGTCTCTGTCCTTTGCCTATACCCTGCCACTTCCGTTTCTCTTACTCAGTGGGGTCATAGGTACCTGCCTGTCCCGAGACAAGAACATATATAATGTGCAGAAGAGATTCAATGCAGAAATTAGGAGAAAATTATCAGATTTTTTCATTGTTGCAGCAGGAATGCCAGGGGGTCGCGGGGGGGGATATATTTGTGGTTACACATATCTGACAACGAAAGCCACAATTTCAAGTGAGATATGCCTATGTATTACTTTAATGTTATAAACTAGTTCACTAAACATCAACCAAGGCACCTGTAGCATGTTTTTTCCTACAATGGGAATAACAAGCTTGATTGACACTGAATTCCACATTAAATATTGCTGTTGTAAGTAAAAACAAAAATCTAGATCCAAGCTCTAAAGAAATGGCTCTATGAATGCTGTTTGTTTGGCGCACACCAGACAGCTTGAGCTTTTGGCTATTTTTGCAAAGTTCAACATATAGTTCAATATTTTTGCATCAAACAGGCTTGAATGAGCCAAAAAATATTAATAATTTCAAAGTTGTCCACAATAGGATGGGGGGGGCGGAGATTGTATCTTACCCTGGGCCCCACAAATCCTTTAGAAGTCATTGTGCACAGAGGCCCAGATGTGTGCGGGTTCGCTGCATCCCGATTATAGCTGTTTTATTACTAAACCAGGGAACGAGGCCCCGTTTCCACTGCTTGCTTTAGAGTCAATTGAACCCTTGCTGCGCAATGGGCACGAAAGACTTCATGAAGACTTCATGCTGTTAAGGTGTTTTACGAAGCAGGCGTCTGGTTGCCTTGGCGCTTCAGACATCAAGAGGGGCTGTCGTTTACAGATGCAGTAAAATGCCATTGCAGAACAAGAGCTGATTTTCAAACCCCATAGAAGTCAGCTTGTAACTCAATACGGAAAAAAGGACCACAGTGAAAATCCATTTTTTTTCAAAAGGCAAGGCCAGCCTCTGGATGTACCCAGTCAATGACAAATATTTGATATTTTTCTATTCCATTTACCAAGTGACACATAAAACACCAGGGGCGTTGCGCTGAAAGGCAATAAGCAGAGGAGACATTCCCGTGCATCACCATTTTTAGGGAAAACCGCCCACACGCGGGACTGGCTGCCAAAAATGGCGGCCGCGAGAACCAATCGAGCCCTTTTAACATGCTAATGCAAGCCGTTTAATGTAGTCTGCGAACTCTCCAGGGATGTGTTGTGGGCCCCTCAAAGCCGCTCTGCTTCACAATGGCGCGACCCTGTGAAAACATCTGGCCTCGGATGAAGATCTCACAAAGCCTCCCATCCGGACAGCTTCCACTGAATCGGGAAGCATTTTGTCACTTTTGTGTTCCGGGCCTGTTCGGGGGTGTTTGTGCCCATAGTCCCGTATTGAAAAGCAATTCAGAGCTCCTAAAAAGGGACGCTGGGTCAGCATATAGCTGGTCTTAATGAAGGTACTAAAATGCAAAACACAAACGGGAATTAAGAGGGCAACAGAAGGTGGCTTTATCTATCGAAACAAACCCATTTGAAACTTGGATGTCACGGTTGTTTTAGTATTTCAGCGGCCACACAACTTACTCGATGTTTCCTTTCTTTCCGATTTGTCTGAATAAATGGTGATAGGCGCTTGGTTTCTGTACTCGAGTGTGGTGACTCACACCAATCTGCTGCATCAACGTAAAATAATAACAAAGCGTATTTGAGTAATGGTAGCGACATTGCACTCATATTTTTGGTGAAATAACTATACTAAACACTAACGGGTGTGACATGGGCTCTTGATACCCTGCAGTGGGGGCGGGGTTTGGGGGTGGAGGGGAGAGGGGAGCGCTACAGAAGGCCCAAGCCTTTACGGCTTCGACAGGCGAATGAAGCGCGATATAATTAGTGTAACACAATGCAATACAACACATACAATACAACACAATGCAGTGCTCATTCAGGGGCACAGCGAATGCCCCCCCGACCCCCCTCCTCAATATGTTTAGAGACTGAGGGATCCTCTTTGCGAGAGAGTCAAAATAAAGCATTTTTTTGCCTAAAAAATCGGAAGTCTCCCGCTAATGTATGAAAGACTTTCCCTACATCTCCCTGAATGCACACACATTTTTTTGTAGATTTCTGCATGATTCGCTGCTGTGCATCAGTAATGCTCGTGGGTGCTCGGTCGAATCCACAAGTCATGGAATATTTCTAAGGCTTCCCGGTGATTCCAACGCTAGTTCAGGTGTCTCGGAAGCAAACCAGGCGAAAAACTCCCAGACTACATTATGTGGTTAACAAAAAACCAGGAGTGGAACACAGTATAAATTATGAAAAATGATGTTGTAAAATGAAAGGTTTGATCCCATTTATTGAAATATTCCTCAGGAGAAGGACCTTGCACAAAGCCTACTAAAGAGGGTCGAAACCTGCATGCAGGCTCACTCAGTGCAATGCTGAGCGGTTCTTAAAATTCTCCAAGGCTGTCCAAACGATGGCAGCTGGATACTTGTAGCAACGATACCTTCGGTGCCCCTCATCACTTCATATGGGGGCAGCGTGCATAGTTGTGCACCAAAGAGCTACTGAAAATCCATTTCAGACTGCAGGTCCGTTCATTTTGTTCTGATTAACCGCCGCCCTGTTCTTGTCAAGCCTTTGTAGAAAAAAAATACAGGCACAAAAAGTAGCCACAAAGTTGTTCTATGGTTTTTCCACAGAGCACTACAAATTGAGTTATTTGTTTCATAAGTTGTAAACTTGGCACATAAAAGCTTGCTGACATTTTCATGCTGTCTCTAAAACTGTACTTCCTGAAGATCCCCTCGGACTCTAAATTGTACATTAATCTGAGAGAAATTATGCAAACCAGTGTTCCAGCAAGCAATCCATGGGCGTATTGTGACATTTACAAAGAATAGATTTGCAAAGAATAAAGCCTAAACTTATACAGTGCACAGCGTATTTTTTAAACATTCAATATAGCATTTGTTTGTATTTTCATAAAACAAATTCCACCTATTTGCATCCATTTCATAATTAAAAAAAAGAGGTTGCACCCCTTAGTAGCTTTAAAAGCCTTGACTGTGACAATTATTTGAATTTACATGGTGATTATTTCTTTAGCTATAATTTCTAACTGGAATGCGTACATAGTTCCAAATATTATTATTTATAGATGGTGTTAGACACCATTCACAGGGCCACATGGGCATACACGTGGGACTGTGTATGAACCATTATGGCCGAGGTCATTTGCCACTGACGTCCGGGGGTCCATCCTTCTGCACATGACTGTCAGGATACCGAGAAATGGCAGCCACACGCTTCTCATACCTAAAGTGTGGGAGGTAAAGCTCAGGTGTCAACAATGAAGCAACAGACAAGATAACTGCCCGACCCAGGATTTTGTCCAGAATTTTTGCAAAATAAAATAAAGTATTTTTAATCATACAGCAGAACTAAATACTACACAATCCAATAGGCAAACATAGGGTGATACCCCTGATCACTTCTCTTGTGTGTTTTGCATTTCGCCCTAAGTGGGAAGGGTATGCCCAGACGTGGGTCCCGTGCTCACTACGCCACTGGAGTCAAGCTATCCTGGCTGATGAGGGCTGAAAGCCCGAAACCGGTCCTAGGATGCTTAATTCCGGTCCAGGGAAGACATGGCTTGGCAGTTCGGTCTGGACTGTTCCCATGAGGCACAGGGTCAAGACTGATTTGCATATGGCTATGTCTGAACTGGGATGGCGTGGTGAAGCAAAATAACGATGGATTAAACCCAGATCTGTGACTGGGGGTGAATGTTTGCCTATGTGCAACATTCTGTCCATCATCTTGTGTGTTTTGCATTTCGCCCTAAGTGGGAAGGGTATGCCCAGACGTGGGTCCCGTGCTCACTACGCCACTGGAGTCGAGCTATCCTGGCTGATGAGGGCTGAAAGCCCGAGACGGTCCTAGGATGCTTGATTCCGGTCCAGGAAGACATGGCTTGGCAGTTCGGTCTGGACTGTTCCCATGAGGCACAGGGTCAAGACTGATTTGCATATGGCTATGTCTGAACTGGGGTGGCGTGGTGAAGCAAAATAACGATGGATTAAACCCAGATCTGTGACTGGGGGTGAATGTTTGCCAATGTGCAACATTCCGTCCATCATCTTGTGTGTTTTGCATTTCGCCCTAAGTGGGAAGGGTATGCCCAGACGTGGGTCCCGTGCTCACTACGCCACTGGAGTCAAGCTATCCTGGCTGATGAGGGCTGAAAGCCCGAAACCGGTCCTAGGATGCTTAATTCCGGTCCAGGGAAGACATGGCTTGGCAGTTCGGTCTGGACTGTTCCCATGAGGCACAGGGTCAAGACTGATTTGCATATGGCTATGTCTGAACTGGGGTGGCGTGGTGAAGCAAAATAACGATGGATTAAACCCAGATCTGTGACTGGGGGTGAATGTTTGCCAATGTGCAACATTCCGTCCATCATCTTGTGTGTTTTGCACTTCTCTCCAGTGCCCTCTCTCGCCCGGGTGTACCTATTCGTTTTAGACAGGGTCACAGGGCAGAAGAGAACCAAATTATGTGGCAGAGTTGACTATAGTCTCCAATTGTCTTTGGCAGAGGCATGAGTTAGGCAAAGGTGCAGATTACTTTTTACCATAATTTGAGATTCACAATAAGTTTTCTGATTCTTAGACAAATTGTTGATGTGAGCAGAAACAGTCTCACTTTCTCGTGCTCAATTCAGAACATTGCAGTTTCTTTGTTCTGACACAGGTAGAGGACTGCAGTTCTCGTGTGTTGATTCTGTAGCAGAGAGGGGGAGGTAGGGCACAGCCCACATCTTCGGCCTCCCTTTGTAATAGGGTTATTGGGCAAATGTAGCTCAGCTGGTCGTGTCATAGTGGCCACAGCATCTTATGCAGTTGCGGTCCTTCACTGGCCGATTTCAGATGCGTACTACGGGTAATGTAATTGTGGGCTCCTTGGGGCAGATGTATCTGCGGGTATGTGTTCTTGGATGATGCACCTTTCTAGGCTGATTGGCTCTTCCTCAGCAGCATCACAGCATTTCAAATCATCTTTGGTTGCAGCACCAACTTGATGCACACAGAGGCTGCCAGGGAGACACATGGGTTGTGCAAATTCAGCAGTCTTTTGGGTGCAGTTCTCAACAGGAACTGCAGTAAGCGCTCACAACATGGGCCACTCCTAGCTTTGCTCTCTCAGGCAGACTGCTTTCTCTAAGTTTTCCTAACACTGGGAACATGATGGGCTTCTCTTACTGGACAGTGTCTCTTCCTTCAGAGCCAGACAGCATCCTTCCCTTTCTCAGCATTCAGGCAAGCTTCTAAGCACTAAGCTGATCTCAGCTCCTTCAGCATATAGTCGAAGAAAGCGTTTGGAGTGTCTTCCTTTTCAATAATGAATCATCGTTATATCCATTTTTCTTTGAAATTCACTTTTTATTTGAAGATAGCTAGGTTTGGTGTATAACATAGAGTTCAAAGGAACAGCCAATGTATAACATAGGGTTCAAAGGGACAGTCGACACGCGTTTCACCCCCTCAGGCTGATATGCCTGTGGCGTTCTCTCGAGAACATCACCATGACAAACGCCAGAAAGAGATTTATCCTGTGGACTTAAAAAGGCATACTGAATTGCAACTACTATCGGATTGACAACGTAAATGGACTTAATAGCCTTTTTCGCTAAGCCTTGAGAAAGCCCCAGGCATATCAGCCTGAGGGGGCAAAATGCATGTTGGCCACAGATGCATAAAGAGGGTTCGCCTATGTACACAGAAGACACCCCAAGAAGAGGAGGAGAGCGTGGGTTTGAGGGACGGAGATCTTGAAAAGGCATGGGAAAGAAATTGTACTCGAAGACCTGAACTGACCCAATATGAGAGAGGTGGGAAGAGTGTGTGAAAGAGCGAGAGAGAGGTGTGAGAGAGAGTATGAGAGAGAGAGAGTGAGAGAGAGACAAGTGGGAGGGGCTCCCAGAGGGGGAGGCGAGAGGTGGACCAGTGAACAGTGTGAGGAGGTACAGGAGCAGGCAGAATAGAGAGGAGATAGGGAGTGTGAGGGAGGGATGAGTGTGGGCAGTGGAATTGCGAGATGAGAGGGGGGAGTGTAAGGCAGAGATGAGAGGGGCAGTGGGTGTGTGAGGGAGAGATGACAGGGTTGGTGGAAGTGCGATGTAGAGATGGGCTGTATTGGAATTGTTTGTTGTGGAATTGTGTGGTGTGGGATTGTGAGGTGTGGAGTTGTGTAGTTGAAATATGTGGCATGGTGTGCTGTGGAATTATGTGGATAGTAATTAAATGGTATTAAAAATGGGTAAAAATAGGGTTGTGTGACCTAAGCAAAGCACTTCAGTAAAAATCAGCAGAGGCTCATTAAAGTTTGCTCTTGTCCCATTGAGGAGGGAAGGCTGTCTGCGATACAAGCCTGGAGATGGCACTAGGACTGGGCGGTAAACTCTGCTTCTGGAGTTTGCAAAGTCTTTCCCACTCCACGTAGAGCGCAGAGCTCAGAGCTAGAAAAATCTCAACACAGTGGCACAGGGTGTAGTTTTTTCTCTCCCTTGGCTCACCAACATTAAGTTGGCGAGCACGAGTGAGGAAAATCCAACATTAGACTACCTCCCAGCGAGATTTCTCAACGTGGGCAGTCGCAGTAGATTGATACCACATGTGTTGAAAAACCTGCCACTCGCGTTGATAAAGCCGCAGCTCAAATAGAACATCTACTCAAGCGGCAGAAATAAGCTGTGCCCTCTTGTGCTGCATGTGGTGCTGTTCTTGCTGATTTTACAGCACAGAACAGCGTGAGCAGCGCAATTTATCTCACTACGACGCTTGTGGAACTCCGCGTAGCACAGCAGAGATTTTTTGTCACTTTGCAGAGTTCCACATAGTGAAACTTCATGAACTCCACCCAGGCCTAATGGCACCATGTGCCTCAGGCTTGTCTGAAGCAACACTGCATGTGATTATGTGTCAGAGGTCTCATGGGACCAGCTGACATCTCCAGGCAGTCAGCTCGCTACAAGGTGGGTCTGGCAGCGTACAACCACCGACTTGTTCCTCAGAGATCGTGCCAATTCTAATTTTACGTAAAGTATTACTGAGACAAGGATATGATGAGCAGTGAGTAGGAAATAACACTAGACAGCATTGATATATTTTAGATCACATATATATACAATTTGTAACACAGACAGAATTACATGATTGATGGTCAATTACTGATGCCGGGATTAAAACATAAATCCTCGTGGCACAAGATAAAACCCTAGGCCACCCCATATCTGTTACTGGGAGGGGATGTGGTGCTATGGTCTGAGCTGCCAACTTGCTAACTAAGGATCCTGTGATTTTGGCCAAATCACTTAATCTTCCAGTGCCAAAAAATGTGACCTTGTGTAATGTTACTGGTGCCCATGTAAAGCGCTCCAATTCCTGCAGGTTGAGTTCGGCTATATAAAACTGCAAAAAAAACTAGAATGGTTTTCTGATCTGAGCATATTTTGTTAGCTTAGCACTATCCACATTGCCAGTGCTCACCTTCTAACAGCACACTTCTGTGAAATAAAGGGAACGCCCTTCCCATACGCTCATGAGGAGCGCTTAGGGAAACAAAAGGGAGGAAGGGGTTAAGGGTGGTTGCATGGTAGGAGGGTAACTCAGTGATGAAAATGGAGACACATCTCTCCAAAATTGCCGATTGTTTCAGAGGGAAGATGTGGCATAACATTCAGAGCTGCAGACTTTGGAACTAGGGGAACAGGGTTCGAGTCTCGGCATCGACTCTCCCCATGCCTTTCAAAAATAAAATGCTGAGACTATGGCGAAAGCCAACAAAATGTTGCCTTTTATTGATGCCTTTGTGCGATTTTGAAGGGGATCTAGATGAAAAAAAAACAAGCGTGTTTGTCACCACTCCTTAAGGCACGTCATGTAGCTGGGTGCTTTTCACTGCTGCTGTCCTGTAAGTAACTGGGAGGAGAGTGAGCATCTGTAAAAGATAAAGCATGATGTCCATGAAGCATGTGCCGCGCTGAGCCAGTTAAACCCATGCTATCTGCAACAAAATGAAAAGAGTGAGCGAACACAAAAGGAACAAGCCGGCACATGAAGTAAACAAAACACGAAGCCTTAACACAAGCATAGGCAGGCCAACAAAAAAAGAGTGCTGTCAAAGTATCCTAAATAACCTGAAGTGTAGGAGCATATGTAACAGGGGCAGTCCTCATGGGAGGATACAAAAGTCAAACAGGAGGGACTACTAAGCGAATTCACCAGACAAAAGCCGGCATTTACAAAGGACAGTAGGAGGAACCAATGAAAAAGATTGGTGGTGCTTGAAGTGAATGTTGTACATACAGCACATGCGCTGCTTAGGCAAAACCTAAAAACAGTACATTGCCACCACCGTTTTAGGTGTTTTAGTCCTCTGTCTACTATGAAGACTTGCTTGTTGCACCCCCAGGTCCCGAGGCAGGTTCTGGACCTCGTTTTGTCAGGGGTAGGCTTAGACCTCCGTATACATGCTAGATTAGCGTGATAGTTGCACCAAAATAAAGGTCAGAATATTAGTTTCACATGCAGTCAGGCATTCAGGACAGGGCTACCTGCCAGTTCGGCTTGTAGGGGAAATTCCTGTTCCAAATTAAAGTGACAAAATATGCCCTGATAGTGAGGATGACGTCCATAGGGTGTTGATGAAACTGCAAACACAGGCAGGGTCAGCCTTTGCGCAGATATCACCCAGAGCAAGAGCAAATTTGGAGCCCCTACAGGCTCTCTAATTTTGCCTTTTTTAAATAGTGTACTTAACCGGCATTACTATTAAGCAACTTAATAGTACTGCTGAGTCCCTATACATTTTCTGTGTGAATGAGAAAAGCTTGGTCTTCAGCCTCATACTGTTGAACCCAAAATGTCTGCATGCAAATAACCACTGCTCCATTCTAGACAGGGAAGGTTATGTGAGGCAGGCAATCAGCCAATGGACCGCTGGCTTTAGCCAGCTGGTGGATCTTTTTTAGATGGATTAGGAACCCTATACCTGGCCCAGCTCTGCTGCTGGTGCACAACATGAAAGGCAGCTGCAGCCTCGGAGTGTGTGATTGAGCCTGAGCAGTACAAGACCAAATACCAGAGCACATTAAGTCAGGCTGGCTCACAGAGCTGTTCTCACTTAGCTTGACATATTCTCTGACTACACTGAATAAATTCAGTGGAATACACACCACAAGCAAATGACATTGTGCATACCAGTTTTTCTGTGGGAGGGAAATATGTTGCAATTCTATTAGGCAGAACTACATCACATCTTGTACTGAACCTTTTGGATTCACCTAACAATTCAGACCATGAAAATGAAGCCATGCACAGTGGGAAGCAATTTCAGATAAGCACCCAGTTCCAGAGACTTACAACTGCCCATGGGAATAACAGGTTGGCTTTCACCCCAGAGCCCTGCTGTAAGGATTCCTGAGTACTGCAATGAAGCAATCTTTTGTAGCTGCTTTCTTCATCAAAGTCCTTTGGCTCTGCCTTTAACTCCAACAAGCCTCAAAGGACGGCATCTGCTGGCATTGTGGCCCCAACCATTACCTCTATTGCTATGTGACCTCCATTTATTTTGTTGTTGTTCTATTTGCCAAGCACCCTTGTTGCCACCACTAGTTTAAATACAATGTTGCTGCTGTTTACACTGTTGCTCAGTTCATGGTGTGTTAACAGATCACTGTAGTATGAAAATTAATTTGTTCTGAGCTCGGCCTGTGCCAACAGCACAGATCACCATTTCACAACATTATTGCCCTTCACTGTGAAGTCTGGCATTGGTCATGCTAACACCCTTATTTATTATGAGAGTGACTCACAGTGATATAAGACTGTACCTATAGACTATCTATTGCAATAGCAGGAGCACTACATGGTGTTTCATCTGTCCTTACATTGAAAATGCCCATTAATCACCCTGACATAATTGAATATAAATGCTTATGTAAAGTAGCAAGCCATAAGTTACCTCCTTTAATCCATTGCCACCACTAGCAGTGTGATACTTCCTTGGGAGTAAGAAAACACATTTTCTTTAGGCAGGGGAATCGGGATCTCCGTGAAACAGCAGCACTGGCTGCCTCCATGTAAGCCCATGTTTAGATAACATCTACAGTTGAAATGCAATGATAGAAGCTGGGAGAAGCTATTAAAGCAAATGTGCAAGTTATAGAATCAATACTGTGTGAGTTGCCTTCTCTTATGTGCCTTGAATCTGTCAAAATAAAATAATCAATGTGCCCCTGAATGCCCAATTATGCTTCAGCAACAAAAATGCTCCAAATCATGAAGCCACACATATTCAGTTGTTCCCCATTAATTTGGTGCTGAATTCATCCAATTGTGTACCCTAATTAACCCCTGAATCATTGGTAGGTCTTATTTCCAGAAGAATTTTCTAACCATGTTGCAAATTGGAAGTGTGCATATTTAAGCAACCCCTCTCTAAACGTATACCTGACGCTAAAGGCCCCTGTTGGTATACTTCTGCTCCTCTGAATAACCACAAAGAGCAGGATAATCTGTGTCATGCTGAGGCAGTTACACAGCATGATCCAGAGGACACACCTAGCAGTAGTTGGGCATTATTATGATTTGCAATATACACCAGCTCTCATTTGGGTAACAATCCTGTTAATATTTGAAACAACTAAAGGTAACTTTAAGGTCCATGCATGGCATTTGGACCCACATCTTAGAAACCAAATGAGTTGGCTGACTAATATTGAAACAGTTTCTCTGCTGCGTGTAAAATATCTTTTTGTTTTTAGGCTTATTGATTAGACCAGTGTGAGGTGTTACAAACTAGCCAAATAATAGCAAATTGAAAATGCCACAGGAGATTGAGGTAGCATAATCCACTGCTTGACCTACCTACTGATGCATTATCTGTATTGTTATTTATATAGAACACCCACTCCTCGTTTCAGGACTAAAGTGCTTTTGTGGGTTGCGATCATTAAACTAACTTCAGTAAGTGCTAGCCGCTTACTTCCATGTGTCCTCATTAAAGGGATAAGAGCCCTACTCCATGTGCACTTCATCAAACAAAAGAAGTTATTGAGGTTTTACAGAGGACCATCCCTTAATCCATATTACAGCTCTAACATTTGAGTTCTGCCAGTGAGCTAGGCTCTAGGTCCCCCGATGAATATCTCTCTTTGCTGCTACAAGGTTTATTGTTCCCACCCATATCAAAAGATGCCCAGACACCTAAGTCTGCCAGGGCAAGATGTGGTTGGTAGACCCCTTGACACATAAGTGATCACTGGTTTCTAGTAAAAGCATACACTTTCCCCTAACACATGTGGATGAGGTGGCCTTTAGCTAGCACATTCTTGATACTACTGTGACATTGCAACTAGAGGGAATGAACAGGCATAGTTCTGACACAAGCCTTAGGGTCCTAAACTGGTTAAGGCCCTTGCTGGAAACATGAGAGTAAGGAGGAGAATCTGAATACTGGGACTGAGCGGAAACTTCAGAGTTTTTGGCATGAGCAGGAGCCTTAGGACCATAGGGTGAACAGAGCACAGGTGGAGCTAAAGTTAAATATAAGCTCCTGGGAATTACATGTTGAAGATGATACTGACCTGGACCCTGGAGGGTGCTCTGGACTTTCCGAGAAAGAGTTCATGGCCTTATTTAAATACAAGTATAAGGGATTTGAATGTTGCTCTCTTGTGTACTGTGAACCAGGTTGTCTGATATTTAAAGTATCTTTGGAGATGTAATAAAGTACACTGGATGAGGACTTTCTTCTAATAGTACAGTGGTTATATGCATACATGGTGCTGCCACAACTTGGTAGTGTTGCAGAGTAAACGCTGGTTAATCTTTACACAACATAAAAAACGATTTTGATAATGAAACACTAATGTGCAGTTTGCACACATCTAGAAAAATAACATTGAAACTGCGAAAAGTGGAAGTACTAGCACTGTAGAAGTGTGCTTGGATTCGTGGAAGTAGAAGAATTTTGATAACAAAGAATCCAATATGCTTATTAACTGATTACTTATCATTTAAAAAAAAGTCAAAATAAAGAATTAATAATAAAAATGTATGAAATAAGAATTAACAAAGCTTACTGAAATGAAGCAGTATATCTGTGTATAAATGAATTTTTCACACATTTGTGCAAGTATTAAGGATGGATATAAGCTTCGCCATTGAAATGCAACATAGCAAATGAAAAATTGGTGTAATGTCCATATGCAATATGCTACATAAATGGAACTTTCAGCATAAATGCTTTATATTACTAGAGTCTTAGATTTCCTAAAACAATAATGTTATAGTGACTTTTGAGAATAATTTACATGTATGCACTTTCAAAATTTTAGTAGTGGGCCATGTCTAGAGTTGAACATTTCTATGCAATAACCATTGATAAAAGCAATAATTATTTCATTATATGACATGTTTATTGAATTTTGTTATGTTTGAGCTTAATTTGGAGCTCATTTACTAATTGAGAAATGTTCACTTTAAATGTATTAAATTGTCCTTTTCCCTAAGCCTGCACTAGTTCATAGCTTAATGAGAAAGACTCCTGACATGTTTCTCACTATGAAGTATCCTTATTGTATTTCTATACAAAATTCCTGAAGGAACAGTTACTTTCTTTGATGTTTCTTTGAGAGTGAAATCATGGGAACCTAACCTTTCACTTCAACCTATGAAGAGCAACTAAGCAATAAAGATCTGTGTCAACTAACCTGTGTGGATGGAAAGAACTGTCGTTTCTCATGACCAGATTGGGAAAAATTCTGAAACGTACTAATTTGTACCTTGTGATCAGCAGAATAGTCACTTGTTGATCAGACTGTAATGAGGTGACTATTGATGTCACAGATGGGATGTTGGAACTATAAAAAGTGACTTTCCTAGGATGTGGGGGTCCTTTCTCTGCTTCCATTTTCTTTTCCTCTGGATACAGAGCTCTTTTGACTTTTTCCCTTTGCGTAGCTGCCAAGGTTTGTGATTGCTTATGTGTGACATTTTCATATTTTCAGTATAATCATGAGTGGCATTCAACGACTATGAGTTACACTTTCTCTGAGCAAAATCAAGCAATGAAGACAAGGGAAACCATAAATGCAACCCTCCCGATTCAGGCGGGAGACTACCGATTTCAAGGCTAGTCTCCGCCTCTCGAATCCTGCATGCAAAAATGTGATACTTCGACAGACTTCTGCAGTCTGGAACTGGTCTTGTGTGACACTTTCTCATGAGTAAAACCAAGCAATAAAGTCCATGGAAAAAGATAAGAACGAGAAATTACACCCTTTTGTGCAATAATATCTAAAAAGATTTTGCAATTGCTAGAAAACCCTAACCTAACCTTCTGCTCATATTTTAAAATAATGAGCTGTATGTTCATAGTGCTTTCGGTTACAGGCTGGGACCTCAAAGCACTATAGATACACATTTCCCACTGCACCAACCAGGTTTCAATTCTGTTTCTCTCTGATTACACACACATTCACCTCTTCAGAGATTGCAAGTTTCATAATGTAAAAGAGTGCATTAATGCAAATCATGATGACGGCCAGCTGGTAAATTCTAATGTCTGAAAATGTGAAAGTTCACTCACCGCAATGGTGGGTCAGACCAGATCCTTCCAGTTTTCCACCCCTGCAGGTGTAACAGAGCAGTGTGCAATAAATATTAACTCATGGTGGGGAGGGGGGTAATGGTGTGTAATGGAAGCCTGCTCCCATTCAGGTCATTTGTTGCTATGTAGTGTCTTCTCCTCCAAATGCTCCACATTAGTCTTACTAAAAACGTTAATTGAAAGTTTAGGGAAACGCCATAAAGAACAGGACAACTCTGCAGCCAGCCAGCTAGCGCTTGAATCACGTAACCCTGCAAAGCATTCCTAATGACGTAAAAGCATTCCACATGTCAAGTAAAATAGAGAATAAAACGGCAACATTCATTTTCTTCTAATCCTTTTATGTAGCACAGTGGATGTGATTGAAACAAAAGTTTGTGTTTCAAAACGTCGAGGCTAAGGAAAGAGTGCATTTCCTCTGATTACTTATCTATCAATTTAAAGCGTGTGCGTTATTATATGCAGTAGTTTCAATGGACCCTTTCTAAACTTCACACACTGCCCACACTGTGTTAAATACTCTGCTCCCTGACTCACCTATTTTATTTTTAAATCTCTTTATTATTTAACGCTCAGTACATCATAACATGACTTGAAGAATATTATACGTGTATAAATTGTCACACCTGCTAATACATTTGACAGTTAAATGAGTATGACGCTCTTTGTCCCATTTTCATAACATGCTATAGTCTCACTACCCCACCCCCTTGTCCCCAAATTTGCTTACATTCCTTGATATTTCTGCCATGGGCCCCATATTTTGTCCCATTTCTTAGGGCAACCTCTTGTTAGATATATTGCCTTCTCCGCACTTGCGGACCAGTCCATGTCTGCTTCCCAGTCTTTTGATTTTGGCACGCAATTGGACCCCCATAACCTGGCAATATTTCTTTTGGCCACCACTGCTGCTATTTTGAGCCATATTAATGTATATTTAGTCCATTTATCCTCACCAGTTACACATAGGAGCAACCAAAGTGGCTCCACTGGGACCTCTAAGTTCATGACTCGTGACATTATTCTTGTTACATCCGTCCAATAGGCATGTACCCTTCCACAATCCCAGATTATATGGAAAAAGGAGCCAACCTCCCCGCAACCCCTCATACAATATCTGGAAGCACCCAGACCCATGTGTTTTATCTGTGTTCTGGATGTATACGACCTATGCAGGATGCGCAGCTGTATAAGACGAAATTGGGCTCTTATCGCAACCTCTCTTGGACTCTGAACTGCCTCTTCCCAATCATCGTCTTCAAGGAGTCCCACGTCCATCTCCCACCCTCCCCTTAAGGGGTCCACCGGGTTAGGTGAGTTATATAGTATTTTCCTATATGTTAGCGAGGTTGCCTTAGTTCTCATGGGGTCAATTAGCAACCGGTCCTCTAGTGGTGAACACTCTGGAGGCGTTCCCCCCTCTCTGATGCGTCGGCGCAAAGCGTGTCCCAATTGGAGATATTTGTATCTTTCTGAGCTTGCCAGGTCAAATTCGGCTTGCAAAGCTTCAAACTTTATTTGCTCGTGTCCTCTCCAAATGTCGCCCAATGTTTCTATGCCCAGCAGTTCCCATTGTTTGAAACCAGACAGTGCCCCCACCTCTCGAAGCATGTCGCTGTCCCACAAGGGTGTCCTCCCCGTCAATCGACCCTCCCACCCTAGGTATCTAGAAGTTTCTCGCCAGGCCCGTACCACTGATTGTGCATGTGTTGGAAGCTGTCTCTCTCCCCCTTTGCGATAGAGTGCTGCCAAATATCCTCTCTGTCCCATTGCCCAGTGGTCTCCTCTAAAAGCCGGGTCGTTACGATCTGTGAATGCCCAGACATTTATCACTGTCAGTTGTGAAGTCCAGTAATATTTTCTAATGTCTGGAACAGCCAGCCCTCCCTCATAGACTCCTCTTTGTAGTTTGCCTAGAGCAATTCTTGCGCAGCCCCCATCCCATAGAGGCCTACGCAGCTCACTGTCAATACCTTGGAACACGGATGTAGGTATTTTGTATGGGGTGTTTTGCAAAACATAGAGTAGTCTGGGCAGCGACATCATTTTAAAAATTGTGGTTCTTCACATTAATGATATAGGCAACTGTCTCCAGTTATATACATCGCTTTTTAGACGCTGTAGCTGGGGGTGTAAATTATCCGTTAGAAACTCACCCTCATTCAGCGAAATTTGAATTCCAAGATATGTGAACTTGCGCTTGGGAGTAAGCTGTATCGTAGCAGTTAACCGCTGAGGGATACTACCCTTTAATGGAAAGATCAGGGACTTGCTCCAATTGATCGTATGACCCGAGTAGCTTCCAAACAGCTTGAAAATTTGTAATACCCTGTGCACTGACCTATCCTGACTCACCTATTTAACCAGAGAATGATTTACGGCTGTGCTCGGGGCCGCCGGGATGCAGACTGACTTATGCCGGACTGATTGCCGGTTGGAGCACCTGCTAGGAGTCTTGCTCTTGGTGGCCTTGGAAAACATCCTGATTCTGCTGCCAAGCCTGTGAGCACCACCACCACCTGCAGGCCAGCCATACAAACCACATAGTTGCTCAGCACCTTGCATGGGCACGGTGCTCACAACATAGCAGGAAAAGGCACGGACAGCCTGTCTGGGTCAATCATTAGGCGTTGGAACATGGCGGAGAACAAAAAGGTGCCTTGTTAAACATTGTACAATGACGCACTGTGACGTCAGATCGATGTGGCCCAGGGAGGCCGGGCCAATTTGTTAATTGACTCAATACAAACAAATGTTGCCAAAGTTGACAATTCCTAGCCTAGCAACACTCACCCTGTCTGGCTCATAATGACGTTTTGGAGCAATCTGAAGCCCACTGTTTACAGGAATACTGCAGCGCCTCAGTGCACACATGTTGACACCAAGAGCACAAAAATGAGTTAGTCTCACCCCTGATGCGTGGTACTTGGCAGGGCTGCCTTTGCTGATGAACTTGCCTGCTGGATGATTTGGACCTGTCTGGTGAGAGACCAGACTTGAACATTTCTGATTATAGCTCCATTCCCCTTGCCCATACCCATGGACATCCCCTTAGTGGACTTTAACTAGACCCTTTTGCCCATGCTTGGGGAACTCTTTTGAACCATCCTCCTGCCTATGTTGGTGGAAGGAAACCTTAACCTGAACCATCCTACTTATGGATTCTTGCATTCAGCAATAGGTTTACTTTGGCTAAATGTGTGGTTTTATACTACGAGCTGTAATTTTCATGACTGAACTGCTTACAATGTTGCTAATATGCATTGATTTTAGATCTTTAATACAATAACCGAATAACCTAAATTTGTCGGCGTCTATTATTATTTTTGTCTTTATGTTCTTTCCAGAGAAACTGTGCTTACTAAAACTTGATTTCCAATGCATAATAGACAGAATCATAGATTGTTTTTAGATCACCAGATTATTTTGCTCTTGTTTTGCGTAGCTGTAGCAGAGCTACTAGTTTGTATGATTCTTGTCCAATTGAACTTTTTCAGAAGGTTCAGTCTTCCTGTTTCCATCCCTTACCTTTATAGTATGGTCCTGAGGGTGGAGTATTTGAATTTGATCACTAACTTGTGAGTTGGCTACCAACTGACTGGTCCTCATTGGGTGGCCGATGGATAGACACCATGAAACCTCATCCCTCACGGCGATGAGAAAGGTCCATTGGAGGGCCAATGCCTCTGTGGTGAAGTTTAGTGCTTGATATAGGTGACAAAGTTTAAGTTTGGAAGTTTTGGGCCCAGAAACAACTTCCACTGCAACAGTAGTGAAGAGAATACCATATCTCTCTGCTTAAAAATCGCTATTCTTGGGGGGCGTGGCTAGCGCCCAGCGAAGATGGCGGCGTCTCCGTGACCCGCACGGCGACGGAGGAGGAACCGGGAGGTTTCTAGGACTAAATCTGCAACGGAACTTCCCTGAATTGCAGAAACTGGCATCGGAACATACAGGGATGAAGCGGGTATAAGTTTCGCGAGCAATTTCGCGCCTCCTGCTGGATAATCCTCATCAAACTCCCTGTGACGGGAATGACGCCCGCCATTTTGAATGCGACATCGGAGCGGTGAGGAAAAAACGACCGTTTTTTTTTTTTTCTTTTTTCTTCTTCAGCAATTCGGCTCGTATTTATCTTCTGCCTGTAGACATGGCACCGAATATTAGTGAGGCACAGACTTTCTGTTAATATTACAGAGGAAACCGATACTTCTGTCGAACTCTGTTTGTTATCGAGCATTTCCTCTCATACCAGAGCGGTCAGGAGATCGGTGCCACACAATTAAACCTATGACTGCTTTCAGACACGGCACATTCTATTTACTGCCTGCACGGTGCAATTATATTGAGGAGGAAAAAGGGGAAGAAACAATACAGAGGTAATAGCTATCGTTATTTTAGGATTTTTTCCTCAAGATGTTTTAAACAGAGCCTGTAACTGGTTGTGCATATATCTGATGCTCAGTCTACGACCTTCCTCATCATTTTCCATGCCCTGAGTTACATCTGTTCGTGCATATTTACCAAATGGGGCATTAGGCACCTCTTCCTTTATTTCCTGAGGAACATTTTTCTGGTATATATCTGATTTACACATCGCAAAGCAACACTTTTCCCTTCGGTGTCTCTGTCTTTTTGCCCAAACCTCCCTACGTTCTGTGACTTATCCAACAAACTGTCCTATACCACTGGATGGACTTAACACTTCTGATGAGGTTAATACTGCTAAATTAAGGAGGTTTTCTTGAAAGTACACACAACTTTTAAAGCACTCATATCCGCCGCAGTATTTTATGGGCAGACTGAAGAAAACACAATCGGTGTTGGGTTCTACCAGTCGCACTTTCATTATTCGTCCACAGTTACGTACCTCTCCCTTTCAAATGGAGGAGTCTGCGTCCTCATCTCACAAGCTGGCTTTGTCATCCCTTGCATCCTCCATAAGTGTTTCTTCTGCAACTAATAAAGCAACATCCAAAAGACTGAAAAAAGATCCTCCCTCCCCACCAAAACAAACCTCTTCTGTATCCATGGATCTACTTTTAGAAGAAATCCGAGCCCTACGCCCATTTGTTGAAGAAACAAATTCTAAATTGCAACTCTTGACGGAAAGCTGGTCAAAAATGGAAGAACGAATCACCAACGTAGAACACGATGTGGCAGCTATGGGTCCTTCCATGGCTAAAGTGGAGAACTTCCATTCGCAGATCTCTTCCTTACAGAAGCAAGTTAAAAATCTTGAAAACAGGAACAGGCGAAATAATCTTCGTATTTATGGTATACCGGAGGGTTCTGAAGGCTGGGACTCTATCACTTTCTTCAAGTCTTTCCTACCAACAGTCTTGCACTTGCCTGAAGATACCCCTCTCAATATTCAACGTGCGCATCGATTAGGCCCTCAGCATTCAGCGATCTCAGGCATGAAGAAACCAAGAGGAATTATATTATATTTCCTTGAATACACAGATCTCCTCAAGGTGTTATCAACGGCTAGATCCATCAAACGTATTTCTTTTTCAGGATCCCAGCTCTACTTCTCTCAGGACTATGCGAAATCCACAGCAGATAGGCACAAAGAGTTCCTAGCATTGAGGCCCGCCTTACGATCAATTGGAGCTCGATATGGCCTATTTCATCCTTGCCTCTTCAAAGTCACTTTTAACAATAATACTGTCACATACGAGGATCCAGTGAAACTACGAAGTTTCCTCAATGTGCAATGCCCGGAAAAAATGGATATCTCCAGCACACGCTTCAAATGACTTTGTCCTAGACTCCTTGTTTGCTACTTTCCTTTTTTCTTAGCTTTACATGTTATATCGTAAGGTTTTCACTTTAGTACTAGTATAGTCTACCCATTTACTTGCCTTGTCATATCTTAACCTTTTTTCTCTTTTCAGGTTATATCTCTCCGACCCCTGCTTCAAAGTTTAAAAGGTTGTTTTATCAACTAGGTTGTTTGATGATTGTGAACACATTTTTTTTTTCTTTACAGGTACCTTTGCAATTTCCCCTTCTTGCGTGTTTGGTGTCTCCGTTTATTTTGTCGTCTCCTCCTGGAGCCTCCTTACCCGACCCTGCGGAGTCTGGACGTGTCATCCTTCCATGTGGCCTCCCCCCCCCTCTTTACATGTTTTGGATTTTATGTAGGTATAGTCTATTTTTTTTTAGTGATTCTCATTTTATGTTATCTCTCCTATGCAATTCTCTTGTTTCTGCTCTCTAATCATATCTTCTCTTCTGTTTTCTGTCATCACTTCTCTCTTTCTTTCTCTCTCTACTCTCTCACTTTAATTTACGTAGTTTTGTTACTTCATCTCTTCGTACTTAATATGAAAGGTGCTCGACTGGTTTTATTGATCACCTTTGTTCTGGTTCTGCACATTTTACTTCTTCACATTTATTGTAAAACTGTTCGAAAGGTTTTATTGATTGTTATTATTCTTGACTACGAACTTATCATAACATATACTCTAAAGTTAATACAACTTTCATCTTTGGATTTAACACTTGTTTTATATGTTACTCATGCACTCAAATGTTTTTCCACAATGTTTAACTCTATACCTTCCGATTTTTTCTATACGGAAATCTTTTTGCAATGTATGGTTCACTCGAACTTTCACTTTCTCCGCTTCATAAATGTTCCTAAAGGTTGTCACTTGGAATGTCAGAGGTTTAAATTCTCCTATTAAATGACAGAGAGTCCTTTCCCACTTAGCTAAAATGGACGCCCACATCGTTATGCTACAGGAGACACATCTCACTGAAAAAGAATCGCTAAAACTGAAGAGGAATTGGGTTGGTGAAATTTTTTTCTCACCAGGGGATGGTAAAAGGAATGGTGTTATAACCCTATGTCATAAAGCACTAGATGTCACACTCCTCTCACAAGACTCAGACAATGAGGGTAGATGGGTGTTTACTAATCTCTTGATAGGGAAAACCCCCATATCTTTAATCAACATATACGCGCCAACCACCGGAGATATTTCCTTTTGAAGACCCATGTTTCCACATTTCTCCTACAGCTCCCCACAGAAAACCTCATTCTTGCAGGCGACTGTAACCAAGTAATGGATCCCTTCCTCGATCGCAATTCAAAGGACTCCTTCATTCCAAACAAATCTCACAAAGCTTTTTTACGAACCATAGAACAGAGAAATTTGATTGATGCCTGGAGAATCTGTAATCCAACTTTAAGGGAATATTCTTTCTTCTCTCCACCACATCAGACACAATCCAGAATTGATCATATTTTTGTTACACGTAATGTTTCCCAATCCCTGCTTTCAGCTGATATGGGGCCCATCCTCATTTCTGATCATGCTCCCGTTTCAATTCAACTAGACATTCTCCAACAATCTACATCACCGAAAAGATGGCGTTTCAATAACTCCCTACTTTTGGATCCCAACTTTAATACATCATTTACTACCTTTGCTCATGAATTCTTTCAAAATAATCAAACTGGGGATCTTCCTTTCTGTACAATCTGGGATGCCTTTAAAGCTACTGCCCGAGATTTCATCATGAGGTACTCATCCGCCAAACGTAAATCTTTCAAAGTAATTCATAATACCCTTTTCACTAAAATCAAAACACTAGAACATGCATTTTATACCTCTAAAACAAAGACCTCTTTGGAAGATCTTGTGAATGCAAAGATTGCATTTAATAAATCCTCAACCAAGAGCGCCTCTTTATTCTTATTGAAGACGAGTGCAAAATACTATGGGGGTCAAAATAAATCAGGCAAGCTGCTAGCCAATTATTTGAAGATTAAGCAAAACAGGTTACACATTGATTCCATTATTGATAATAATCAGACACCAAAATATAAAGATTCCGAAATCCTTGAGGAATTTGTCCATTTCTATGAATCCCTATACACCCCTGAAACCATATCTTCAGATACAACTATCCTTCAATATTTCTCCACTATCCAGAAACAGGACAATCCCTTCCCTCATATAGACGCTTTGGAATCTGACATCACACGAGATGAATTAATTTCTGCACTCAAGACTCTCAAAAAGGATAAAGCTCCCGGTCATGATGGTTTTACAGTGGAGTTTTTCTTACACTTCACTCAATTGCTTATTCCACACTTACACTCTCTCATATCTTCTTTCATTTCCCCTTGTAATTCATCAGGCTCCTTTCTAGAGGCATTCATATGTTTAATACCGAAAGATGGCAAGGACTCTAGATACTGTAAAAATTATAGACCCATCTCGCTAGTTAATGTAGATTACAAGATCTTCTCGAAAGCATTAGCAATACGATTAGAACCGATTCTTCCTTCACTGCTTGGGAAGGAGCAATCCGGCTTTGTTAAAGATCGTAGCATCACGGATAATACAAGACTATTCTTCAGTATTTTGTCCAAGATGTCCCATCATTCAGATTCATTAGCTTCAATTGCCCTGGATGCGGAGAAAGCCTTCGACAGAGTCTCATGGCCATTTATTTTCCATGCTCTTAAATGGTTCGGCTTTGGCCCAAAAATCATATCCCTGATTGCTTTATTATATTCAGAACCCAAGGCAGCCATCTCCGCCAATGGTCTAGTTTCTCCTTACTTCACTCTTCACAGGGGTGTACGTCAAGGCTGCCCTTTATCTCCTTTCCTTTTTAATTTAGCCTTAGAACCTTTTCTCGCTCGCTTGCGACAGAATCAACTCATTACAGGTTTTCCGTCCGAACACCAACATATAAAATTAGCAGCCTATGCTGACGATATCTTACTATTCCTCTCCAATCCACAGACCTCGCTCCCTGCTTTTCTAAAAGAGGTTGAAGTCTATGGATTAGTATCAGGGTATAAATTAAATACTGACAAGTGTGAGATCATGCCCTTAACTAAATATACTTTCAAGGAAGACTTTCAGATATCCAACTTTACATGGAACTCCAAATATATAAAATATCTTGGCCTTTGTTTTTCTCCTTCCATAGTCACATCTATTTCTCTCAACTTAGAAAAATGTATAGATAAATTAAAAACGCTCACTGAAAGATGGCATCCACTTCATCTCTCTTGGTGGGGACGTTTGGACACCATCAAAATGATGCTCACCCCTATAGTCCTATATATCATTTCCAATATACCATTACCTATTCCAACCAAACATTTCCACAAGATCAATTCTTTACTGACAACATTTTTGTGGAACAACAAGAAACCAAGGATGGCACTACAAAAACTAACAAGACCAAAATCGGAGGGAGGAGTTAATTTTCCCCACTTTTCCAATTATCATAAAGCTTTTCAACTGAAACAGCTATCACATTGGTTATCTCACCAAGCATCTAACAGACCACTATGGGCCGACCTTGACGCTTCATTTATAGCACCCTTCTCATTTAAAGAATATCTCTCTTTTGCTCGTAAGCCTCAAAATTGTATCACACCAGTAATTAAATATTCATGTAAATTATTGCAAAACACCCTCCCTCAAATCCCACATGATGTCAATACTTTTCTCACCTCTACAATTTGGCACAACAATCGGATACTAATCAAAAACAAACCGATATATTGGAAAACTTGGAGAAACAAAGGCCTAATATGGGTGCACCAGTTGTATGACAAAGACATACCCCTCCATTTTTCGCAAGGACAGAAACTGTACCATCTATCGACTTCCTTCAAACACACATTTTTAACCTTGCAAACTGTGATTTCCGATGTATTAGCCCAACTCTCACATACACCCTCTTTGTCTTCCACTTCTCACAATACTTGGGATGGCTTTCTCCAACTTCGTCCGAAGGCCTCTAGCATCTATTCTCGCTTATCACAACTACCTGCTAACAGAGATAAGTCTAAAATAGAACTTTCCTGGGAGACTGATCTGGGAACTGTTTGGCCCGTCTCTTTCTGGAACAAAATATGGCTAAAAATAAGAAAAACATCTAGAGCAGCAAGCACCACTCAAACAATTTTTTTCATCTATAACAGATTGCTTTTTACTCCAGTGCATCTACATAGGATACATCCCAGTACCCCCAGTTCCTGTTGGTCATGTTCTTACGACTCTGCTGACCTGAATCACATGTTATTTACATGCCCGAATGTTTTTAAGTTTTGGGAACAAGTCTGGTCTCAAATTACTGATATTTTAAAACCAAAATTCCCTATCCTATATCAATATTTTCTGAGGTAGCCTATCCCCTGACTGGCAGTGTTGCCACTCACGTCTCCAGGTCATTGATCTGCTGATAGCTGTTGCTTTTCAGCAGATAACAAAGAATTGGAAAGACACCTCAAAAATATTGTATCTCGCCTGGTGGTATGCTATATGCCATAATCATAGATTAGACACGACTCTTGTTCACCCAATTTCACTTGCCACAAAGCGATTGCATCTATGGACTCCTGTTACACAATTCGTAGATGATAGTGCGAAGAGATCGTTTTCTCCCCAGCCTTTACATCAAGAAGTTGCTAAGCCTCCGTGACTTCCTTTATTTTAGGATATAAGTGTTTAATATTTTACCTTAACATTATGTAGATACTATTATATTGTGATAACAGTGCATATTCCTTTTGTTCTTCATTATTGTTTAATATGAACCAGACTTTTTTTCATCTTTTGTTTTATTTGCCTTCCAATACATTTTTCATCTTCATTCCAATGTAATTATATGTTATTATTATCCTTCATTTATGAATTCATTTATTTCTCTTTCCTTTATATGTTTATATGTACGAAGTAATGTTGATTAATTGATTTTCTTCAATAAACCTACTTTTTGGAACTTAAAAAAAAAAATCGCTATTCTTTTTTTCAAGAACATGGAGGAGAGGGGCAACATGACACACTTGAGGCTTCACCTGCAGTGAATTATGGCCTCTTCTCACATTCAATAACAATAATGAGTAGCATATTTCACTCTGCACATCTGCATACATATGACCTTATTTTTTCATAAGAAGGTACTCAATTGTTAAGGCTAACCACAAAAAGCAAATGTAAAAGGAAATGTTATAATCAACTCCTCTTGGATTTTAATTTTAACTGTATATTTTGAAATTGTGCCTTTTAACCCTGAATGTATTGTTTTGGTAATATTGTTATTTGAGAAAAAAATGTCCAGCTACAGATCTGTATTATTATTATTATTATTATTATTATTATTATTATTATTATTATTATTATTATTATTATTATTATTATTATTGTTGTTGTTGTTAATATGTTTGCCTTAAGCACAATGCAAAGGTGCTCATATTGGCACACTATTTAGTAATGCATGTGAAGAGGTAATATCCTCAACCAGCAAAGTCTGCTAGATTTTGGCATATGGAAGTAGCACACTGTTTAAGTCTTAGCATCACATTGTTCAACCCACTTATACATACTAAATAAATGTAGGCCAAAGAAACATGAGCAGTGTTGGAATTGAAAAAAATTTACTCCAAGAACTCATAATTTTGGGGTCAAGGTGTGGCAGAGGATATGGAGTGGAGTCACGAGGGGGACGCTTGAAACACAGAGTCTGACAGTTAACTTCTACATTTATTTTAAAAGAAATCTGCTGCAAATAAATTAGCAACATAAGGCATATGTGATAGTAAATCTGTTCTAGATTACTTAATTAGTTACAAGAGTCTGTATTTTAAAATATTGTCCAGGGTTAAGATAACTGCTGCAGAGATTATTGTGTGCCCACCAATTTTGAGGGGATCATAATAGTGATGTGATAACTCTGGTGCTAATTGCAGACCTGGGAGAGTTCTGTGTTTTGTCCAGTTACAGATTTGACTCATAAAGTAGCATAGAGGGTTAATGTGCCTGCTGCAAAGCACATTGTGTAACATGCTGATCACAGATTTCAATTTTATTTAGATAGGGACACATAGATCATTTGTAAGACATCTAATGTAATACAGTGATCTATTTACCTTTATCAAGGAGGTGCATGCAAACTAGGTTTAGATCCTTATTGCTGTTATTCTAAGATTGCAAAGAAGGGTACCTTTGGAAAGTAATAAAGTCTTGTTAGTACAGACAACCACAATCACTGTGTTATGTTTCATATCCTAACTTTGTGTTTCTCTCGACTATTCACTCTTAACAAATGTCTACAGGTATGAATGATGTGTGATTACTACACCTAGTAACACTCATTGTTTTATGATGACATTTTCTGTAGATTGATTTGCACACTTGTATGATTTATTGTGTCTCTGTGTTTGATGCAAAGCACTCTAACACCCTACAATGAGATGAGTAGCGCTATAAAAGAATTTAATAAAAAAAATCAGTAAGTGCTTTTTAAAATTGTTGTCTGAGTAAATACTAGTGAGGAGTGATGCATCTGACATTCTTACAGTGTAGGTATAACTTTTACAGGGATTGAACAAAGTCAAAAGCTTTCCTCCACATCATGTAGGCTCTCTTAAGTACTCTTGAAGTGATAACAAGCTAGGTGCCGTTGTTTTCTTCCATTGTGTTGGCATCTAGGTGCTCGACTCCTGATAGCTCCCACCCAGGATCGTACTCGTACAAAAGGAGGGCTGATAGCTCCTTAAATTAATCCTTTGTTTTGGGCCCATCTGGAATCTAAAATAAGAAGCCTGGTGCTGTTCGAAGAGGAAAACAGACAATGTGTAGGTGCTGCTGAATGTGTGCTGGTGGCGGGAAATTTCATAAGAACAACTTCAGCATCTTTCACTGTGGCCCAACTTCTTGGCAGGGGGAATAGTGTCCGCACTGCGAAAAATAGTGGAGGGACGCTGTCCACATACATGTGCCCCCGACTCGTGCCCTGCTCCTCCACAGAAACATATCAAAGCTTCAGGGACACTGGAATTTGTGGACTGGGTACTGCTGGTCCCAGAGGACACTGATAACGTTACCAGATTGACTCCATCTTACCAGGGACACAATGTTAGTAGTAGTAAATCTTATTGAAATCAATATTTACATCAAGCATCAAGCATTCTTATAGTGCAAGCACATCTCTTATATAAGGAGTTGAACAAAGTTAAAAACAAGCCTCCAAATCACAGTTTCTTTTAAGTAATTGTGAAGTGAAAACCTGTGTGCCTTTGTTTCCTCCCATTGTGATCTAGGTATACTGTTTCAGATGGCACCTCCCCAGGATGATACTTAAACAACAGGAGGGATGATGGCCCTTTAAATCAGGCCTTTGTTTTGGGCCCAGGTGGAAGAGAAAATTTGAAAGCTCCCTTACTGCCTGCAGATTTCTGCACTGAAGGCGCACTGCTGAATTGTGTCACAGAAAATGACACCGGGACAAATTCAACATGTTTCCTTTGGTTAGGTGGATTTCACATCCGGCCCAGAAATAGTTACCGAATCACAGTTTCCGAGCTGTATTATCTGAAATATAAGGTTAAAATAAATCAGATTACGCTCTGCAGGTGAACAACACAGGCGCTCACCATGGTAGGCCCCAAATGTTTTACCATAACTTACTTTTAAGTACTCAGCTATTGTTAACAGACAATATTTATGACCATTCCACATTTGCAGAAATCTTTAAATGTTGCAGAAATCGAACTAATTCCAATTGCATAAAATGCTGGCCCTGTTGCACTACTTCGAAATTTTATGGAACATTAAGTGTTGAAGAGCGGTAAAAATGTTTCTTATTGGTTAGTTTCAGTTTCTGTTCACCTGTAAGACACAAATAGATGCACTCCTTCGTGACAGATTTCAAATGAATCTGCATCATGTAATACTGTGGGGCCTTTTGGTTAATGCCTGCTATGTGGTATATCACGTTTTGGAAAAAGAACTGCTTCAAACTGCATGGTACGAGTATACACTTCAATTTGTAGCACATTTCAAATATATCAGTCTGAAAATAGGTTGCAGCCCATTCACTTGAGTGACTGTACTGAGTAACCAATGTCTGTAAACAGTGACACCTGTTTGAGTAATATTGTTCAAGATATCATCTTGAAACAACAGTGTAACTTCACCTTAAGCAAACAGCAAACAATAACTTGAAAATCATTTAAACATCATAAAGGAAGTCATTGAACACACATATTGGCCTAAATGTTTTTGCTGAGATTTACGTTATAGAGCATAGCTGCAGTTTTGAATGTTAATAGAAATTAATTTCGAAATCTTTTATTAGACCACGTACAAGGAACTTTGAGAAATGGATAAATTTACTTTAAACGTCCTTTGAGGATTAGGTAATTGACTGTTAGATTTGGGGGTCTCTAGTTGGCAGAGGTAGGTACCTTTGACCAAATAGGGACCCTTGCGTCTAGTCAGGGTAAGGGGTACACTCCTAAAATAACCCCTGCTCACCCCCTTGGTAGCTTGGCACGAGCAGGCAGGCTTATCTCAGAGGCAGTGTGTAAAGCATTTGTGAACACATACAGTAATACAGTGACAACACTACAGATGGACACCACACAGGTTGTATTTATAAAAATAAGTATTTTTATATAGACTTAACACAAGACCAAACGACAAAAATCCACAATACTGTACTCAAAAATAGACTTTAAAATGTTATAATATAGCTCAGTTCTCTCAAGTTGTAGATGCGACACTTTACTCTCAATGTACCTTGAATACGTAACGCAAAGAAAACAAAAGGGACGCAGGGAAGGTGATGCGTCGGTTCCTTACACTCAGGGGAGTGGATGCGTCGGATCCTTACTGCTGCGCAGGGGAGTTGATGCCCGCTTCCTTACTGTGTGGGGAGGTGATGCGTCGGTTTCTTACTGCTCTCCGGTGTGATGCGACAAGATGGCACCTCGATGCGATACTCTTCTCCGGTGCGATGCGACAAAATGGCGTCTTGGTTATGGTGCGACAAAGTTGATGCGATGCGTGCACGCCCGACGGCCGTGCGGCGACTCTATGATCTTTGGAGCCGCGACAGGCCCTGCGACGGTGATGCGCCACGCTTCGGCGATGCGATGATGACAGCGGCAGCGGCGGCTCGCTTCTTCGGCGATGCGACGACAGCTGCTGCGGCGGCGACACGCTTCTCGTCATGCGTTGCGCTTTCAGCTCCCAGCGACACGCAGTCTCTCAGAAGGCCCAGCACAACAGCAGGCACTTCAATTCCCAGCAAGGGAATTCAGGGGGGGAGCTGGTTGGTGAAGTCTTGTATCCCTGAGACTTCAGGCAGGAGGCAAGCTCTAGTTCAAGCCCTTGGAGATTCTTCTTCAAGTTGATAGAAAGCACACTCAGTCCTTTTCTCCTTCCTTTGGCAATGAAGCAACCACTGCAGGCCAACCCCCAAACACACAGCACAGGGGTAGTCTCCTCCTTCAGCTTCCTGGTTCTTCTCCTCAGCAAAGGTTCGTCTTGATTCCCAGAAATGATCTAAAGTTCTTGGGTCTGGGTCCCAATATTTATACTCCTTTTCCCTTTGTTCTCTGAAGGCAGAGAGGCCTTTGCCTAGTCCAAACCAGTTCTGGTCAGTCCTGGAGCACTTTGTTGACAAGACTCCTTCTTTCCTTTCACAGTGTAGGCCAGGGACATCAGACACACCACAGGAGGTGGAGCCTGCATTGTGGAGGGAAGGCACAGCCCTATTCAGGTCCCAGGTGCAACTCCTCCCTCCCATCTGCATGCAGATCTCTCTATTCAGCCCTGTGCTGACTCACCCTGTCTCCTGGAATCCCCCAGCCCCTGTCACTCAAACTCCAGACAAGTAATACACAACCTAGCAGAGGCAGGCTTGGATAGTTAGGCAAGAAAATACCTACTTTCTAAAAGTGGTATTTTCAAACACAGAATGTTAAAACCAACTTCACTAAAATATGTATTTTATCATTCTGAGTTCAGGCATACTAAACTCAAATTTCTACCTAGTTCCCTGCGTCAGTTAGGATTATAAGATGTTATAATCTAACTGCCCATTCTGGCCTATGGGGAACAGGTAGCCTTGCAATAGTGAAAAACGAAAATGGCTGTAATTCACTATTAGGACATGCCACACACATCAGGGCATGTCCTACCTTTTACCTACAATGCACCCTGCCCTTGGGCCTACCTTAGGGGTGACTAATATGTATAAAAGGGAAGGTTCAGGGACTGGCAAGTGGGTGCACTTGCCCAGTCAACATGGCAGTACCAGACTGCACACAGGCTCTGCAATGGCAGACCTGAGACACACTTTACAAGCTGCTCCGGTGGGTGGCACAATCAGTGCTGCAAGCCCACCAGCAGCATTTGATTTACAAGCCCTGGGCACACGCAGTGCACTGTACTAGGGTCTGACAAGTAAACCAAACAAGCCAATCATGGAGTCACTACTCCATACATCACTTTACCATAGGGAGCACTTGCACTGTGGCACTGAACAGCAGTGGCACAGTGCCCAAAAGCATCTAAAACCAGCAAAAACATAAGAGGCAACAGCAAAAAAATGGAAGGGAGACCCACGCCAATGGTGCCAGGTCTAACACGTGTCCCCTCCAGCTGAAATGTGGGGGGAACTACCCTACCTCCTGGGAGTTCTCATCACTAAGGCGGAAAAATCTGGACAGACCATCAGCATTGGCGTGTTCTGTACCAGGGCAGTGTTCCACCGTAAAGTCCATCCCCTGTAGGGATATGGACCACCTCAACAGCTTTGGATTCTCACCCCTCATCTGCATCAACCATCTGAGGGGCCTGTGGTCTGTCTGAACCCGGATGTGAGTCCCAAACAAGTATGGTCTCAACTTCTTCAGTGCCCAGACCACAGCAAATGCCTCATGCTCAATTGCACTCCACCTCTGTTCCCGTGGAAGTAACCTCCTACTGATGAAGGCTACAGGTTGGTCTATGCCCTCCTCATTAATCTGTGATAAAACAGCCCCCACACCATGCTCTGAAGCGTCTGTTTGCACAATAAACTCTTCTGAGAAGTTGGGTGCAGGAGCACGGGCGCCGTGCACATGGCAGTCTTCAGGGCATCAAAAGCTCTCTGACAGGTGTCAGTCCAAATCATTCTCTTGGGCTGCTTCCTGGAAGTCAGCTCTGTCAAGGGTGCAACAATGCTGCCGTACCCCTTGACAAACCTCCTGTAGTACCCAGTGAGTCCTAAAAAGGCTCTCACCTCTGTCTGGGTCTTGGGGGTTCCCAAGCCAGGATGGTCTCAATCTTGGGCTGTAGGGCGCCACCTGGCCGCTCCCAACCTGGTGTCCCAAGTACACCATGGAACCCTGCCCGATCTGGCACTTACTCGCCTTGATCGTGAGGCCTGCTCTCCGCAGCGCCATCAACACTTCCCAGAGGTGGCGCAGATGTTCTTCCCAACTGGCGCTGAACACTGCGATGTCATCCAGGTAGGCGGCACTGAACTCTTCCAGTCCAGCCAACACCTGGTTGACCAACCTCTGAAAGGTGGCAAGGGCATTCTTCATCCCAAAGGGCATAACCCGGAATTGGTAGTGCCCATCTGGTGTGGAGAATGCTGACCTCTCTCTTGCCCCATCAGTCAAGGCGATCTGCCAGTACCCAGACGTTAAGTCAAATGTGCTGAGGTACCGGGCAGCCCCTAGCCGATCAATGAGCTCATCAGCTCTGGGGATGGGGTGCACGTCAGTCCTGGTGACTGAATTGAGCCCTCGGTAGTCCACACAGAACCTCAGCTCTGGTGTGACACCCGGTGCGGCAGCCTTTGGGACCAAGACCACTGGGCTGGCCCAAGGACTGTTAGAGGACTCAATCACCCCCAACACAAGCATCTTGGAGACCTCCTCCTTGATGCAAGCTCTCACCCTGTCAGTCACCCTGTAAGTTTTGTGCTTGACAGGAGGACTGTCCCCAGTGTCTACATCATGGACGCACCAATCAGTGACACTGGGAATCAGGGAGAACAGGTCAGAAAACTGTCCCAGCAACTGGTGACAGTCATTCTGCTGCTCAGGGGTCAGGGTGGAAGAGAGGTTCACTCCATCCACTGACCCATCTTGCTCTGTTGCAGACAGGAGGTCAGGAAGAGGCTCAGTCTCCTCCTCCATTCCAGCATCTGTTGCTAAGAGCATGCCCACTTCGGACCTCTCTAAGTGGGGCTTCAGGCGGTTGACAAGCAGGACCCACAAGGGGTTCCTGGGAGACCGCAAGTCCACCAAGTAGGTAACCGGACTCTTGCACTCCACCACCTCAAATGGTCCGGTCCACTTATCCTGGAGCGCACAGGGCTCCACTGGGGCCATGACCCACACTTTCTGACCAGGCTGAAGCTCAACCAGAGTGGCATTCTGGTCGTACCACCGCTTCATCTCCTCCTGGCTGGCTTCCAGATTCGCCTCAGCGAGTTTTCTGAATCGTCTAGTTTGGTTCCTGAAGGCCAGCATGTAGCTATATACATCCTGGGGAGGTTTCCTGGGAGATTGCTCCCAGCCTTCCTTGACCAAACTCAAAGGTCCTCTCACTGGGTGACGATACAGAAGTTCAAAGGGGCTGAACCCTAAGGACTTCTGTGTCACCTCACGGTATGCAAAGAGAAGGCATGGTAAGAGGACGTCCCACTTACGCCTCATGGGTTCCTCAAGACCCATAATCATGCCTCTGAGGGTCCGGTTGAATCTCTCAACCAGCCCATTACCTTGGGGGTGGTAAGGAGTGGTGAACTTGTAGGTTACACCACACTCCTGCCACAGGGACTTCATATACTTAGAAATGAAGTTGGTACTCGGTCTGACACCACCTCTCTGGGAAACCCCACGCGGGAGAAAATCCCCATCAGTGCACGTCCCGCCATGGGGGCCGTCACTGTCCTGAGAGGGATGGCTTCCGGGTACCGGGTGGCATGGTCCACCAAGACCAGGATGAACCTGTTGCCCATGGCTGTCTTGGGATCCAGAGGCCCCACAATGTCAATGCCCACCCTTTCAAAGGGGGTGCTGACCACAGGGAACGGCTGGAGAGGAGCCTTGTGCTTCCTCCCACTCTTTCCACTTGCCTGGCAAGTCTGACAGGTCCTGCAATGAGTGTCTGAACTCTTGCGCATCTGAGGCCAATAAAAGTGGGTGACAAGCCTTTCAAAGGTCTTGTCCTGCCCCAAATGTCCGGCTAAAGGCACATCATGAGCCAGCCCCAGTAGGAAGGCTCTGAAGAGCTGGGGTACCACCAGCACACGGGCTGACCCAGGCTCAGCAACCTTAGGCTCACTATACAGGAGACCATTCTCCCAGTAGATCCAATGTGATCCAGACTGATCACCTGCTGCCTGGCTTGCAGCCTGCTGCCGCAAACCCACAAGAGAAGGGCACTTGTTCTGCTCCTCACAGAACTCTTCCCTGGAGGGACCTCCTTCCTGCTGCCAATGGGTCAGCTCAGGCAGGTCTCCCAGTTCAGCAATCTCTTCCCCGGTAGGCTCCAGGGCATCCCCTCAGTGTCTGCCTCCTCCTGGGCCGTGGGAATCTCAGGGGCCGGTTTCCCATGCCCCCTACCTCTTCTCTTTAAGGCAGGCACCTGGGCCATTTTTCAGGCTCCAGGTCCTCTTGAACACCCTTACTGGCTGCCATAGACCGAGTGGTCACGCAGGCCCACTCAGGCAAACCCAACATCTCTAAATGAGCTCTTCGCTCCACCTTAGCCCAAGGGAGCTCTCCAAATCGTTACCTAACAGACAATCAACAGGCATGGCTGGCCTCACAGCTACTTAAAGAGTCCCTGAGACCCCCCCCACTCAAAAGGGAACCTGTGCCACCTTGCAGTGGCTCTCTGTGTTGTCAGCGGCAACAACTGGGTAAAATGAATTGGGGACTACCTGCTCTTCAGACACCAGCCGACAACTGACAGCTGTCACATTGGCTCCGGTGTCTCTAAGAGCTTCCACCCTCTTGCTATTGATGGTCACCCACTGCCTGTACTTTTTAGTGTTATCAGGCAGCTGGGTCCTGGGGACCACCTCACAGTCTCCTAAAGAGACAAGGGACATCTCTGCGGGACCCCACCCACCCTGGGCACCCATCTCCTACCCCAGGGCTACACTAGCCAACTGCCGGGTGGTGCACCAGTGGGTGCTGTCTTCCCATACAAGGGACATCTAGCATCATAAGAACAGTGGCCTACTAGACCACACTTAAAACAGGTCTTGGGCCCCTTGTGAACAGTCTTATCTGTCGGGGCCACTGCCTTCTTCTCAGGGGGAGGCTGGGAACCTTTCCCTTGGTTCCCTTGGGGATTACTTTGGGGCCCTTTCTGGAACTCCCTCTGTTTACCCTTGTCCCCCCCACTCTTCTGCTGGGGACCCTGCCCACCTTTGGCGAAGTCTCCCACATGACTCTTCTGGACCCGGGTGCTCACCCAGCGGTCCGCCTCCTCAGCAAGCTTCCTAGGGTTAGTCAGCTTACTATCAATAAGATGCTGGCGTAGCTCTGGAAAACAGTTATTTGACAAGTGCTCCCATGCAAACAAATCATAGAGCGCCTCAAAATTATCCACTTTGCTACCCTTCACCCAACCATCCAATGCTCTGCAAAAGAAAGACACATATTCCACCCAAGTGGTAGACTCCAGTTTTCTGCAATTTATAAACCTTTGTCTGTATAGCTCTGGGGTCAAACCAAATCTGGACATTAGGGCTCCCTTCATGTGGGTATAGGACATCTGCTCCTCTGTAGGTAAATCCAACAAAGTGTCCCTCCCATCACTAACAAAGCGGCCCCACAACCCCGCTCCCCAATCCTTCTCAGGGACCCGGTGGGCCAACATTGCAGCTTCATAAGCCCTAAACCATTGACCAATATCCTCATTCTTGTGGAAATCTTTAACTACATCTTTAGGAATGTAGGCTCTTGCTTCTGCATGCACTGGCGGTGTGCTGCCACCAGAGGGAGGAACCTCTAAACTTTTGGCCTTGAGTTCCAATTCCCTCAATCCTCTCTCATGCTCAAAATGCATTCTCTTTTCCTCTAAGGCTAACTTCTTCATCTCTAATTCCATCCCAAGCTCTATTTTCTTGCTCTCTATATCTTTCTGACCATTCATTTTGAGCCTAGCTAGCTCCATCTTATGCTTCCTTTCCTTTGCTCTGTCCTCCAGCTCTCCTGGGGACAATCCCTTGGAAGAAACACTGCTGCCTGCCCCTGAAGGTGCTTTCCCTCTGGTTGGGCCCACTGGCCCCTCAAGTTGCTCATTTAAATCCTCTGCCTCCATTACTGGCTCCTCAGGATGCTCACTGGCATTCCTAGATTCTACCCAGGCCCTCAGCGCCTTTTGGTATTCCTCTTTCCTCGTGAGGCCTTTCACAGAGATTTTAAATTTCTTGCAAAAAGCTTTGAGATAAGGCACAGTGTAAGTATCAATTCTCTCTTCTTCCAATATGATGTCTACAGATACTATGGATGTTGACTTGCTCATGGTAGCCAAAAGACTGGCAGTTCTCAAGAATCAAAAATAGTAAACGACGTCCCAAGGAAAAACTCTCAAAAAGTATGTGGTTGCGTTATGGCCTGCACTCACTAGTAGTGTACACCAATCACTGTATATGAGTCACAAATGCAAGTGCAAAATCCTCACCGCTGACCACCAATGTTAGATTTGGGGGTCTCTAGTTGGCAGACGTAGGTACCTTTGACCAAATAGGGACCCTTGCGTCTAGTCAGGGTAAGGGGGTACACTCCTAAAATGACCCCTGCTCACCCCCTTGGTAGCTTGGCACGAGCAGGCAGGCTTATCTCAGAGGCAGTGTGTAAAGCATTTGTGAACACATACAGTAATACAGTGACAACACTACAGATGGACACCACACAGGTTGTATTTATAAAAATAAGTATTTTCATATAGACTTAACACAAGACCAAACGACAAAAATCCACAATACTGTACTCAAAAATAGACTTTAAAATGTTATAATATAGCTCAGTTCTCTCAAGTTGTAGATGTGACACTTTACTCTCAATGTACCTTGAATGCGTAACGCAAAGAAAACAAAAGGGTCGCAGGGAAGGTGATGCGTCGGTTCCTTACACTCAGGGAGTGGATGCGTCGGTTCCTTACTGCTGCGCAGGGGAGTTGATGCTCGCTCTCTTACTGTGTGGGGAGGTGATGCGTCGGTTTCTTACTGCTCTCCGGTATGATGCGACAAGATGGCACCTCGGTGCGATACTCTTCTCCGGTGCGATGCGACAAAATGGCGTCTTGGTTATGGCGCGACAACGTTGATGCGTGCACGCCCGACGGCCGTGTGGCGACTCGATGATCTTTGGAGCAGCGACAGGCCCTGCGACGCACTTTTCCGGTGATGCGACGGCGACCTCTGTGGCGGCGGCACGCTTCTCCGGTGATGCGCCGCGCTTCGGCGATGCGATGATGACAGCGGCGGCTCGCTTCTTCGGCGATGCGACGACAGCTGCTGCGGCAGCGACACGCATCTCGTCGTTGCGTCGCGCTTCCAGCTCCCAGCGACACGCAGTCTCTCAGAAGGCCCAGCACAACAGCAGGCACTTCAATTCCCAGCAAGGGAATTCAGGGGGGGAGCTGGTTGGTGAAGTCTTGTATCCCTGAGACTTCAGGCAGGAGGCAAACTCTAGTTCAAGCCCTTGGAGATTCTTCTTCAAGTTGATAGAAAGTACACTCAGTCCTTTTCTCCTTTCTTTGGCAATGAAGCAACCACTGCAGGCCAACCCCCAAACACACAGCACAGGGGTAGTCTCCTCCTTCAGCTTCCTGGTTCTTCTCCTCAGCAAAGGTTCGTCTTGATTCCCAGAAATGATCTAAAGTTCTTGGGTCTGGGTCCCAATATTTATACTCCTTTCCCTTTGTTCTCTGAAGGCAGAGAGGCCTTTGCCTAGTCCAAACCAGTTCTGGTCAGTCCTGGAGCACTTTGTTGACAAGACTCCTTCTTTCCTTTCACAGTGTAGGCCAGGGACATCAGACACACCACAGGAGGTGGAGCCAGCATTGTGGAGGGAAGGCACAGCCCTATTCAGGTCCCAGGTGCAACTCCTCCCTCCCATCTGCATGCAGATCTCTCTATTCAGCCCTGTGCTGACTCACCCTGTCTCCTGGAATCCCCCAGCCCCTGTCACTCAAACTCCAGACAAGGAATACACAACCTAGCAGAGGCAGGCTTGGATAGTAAGGCAAGAAAATACCTACTTTCTAAAAGTGGTATTTTCAAACACAGAATGTTAAAACCAACTTCACTAAAAGATGTATTTTATCATTCTGAGTTCAGGCATACTAAACTCGAATTTCTACCTTGTTCCTGAGTCAGTTAGGATTATAAGATGTTATAATCTAATTGCCCATTCTGGCCTATGGGGAACAGGTAGCCTTGCAATAGTGAAAACGAAAATGGCTGCAATTCACTATTAGGACATGCCACACACATCAGGGCATGTCCTACCTTTACCTACAATGCACCCTGCCCTTGGGCCTACCTTAGGGGTGACTAATATGTATAAAAGGAAGGTTCAGGGACTGGCAAGTGGGTGCACTTGCCCAGTCAACATGGCAGTACCAGACTGCACACAGGCTCTGCAATGGCAGACCTGAGACACACTTTACAAGCTGCTCCGGTGGGTGGCACAATCAGTGCTGCAAGCCCACCAGCAGCATTTGATTTACAAGCCCTGGGCACACGCAGTGCACTGTACTAGGGTCTGACAAGTAAACCAAACAAGCCAATCATGGAGTCACTACTCCATACATCACTTTACCATAGGGAGCACTTGCACTGTGGCACTGAACAGCAGTGGCACAGTGCCCAAAAGCATCTAAAACCAGCAAAAAATTAAGAGGCAACAGCAAGAAAATGGAAGGGAGACCCACGCCAATGGTGCCAGGTCTAACATTGACATTCAGAGTAATTTAGGATTCGGGTTTAAGCAGTGGGAGAGGATAAAGAAGGTAGTGAAATAAAATCAAAAATAAGATTAGAAAACATCTGGTGGAAGAATAATTCTAGCAAAAACGTAGTTGCATTGAGCGGCTGACTATTAAGGTCACTTAAGCAGAATTTATGGGGTAGAACCCAACATCGAATACAGAAGAGCGTTTATTTATAGGGATATTTCTTTAAGTCTCCATCTCTTAGAACATTCTACAGCCTAATTAGCTTAAAGGTGGTTTGGTGTTAGCCATGAAGTTATCTAACCTGGTCTATAATTAATTGAACTGGACATTCCAGGAGAGACCTGTAAAGAGATGTTGTCCGGACCTCTAATAAAGAAAATCCATTTTCCCTATTGCTGGTGATCATGCAACATCAGAAAAACCATTATACCGAAGAGAGAGAGCCGTATTCTGGTCTAGTTACATTCTTGCAATAATATGATATCACCATAAAGTTTAGGTAGGTAGTCTAAAACTTCCTTTCTCTTCACAGGATGGTTTAAACCTTTGGTGTTCAGGGAAACTACATTTAGGCTGGTGTTTCCACTAGCCATATTAAGGTGTTAGATTTAAAATCGAAACGACTATAATAACGGCCAAGTCTTAAGAGGAAACTCTCATAATGGGAGTCTGAAAATATGTATTACCTTGAAAATAGAGCCAGGGAACTGAGGGGTGTCGTGTATCTGGCAAATGTAAAAGCACTACTTGTCATAAATTTGTCGAAGGAAGCTCCAAGTATTAAACAGAGAAATTGCAATGCAACTAAAACACAATAATAGAAGAAAAGTCCCCATAAAATACCCAACTCCCTCCCCTTACCGCCGTCCCCCCAAATGTAGTTATTAAGCGTAGTGATAAAGAGGAAGTTACATCTCGCTGCCGAGTACAAACATAACAAAGGTGGTGATTACGGTCAATTCGTGCTATGAAGCGTCTAGATCATCAAGTAGGGAAGAGAGCACACATTATAACCAAGCCAGTAATGGAACAAGGGGAATAGCTCCTGAGGTAAAGGCATCTTCTAACCGTCAGTGGGAGATAAGATGGCAGAGTTAGCTGTATACATGTTAGTATAGTGTTAACCAGGAGCTTTTGGGGTGCCCAGATGGATCTCTGAAGGCAAAAGCAAGGTCACAGCACCACATCGAGGATAGTGGGTAAAATAAATTCTTGAAACCTAAAGGACTGCTAAGAGAGATTAGAAAGGAGTCTTAGATTAGGAAAAGTTAGGGGCACTTGTGTTGCATGCAATATGTGAGAGGTAGAAGGCTACCTCAGCAAAGGAATCAGAGAGGCGGCACACAATGATATTATGGTATACAATCTGAATATCAAACGGTCAACTTGGAAGTTATCAAGTTAAGGATAAACATTTGTGGAACTATATATACTGTACTGGGATACATTAGTGTTTCGAGTCCTTGCTGCAGTTTTTTTGTGATGAGGTGTCCATTTCAGAATAATCTTTTTCATGTAGAAATTTCGCTAAGACTTTGTGATCCAAGAAGATGTGGGTAGATTCTTCCACATTAATTCAAACCTAGCCGGGCAAGTAAAGGAGAATTGTATATTTTTGTTTCTCAGTCTCGGGCGTAGAGGTAAGAAGCCCCTTCTGTCATCAACTGTGGTTTAAGAATAGCTCTAAGAAATGTTCATTCTATTTAAGGGTGGGCGTAGTTCGCGAAGTAGCGCTACGCGAAGATACGCAAAGTGCAGTTTGCACTACGCGAGCTACGCGTAGCACTACGCGAACTGCGTAGTGCGCTGTTCGCAATGATTGCACAGTGCCGGATGCTTGTCTGCACTGTGCAATCATTGAAAACGGCATCTTGCACAGTGCGAAGCAGTCTTTACTGCCGCTCGAGTAGATTTTTACTCGAGCGGCAGCTTTCTCAACGCGGACTGGTAGTTCTCATCGCGAGGCGGTCGCAGCACACGCGACCACTCGCAATGAGAAACCTGACCTCCGCGTTGAGAATCTCGCCGGGAGGTTTATTTTCCACGCTCGCGATCGGCAACTTGATGTTGCTGATCGCGAACGAGGAAAAGTCTCGCCGGATGATCATTTAGCTTGCTCGCGGTCGGCAACTTGACGTTGAGGACCGCGAGCAAGCAAAATGACCGCTGCACTACGCCACGCGTGTTTGCACTGTGCTACGTGCAATTCACGTTGTGCGAAGTAGCGCAAACTTCGCAAACTACGCGAGCGTAGCGTAGTGCTTTGCCCAGGGTTAATTCTATTGCCATTCCAGATAATATGGTTGTTTTTCCTTACATACTCTAAGATCTTTTCAACATGCTGAAAGTGTTGGGGTTTGCAGACTATAGGACTGGGGTGCCCCATGTGAGGAGACTTGAAAGCAGGGACATGGTGAGCTCTTTCCAACTCCACTACTTTAATAAAATGGATGCCAGTTATTTTAGGTAGCCATGTCTCTAGAAAAATGAAACAGGAGCCACCTCAGTCTTCAGTCCCTTCAGGCAAACCAAAAGTACGAAGGTCCATCTTGGTCTTTACTGCCACAATATCCTACTTTGCGATGACTGCGGCATCCTCAAGGGAGATTATTCTATCTTCAGCTTCAGTGATTTTACTGTTGATCGATTTCATGTGTAGCCCAATTGCGGATATTGTGTTCTGCATCGTGTCCGTGTTGACTTTGGTGGATTTGGCTAAATCATGTACCTCTGCAATTTCTTTAAAATCACATCCATGGTTGTGTTCATACCCATTTTGCCTTTGATGGGCGAATTGGGGCTGGGTGGATACACTTTAGGGAGTTTAAAGTATGTTTTAGACACCTTATCTGCCATTATATCCTGAATCTAAGGCGAGAAGCAGATGCAGAAGATTTGGATACTATTTCTCAACAGGAGGCGGGCAACATCCCGTAGCGAAGAAGCCAAGCTTGAGAGTGCCCCTCCGCTAAGGAGTCATACTGTAAGCTGCAACTGCAAAGGATTAAGCTTCCTCAGCTGATGCACTGGGCACTTCACTGAAAGTACCCAAATATCACTCTGTAGGTGAGAAACGAGAAAAGGGAGCTGTCCATGGACCAGTCTGGGGTCCAGGAGATCGCCTCTCAGGTTGATAAGAGAGTTACAGGCACACTTAATTTTTAAGTTAGGTAGCTAATTCGGGCAGGCCTGCATTGTCTCTGAAGCAATGTGGCAGTGGGAGTGCTTACATGGGGTCCAGTGGCGATACTCATTTCCACACTAATGAGCATGGGCATGGCCACACAAAAAGGCAGCATCATATTACGTCTCCTTGAGATGTGTAAAGACTCATTGTCTGCTGGAACTGCTTGTGAGAGATAGGGTTCTTACGAGAGGAGCTTCTTCTTTGGTCACTGCTAGGTGTTGTGTAGCTGGGTGTGGCTGCCCCATCTTGGGTGAAGCTCCCTCGGGGTTGTAGTCGTGAGCATATTTGTGCCTTCCCATTGCAATCTACGAATTGGTTCATATCACACATAACAGTGTCTTTGTTCCATCAGTAGCTGTTTTGGAGGTGTGGCACCAGAGATCAGGAGTTATGAGGGTACTAAGTTGCGGAATTAACTCACTCAAGAAAGTGCGGTTGGGTTTCAGCACCATCTTTCTTCCTGGAGACTCCCACTGTTGCTTGTAAGGGCTCCCGAGTTTGTTCTTTATTTTTGCTGTTTTGGTAGCCTAAGGAAGCTTAAGGTTATGCCTTGGGGCCTCTAGAGATCGCACTCAATGGGCAGGCATCAGATATGATGGTTTTTTTGTACTGCTGTCATGGAGCAATAACACACCTTGAACGGAGCTGCTGAACTACACCGCCATCTTCCTCCTCATCCATATCACGCCCCCTTCAAAATGATTTTCTAATAGTAATTTTAAAGTTACCCTTTGATCTAAGAGTGTTTCTTTTAAAGTAAAGGAAGTGATACCTCAGAATTACGACCCATGCATCATCATTATGACATAATTTCTATGAGTAACAAGTAATTTTATGAATTAAATATATTGGGCCCAAATCACAAAGGCGAGTTTGCATATGTGGATCTATTCATGTGTAGATCTACTCCTGCACCTAGATGTAACTTTCCACTCTTTGCAAATAACCATTTCAGAGGGGAGGTTTAAACCTTGGTGTATAGTTAAGAGCTTCCCCTCAAATGAGGTGTTGAGACTCCTTCTATTTAATTCACAAATGTAAATTTACTATTAGTTACTTTCCATCTGTTTGTGTACATCACTGCCACTGGGACAGAGATTGCCATAAAGTAATATATTGGGAAATGTAATAAGGTTTCCTTCTAATAAAATAATTTAATATACAATAATTATACAAAATAATCCTAAACAAATAATACTAGCCTTGTTCTACATCAAAAACGCAAAACACACTATCACCTAAACTTTGTATTAAATTGTAAATTAATTGAAATATTACTATGGGCATCATTACGATGTCGGGTGGAAGACACTGTTGCGATCTGGGGACTGACCGGCCTCCGGTCGGCGGTCCTGACACCACAATTACAATGCGACCGCACATGGTGCGGTCACAAGCTCCCATTTCTCTATGGGAGCGTGTACTGCGGTTGGAAACCGGCTGCAGCACAAGCGCTCATGGAGAAATGGGAGCTTCTGTTAATCCCTGCACCTACCAGTAGGTGCCTGCCACGCGGTGCAGGGATTAACAACCACCCAACCAGAGGCCACTGAGCAATGGGGCCCTGTTAGGGGCCCCCAAAGTCGCTTTCCAACAAGCTTTTCATGTCAGAAAGCCTGACATGAAAAGCCTGTAGGACACCAACATCATAAACCTGACAGCGGCAACGCCGTCCATAGGGGATTATGAAAGGTTTCCGACTGGCCGACGAGCTCCTTGAGCCTATGGGAAGCCAGTCTGAAAGACAGACCAGTTTACACTCTGACTACCTACATCATAATTGGGCGGTCAGACTGTAAACCTACCATGTCGGCCGGTAAGCCTCCGACGAGCGATCAGAGGCTTACCGACCGACATCGGCCTCTAAATGTTTTAAACATTATCTTTGAGAAACACTTTAAATTAAAATCACCTAACCTCTCTAACATTTTTATTTTTATTTAATTTGTAGCCAATTTGGTTATAAGGAATGTTTTTATTTCAGTATTTTCATTGTTAGACTTTTTAAACTAAGCTAAAAATGTATTTTCAATGTGTCATTAAATAAAAATATCCATTTCTAAAATAAAATCTAGCATGAATTAACGTTTTTAAAGTAAATTGTATATATATACCCAAGGGAGCCTGTGGACATTACATCAACCTGAATTGCCTTTCCCAATACAACGCGCCTTTTCCCTGCAGCCTTCCCCTTGCAACACTTTACCAGAAACACTGCTTCCTGGGACTTGTAGTTGGCAGTGGACCGCAGTGGCAGTGCGGCCACGTGACTTGGGGGTGGTATATTCCCTCCTTTGGGGGTATAGCAGGACACATAAAGGCGGGGACTGGTTTGAATCCAGGTAACAGCGGCGCCTGAAGAAGGGTACAACGCCGAAATGCATCATGCCTATGCTGTACTTCATTAAAGGTTTCCGTGGTTTCCCCAATGTGGCCTCTTACCTTTTCTTCATTGGAGGGGTTTTGTTCATGGATTTTCCCCCGCCGGCCAGTGGCGTGAAAGAGGCCCCGCTCTGCCAAGTGGCGGGAGTATTGCTGGCATTAGCTGTTGCAGCTTGTTTTTCTGTCTCCGAGTTATCGGATTAACTCCTGCCCACCTCCGTTTCAGACAACGCCATGGATGCTGCCCGAAATGGCTCGTGACTGCACGAGGAGCCGAGTGCACTGTCACTTTGACTCACAGCCCGGCGGAATCTTGTGTCGGGGGTTAAAGCGTCAAGGGGACCCAAGGGAGCCTGTGGACATTACATCAACCTGAATTGCCTTTCCCAATACAACATGCCTTTTCCCTGCAGCCTTCCCCTTGCAACACTTTACCAGAAACACTGCTTCCTGGGACTTGTAATTGGCAGTGGACCGCAGTGGCAGTGCGGCCACGTGACTTGGGGCGGTATATTCCCTCCTATGGGGGTATAGCAGGACACATAAAGGCGGGGACTGGTTTGAATCCAGGTAACAACGGTGTCTGAAGAAGGCTACAACGCCAAAATGCATCATGCCTATGCTGTACTTCATTAAAGGTTTCCGTGATTTCCCCAATGTGGCCTCTTACCTTTTCTTCATTGGAGGGGTTTTGTTTATATATATATATATTACCTAGTTATAGTTAGGACCACGTTTCATAGGAAAAGCATTTTTTGATGTGCTTATAAGTTTGGCGTCGTTTGACGAATCTTTACGAAATTTTCCAAAAAGTTCCTCTTTTCAGGTCAGCTCCTATCCTGAAAGTTTGGAAGGGATTCGTTAAGGGGGAGTTAAGAAAAAAGGGGGGGTCCCAAAACGTGTTTTCTCCATGCAATTTCCATAATAAACTTTAGACAAGGCTACAGGTCAAACTGCTGAACGGAATTACGCCAAATTTGGCAGGGAGAAAGGTCTTGGTTCAGAAAGCACGCTTTTATTTAAATGGGGTAAATCCGTTCAGTAGTTTTTGAGAAATATCAAATTGTCCAGATATCGATATTTGAGAATTTTGACATCTGATTGGCTGAGGCGTTACGAGCACGAGCTGGCGGCTCATTGGCTGCGAACTGTTGAAACTAGGAAGTGTTGGCAGCCATTTTGTGATTCACTACGTCAGCTCGCATGTCTCCCTCTACAAGGCATCGGGTTCGTAGTTCCCATTTCTGCGAGGCAACACTAAAAATAGATACCCCTTTCACGGTCCCTCTCCCCACATCACCAGCTCGCGGCTATGCCTTTAGAAGCCAGTCCGTCGGCTCACAGCTCTGCGACTGCGAGCTGTCAGCCATTTTGTGACTCAGTCCGTCAGCTCGCATCTCTCCCTCTAAAAGCCATCGGGTCCATAGTTCTACCTCTGCGAGGCAATACTGAAAATATCCCGCAGGTCTGTATGTGCGAGATTCCTCTCTTACGCTCCCTCTCCCCATATATCCAGCTCGCGGCTATGCCTTTAGAAGCCAGTCCATCGGCTCGCAGCTCAGTGTCTGCGAGCCGTCGGGCCCGCAGCTCTACCTCTGCGAGCCACCTTGTTAGCTCGTAGCTGTGTCTGTGCTAGCAGGCCCGTCGGCCCGTTACTCTCCCTCTGCGAGTCAGCCAGTCGGGTCACAGCTCGGGCCCGCAACTGTATCTCTGCGAGCCAGCCCGTTACCTCGTAGCTGTGTCTCTGGTAGCAGGCCCGTCGGCCCGTTACTCTCCCTCTGCGAGTCAGCCCGTCAGGTCGCAGCTTGGCGAGCCCGCAGCTGTATCTCTGCATGCCAGCCCGTTAGCTCGTAGCTGTGTCTCTGCTAGCAGCCCTGTTGGCCCGTTGGTCTCCCTCTGCGAGTCAGACCACAGCTCTCCCTCTGCGAGCCAGTACGCTGCTGTGCTTTTGCGAGCCAACGGCCAGTAGCTCTCCCTCTGCGAGCTGAGCCCACGGGCCGCAGCTCTTCCTCTGCGAGCCTGCCTGATGGCCCGCAGGTCTCCCTCTGCTAGCCGGACCGCAGCTGACACTCTGCGAGCCGAAATTGGGAATATAAGGCGGCTCTAAAATAGCCCTTGTGTTTATTAGTTGGAGCTACATGTAAGTGCGGATGCACAGCTTCAGGTTATTCAGAAAAACTCGGTTTCCCTCATCTGTGAAGTGTACTCCATCACTTCTGTAGATATGAGCCATATCAAAACGTATGTTGTTGTTGTAGATCGACCCCATTCTATGGTCTCTGAGGTATGCAGACGCAGCTTTGTTGACATTCTTCCTAGATTTTTCAATCTTATGACAAAATTGGTTTCACCATTTCCACTACTGTCTTTGGCATATATTGGAATATACAAAGACAGTTTGAGGCAAAAGTAACATCAATTAACCAAAGGTGTCCTTCATAGCTGAACTAACTATAACGGTGGAATTTCTATGGTTTTGTATGAGTGAAATGTGCAGCTAACTATAACGTCCCTGAAACCTATGTTTTTTTAGTGAATTTCAAAGGTTTTTGAAATGTTAATTTCTAACTATAACGTCTGTAAACCTATGGTTTTTTAAGTGAATATATATATATATATATATATATATATATATATGTATTCACTGAAAAAACTATAGGTTTCAAGGACATTATAGTTAGTTGGACATTTCACTCGTATAAAACCAGAGAAATTCGGCCGTTGTAGTTAGTAGAGCTAACTATAACTCACGCCCCGCAATGCACTGCTGATGACGCCACATATTACATCACTCATGACATGCTCAGTGACATCACTCATGACATCATCCAGTGACTGAGTGTTTCTAAAAAGTTCAAAAATGTTATATCTATATATGCCAAGGTATATTGAAGAATGATTGGTTGTCTGAGAACTTGTATGGGTGCCTCAGTGTCTGTGTGGGTGGGGGGTGTGTGACTCCCTGCATGGATGTGTGAGTGGGTGATTCACTGGCTGTATGCGTTTATGAGTGCGTGTGTTATGGAGTGTATGGTTGAATGAGTGTACGTATAGCCGTGTTGGTGAGTGAATGGATGTCTTAGTGGTATATATGTAAGTAACTACATATGTGAAAGGCAGTATTTGTGAGTGTTGGAGTATATAAGTGAGTATATGTGACAGTGAGTGATTCTGACAGTGGTTGCATGGATAAGTGTGTGCTTATGTCAGTAATTGTTGAAGACAGTATGTTTCTGTATGAATAAGTGTCGTGGTGTGTGTATAACTGTATAGGTGAGTAAATGGCAGTGTAATTAATTCTTTAGGTGACTGACTAGGTTTTTGAGTAACTCTTTGGGTGAGTGGCAGTGTGTGAGTGTATATATGGGTGATTGAGTGGATATACCAGTGACTGCATTGATGAATGACTGCGTGTATGAGTGACTGTATGGGTTAGTGGGTGGATGTGTGTAGACGTATAAATCACTGGAGCAGGTATGTACTAACTGCTATTGGTCTGTCTATGGTTTTGATATTGGTAGTATGTATTTTAGAGTGGGTGTATGAAAGGTTTTATTAGGGTGTGAGAAGGTGCATCAGATGATCACGTGGATGATGTCATCAGTGATGTCATTTGAGATGTCATCAGTCATGTCATCAGTGATGTCACTGAGCATGTCATAAGTGATGTAATATGTGACGTCATCAGCAGTGCATTGCGGGGCGCGAGATATAGTTAGCTCTACTACTACAACGGCCGAATTTCTCTGGTTTTATACGAGTGAAATGTCCAACTAACTATAACGTCCTTGAAACCTATGGTTTTTCCAGTGAATTTCTATGGTTTTTTAAATGCTAATTTCTAACTATAACGTCCCTAAAACCTATGGTTTTTTCAGTGAATTTGTAAGGTTTTTTAAATGCTAATTTCTAACTATAACGTCCCTAAAACCTATGGTTTTTTCAGTGAATTTCAAAGGTTTTTTAAATGCTAATTTCTAACTATAACGTCCCTGAAACCTATGGTTTTTTCAGTGAATTTCTAAGGTTTTTTAAATGCTAATTTCTAACTATAACATAGCAGTCGTGTTCGAAAAGTGGTGGAGAAAGGTGAGCGTGGCCTCCGAACACCTCTTAGCAATCCCACTATGTGGGATTTACTGGAGGTAACAGGACGGGTAGTTAGCCCCCAACATCAACCTTGAGGGCCAACTACCCCTCTTATTACCTCCAGTAAGTCCCACACAGCAGGATTGGTAACTTCTCATACCAGGCCACGCCCCCTTTCTCCACCACTCTGCAGACGCACCTCCTGGTGAGTTCTGGGTTGGGGAATTAAGTCCCCTTGAATCCTGAGGGTCCTTGGGGGCCAACTAGCCCACCAGGTACCTCCAGTAAGCGCCACAGAGCTGCATTGCAGAGAGGTGGTCTGAGGCCACGCCCTTTTACACCACTCTGCAAACGCGCTCATGGCGCACTGCTGCTCGGAGGATGAAGTCCACTTCTGTCCTGAGGTCCTCAGGACACAAGAGGACCTCATCGCCCCACCAGCAGTGCACCAAGAGGCGCGTTTGCAAAGTGGTGTAAAAGGGGCGTGGCCTCAGACCTCCTCTCTGCAATCCAGCTGTGTGGCGCTTACTGGAGGTACCTAGTGGGATAGTTGGCCCCCAGGGACCCTCAGTATTCAAGGGGAATTAATTCCCCAACTTACAACGCGCCAGGGGGCACGTTTGCAGAGTGGTGCAGGGAGGGGCGGGACCTACGGCAAGATGCCGGCTTTTTTTAAATATTTTTTTAGAAGGAGGGCTGTGTGGCCCCCTTCTTTTACCATTTTGGGGCCCTGGGGACCCCATCCTCCAGAGCCTGACCCCTTTTGTATAACATTTTATTTATTTTTTTAACGGGAAGGGGGCCACGCGGCCCCCTCCCGAGGCCAATTTCGGCCCGGGGACTCCATCCCCCGGGCATGGCCTCCTTTTCAAAATGTATTTATTGGGAAGGGGGGACACGTGGCCCCCCTTCCCTAGGCCACTATTGGCCCCGGGGACCCCGTCCCCCGGGGCCAGCCTGCCGTTTTTTTAAAATTTAAATGGGAGGGGGGCCGAGTGGCCCCTCCGGGCCACTTCTGGCCCCGGGACCCCATCCCCCGGGGCCTGGCCTCACCATTGGGGACTGTGGGGGAGCCCCAATGCCCCCACGGTCCAACCAGTCCAACATGGGGAGCTGCTAACCTGCAGCTCCCCTTGTGCAAAACCAATCTGCTTTGGTTTTTGGACACGAGAGCAGGTTTCCTGCTCTCGCTTCCAAAACCAAAGCAGGAGTTTGATATGGCAGGGCGGGAGGCATGCTCCCGCCCGCCCCGCCATAGTAGAACTGCAATGTCCCGGGATGGGGACCCCAGGACATTGCAGTAGCTGGCCCTGGGGGTGGCGGTCCCCAGGGCCATCAAGGGCTTCTGGAGGAGGCCGTGCGGCCCCCTTCCATAATTTGTAAAGCCCAAGGGAGGTGGTGGTCCCCGGGGCCGGGGTGTCTGTAATAGACCCCCAAATTTAAATAAACAGTGCCCTGGGGAGGTGGTGGTCCCTGGGGCAGTGTGGGGGGGCTCAAGCCCCCCCACACACATTATTTATTTCAACCCCGGGGAGGTGGCGGTCCCCGGGGCTTGGGGGTCCCGTGAGGCCCTCCCACCATATTTTAATAAAGCTCCGGGGAGGTGGTGGTCCCCAGGGCTTGGGGGCCACGAGGCCCCCACCCTATTATAATAAAGCCCTGGGAGGTGGCGGTCCCCTGGCTGTGGGGGGCACATGCCCCCCACGAATAAATTATAAAGCCCCGGGTAGGTGGCGGTCCCCAGGGCTGCCGGGGCCCGCGGCCCACTACAAAAATGAGGATTGCCCACGGGACATGGCCCACCCAGGGGCTTTAAAAAACGAAGCGAGGAGTCTCGCGCTTTGTTTTTTTTTCATTTTCGACGGGGTTTATGCACCCAGCGCGACCCGGCCGAAAATGTAAAAAAAAAAATGCTTTTTTTGGGCCTGGCGGTCCCTGTGGGACCCCCTGAGCAGGCCTGGTTTGGAGTGTTGGCAGCCAATCAGAGGCGAGCTCGTGCTCGGGAGGGCTCAGCCAATCAGATCTCACAATTTTCAAATATCGATATCTGTAAATCTTTAAATATCTCAAAAGCAACTAAACGGATTTACACCATTTAAAAAAAGCGTGCTTTCTGGACCAAGAGCTATCTCTCTGCCAAATTTGGTGTAATTCCGTTCAGCAGTTCAGGCTGTAGCCGTGTCTAAAGTTTCCTATGGAAATTAACATGGAGAAAACACGTTTTGGGACCCCCCTTTTTTCTCGGCCCCCCCTTGACGAATCACCCCGAAACTTTCAAGACAGGAGCTGACCTGAGTGAACAATTAGTTTTGAAAGTTTCGTGAAGGTTCGTCAAACGGCCCTAATGTTATTGGTAAATCAAAAAACACTTTTCCTATTGAAACTAGGGGGCCCATTACAATTGCGAGCGGATTGCCACCGCTGGCCCGGCGGTGCCTACCACCGGCCCGGTGGTGGCGATCCGCCTGCCAATGTCCCTGGTACTCCCCCCACCATATTAGTATGGCGGGGGCACCGCGGCGGACGGAAAGACCGTCTGCTGCTTTTCCGCCGGTCGACTTGTCGACCTGGTGGAAAAGGGGCACAATATGGTGGCGGTGTCTGCAAGACACCGCCATTCATATTATGATGCGTGCGGTTATTGGCCTTTCCATGGCGGCGTTGCCACCATGGAAAGGCATGTGGTGTTTGATATTGGGGGCCCGTTGCTGGCCCCCAGGGTGTCGGGGTGCACATGGGGGTACCTATGGTACCCCTCATTGCAATGTACTACGTGGCATGTTGTGCATGACAATGCTGTGCACAATCCTTTTACATTGCGAGCGGGGCTGCAGCCAGCAGATCCACCCGCAATGTAAGGGGCCAGGATGCGCCCGCTAGTGTGGCGGGAGCATCATAATTTGCATGGAGGGACCGCCGCAACATCGGCTGTCGGTCCCGTGCTCCGTTGCGGTGGCGGGCGGACTTTATAGGCCCTTAGGTTCTAACTATAACTACCTACTGGCGACTGCCAGTAGGTTATATATATATATATATATATATATATATATATATATATATATATGTTTAAAGAGACTTCGTTTTCCGGGGGCCCCCGACCTTGCAGGGCGGGCTCTGTACACAGGGACGAAGAAACCTGTAATTTGGGTCTTAGCCAGGAAACAAATAAGAGCCCAACTCCGACTTCTTTTAAAAGTAAAGACATTTATTCTGTCAGCGTCGCAGCATTGTTGCAGCCACCCTCTCTTCCTTACGCGTTTCAGCATTCAACTGCCTTGATCACAGGTCAGTGGCATATATCTTCCCAGTGGTCACGTGGCCCATACTCGCAACTACAGGCCCCAGGATGCACTGCATATGTGTATTCCATAGTGTGATATGTTGCACAATTCCATTCTGCTCAAATAGCGTTTTTTCATGCAAATGTCACAATTTTAAAAGTCATTTTTTCTCAGTGCATACTGCAAAAGTTAATATCAGCAAAGTGCCATTTCATGCTGCTACGCTTAGTAATTCCTTCAAATGCGGAGTTACCAGATAGAGGAATACACCTCCGTCATCTCCCTTTCACATTACCGCATTGCCTTGTAGCCACGGAAATCCTTCGGCTGGTGCGGAAAATGAGCAGGTCATGCCCCCTCCGTTAAATGTTTAAAGAGACTTCGTTTTCTGGGGGCCCCCGACCTTGCAGGGCGGGCTCTGTACACAGGGACGAAGAAACCTGTAATTTGGGTCTTAGCCAGGAAACAAATAAGAGCCCAACTCCGACTTCTTTTAAAAGTAAAGACATTTATTCTGTCAGCGTCGCAGCATTGTTGCAGCCACCCTCTCTTCCTTACGCGTTTCAGCATTCAACTGCCTTGATCACAGGTGAGTGGCATATATCTTCCCAGTGGTCACGTGGCCCATACTCGCAACTACAGGCCCCAGGATGCACTGCATATGTGTATTCCATAGTGTGATATGTTGCACAATTCCATTCTGCTCAAATAGCGTTTTTTCATGCAAATGTCACAATTTTAAAAGTCAATTATAGGCCCCTAGGTTCTAACTATAACTACCTACTGGCGACTGCCAGTAGGATATATATATATATATGAACAACAAAATCCAGCTCCCACAGAAACTCTATGGCAGAAGGCACGGACTCGAGGTGTTAAAATTCAGCATTAATTTATTCAGCCAGGTTGCCCTCAATCCCAGAGGCAAAGAGATACGCGTTTCGGCTTTCAGGAAGCCTTCATCAATCTAGTTTGGCGCCAGAATACAAACAGATTAAATAGCTCTTCCCATTGGACCACTTAGTAAACATAGAAAGTATACTCTCGTGCATGCATTCAACGTGCAACTCAGAATGCTCCATAACATATTGTACTACAGCTAAAAAACCAGCGTTATTGCAGGTAAGATATAAATTGATACAATACATTGTATAATACAATATTGAGTTTTAGCTGTAAAGATCGTTATGGCAAGTAATATCAGTAATTAAATGCACATGTAAATTATGAAAACATCCACCATGGTAAGAGATTGGTTTTTAAACTTTGCACTGCCAAACTCATCAACCTGTATTGCCAAATTTACAAAATTATGTAAAACATATTTTAAAAATGATGCTGCTAAATGTCACTAATTGTACTGAAATGATGACTGCCATTGTCCCGTTTCCAGCTCTCCAGAGCTGATAATTCAGCCTCCGAAGTGTGACCTCAGACCATAATTGTAAAATCTGTTGTGTTACTGCCGTACTCATGATAACACAGTTGTTGTATTAAAGCATCATGCGGCACCGGGAGCGGATGACTGAAGTTCACCATGGGGCCCAATACAAAACTATAGTTATAACTAAAATATATTACCTAGTTATAGTTAGGACCACGTTTCCATAGGAAAAGCATTTTTTGATGTGCTTATAACTTTGGCGTCATTTGACGAATCTTTGCGAAATTTTCCAAAAAGTTCCTCTTTTCAGGTCAGCTCCTATCCTGAAAGTTTGGAAGGGATTCGTCAAGGGGGGGTTAAGAAAAAAGGGGGGTCCCAAAACGTGTTTTCTCCATGCAATTTCCACAGGAAACTTTAGACAAGGCTACAGGTCAAACTGCTGAACGGAATTACGCCAAATTTGGCAGGGAGAAAGGTCTTGGTCCAGAAAGCACGCTTTGTTTAAATGGGGTAAATCCGCTCAGTAGTTTTTGAGAAATATCAAATTGTCCGGATATCGATATTTGAGAATTCTGACATCTGATTGGCTGAGGCGTTACGAGCACGAGCTTGCGGCTCATTGGCTGCGAACTGTTGAAACTAGGAAGTGTTGGCAGCCATTTTGTGATTCAGTACGTCAGCTCACATCTCTCCCTCTACAAGGAATTGGGTCCGTAGTTCTACCTCTGCAAGGCAACACTAAAAATAGATACCCCTTTCACGGTCCCTCTCCCCACATCACCAGCTCGCGGCTATGCCTTTAGAAGCCAGTCCGTCGGCTCACAGCAACGACCCGATGGGAATTAAGATGTGGAGGGAAATATGAAACGGCATCCACTAAGGAACTACAACTACCAAGATTCATAGCAAACACACGCCCAGTGGGGCGGGACTGAGACCTTCAAATATCACCTGCGGACAATTATGCATGTTTCCTCATTCCCCCAGAAGCGCCAAGCCGGTGAACAAGGAATAGTCTTCTGAAACGCGTATGGGAATAACGGCGCAAGACTACGCTGTGAGGACTCGTGCCAAACTGCTGCTGCCTCCCAAATAAATAAGGTGAAAACTTAACGTTGCGTGAGGTGTCTTCAATCGTGAGCGATCTTCATATGGAATGTGTTGTGGCCTGCTCTGGTCACGAAGACAACCCCACTGCCTGCTGAGCAGTTCCATGTGCCATTATCCCAGGCACGAAAATGGAGCAACGTACCTGTTTGGTGTGGCGTCACTAAGCAGCAGGCTGGACGTGACCGAAACAACGACCCGATGGGAATTAAGATGTGGAGGGAAATATGAAACGGCATCCACTAAGGAACTACAACTACCAAGATTCATAGCAAACACACGCCCAGTGGGGCGGGACTGAGACCTTCAAATATCACCTGCGGACAATTATGCATGTTTCCTCATTCCCCCAGAAGTGCCAAGCCGGTGAACAAGGAATAGTCTTCTGAAACGCGTATGGCAATAACGGCGCAAGACTACGCTGTGAGGACTCGTGCCAAACTGCTGCTGCCTGCCAAATAAATAAGGTGAAAACTTAACGTTAGCGTCAGGTGTCTTCAATCGTGAGCGTATCTTCATATGGAATATATATATATATATATATATATTCACTGAAAAACCATAGGTTTTAGGGACAGTTATAGGTACTTGGACATTGCACTCGTACAAAACCCGTGAAATTCCCCCGTTATAGTTAGTTCAGCTAACTATAACTCGCGCCCCCGCAATGCACTGGTGATGACGTCACATATTACATCACTCATGACATGGTCAGTGACATCACTGATGACATCACTGATGACATCTCAAATGACATCACTGATGACATCATCCAGTGACTGTGTGTTTCTGTAAAGTTTAAATATTTTTAATATATATAGGAAAAGACGTATTGAAGAATGAGTGGGTGTGTAAGTGTCTGTATGGATGATTTAGTAGGTGCGTGACTGACTCTATAAGTGAGTGATTTAACGTATCTTACTGAATGCATGGGTTAGTGACTAAACTGGGTGAATGTCTGTATCCGTCTGTCTGTTGCTGTGTAAGTGGCTGCATGTGTTTGTGAATAGCTAAATGAGTGTCTATATGAGTTATTGAATGCTTGTCTGAGTATCTGTATGGGTGCCTGAGTGTTTGTGTGGGAGGGGTGTGTGCAACTCTGTGCATAGATGTGTGAGTGGGTGATTCACTGGGTGGATGGTTTCAAGAGTGCATCTGTGATAGACTGTATGGGTGGGTAAGTGTGTGTAAGAGTGTGTTAGTGAGTGAATGTATGTCCCAGTGGTACATGTGTGAGTAACTACATATGTGAAAGGCAGTATATATGTGTGTTGGAGTATATAAATAGCTATAAGCAAGAGTGAGTGATTGTGATAGTGGCTGTATGGATGAGTGTGTGCTTGTATCAGTGATTGTATAAGAGCGTAACAATGTGCTACTATTTGTATGAGTAAGTGAGCTGGTGTGTGTATAACTGTATAGGTGAGTAAATGGCAGTGTGTTTAATTATTTGCATGACTGACTAGGTGTCTGAGTATCTCTATGGATGAGTGGCGTTGTTTGAGTGTCTATATAGGAGTAAGAGTGCATATGATAGTCCTGTACTGAGTGACCATTAGTATGAGTGACTGTACGGGTGAGTGAGTGGATGTGTGTGTGTAGACCTAAGAATCAGTGAGTGGGTATGTAGTTATTGGTGTTGGAGTGTCTATGGTTTTGCGAATGGCAGTCTGTAATTTAGAGTGGGTGTATCAAAGATTATATTAGGGTGTGAGGAGGTGCATCAGATTATCACGTGGATGATGTCATCAGTGATGTCATTTGAGATGTCATCAGTGATGTCATCAGTGATGTCACTGACCATGTCATGAGTGATGTAATATGTGACGTCATCAGCAGTGCATTGTAGGGCGCGAGTTATAGTTAGCTGAACTAACTATAACGGGGAATTTCACGGGTTTTGTACGAGTGCAATGTCCAAGTAACTATAACTGTCCCTAAAACCTATGGTTTTTTCAGTGAATTTCAAAGGTTTTTTAAATGCTAATTTGTAACTATAACGGGTCTGAAACCTATGGTTTTTTCAGTGAATTTCAAAGGTTTTTTAAATGCTAATTTCTAACTATAACGTGAATGAAACCTACGGTTTTTTCAGTGAATTTCAAAGGTTTTGTAAATGACAATTTTTAAATGTATTAATTGTTATATTAATTTTTTTCATACTGATTTACTACATTTTTAGAAACAATTTTTTTTACAGATTTTATTTTTTAAATTACATTGTAATTACATTATACATTACATTACAAAAAATACTTTCTCAGAATGAATTACTTTAGCTTAAATACTTTGCACATAGGCAATAGACTTTTAAGTACAGTAGTTACAGTTGTTGCAATGGGCAACACATTTTCAAACACAATGCAACATTCAGCTCAATGTGAATTTCTAGTTAAATGCAATTAGTTACTTTATGGATTACTTTTTCTAACCACAGGACTGGATCCTAGATTCAGTCCTGGTACATCTCCTGTAAACAGTTGAGTAAAAGCGTTTTGGTTACAGTCGTGATTTTTAAGGAATATTATTGTATTTTAAAAGTTGACACCTAGAAACTTTTTCTCATAGAATCACCAATGTTATCCTATGGAAGGAAATTCACTTAGCAGGTAAAAACTGTTATCGTTACTTTTTCTTACTCAGTGTTGGATCCTGGATCCAGCACTGGTGCATCTCCTGTAAACAGTTGAAAGAATGCGTTTAAGTCATACAGGTGATTTTTAAGGAATATTTGTAGTTTGTAAAAATCAACACTTTGAAACTTTTTGCTGAAAACCAGACAATGGATTCCTATGGAAGAAAATATAAGTTACTGGTAAGTACGGTTAAAATTACTTTTCAGGATTAGTACTGGGCTGAAAGATGCAGCACTGAGGTCTCTCCTGATAACAGGTAAGTAAATCGGAATTCGTATTTCGGCTGATTTTAGAGGAATATTTTAAAGTTCCAAAACTCCACACTTAGAAGAATTTCCAAGTGAAACTAGTCAATGTTAGCCTATGGAAGGAAATTCAAGTTACTGGTAAGTACGGTTAAAATTACTTTTCAGGACCAGTACTGGGCTGAAAGATACAGCACTGAGGTCTCTCCTTATAACAGGTGAGTAAATCGGAATTCGTATTTCGGCTGATTTTAGAGGAATATTTGTATGTTTCAAAAATCAACACTTAGAAACTTTTTCAGCAAAAAGCAGGCAATGATATCCTATGGAAGGAAATTCAAGTTACTGGTAAGTACGGTTAAAATTACTTTTGAGGATCAGTACTGGGCTGAAAGATGCAGCACTGAGGTCTCTCCTGATAACAGGTGAGTAAATCGGAATTCGTATTTCGGCTGATTTTAGAGGAATATTTTAAAGTTCCAAAACTCCACACTTAGAAGAATTTCCAAGTGAAACCAGTCAATGTTAGCCTATGAAGGAAATTCAAGTTACCGGTAAGTACGGTTAAAATTACTTTTCAGGACCAGTACTGGGCTGAAAGATGCAGCACTGAGGTCTCTCCTGATAACAGGTGAGTAAATCGGAATTCGTATTTCGGCTGATTTTAGAGGAATATTTTAAAGTTCCAAAACTCCACACTTAGAAGAATTTCCAAGTGAAACCAGTCAATGTTAGCCTATGGAAGGAAATTCAAGTTACTGGTAAGTACGGTTAAAATTACTTTTCAGGGTCAGTGCTGGGCTAAAAGATGCAGCACTGGGTTCTCTCCTGATAACAGGTGAGTAAATTGGAATTCGTACTTTGGTTGATTTTAGAGGAATATTATAAAGTTCCAAAACTCCACACTTAGAAGAATTTCCAAGTGAAACCAGTCAATGTTAGCCTATGAAGGAAATTCAAGTTACCGGTAAATACGGTTAAAATTACTTTTCAGGACCAGTACTGGGCTGAAAGATGCAGCACTGAGGTCTCTCCTGATAACAGGTGAGTAAATCAGAATTCGGATTTCGGCTGATTTTAGAGGAATATTTGTATGTTTCAAAAATCAACACTTAGAAACTTTTTCAGCAAAAAGCAGTCAATGATATCCTATGGAAGGAAATTCAAGTTACTGGTAAGTACGGTTAAAATTACTTTTGAGGATCAGTACTGGGCTGAAAGATGCAGCACTGAGGTCTCTCCTGATAACAGGTGAGTAAATCGGAATTCGTATTTCGGCTGATTTTAGAGGAATATTTTAAAGTTCCAAAACTCCACACTTAGAAGAATTTCCAAGTGAAACCAGTCAATGTTAGCCTATGAAGGAAATTCAAGCTACCGGTAAGTACGGTTAAAATTACTTTTCAGGACCAGTACTGGGCTGAAAGATGCAGCACTGAGGTCTCTCCTGATAACAGGTGAGTAAATCGGAATTCGTATTTCGGCTGATTTTAGAGGAATATTTTAAAGTTCCAAAACTCCACACTTAGAAGAATTTCCAAGTGAAACCAGTCAATGTTAGCCTATGGAAGGAAATTCAAGTTACTGGTAAGTACGGTTAAAATTACTTTTCAGGACCAGTACTGGGCTGAAAGATACAGCACTGAGGTCTCTCCTGATAACAGGTGAGTAAATCGGAATTCGTATTTCGGATGATTTTAGAAGAATATTTGCACAATGGTGAAGGGAGGGGGCGGGGCCTGAGGTGACATCTGTGCAAACGCGCCCCGTGGCGCGTTTTAAGTTGGGGGATTAAGTCCCCTTGAATTGTGAAACAGTGTTTTTTTATATGCACCTACGCGCAACCACTGTGACGTCATATTGTGCAAAGCATCCATTCTGTACGAATCTCTCCCCCCGCTGTTTGTTTGTCACATTTCGCCGTAGGGCGTGACAAGGGCCGTTCCCTCGTCAGATAAGCAGACAATCATCCGGACAGGAACCCACACCCTCCACTCCCTTGCGGTTAAACTGATTGTGAGAAAGAGCCTTGAGGCACTGCAAGCAAACAAGGAGGGTGGGGGCGGTATTGCTCAACGACATTCCGATCTCGCAACCTCACGCGACCTCCTGCACGAACACCCTCACGTTATCTGTTAGTTTTGGCGTTTTTTCTGCTTACTGAGCTAATCAATGTGCATGTGACCAGAAATGTATAAATACTGCTTGTGTTGAATAAAGAGTCAGACCACTCCCTAACCCGCTGGGTGACGGAGCTCTCCCCTAACTCGAGTTATTGAATAAAGATACCACATTTATACTTGGAACCACGGACTCCGACTCCTTCCTTATTTTAATATTGATAGAGAAATTCTGCTCATGTAAAGGTAAATTACTTGTTTACCACATTTTCTGGCGCCCGAACAGGGACGTTCTAGACTCCCCACGCACCGGCGATGTAAGAACGGTGTTTCCCCTCTCTCCACCCACGACGGACTTCCCAAGTGCACTCAGACGGGAACTTCCCGCTTGAATTCCCTCAGGGAGGAGGGAGAGGACACTGAAGTCGGCATCCACACGAGGTGGTGAGGAGACAACGAACGTCCTATCAACCCGAAGGCCCGCACCGAAGGGTTCCGAGTCCGAGGTTCTGAGTCCCACCTTCCCGCGCAGCGTCAAGTATTCTGGAACAGGCCTTCATGATTCTGCCTTCTCGGTGAGTACTAACGAGGAAGCATAAAGACGCACTGATTTTGAGTACGGTAGAGATTAGTATTTAATGATGCCATTATTTTCAAAATTTCGTAAGGTAACAACCAAAAAGGCGCTCCTGGAGCGGGAGGTCCCTGTCCCGCCCCGAGATACGCCCGCATGGATTATGTATAATAAACACGGACTAGGAGCCGTTCTGTATTGTGAATTATGGACAGATTATACGAAGGAATTAGAGCCTAGGTTTAGATGGCCGGAAACAGGGATTTTTGACATGGAATGTGTGATGAAAGTTGAAGAACAGTTGTGGTCAAAGAGAGCACGCCAGTCGCAACTGGATGCTATTGAATATTGGAGGAAGGAGACACACAGGAGAACAGAGAAGGAACATAGAATGTCGGAAAAGAATAGGGACAAGTCAGAGAAGGTGAGAGAGGAAAAGAGAGGAGAAGAGGGTAGAAGTATAGAACAAGAAAGGGAAGACAGAAAACAGAAAGGAATAGAAACCGGACTGTACCCGGTTCTCCCGAAACAAATAGGTGAACATAAAGTTCAGGAAGCTAACCGCACCCCTCTCCCCAACAACCCCCCTTAGATGTGGTATTACACTATACACTAGATACACCACCTCCCTATAATACCGACACACCTAGAGCACAGCCGCCCGACCCGCTTGTACCTGTAATACCACCACCCCAACCCCCGCAGACCCAGAACATCCCCCGGATCAAGGAGCAACCGGGGAGGAACACCGCCCAATCCTATCGACCTTTACCCCACCTGTCCCTATGACGCCCAACCTGAGCAACGCGATGATTTACAATTAATGATGAAGATACTTTGGGATATGATCGGGGACTGGCTACCGGTGAAGAAGTATATGAGCACAGTGGTGGAATTTATACAAACAGGCAAACGTCCAAAAGCGGTGGACACACTGGTGTTAGGACAGCCAGCCCAGAGACGGGCACACCTCTTGTTATTTATGGCCATATGTTTTATTCGAGAATTCAGGAGCCAACGAAAAGATGAGAGGTCCCAACAGCTGGGCAACCTGGGCTTCATCCTGGACTCCTCCCTGTCGATGACCAGACAAGTCAACGCAGTCTCATCTTCGTGCTTCAACACCCTGCGCATGCTCCGCAAGATCTTCAGATGGATCCCCACTGAAACCAGGAAAACCGTCACCCAGGCACTCGTCACCAGCCGACTGGACTATGGGAACACCCTCTACGCCGGAACCACAGCCAAACTTCAAAAAGACTCCAGCGCATCCAGAACGCCTCCGCACGACTCATCCTGGACATCCCCCGACACAGCCACATCACCGGACACCTGAAAGACCTGCACTGGCTCCCCGTCAGCAAGAGAATCACGTTCAGACTCTCGCCCACGCACACAAGGCCCTCCACGACCTGGGCCCAAAGTACCTCAACGACCGCATGACCTTCTACACACCCACCCGCCAGCTACGATCAACCAGCCACACCCTCGCCACCGTACCACGCATCCGCAGAGCCACCGCCGGAGGAAGATCCTTCTCCTACCTGGCAGCCAAGACCTGGAACTCCCTCCCCACTCACCTTCGGCGAACCCAGGACCATCTCTCCTTCAGGAAACAGCTCAAGACCTGGCTGTTCGAGCAGTAACTTACCCCCTCCCCCAGCGCCTTGAGACCCTCCCGGGTGAGTAGCGCGCTCTATAAATGCCGTGATTGATTGATTGATTGATTGAACAGCTCAATACAATTTTGGGCTTGGTACAACAGGCCGAAAACCTAAAAAAGTGTACATTAACAGAAATAAAGAAAGAAACTATAGAATTTGTAGAAATGGTACGGGAAGCTTGGAACACATCCAGGGTGGATAGTGAGGAAAAAGCGCAGAGTGCTGAAGAATCCGATGATTCACAGAAAACAGTAGAATACGCAAAAAAGGTGCAGAAGAAGAAAACGAGTGAATGTGTAGTGAAATCAGGTTCATTGATTAAACGTCAACCTACAGACTGTAACCCTTTACATCTGCAAAGTTTCCACGAACCTGTTTCTAGTAATGAACTGTTTGAGCAAACAGAGAGAGCATTAGAAATTTTGGAATATGAACCACCTCTTGATCAGGAGGAACAGGAAATAGCTAGGAATGCAACACTCTGGGTATCGCAGTATAAAATTTATGACAATGATTTGATCGCTCAGTTATATTCAGCTCTCCCTGTACCTATGAGACGATTAGCAGGCCTGTACATGGTTCAACATCTTATAACACTCCATACCACGTATTTGAATAATAGTCCTAAATTATACGACTTCTTGCACGATTGCTCGAATGTCAAGTATCATATTTCCCCTGATTCATTTTTAAACACATTTTTGGGATATCGGCAGCAATATCAAGACCAGATCCAAAGACTAAAATTAGGAACGACATCACCCAGTGTTAATATGCCCTTACGGGAGGTGCACCCTAGGGTTCTAGCCGATGGCGGGATAACCAGGACCTTCATCTACGTTCCCCTAACAAAGCAAGATTTAATGCAGATGAAGAACTTGGTGCCGCACCATTCAAGGGATCCCGCAGGTTTCTATAGGGAACTAAGAGGGGTTATGACTATGGGCCAGTATACATTGGGAGATTTACAGATCATGCTGAGGACACTATTGCCAACTGGAATATACGAGAAGTTAACAGAGAAAGATTGGGAGTTGGAGGGCGGCGAACGGATTGTATGGGCCACCCTACGTACAGCGGAAGATGGACGCGGCCCGGGAGGGGATTTGACTGATGAGTTAAAGGCGCTCCCTGGCCAAATCCTTAAAGTACTACCTCAGTTGTTAACAGTTAAAAGAGAGGACTGGGACGCCATTTCGGCATGTAAGCAGAAAGTAGGGGAGGATGTAGGGGATTATTATGGCAGGCTAGAACGATGTTTTGAGGTCAATAGTGGTCTGACCCCCAAAAGTGAGGCTTATCCTCACCTATTTGTTTCCAAATTAGTGGACAATTGTTTGTCGGACCTCCATGATCGGATCACTAGAGTAGAAAGTTCTTGGCAAGCCCAAACCCCTTCCCAAGTGTTGCAAACATTACAATATCATCAAAATAGGTTGAGAGAAGAAAATGAGAAGGAAATAAAGAAAGTAAAGGATCTTAAAATGAAAGTCCTGATAGCACAATCAAACGCCCCACCTCAGCATAAACAATCAATACAGAAACAGTCCCAGCAATCCGGTCCCCGAGACACGACATGTAATTATTGCAGAAAGCCAGGACATTTCGTAAAGATTTACAAGGTAATGTTACATGCCCAGTTTTACAGCACAATGTAGCAACCGGAAAAACAATACTGCGACCCCATGTCCCGAGACCTAGGCAGGACGGACCCCAGACGACAGCAAACACTGCCCAAATGTACGTAGGGGAAGACTATGCAGAATACCCTGACTTTGATTGACGGGACCCAGAGAGGAAAGAGGATAAATTGCCCCTTATCCCTGTACAGGTAGACCAAGCTGGACCTTATGTACATGCTCGCCTCTTGGGTAAAGACAGGAAGTTTCTAATCGATACAGGGGCAAATAAAACGACTATAGATCACAGCCAACTCCCGAACGCACCGATTGGGGAACAGAGAAATGTGTCTACGGGATTTTCGGGACAACCCAATATCAGCCTCATGTCCAAACCCCTTGATCTGGAAGTAGGGACATTAACGACCACCACTGATTTGCTATTAACAGATCAGTGTCCTGAAAATTTATTAGGCATAAGGCAATTAAAAGAATTAGGAGCAGTTATTGTGTGCTCCCCCACAGATGTCCGATTTTTGTCCGAGATTTTAAAGGCCACTACACGAACAGAGAACTGGACCACCGGCTAGCTGAAATACCACCTGGGTTATGGGCCACGGAGGCCACATCAGTGGGAAGAATGGACATTTCACCATACAAAGTGCATGTACGACCCAATGCTATATTACCACGGGTCAGACAATATAAATTACCCATCGCCGCCGAAAACGCACTGATGGCCATTATCCAAGACCTCATTCAATCCGGTGTGGTTAAGGAAATGGACTCAAATATCTGCAATTCTCCCGTTCTTCCAGTTCACAAAAGAACGAGCCCAGACTCTCCACCAGTCTATAGATTAGTGGTTGATCTTCGAGAACTTAACAAATGTGTCATTCCCCAACACCCTGTGGTGCCGGATATTTCGGTACTGCTGACAGCCATAGATTGTTTGGCCACCCATTTTACCGTTATTGATTTAAAAACGCTTTCTTTAGCATCCCCATACACCCTGACAGTCAATTTCTTTTTGGCTTCTCCCTTCAAGGCCGAAGCTTCCAATTCACAAGAGCACCTCAAGGTTTTACAGAAAGCCCAAGTATCTATAGTCAAGCCCTTAAAAGACAGTTAGATTCAATTGAAATGCCAGAGGCAACGGCCCTGTTACAATATGTTGATGACATACTAATCACTGCTCGATCGGACGCAGAATGCGTCAAAGCATCTCTAGTGGTTTTACATTTTTTAGCAGAGAATGGTCACAAGGTCTCACCCAATAAATTGCAATTTTGTTTAAAGCAAGTGACCTATTTAGGACACTTGCTTTCAAAGGAGGGAAGGCAGCTAACACCAGAACGTATATCACTAATACAGAACATGCCACGACCCACAACACAGAGAGAAGTGCGTGCATTTGTAGGTTTAACATCCTATTGCAGACAGTGGATTCCCCAATTTGCACTTATTTCTAAACCACTGGTGCAGCTCACGACCCTAGAAGCAGGCCTCCAACATCAACTTCCCTGGACAGATGAACATACAGTTGCTTTTTCAAGCTCTTAAGCAGGCTTTATGTCAAGCACCAGTCTTAGCAACACCTGATTACACCAAGGATTTTACCCTTTTTGTAACAGAAGCATCAGGTACAGCTCTGTCTGTCCTCACACAAAAACAGGCAGACAAACACAGGCCTTGTGCATTCTTCTCTAGCACACTTGATCCAGTGGCTCGGGCCTTGCCAGCCTGCCTAAAAGCAGTTGCAGCAACAGCACAGGCAATACGACAAAGTGATTCAATAGTTATGGGCCATCACCTCCAAGTACAGGTGCCACATACGGTAGAACTATTGTTAAACAGAACACAGACACAACACTTGACGGTGGCCAGACTATCAGGATATGAACTAACACTCTTTCAGCCTCACATCAAAATACATAGGTGTAATGTATTGAATCCAGCCACACTATTGCCTATGTATGGAGAAACACCACTGAACCAGGAAAGTCATGATTGCATCAAAATTACCGAAGAGGTAACAAAACCAAGAATAGACTTAAAGGATGTACCTCTGAGAGATGCAGACTTGACTCTCTTCGTAGATGGTTCATGCATGAGGTTGGAAACAGGGGAATTAGCGGCTGCCTATGCAGTCACAACTGACAGCATTGTTTTAGAGACATGGAGAATTTTTGTGTTATCAGCCCAAGCTGCAGAACTTATAGCATTGACCAAAGCTTGTATATTGGCCAAAGGAAGGAAAGTTAACATCTACACTGATTCACAATACGCATTTGGGGTTGTACATAATTTCGAACACTATGGAAGGAACGGGGTTCATGACATCACATGGGTCCAGAATATTGCATGCAGACTTAATTCTTGGATTGTTAGAAGCGCTCCAGAAACCAGAGAGGGTGGCAATAATCAAGTGCAAAGCACACACTAGAGGTACGGACGAAGTCTCAAGGGGAAATGCATTTGCAGACCAGACAGCTAAAGACACTGCAAAAACGGGACTGCAGGACACATATGAAAACAGAACACATAGACCAGTTATTGTGTGCACAGTCAGAGATCAAGTCCAAGATGTACATAATATACAGAGCCATGCTACCCAAGATGAACTAGACACATGGAAAAAGGAGGGAGGGGTATACACAGACCAGGGCTGGATGACAGCTACTCAAGCTGTATGGTATTTACCGAATGCCATGGTTCAAGTGATAATAGAGACATTACATGGCCCGGCACATTTGGGTGAAAAAGCTATGCTAGACAATATAAAAGACATATGGACAAATCCTCATCTACGAACAGCAGCCAAACAACGAGTACAGACCTGTATGATATGTTGCCAGTACAACATTGGAAAGGGAGCAACAGTAGGGCAGGGAGGATTCCATCCGCCTGAGCATCCTTTCAAGTAATCCAGATGGATTATATACAGATGGACCGGTGCAAGGGGTATAAGTATGTCCTAGTGGTAGTCTGCACTCTGACAAGATGGACAGAAGCCTACCCCGTACCAGATTATACAGCAGTTACAAATGCCAAACAATTGATCAAGGAGTACTTCCCCAGATATGGTCTGCCCCGGTAATTTATTCAGACAACGGTCAGCCATTCGCTTCGGAACTAATGAAACACATTTCCCTCCTGTTGGGTTATCAATGGAAATTCCATTGTGTCAGACACCCGGAGGCGGCTGGATTAGTAGAGAGACACAACCAAACATTGAAAGGAAAGATGGCAAAAATTAGTGCTGAGAAAAGTGTCGACTGGCTTACAGCACTCCCAGTCGCTCTATTTTTTATGAGGATGATCCCTCACTCACGGATTGGATTATCACCATGGTGTTTGGTAGGCCTCCTAACATTTGGGGCATGCCGAGAACGAAAAGCATAACTGATGTACCTGAAATAGTCTTGACTGATTATCTGGCTTCCTTGATGTCGGCACTACGCTCTTGTCGTTCACAGGTAGCAGCTGCATTTCCCGACAACACCACTCCCAAAAGTCACGGCATCGCCCCTGGGGACTGGGTGTTCATTCGGAATTTTGACAGAACCAGCTCCCAGGAACCGAGGTGGAAGGAGCCTAAGCTCGTGTTGCTGACTACAAGAACAGCTATCAAGGTGGAAGGACGTAAAGGATGGTTACATGCAAGCCATTGTAAGAAACTACATGATCCCAGTATTCATCAGTGGACCAGAAATAATAAAGACAAAGGACAACCTGATCCATTGACATTGACACTACCACAGGAGCAGACTGCGGTTCAAGAGTATAAATCCAAGCTTAGATCTGCTGTACGCCCTGTGGTCAATTAAGTCCACTGGCCCTGTCCAGTGGTGAAGCGGCCACAATGGCGGAGGTAGACCTAAGACAGATACTGGATAAGAGACAGAAATTGAAGGAGAAGTACAAGCAGAAATTATGTACAGAACGATGTCTTTGCCTCATCATAATAATATTGTTTTTATTAAGCATGGCTCTTATTGGATGGGTGTTACATATTGCTTTTCCCCGCACCATCAGTACGGTAGTCAAGAACGATCACGCATACGATAAGCTCCCTCCCCATGTAGAAGATCGCAGGAAAGAATTTTATAATAACACTTTCATTTCCGTCCTACACAAGTATCAGGAAGCAGAGAATAAAAGTAACTGTTGGGTGTGTGGCCTGATGCCACACTCTGCCCACAAGGGAATACCTTTTCTCCCATTGCCTTTGTCGACCCATGCGTCCTGCCTAACATGGAGGACGGTGTTAGAAACTGAACAATTGGCAAGCCGGATGAATGCTAGCATTCTGTCCATTTTTATCGACCAAGTCTACAGGAATCGTACAGGAAACAGTATAAACCCTTTTTGTTTCCAGCGTAATAATGATATTACAATATTTAACTACACAACACATGAAAGAGAAGAGGTAGGCTATATTAGTGGGAACGGCAAAATGATTTATAAAATGTCCGAGAGGGTCCGCAGACAAGGACGGCCCCCTGATATATGGGTAGTACCGAGGAGGGACACCTCTGTATGCAGGGTGTGGGGACGAAGAAGGTTGGACGTAGCAAGTGCAAGATAAAACGCCAACTTAATACCACTTCAGCACCTCGCCTCACCGCACTCCAGAATATGTATTTTGTCTGTGTAGACAAAGCCTATGTGTGGCTGCCTGCAAGTTGGTCTGGTGTCTGTTACATGTCCTTTCTGTTACCTCCAACATACACCGCTCCATCAGACTATCACGTAACAGAACCTCTGTCAGTAGACCATCATCGGAAAAGGAGAGGAGTTGTAAGTGCGGAAGATACTGCAGGGCAGGAAGCTGGAGATTTCTTTAAGGGATTCGTTCCTGGTGGGGCCCCATGATTAATAGCCGGAACTTACGCCAACTGACCAGAGTGGTAAGAGGTGCCATAGACGAAACAGCAGGAGCCCTGGCCAACATCACCGCAGAGCTTGCTGCGGATCGCCTTCTGACGCTTCAGAACCGTATGGTTCTTGACGTTATCCTCGCAGATCGAGGGGCGTATGCAAATTGATCGGTTCCAGCTGCTGTGTTTTCATCCCAGATAACGCACCTTCCGTATATGAGGCTATTACCAAACTCCACAGGTATTCTTCTAACTTACAGCAAGAGAGTGGAGACTGGTCTCTACTTGGTTGGTTTGGCACTCTGTTCGCATCATGGGGCTGGAAAATATTGACAATACTCGGAGTGGTATTGGCCGTTATATTCAGCTGTTGCCTTTGTCTCCAGTGTGGCCCGGCCCTATGTGGCTTGTGTGCTACTTCCTGCCTGCCTAAGCCTTACTCCCAGAAGTATGAAAACTCGCAGATCATGCTCCAAAGTTGTGTGGAAGGTCTGATGCACATTGAAGTAGATTGAGTGGTTGCACTATGGTGCAAGGAGGGAATGTGAAACAGTGTTTTTTTATATGCACCTACGCGCAACCACTGTGATGTCATATTGTGCAAAGCATCCATTCTGTACGAATCTCTCCCCCCGCTGTTTGTTTGTCACATTTCGCCGTAGGGCGTGACAAGGGCCGTTCCCCTCGTCAGATAAGCAGACAATCATCCGGACAGGAACCCACACCCTCCACTCCCTTGCGGTTAAACTGATTGTGAGAAAGAGCCTTGAGGCACTGCAAGCAAACAAGGAGGGTGGGGGCGGTATTGCTCAACGACATTCCGATCTCGCAACCTCACGCGACCTCCTGCACGTACACCCTCACGTTATCTGTTAGTTTTGGCGTTTTTTCTGCTTACTGAGCTAATCAATGTGCATGTGACCAGAAATGTATAAATACTGCTTGTGTTGAATAAAGAGTCAGACCACTCCCTAACCCGCTGGGTGACGGAGCTCTCCCCTAACTCGAGTTATTGAATAAAGATACCACATTTATACTTGGAACCACGGACTCCGACTCCTTCCTTATTTTAATATTGATAGAGAAATTCTGCTCATGTAAAGGTAAATTACTTGTTTACCACAGAATCCTGAGGGTCCCTAGGGGCCAACTAGCCCACCAGGAACCTCCAATATGCGCCAGGGGGCTGCGTTGCAGAGACGTGTAGAGATGCCACACCCCTTTTTACACCTCTCTGCAACGCAGCTCTGTGGCGCTTTCTGGATGTACCTGTTGGGCTAGTTGGCCCCCAGGGACCCTCAGGATTGAAGGGGATTTAATTCCCCATCTTAAAACGCGCCACGGGGCCTGTTTGCACACATGTCACCTGAAGCCCCGCCCTCCCTTCACCACTGTGCAAACGCGCCCGTGGCGCGTTTTAAGCTGGGATTAAGTCCCTTGAATCCTGAGGGTCCCCGGAGTCCAACTAGCCCACCATATACCTCCAAAGTGCCACAGAGCTGCGTTGCAGAGAGGTGTAAAAGGGTGTGGCCTCTCTACACGTCTCTGCAACGCAGCCCCTGGCGCATATTGGAGGTTCCTGGTGGGCTAGTTGGCCCCAGGACCCCCAGTATTCAAGGGAATTGTCCTCCTCTGCAAACGCGCCAGGGGCGCGCTTGCAGAGTGGTGAAGGAAGGGGGCGGGGCCTCGCGGGCCTGATCGTTTATTTTTTATTTTTATTTTTGTCTCTGAAGGGGGCTGTGTGGCCCCCTTCCTTTTTCCTAGTTTTTGGGCCCTGGGGACCCCATCCCCCAGGGCCTTACCCCTTTTTAATTTAATTAAAAACGGGAAGGGGCCGCGTGGCCCCCTTCCCTGGGCCTGTATTGGCCCCGGGGACCCCATCCCCTGGGCATGGCCTTTTTTATTTTCTTGGGAGGGGGCTGCGTGGCCCTCTCCTCAGGCCATTTAAGGCCCCGGGACCCCATCCCCGGGGCCGGCCTTTCCATTTTTTTTTCTTTTTTGGGGAGGGGGCCGCGTGGCCCCCTCCTGGGCCACTACTTGCCCCGGGGACCCCATCCCCGGGCTGGCTCCTCTCCGTTGGGGACTGTGGGGGTCCCCAATCCCCCACAGTCCCGCCGGCTCCCACGTCCCTTGGGAGCCGGCATTGCTAGCTCCACATGGGGAGCAGCTGACATGCTGCTCCCCATGTGGAAAGCAATTGTCTTTGGATATTGAGCGAGAGCAGGTTTCCCTGCCTCTCTTCCAATATCCAAAGCAGTTTGCTATGGCAGGACGGGAGCCGCGAGGCTCCCGTCCTGCCATAGCAAACTACAGTGTCCCGGGGTAGGCACCCGGGACACTGCAGGAGCCGGCCCTGGGGGTGGCGGTCCCCAGGGCCATCAAGGGCTCCAGGAGGGGGCCGCGCGGCCCCCTCCCTACATCAGCACAGCCCCGGGAGGTGGTGGTCCCCGGAGCTTCGGGGTCCAAAACGGACCCCATTTTAATTTGTTAGTGCCCCGGGAGGTGGCGGTCTCGGGCGTGTGGGGGCTGGAGCCCCCACACAGGTTGTTCAATTAATAAAAAAGCCCCGGGAGGTGGTGGTCTCGGGGCTGCGGAGGGCTCAGAGCCCTCCCGCTCAGAGCCCTCCCGCACCATTTTTTAAAAAGCCCCGGGGTGGCGGTCCTCGGGCTTGGGGGCCCTTTGAGGCCCCCACACATAAAATTAAACCCCCACCATGCCCCCGGGACTTGGGCCACCCGGGCAAATACAATCGAGCGCGGAGACCGCGCTCGATTGTTTTTTCTGCAGGATTCGCGCACCCTGAGCGCATCCTGCCGATTTTTAAAAAAATCTTTTTTTTGCCCAGGGGTCCTTGTGGGACCCCTGAGCAAACCTAGGGGTCAGGGTGTTTCTACCCTGCTCCCTTTGTGCGCTTTGCGCACTTAGTTTCTGTCCCTCGGTTCTACCGAGGGACAAATGGCTGCCAACATTTCCTGAATCGGAATGTTGACAGCCAGCTGACAGCCAATTAACATGCAGCTCGTGATCGGGAGGGTACGCGGACCCTACTCGGCCATAGATATCACTATCTTTTTACTTTTGATTTTCTCAGCAACTACTGAACGGATTTACACCATTTACACCATTTAACAAAAAGGGTTCTTTCTGAACCAAGGACTACCTCTTTGCCAAATTTGGTGTAATTCCGTTCAGCAGTTCGGGCTGTAGCCGTGTCTAAAGTTTCCTATGGAAAAATGCATGGGGACCGGAGCGGGCCACAAAGTTTGAAAATTTCGCGAAGATACGTCAACCGGCAAGAGAGTTATTTCAAATAGAATGTCGCGGATTTCCTATGGATAATAGGTTGTAACTATAACTATCTACTGGCGACCGCCAGTAGATAATATATATATATATATATATGTATTCACTGAAAAACCATAGGTTTCAAGGACATTATAGTTAGTTGGACATTTCACTCGTATAAAACCAGAGAAATTCGGCCGTTGTAGTTAGTAGAGCTAACTATAACTCGCGCCCCGCAATGCACTGCTGATGACGTCACATATTACATCACACATGACATGCTCAGTGACATCACTGATGACATCATCCAGTGACTGAGTGTTTCTAAAAAGTTCAAAATTTTTATATCTATATATGCCAAGGTATATTGAAGAATGATTGGTTGTCTGAGAACTTGTATGGGTGCCTGAGTGTCTGTGTGGGTGGGGGGGTGTGTGACTCCCTGCATGGATGTGTGAGTGGGTGATTCACTGGCTGTATGCGTTTATGAGTGCGTGTGTTATGGAGTGTATGGTTGAATGAGTGTACGAATAGCTGTGTTGGTGAGTGAATGGATGTCTTAGTGGTATATGTGTAAGTAACTACATATGTGAAAGGCAGTATTTGTGAGTGTTGGAGTATATAAGTGAGTATATGTGACAGTGAGTGATTCTGACAGTGGTTGCATGGATAAGTGTGTGCTTATGTCAGTAATTGTTGAAGACAGTACGTATCTGTATGAATAAGTGTTGTGGTGTGTGTATAACTGTATAGGTGAGTAAATGGCAGTGTAATTAATACTTTAGGTGACTGACTAGGTTTTTGAGTAACTCTTAGGGTGAGTGGCAGTGTGTGAGTGTATATATGGGTGATTGAGTGGATATACCAGTGACTGCATTGATGAATGACTGCGTGTATGAGTGACTGTATGGGTTAGTGGGTGGATGTGTGTGTAGACGTATAAATCACTGAGCAGGTATGTACTAACTGCGATTGATCTGTCTATGGTTTCGATATTGGTAGTCTGTATTTTAGAGTGGGTGTATGAAAGGTTTTATTAGGGTGTGAGGAGGTTCATCAGATGATCACGTGGATGATGTCATCAGTGATGTCATTTGAGATGTCATCAGTGATGTCATCAGTGATGTCACTGAGCATGTCATGAGTGATGTAATATGTGACGACATCAGCAGTGCATTGCGGGGGCGCGAATTATAGTTAGCTCTACAAACTACAACGGCCGAATTTCTCTGGTTTTATACGAGTGAAATGTCCAACTAACTATAACGTCCTTGAAACCTATGGTTTTTTCAGTGAATTTCTATGGTTTTTTAAATGCTAATTTCCAACTATAACGTCCCTAAAACCTATGGTTTTTTCAGTGAATTTGTAAGGTTTTTTAAATGCTAATTTCTAACTATAACGTCCCTAAAACCTATGGTTTTTTCAGTGAATTTCAAAGGTTTTTTAAATGCTAATTTCTAACTATAACGTCCCTGAAACCTATGGTTTTTTCAGTGAATTTCTAAGGTTTTTTAAATGCTAATTTCTAACTATAACATAGCAGTCGTGTTTGCAAAGTGGTGGAGAAAGGTGAGCGTGGCCTCCGAACACCTCTTAGCAATCCCACTATGTGGGATTTACTGGAGGAAACAGGAGGGGTAGTTAGCCCCCAACGTCAACCTTGAGGGCCAACTACCCCTCTTATTACCTCCAGTAAGTCCCACACAACAGGATTGGTAACTTCTCATACCAGGCCACGCCCCCTTTCTCCACCACTCTGCAGACGCACCTCCTGGTGAGTTCTGGGTTGGGGAATTAAGTCCCCTTGAATCCTGAGGGTCCTTGGGGGTCAACTAGCCCACCTGGTACCTCCAGTAAGCGCCACAGAGCTGCATTGCAGAGAGGTGGTCTGAGGCCATGCCCCTTTTTACACCACTCTGCAAACGCGGCTCATGGCGCACTGCTGCTCGGAGGATGAAGTCCACTTCTGTCCTGAGGTCCTCAGGACACAAGAGGACCTCATCGCCCCACCAGCAGTGCACCAAGAGGCATGCTTGTTTCCGGTCCAGGGAAGACATGGCTTGGCAGTTCGGGCTGGACTGTTCCCATGAGGCACAGGGTCAGACTGATTTGCATATGGCCATGTCTGAACTGGGGTGGTGGAGTGAGCTAAAGAATGATGATGGATTAAACCCAGATCAGTTGACTGGGGGTGAGTGTTTGATTGGCTCAAGCGTTCCGTCCATCATCCCCTTTTGTATCGCTTTGTTCGCCCTAAGTTGGCGGGGGTATGCCCAGACGTGGGTCCCTTGCTCACTTTGCCACTGGATTCAAGCAAGCCTGGCTGATAATGGCTGGAATGCCAGAAACCGGTCCTAGGATGCTTGTTTCCGGTCCAGGGAAGACATGGCTTGGCAGTTCGGGCTGGACTGTTCCCATGAGGCACAGGGTCAGACTGATTTGCATATGGCCATGTCTGAACTGGGGTGGTGGAGTGAGCTAAAGAATGATGATGGATTAAACCTAGATCAGTTGACTGGGGGTGAGTGTTTGATTGGCTCAAGCTGCTCCGTCCATCATCCCCTTTGTATCGCTTTGTTCGCCCTAAGTTGGCGGGGGTATGCCCAGACGTGGGTCCCTTGCTCACTTTGCCACTGGATTCAAGCAAGCCTGGCTGATGACGGCTGGAATGCCAGAAACCGGTCCTAGGATGCTTGTTTCCGGTCCAGGGAAGACATGGCTTGGCAGTTCGGGCTGGACTGTTCCCATGAGGCACAGGGTCAGACTGATTTGCATATGGCCATGTCTGAACTGGGGTGGTGGAGTGAGCTAAAGAATGATGATGGATTAAACCCAGATCAGTTGACTGGGGGTGAGTGTTTGATTGGCTCAAGCGTTCCGTCCATCATCCCCTTTTGTATGCACAGTGTGGCAGGCACCAGGGGGTGCCCGCCACAGGATGCCCGATTTTCCACAGCCACCCCTTTCTACACTGGGAGCCTATGCATTCGGCCGGAACAAAGGCTCCCATTGAAGTCAATGGGAGTCCAACCAAATTGTATCTGGAAGCATCCGGATGCATCATACTCGGTCAGTTGGACTCTCCCGATGCGATTCGGTCGGAAACCATTCCCAAACCCATTCGGTTGGGAAGCTTTCCAACACGCATCAGAATCGGGCCCTATATGTTTACATCCCTAGTTTGAAATATTATCCACTCTGCCTTATGGGCAATAAAGTATTTAGTAAATATAGCAAAATTGACATGCTCGAGTGTAGCTCAAAAATGGTGAAAAATCAACAAACATAGTGATATTTGGATGAGATGAGTTAACATTACATGTGCTGCATTGGCCAAATTTAGAACAAACCCATGTCTGCAAATGCTCAGTAACTGTACATGTACACTCCCATACGACACCAAATCAAAAACAGAATGCACATCTGGTTTACATTTGAATAATTTAACAAAACACAGCTCCCACTATATAACATAAAGTGAAAACACATCTCTGCATGATAATGAAACATACACTCATGCTCATCATTCTCAGAATCCAACATACAACTCACACTGAAGAAATAAAGTGTGGACTATTCAGATGCTAGCTCATGCGACTCGGTCACCATATAAAGCACACACTCCACGGTGCCATAGCACCCAAATAAATATCTGTGCTTTATTGTGACACATAGGGGAAAACAAATGCTAGATACAAGTATTTCAATAATTATAGGTTGTACATTTCAGGCCACAGATAAAAAAATAATGCATAAAACAAAGTGCACTATGATACATATAACCACATGACTATGTTGTTTGATTGTATAGATTTCTCAAAAATTCTTTATTTAAGGTGTTAAAAGTGCTTATTATTATTCAGTATCAAAAATATATTTTTTTTGTTTGTTAGTTTTTTGATAGGTTATTGATTTACATATAAAACACACTATAACACATTCACATATCCATGAAAACCATGTACATAAACACATAAAATACACAGAGACAATCAATTGACTTCAATGTCGGTTGAACATATTAATAGAAAAAGGAGCAGATGAACTGTGGACAATTCGAAGGCTGGCGGTAGATGGAAGCTACGCGTGTTTCGGCTGAGGTGCCTTCATCAGGGGGACCGTCTCAACTTTCTCTGTGACAAAATATTCAATAGACATGGACTAAGAATACATGTGCACATTAATCTATTCGTAGCCTGAAATAGAAACTCTTTTGTTTACAGATGAGCAGTTCATGCTTCTAAACTTGATTAACTAATTGCTCAGTGCAAATTCTTCAAGGGAAAAAGATTGTATGTACAAATTTAAAAACCGTTTAGCGAATAAATGCACAATGCATACGATGCAATGTGACCAATATAGACACCCAACACCGTGATTACGCAATATAGTTCCTTATATCCAAAGAAAATAAAAGCATTATAGAGCAATGCACCTTAGTATCGCCTACTAGTGAGCCAAAAATCACTGATGGGGACTTGACCCCATATGATCTTAAAGGCTAAATACCAATGGGAAAATTTAGAGTTAGACACCCGTATATAGTGCGTGCTAGACTCAAATGGGAGCAAATCTAATAATTTACCTATTTTATATGCGTAAGATGTAGCTCTGGATGCTGAAAATAAGATCAATGTATCTAATGGTACTTGACCATTGGGCAAAACCTGTTTTGTTCAGATGATAGAGAGAGAATAAAATATAATAAGGTTCCGCCCAAAAACACGCCTGACATGCTATTTATGCGATTCTATCTGATCTTAGGGTAATAGGGGGTATGGGTTATCTGTGTAACAAGTAAGAGAGAAGTGTTACACCAATATGCACACTCTGGGGCATATTCTCAAGGACTCATCGCCGAGTTAGCAGCACTTTATCGCAGCCAAAGTGGCGATAGATTTATCGCCCTATTCACAAGCTGGTGCTAACAGCCGATATCGCCAGTATTCCTGTGATAGCAGCCACAAAAAACATCGCCATGGATGACACTGGCAACTAACGCTAATGAGATGCAGAGTAGGCGTTCCCGTGCAAAAAACCGCGACAACACCACTTCGCAAGATTCTCAACAACCAGCCAGATCGGCGATAAGATCACAAAACATGCGATAAGGCGCGTTAGCAGCAGGGAATTAACACCTGCTCTTTCCTGGTATTAAGTCAGACGATAACTTGCACCATAAATGTGAGCCCAACCCACAGCCACACCAGAAGAACAACAGATGCCATGGAGTTACTGATCATGCAGCCGGACACCCAAGAGGGCCACAACACCCACCGCCACCCCCCCAGGGTCCCCCCCCCCCCGGGGCCCTACCCCGGACAAAGATATTTCACATCAACTTTACGAAATCATGAACAAAACAATTCGCCTGATGTCGCACAAGTACAACAAATATCATTCATGTGTGGTCAGAAAAAGGAGAATCATTCATTCATCTTTGAATTTCCAAACAAATTATTTTATTCAAATTTAACTCAAAACAACTATTCGGAAGAGTCATGGCGGGTCTTCTCTGGACAATCTGTAAGACACAGCCTGCAAGACAAAATCCAAGATAAGAAGGTGTGTCATGCGCTCATCAAAGGACAGAGAGAGAGAGAAAGAGAGAGAGAAAGAAAGGGAGAGAGAGAGAGAGTGAAAGAGAGGGAGAGAGAGAGAAAGAGAGAGAAAGGGGGAGAGAGGGAGAAGGAGAGAGAGAGAGAAACAGAGGAAGAGAGAGAGAAACAGTGAAAGGAAGAGAGGGAGAAGGAGAGAGAGAGTAACAGAGGAAGAGAGAGAGACAGTGAAAGAAAGAGAGGGAGAGAGAGTGCCGACACTGCGGACCCAGGCCTCACTGCTCACCTGCTGCCACCGGTGTGTCTCCAACCACGTGCCGGTATACACTGCAGTCCACCAGGTCCCTTATCTGAAACAGAGTTCAGATTTATGAATGGCAGAGTTCATATCAGTGCACACGCCATCATCGCTTGGCCGCCCCTGCGCACACAGGCTGCTGCACCCCAGCCCCTCCCGCCGCCCAGCAGTGTTTGCCCGCCCCTGCGCACCCATACCTCACTGCTCACCTTCCGCCACCAGCGTGTCTCCAGGAGGGCCCACCACGTGCCGGTGGAAGCTCCAAGCCCGGGGCCCGCGACCTTGGCAGTCTCCACATCATGCAGCCCCGCCCGGTGGGCCACCAGGTCACACACGTGATTCTGGGTCTTGATTTCGCAATGGCAGAGATCATATCAGTGCACACGGCATCATCGCAGGCTGCACACCCGCTCAGCTCTATAGGTGCCACTAACTCTGTGAACCGCGAGGCAACGCCACGTGGCAGTAGGCCCGCGCTGCCTGCTGACTCAGGCCTACACTGCGGTCCAGCAGGGCTCACACAAACCCTTACCAGTCCGGACCGCCGGGACGGCACATCATCGCAGGCTGCACACCCGCTCAGCACCTAAGGTGCCCCTACCTCAGTGCACCGAAAGTCACCATCCCGTGGTGGTAGGCCCGTGCCGGCCGCAGTGTTTCTGGTGCCACCAACTCTGTGCAACGCAAGTCATGGACCCTTTCTGATTGAGTCTTGTGAAAAGCCAGGCGGACGCAGCCATGTCACCTCCGGCAGTGGGGAAGGACTGGGACACGTAGCGTCGTCGTCGTCCCCCCTTTATACGTATGCCGAGTGGGCTGGGTCGGCGTACGCCAGGCCAGTGTAGGGGTGTGAATAATTATCCCTGGGCTCTGGGCGTGGTTCATTTCTGGGCTGGCCAGGAAACCAACTGATGCGTGTGTCTCTGTTGCAGTGTCTGCGCCACACGGCCCGCAATCGACAATGTTGCAATGTTGCATGCACCCGGAGGGCGGCCGCGCACGAAGGGATTGTACAAGGAGCACAAGGCCGCTCGGGCTCTTGGCTCATGCATGTCAACTGTTGTGTGTGTATCGCTATTGGTGCACCATAATCCTAAGGCCTATCCTCAATTGCAGCGCGAAAGCCACATCACATTTCCAGAATGCAAGCAGTAGTCAGACTAACATTAGGGATGAAAGCTCCTTTGTCTCAATACATAAGGCGGAAGGACATCTGCACCTCCGACCTTGGTCTTGCATGCGGCAGGCACCCCCTGAGAGAGATACCATAGCAGATGATGACGACTCACACACTACGCACAGCGCTAATGATAGACCAACGTATCCACACCCCACACACACAAGTCCTTGCTCGAGGTACTCTTGCATGGAATGCCCTTGACACTTACGTACACAACAACCCATATGTCCAAACGTTGCACACACATACGACTCATTGCTCCGAGCTGTGGAATATATTCCACATAACTGCCGCAGGTCAGAAGAGTGCCGGTTCTACGAGAGCCACCAACGCAATGGGAGAACATCCCGGGCGCATACACAACGCCTGTCACGTGGAACTGTACTGTGACCGAATGCTGCCTGTTAGTGTCTGATGCATTGGTCTGCATGTTGTGGCCCTTGTCTTGCCCGTACTGACACGCACATGGCAATAAAGTCTACGCAACTTCACTAGTGTTCAACTGTGATGAGTGTTGATTGGAATGACAAATCGTGTGCCTCAATGAGCATTGTCCGTACACAGGGAGGGACTGACTGACGCATTTCACTTAGGGGTGAGTCCCTATTGCCAGCTCCACCTCTGTGAGCCAGACATAGTGGTTGGGATAGTTGCTGATATACCTGTGCTCTTACGTGTCTTCAGCAATGTGAGTATGGTGTCCATATTCTTGCCATGTGGATCAATGTGATCCATCACTACAGGCTGTGTCCACCCAGTTGAGTGTGAGTAGGTATGCGACGAGATGTTCTGTTGTCAAATGTGATGGGGGATACTACTTTAGGCCTGCCAACGACTTTGACATTTCATACCCAGCCCTATTTCTAACATTGAGTGGGGCAAAGTTGAGGAATTGCGCGATTGTTGTTTCAGAGCAATGAGGCCACAGCTAGTGCACACATTCCCAATAATCTCACTTCCTATGTGTGTCACGGTCAAACATGCGCATTGCTTTCATTTCCCAGGGTGTACCTTTTTGGGCAATCAATGTCCTTACATTCATCCATACTTTCATACTTGATCGATTATGGACATGACACATCTGTGTGAATTTGAATGATTTATTCACATTCGGTCGAGTGTCGGAGCTGGAGCAGTACATTGCCATGCAAACCCCACATTACATTGTAGCCCAGTGGAGGGCCAGCCAGAGTAATTTAGGGATTGATAAGTACATCCGAAGAAGAAGAGTACAGTCCGCAGTCTGATTGCTGTGTCATTGGTAAGCAAACAAAATATGGCAGTCCATGTCGAGGTCCAAGGTGAGTGTTGCAGAGTGTTTCGGGGACAGTGGGAGGTGTTGTTACAGGGCTTGATGCAGAGGGCAGAACCAAGCTGAAACAGGGCATATGGCGGAGAAGAATGCAACTGGCTCCTTCTTACTACAAAGGTGGAATCACCCGCATCTTCGTCCTCTATGTCATCTGTCTGACATGTGGGTGCTGATGTTTGGTCTGCAGCACTGTGTGCCACTGACACATCAGGGGCCGGAGATGTGTGTGTAGAAGTACCAGCAGCATTCATCAGCAACTGCCTTAGTGGCAGCAATGCGATGATGAGGATCTGCAGGGCATGGAAGATCCCAACAACTTTTCGCTGGTGTGCATCCATGGCAGCCATTCTTTCCGCATGCATCTGCTCCATGTTCTCCATTATCCTCAGCATCTGTGTCAACTCTCGGCTGACATCGCTGAGGCCACTCTGACTAGACAGTTGTTCTCCTCTCAGAGTCATGACTCCAGCGATGTCGGGCATGGATTGTTGGACATCATGGAGCGAACTGTGGGTGTCCGTTAGGGAGTGTAAGTGGTCCCTGAGTGGACTTAGACACCCACAGTCATCTAGTTTGGCTGCCATGAGGTCGAACCCCACCCGCACCTATTCAGCCACCTCCTTCTGGCAGTCTAACACATGGCCTTGGAATGCGATGTGTTCTTCGGTGAGGTGCTGGGAGCCAGCCGTGGTGGTGGGTGCTTCCTGCTGTGTGGTCTGTGCAGGGGGTGGGGTCTCCTCGATGCAGCTGGGCTGCCCTGCTCCTGGAGGTGGGTTGCCGTAGCTGTCCATGAGCTGTTGTAGGGTGTCGGTGTCAAAGGTGTGGAGGTCCTCTTCATCATCACTGATGAGTTGTCTGGTCTGCTCTGCAGGAGGTGTTGATTGTCCCTCTGCAATGTGAAGGGGAGATGCATTTTAACATTGTGTTGACATGTATGTTGACGCATTGTTCAAGTTTACATACAGACTGCATGACAATGTACATTGTGACTGTTTGGGAGGAGCTGACTATTTGATGCGGGACAGTGGACATTTGAACTACATCACAGATGTGAGGTTGTACACGTACATTATCATCTCACAGTTTCCTGCTATGCCAGATGTGATTGGCCAGTTTCTACGCACAAGCGGAACCAGTTGTGTCCTCTGTTCTGTAGTGAGAGTGTTGCACTTTGTACCACATTGTCATCAATGATGATGTGCTGTTATTGCTATGTGTGTGTGCTGCAGTGTGGGAGAGTCACCCCTGCAGCTGTGATTTTGCTGCCCCTTATCCCTTTGAGGCGGTGTTCCTTTGACTTCTGTGCTTCTACAGTGCTGAGATGTTGCAGACTTGGTTAATTTTGGCTCTAGTACGGATTTTGGACTCTTGGGCATGGTTTATCCGCAGATGTGTTGTTGACGTCAGGGGTTGTTTGTGCAGGTGGATGTGTCAGAGTGTGACCTGCTCCTTTACGGATGTGTTCCACACTCAGCCACCTCAGTGTCGTGGCATGCACCATGTCATGATGATTGGACTGCAGCCATGCTGTTCGTCATGCAGTGTCACTTGCATTGTCAGTGTGGCTCACAGACACGCAGCTTTGCTGGTTTTGACACATGTGCATGGGTTGGTTGTGAGATTGGTGCTGTGTGGGGAGGGGCCCCTTTGTGCCTATAGTGGATGGAGGCCTACTTGCTGTTTGTATGTGTGCCTCAGTGTGCCAAGGGGATCAGGGACATGATCCTGAGTCATTGTGGGTGTGCAGTGTGCTCTACTTAATTGTGCATGTGTGCCTTTGTGCCCATCTCCCCCCGTCCCCACAGTCCCTGTTCGGTAATCACCCTGGTGCTGTTGTGTCAGGTCATGTCGAGCAGTGTCCGGACCCCCAACTCCTGCCACCGTCTCCCCACTGATGACTGTGGCCACCATTTTCTCCATCTCATCCAGCTCCTGGTGTTCCGCTGGACTGCCACCTCCAGTCTGCATTGCTGCCTGATGGTTGTCAGCGAGTTTCTTCTTGGTTTTGCGCTTCGCATCATTCCAGCGCCTCTTGACCTCTCCAATTGTCCTCCTCCTAACTCCGACTGCATTCACCTTGTCCAGGATGGACTGCCACATTGCATTTTTATTTGCCAATGACACGTTGGAGGTGACGAACAGTTGTTGGTGGTGTTCTATCACCTCCGTGATGATGATCCTGTTTTCCTGCGGACTAAACCTCGTCTTCCTCGTCTTCTTCTCCTTGCCCTTCCATGACCCTGAGGTCCCAGGCTGGTCCTCCTGGGGGCTTGTGGGGTTCTGGTCGTCCTCTGTACTTGCTCCGGCTTCCTCCATGGTGCTACGCAGTTTGAATTATTTTGTTTGTGTTTTTCGGTGCTTTTATAGTGCATTTTCCAGCATGACGCGTGGGAATTGCAGGCCTGTCGCTGGTTATCGCTGTTTTTTTTATCGCGGTTGGCCATATCGCAACTTTTTTCACGTTCGTGTTTTTTTGCCGTCACCGTAATTTTTTCGCGGTCATTTGATGCCTTAGCGTGAGACTATCGCATGGTACCGCCATGTTGGGGATACAACGTTAACACGGCGTTATTTTCACGCGATAGACTGCGATGTGCAAAGTTGCGTTAAGCTAATTTTGCGATAATTATCACACGTTCTTGAGAATATCCCCCTCTGTCTTTTTTATCTGTGGTCTGAAATGTACAACCTATAATTATTGAAATACTTGTATCTAGCATTTGTTTTCCCCCCAGTGTAATTTCCCTACAGCTAGGAAGTTTCATTGTTTTTCGTAGGGGTCCCCTTTTTTCTAAAACATAGTTGTGACACATGCACATTTGCTTTTGTCACTGAATCAAGCACACACCTTGCTGCTCCCCACGAGCAGCATGCACATTCAGGAAACATTCTAACAGTCACACAGCCCTATTACGTTTGCATCGACGTCACACAACAAAGTAATGGACATCTGTGGTAGATGCAGCCTAGTACTAACACACTTCTCATAGCATAATGTGCAAATTTTGGAAAGACTTGTGAAAAATAAGAAGTACTAATTGAAAGCAATATTTTGTAGCAGAGTTAGGTAAAAACTAAGGTTTAAGCAACCCTTATAAAAAGTCTAATATATAAGTTTAATTCACCTCTAATTAGTGAAACTAGTGATACTATGCAACACACGAGTAAACAAATCACATTATTTTAGTCTATTTGAAACCACACCCACTTAAAATCAAAGCACATCACAGAGTTCCTAAATTATAGAATACCGCATAGCAGTTAAAAAGAAAACTCGATCAAAAGAAATAATTAACAAAATACAACTTCAAACAATCCAACACACAGACCAACATAATACTAAACCAATCCATTGGAAACATCCACAAACACCAAATAATCAAATCATCTTAAAAACACATAGCACACTTAAAAAACACAACATTCTAGCATGACATGACAAAAGATAACATTAAAATGGACGTGCTATTCTACAAAGTCGCAATCAGAATCACTGCCATGAGTCAATTGAGAACCATGTTATGCAGCAAGATTGACTAAATTATGTAGCAAGTAAGGGCAAAAGTTGCAGTATGCTGTGTGACTAAAAGCAAAATATGTGGTAAATTCTGTAGTAACATGTGACCCTATAAACTACAAAATATCTGTTTAAAAAATAGACTGTCAAACTCTGTTTCAGTCTCTTCAAAAAATGGCAACCTGCTCCTATATGGATAGCAAATACTTGCCCAAAAAAATAGTGTGCCTGGAATTTGAAGAGTTAATTAGCTGTGTCCTAAAATATGTGGAAAGTGAGTTTGGTTGGATTTGGAAATAAAACGCAGATCGAAATATTTGCAAGTACATATACATATACACAGTTTAGGTAAAAAAACTAGATTAAATATGTATTCTATGTTTTCACATGGAACTCATTCAAGTGCCAATATTTACAGCTATTTTGCTATTATAACACACGATAATAGAAAAGGGAGCCCAATGAGACACATAAACTGCGGTATCTAAAGAAAGAACACTGTAGACATTCAGCAGATCCTATTGAAAATGCTATCCACGAAATCTAATAATGTTTCCGTACATGGAAGCTAATAAACAGCATTTTATTAACAATGTCCTTTCTCCTTTTCAAAGTGAAATAAATTGCGAAAGACATACAAGCCTACATTCAGCAGTAAACAAGACATGCTCACACCTCTCAAATAAATGGCGCGCCTCATTTATGTGGTGCATTCCTATTATATTCTGAAATATCTTTTCAGTTATGAGGTCGTCTGGTGTTCTGGCTGCTGGCTTTCTTGAAGTAACTATTTCCATTAAGTAACAGCCATGCAATACAAAAGATTACATTTCAAACTAGTTATGCACCCTTTTCAGCAGCTGGCCCTTCAGAGATCGGGAGATCACACCTCACCAAAAGAGTCCACATATTTAGGACACATTTAAAGTTCAAGTGCCCTAAAATCATTTTTCATGTAAACATAATTTTGAGTGAATAGTAAATAAAATACTTTCATAACATATAAGGAATCATAATTGTAATCTTCGTTGAAATACAGGTAATTGCTTTATGGTTTTATTTCCTGCCGCAGGCACAATCATCCCTAATTCTATCAATGGGGATGCTTACACAATCAGAGTAAAGCTGTTACCTTTTTAAAGGCTCAGATGTAGCAATCAATAGCTCAACGCTGACTAGTTACTTTTTTTTAAAATGTCAGGTGTGATGCTGCGGCCAGGGTTTCACCGTTTTGATAACCTTTGATCTTTTTGTCCTTTAAGAAATGTAGGCTATGTTCAAGTCTGCGCAACATTTTTAAAGTCCAAGCCTTATCAAAAACTTTAAAGGCCAGAAAACATCACCAAAGAATCTCCAAACCATTTAAAAGAATAGAAGAAAAATCTAATGAGCCTAAACACAGCAAAACAATCATAATCAGGTTAGGGGAATGAGAGACAATCATTTTTAATGTTTGAGGCACTAAGTGCCTAGAAGATCAAAAGCAACAGTCATATCTAGCAGTTCACAATTGACCAGGATTTATGCATAATTTTAGGCCAACCGCGAAGAAGCAGGAGTCTTTCATCTTCGGACTTTATTTTCTGTAGGTCTAATCCATATATAGGGGAAGGTAAATAGCTGAAGCTGTTGAGGATCTCTCAAAGTCATATATGCCATTGTCAAGCCCCAACGGAAGCCATTGGTTTAGTAATTAAAATCTCTGAGTGTGAAAAAATTGGATTCCCTACCCGCTGAGATTACTTCTCTACTGAGACAAATTTGCTGCCTAACCCAGGTCCATTGTTTGCTTTCAGACGTAGTCTGTATCTCAGTGGCCAAGGTTGTAAGGCAATGCTGGGTAGGGCTCCACAATACAAGATGCCTTCACTGCGTGGTCACAAATAAATGCTTTTTCCATGCTGCAAAAATCTCTATGTGGGACAAACATGTTTTTCTTCCATACTAAACAGTAGATTCTCCTTTGGGAGGCTTTAGCATCATGTCCCACTACACCACAGCTGGAAAAAACTTCCCACTATACCCCAACTGCTGGGAAAGGTCTTTCTGGCTAATCCTGCTGTCATTAGGTCCTCATGGCAGGCCTCTAGGCACTACATCTTTCGCCAGCTTGGACATGTGCAGGGTTGAGCCTACCAAGCTCAGGTGGGGTTTCTTGAAGTCAAGGATCCTTTTTCTTTTTACGTCATTATAGCAAGTAACAGATGGCCAACTGCTTGACAACTGGATAGCAGTGCTTGTACCAGGGTGCCACCAGGTGTTCTTCAGTCTTCTTTCATCCTGCTGCCATGCAAAGTCTTCTTCCTTCAAGATGTTTCTGCCCACATCCAGAAATATTTTGAGAAAGTGTCAGCAAGGTGCCAACCTTGCCCTACACACTAGCCAGTGAGAGGAGAGTTCCCCATACCCAATCTGGGCTAATTTCTCGCAAAACGCTCAATGCCTTTTTCACTATTTCCTTTCTCTCTTTACTGTAAACCTTTCCAAAGTCCCTCAACAAAATGTCCCTAGCCGCATTCCACTTGCAGGAGACTTGCTCCTTCTTCCAACAACTCTCCAAAGAAGATGAGGTGCCTCCCATTTATTAGTGCTAGCACTAGGGTTTCTAACAGAAAGTCTAGGGTGGCTCTGGGAGTCAGTGTTTGCAGTTCTTGAAAGCCCCATTTAGCATTTCCACTTCAATTGAAGAGCTGTGAAAGTTTCCCTTTGAACTGCAGTGTGTGCCTGTCCTTTTCATTGATGACTAATCCGTGCTAAGGGGCACTGATAGCACCCTCCTCTATTCCTGCTGCCAAAAACCAACCCACAGTCATCCAGAACAAAGGTCATTAACAAGTCAGACAATGATGTGTCTTTAGTCCCTAGCACAGGATTGTGGGGCAAACCATTTCTAAATCAGTCTATTCTCAGGCCGCACAAAATGCACTTTTACAAAGTTAATTTTACACTAAAGCTCTCAAAAATTTACTTCTACCAGTGAAACAGATCTATAAAATTAAGTATTAAACAACTTTTAATGTCTGTTCTAGCAGTTTCCAACATGTTGATAAAAATGAATTTTATTTATAACTAAACCTGTTCCTGGAAAATACAGCTTTGCCTACACAGTAAAATCAGCATTTTGTAATTGTTCACCGCACATGCATTTTTTCCACGCGGGTAATGTAAATACACACTGCAGCCCATATAGGACAATTGCCTTCCATGCTACAGGCACATTTTTCGCACCAACTTTCAAAGGCCCTCTTGGAAAGCAGAGTACACCAATTAAGTGAAACCAACTTTATAGTACAGTTTTAGGGTCAGATCACACCAACAAAAAAACAGATCCATAAAACGTTTTTAAAAAATCCAGGATGACCACACAAAAAGGGAGATTTCATACACACATTTTGTTAAAATATGAAAAGTATAGAGCAGATCATGGATTATGCAGCAAATGCAGCAAATGTACATTAACACTGGATAAATAGCAGATTGGCATTTTCAAGTAGCCCTGGCCTTACTAAACCACGTATCATGAGAATATAGCATGAAATACCATGTAACAATAAATGAGGGAAAGTAAAGGATGAATTTCTTCTATGACTTTTAAAGTTGCATACATTCTTCCTTTAAGTTGACTAACATTGATTGTATCTTTACTTTATAAACGTGTATACTGTCACTGAAACAACCTACATAACAGAATATTAGGGTTATGGTCTAAGATTAGTAACCTCTCAATATTAATAAAGAAAAAAAGGAGAATTCACAATCCCTAATCGAAAGGGCAATGTGATTATTCTATGAATCCAAAAGTACTCTCAAATTTTGCAGGTACTGTGTGCTACACAACCATCACCCCATGCACTCTTCATAAACTCAGAAGTAGCTTCATCAATAAATCACTAGTAACCTCACAAATAACCTCATCATTTATATCATTTTTACCAGAGGCTCTACAAATACCTAAAACCTTGCAGACTAACACAGGTAACTATATGAAAACACCATAAAAATGTTGTTCAACATAAGCAGGTAAGAGGTGTCATTACACACATTAAATGGTCCTGAAATTACATAGATCAGATGTCTCCAAACAGGTTATGGGGAAATTAAATGTTGTAGCAGCGTTAAGTTATTTGCATATAGAAGTAAGTCTGCAGTACCAAAGACTGGTATTAGATATGTTTGAAGATGTTAGTAGGTAGTGAATGGACATTTAATGATGTAAACAGCATCATAAGTAGCAGAAAGGGAATCTAGGCTCCAAAAATGCCTTCTTTATCAAAATAGTGTTGTGTGGTCCCCAACATCGGCTGTCATATTTTTCATACATGGTGCAATATCTTAAAATACAGGTAACTCTGAACATATTTAGAAATTCTGTAAATATGCTCTGTTATCCCTTTTAAAAATGCAATCACAAATGTGATAGTCAGCATGCTAATGGCATCCCAGACTCCCTATAAGTGTAATAGTACCCATAATGTGGCAATTAATGATAAATGAGGGAGGGACTTTGAGGCTTGCTTGGAGTCTTCCATCCCCAAAACACTTTAACACATAGGGCCTTATTATGATGGTGGTCAGATGAGCGTCTGACTGCCATCATTGCAGGATGGATACCAGCCGACATGTAGTTGGCGGTTCCACCCGCCAAATTACGATCCGACCGCTTTTCAGGCGGTCGGAAACATGCTGTTTTCTGTTGGGGCTTGTGTAGTGGCCCAGAAAAGGGCCCCAGCACAAGCCACAATAGAAATAGGCATGGTTTAAACATCCAGGCACCCTGTGCTACAGCGGAGGCCAACAGAGGATGGGGGCTCTGCTAGGGGCCCCCAAAGTCCCTTTCTGTCTGGCTATACATGGCGGTTGGACTGCCATGTGCAGGCCGAGGAAAATGAACATCGTAATCCCTTTGGCAGTGCCTGAGCAGGCACCATCCCTAATGTAGGGATTACGGACCGATTGCTGCCCGACAGGCTCCTTGAGCCCATCAGAAAAGCAGCAGTCTGTCCCTAAGACTAATGCCTCTGACCGCCGGATCATAACCCGGCGATCGGACTGCTTCTACGGATGGTGGCTTGGTCCGCCACTGACGGGCTATCAGTGGCATTCTCACGGCCATCGTAATGAGGCCCATACTTCTAGCCAGGACACGCATGTAAAATGACATTACAGAGTGGATTGCTGCCACTCTGTTTTCTTTCAATAAAACCACAGCACTGTTTGAAGAATGATGTTTGTCTCTGTTCCCTAGGGGCATAAAGAATGCTTTTCTTGGTGAGATCCTGGTGCTCCTCATCCATCCCACCAAGAGCAATTCATGCCTCTGCCTTCCAGGGGGCCCACCACCACCCCCAGTTTGAAACTTATCAAGTATACTAAATATTTCATTATGTACCTGGAATGTGCCATGCTATTTTAAATTAATGTAAATCTAAAACTAAGCTGCCATATCTTTGAGAAGGATTACTACTACTATATTGATAGTGTTTTACCAGTGCAGACTTTTTCCAAAACATACCAGCTGCTAGACATGGTGTAGCTCTCATATTAATGGCATGCTAAACTTCGATCTTTTTTAATAAAATCGCTGTAAAGTTGCTAGTAATGAGCAGTGGCATTCAACCTTATTTCTCGAAGTCATAAGATTTAAAATGGAACATTAGTTATTTTCTGTATGTGTTCTGCATATTTTTATTGATCAGACCACATGATATATCACCTGGAAGTCATCAACAATTTCATTTGTGATGTTATTTGTTAAGTTATAAACAGTTCACTGTTTTTCAGGTGTTATACCATAAATATTATGTTGCACCAACTGGTGTGCTTTTAAGTAATGTTGTGAAATTGCTGATCTCGGTATCGAACCATAACATCTTTTCCAGTTCTTCATTTTCTAAACCTTTAAAATAGGATTCATGCTGTGGTCTCCCATCATTTGCCTCCATGATTGGCTGACAAACTTCCTGCCCACCAGCCAGATGACTGACAGAATATCAATTACAACAATATCGAGATACAGAACTATTGTGTAAAAAATATTGACTAAAAAATTATTGTTTCCTTATACTTTGAATGGTAAGTACAAAAATATCGAAAAAATAAACGTTTCTCACTAATATCATTAGAAAACATACAAAAATATTACTTTTTCTATATAGAGTTTAAAATAGTAAATCTTAAATATTTTAATATATAACATTAACATAATGTAAATTGAATAAATGTAAATAATATTTGGTGCTATATAAATATATACTTATTTATACAAACACACATATGTGTGCATGTATGTTTATATACATAAATATATAAATATAATGTAACACTATTATTATCAAAACAATACCCTTTCAGGCGTACAGTGGCACAAAAATGATGCAAAAAAGAAGCAGAGAACTCTGGGTAGTTCTCAAGTTTAGGTGGAAAGCAGCTCCTGTATAATGCACCCTTAACACCAGAAACCCTCTAAATTTGCTCATCTCAAATGTCTGCTTTTCTATCAAAGTCTTTAAGCATAGGATTAGCACAGTGCCATCCACACCGAGATAGAAAGGGACAAAGTCTTTTGCCATCCCTACAGCAAAGTTTTTAAGCATAGGACTAGCACAGTGCTATCAATGCCGAGCTGTAAATTGACAAAAGCCTACTGCTGATAAAAGCTACTGGTTGATCCTGGCCCTCTGCATTAAGTTGAGATAACACAGCCCCTACCCCTATATCAGATGCATCTGTTTGGACAATGAAAGTTTCGGAGTAGTCAGGACTTTGCAGGATGGGAGCAGTGCACATGGCCTGCTTTAGGTCATCAAATGCCTTTTGACAGCTTACTGTCCACTGAACTTTCTTGGTCATTCTTTTTTATGTCAGATTATTCAAGGAAGTCACAATGGACCCATATCCCTTCACAAATCTTCTGTAGTACCCAGTCAGGCCCAAGAAAGGTCTGACCTGAGTCTGGGTAGTGGGAGCAACCCAGTCCACAATGGTCTGGATTTTGCTCTCCAATGGTTGAACCTGGCCTCCACCTACCAGGTGGCCCAAGTATACAACCTTGCTCTGCCCTATCTAGCACTTAGTGTCCTTGATAGTGAGGCCTGCCTTTTGCAGGGCCTCCAGGAAATTTCTGAGGTGGTCCAGGTAATCTTCCCAGGTGGAGCTAAAGACAGCTATATCATCTTGATATGCTGCATTATAGGCTTCCAGACCTATTAAGACTTTATTCACCAGCCTCTGAAATGTGGCAGGTGCTTTCTTCAGACCAAAGGGCATCACAATAAATTGATAATGCCCACTAGGGGTTGAGAATGCTGTTTGTGGCTTGGGATCCTCAGCTAGTCTGATTTGCCAGTAGTCTGCTGTCAGGTCAAATGTACTCAGAAACCTGGGTGAGGCCAAAGTATCTATGAGCTCATCTGCCCTGGGAATTGGATGAGCATCAGTCCTAGTGACTGCATTGTAGTCTACACAAAACCTCATTGCTCCTTTCCCACCCATGGTGTGAGGTTTGGCACAAGGACTACTGGACTAGCCCAGGGGCTATCTGAAGGCCCAATGACCCACAATTCTAGCATCTTTTGGACCTCTGTCCTGATGCAGCCCTTGACATGGTCAGGCTGTCTGTAGATTTTATTCTTCACAGGCAGACAGTCACCTGTGTCCACTTCATGGGTACACCAGGTGGTTTGACTGGGTGCCAGGGAGAACATGTGTTTGTACTGATTGAGGACTTGCCTGCAATCAGTCTGCTGTCGATCAGTGAGGTTGCCTGCCAAGGCTACTCCATCTACTGATGCATCATCAGAGTTCTGAGAGAGAAGATCAGGGAGAGGGTCACTCTCTTCCTCCTGTCCCTCATCAGTTGCCATGAGCAAGCCCATGTCAGCCCTGTCAACAAAAGGTTTCAGGCGTTTCACATGAAGTACCCTATGGGCACTTCTTGTGGTACTTAGGTCCACCAGGTAGGTGACCTCACCCTTTTGTTGACGTATGGTGTGGGGTCCACTCTACTTATCTTGGAGAGCTGCTGGGGCCACAGGCTCCAAAACCCACACTTTCTGACCTGGCTGGTAAACATTCAAGACAGCCTTTTGGTCATGCCAAGCTTTTTGAAGTTCTTGGCTGGCCTCCAGGGTTTTGCTGGCCTTCTTCATGTACTCAGCCATGCATGAACTCAGGCCAAGGACATAGTCCACAATGTCCACAATGTCCTGTTTAGGAGGTTTGAGAGGTTGCTCCAAACCTTCCTTCACTAGACTCAATTGATCCCTAACTGGATGTCCAAACAGAAGTTCAAATGGGCTGTAGCCAACCCCCTTCTGAGGAACCTCTCTGTAGGCAAAGAGAAGGCAGGGTAGTAAGACATCCCATGTTGGCCTAAGCTTTTCTGGGAGTCCCATGATCATACCCTTGAGGGTCTTCTTGAACCCTTCAACAAGCCCATTGCATTGTGGATGGTAGGGTAAACTTTTAGTTTGCTCCACACTCTTTCCTCATTGCAGTGGTATAACTTGACATGAACTTGGTACCTCTGTCAGTTAGGACCTCCTTAGGGAAGCCCACTCTGGAAAAGATTCCCAGGAGGGCCCTGGCCACTACAGAAGCTGTAGTGGTTCTAAGGGGAATGGCCTCTGGGTATCTAGTGGCATGGTCCACCACCACTAGTATGTAACTGTGCCAAGATGCAGTTGGAGGGTTCAAGGGACCAACAATGTCAACCCCTACCCTCTCAAAGGGAACCCCAACCACTGGAAGCCACTGTCGTGTAGTTCCTATATAACCTATATAGGATCTGCGCATTTGGATAACATAAACTGTGTGATTGGTGGCGGACTGATTCAGTGCACCCCCACCGGATATGTTAGCCTGTCTGTATCAGCTAGCTCACAGTGCCACTATAATCTCCTCTTACCAAGGAGAGAATAGATTCTGGCAACCTCAGAACTTGACAACCCTGAACCCTCAGAATCGTGGAAACAATATACTACCTTTCGCTCAGTCACTCGTGCTTACTTAGTTTGTCTCAGAGAGTTACATAGAATAAACAGGCTGGGGGGTTTTCAATAAGTATTTATTGAACAGTTGTTATTCTAGTGTAGAATAAATGATCTGGAACAACCATTAGACAGTAGCAGAGATATATAATTAGAAGTTCTACGAAAGTAAAGGGATGGTAAAGTTCAACCATCTTGCAGAAATCATGAATATATACAAGTACATAAAACACATGAAAAAAAGTGCGTACTCCTACAATGCCTTCCTAACTAGATGTACCTAAATGTACTTAAATGTACCTAGCATCTGTGTAGGTGTTATGCCAAGAATCCCTCTAGGATCTAGTCAACCCCATTACATGAGAATGAGAGAATATGGGATCCCGTCTGGGTCTCGAGTTGGACACCCCGCGAGGGATGTTAGACCACTGCGAGCTGGAGTGTCTGCATGCAGGAACCTCAGCATCTCTGGTCAGTGTATCAGCCGGGAAGTCCCGGTCTCATCTGTCTTTCTAAGCAAGATGTGATGTATATATACCCATAGGACTCCCTAGCGGTCCTACCTTGCTGTGTTACTGTGTCGGCCTAAAGAATGACGTCGGGCCTGAACTTTATACAGAGATATTATACAGGAGATGTTAGTCCTGCTGTGCTTCCAAGAAGCCTCATGCATAATGTATGAGATTCGAACTAGGGGGAAACCCGCGTTCTGAATGCAGTGTCATATCTAGGTAAAAGTTCAGTCCCTAAGAACCGTTATGTATGTAATGTAGGGAAGAATATAGGTGAAAGGTTGCAATGTTACCTGCGCCTATATAGGGTACCTATATGGAATATAACACCCACTCCTCTTCCGACTGGACGACATATGTAACTTATTACTGTACTACTAGCCTAACTAGATATTGGTACGCACAAAGTTTGCAAACATTTGTTTAGCTAAAACCGTTTAAAATTTCTAAAAAAATTCTAAAAATACTTAAAACTGTCTAAAAAACTTTTCAAGCCATAGCTCTAAAATGTCTGAGTTATAGTCCGAAGCACTATAAGTATTAGAAAGCCATGTATGCCCAATAAATGAAGGGAATGTCAATTTTTGTTTTTGCGTTCCAAATTTGAGCTTGTTTAAAAAAACAATATTAAAAAAACGAATTTTTTCCAGCACACGACGAGCCAGATGAGTCAAATGTTTATGTGTCCTGGCTGGTAGACGCAACATTTTCGTTGCTTGCTTCCTCAGTAGACGGCCCCTGTAGCACCTCGCAGAGTACGTCAATCGAGCACAGATGCTGTTCCACACTGTCCACAGCCGGTGCTGGGGCAGCCTGTGCGCCGTCCAAAGCCTGGGTGTCAGAGGAGGAGCCGGTGTCCATACCAACAGGTGCTGTTACTACCTGTGGGGGCTCAAGGAATGCTGCCATCAACATCAGAATACGCTGAGGACACTGCAGAACATGGGCCATTATCGGGTCCAGTAAAGCATTCACGTCCGGTTGCGCACATGATGGAAGTGTCAAACAAAGGTCTAACATGCATTCTTCTCTGCAAAACAGGCATCGGGGGACAGGTAAGATGCAGTCCATCCAGACTGGTCGAAATGACAAGAACCAAGATGCACTTAGTTCCCTTAGGCGAGGCATGCCTAGATGTTGTACCATGCGGTCACGGTATTTACGCTCCAGGAGTGCTCTTTCCATCTCCTTGGAGTCTGGGATGTCCATTGCGTAGAAAATATAAAACAATCAGGATACCTGCTACTAGAAACAGGATGAGCGAAAATCCTCCAAAGATGCTTCCGAATACGGAGTGTATGAAGTTTGGTATAACTCCAAGTGCCGTCTGAAAGGTGCTCAGAAGTCCAGAACCTATGGTCTTAAATAGGTGTGCTATGCCTGTCGTATCAGACATGTTAAAGATACGATTTACCATTTCTGAAAAATGGAAAGGGCAGTTGGTATGAATAAGCACCTGTATCTCTGCCGAAGACCTTGCGATCTGGAGATCAAAAGTCTCTCGAGCGGAGGTTAAGGGCACAGACATTTGTAAAAGCATGGCTTTCATTCTGCTTAGAGTATCAAACCGTATTAAAGAAACATTCAGTGAAGGCCATAACGGCGTCTCCCTGACTGTATGTGGTGGTGGAAACAATACTTGCATACAACAAGTAACCCTGGAGCTCACGGTTACCAGTTATGCGATGCCCGGGAGCATTCCGCAGCAGCCTTGACTGTTCAGCATCAAGTAACTCCCATTTGAAAGTAGCCTGAATGCTGGAGTAATCACTGCAGCTGGGGCACCCCTCAAATGGCAGGACAGGTTTGCTACAGAACCATTACAAGCCCCGTGCAGCATTATATCCTGGCATATGAGTGATCCACTTAAAGCGTTCTCACAGTTTGCACCACCTAGAAGCACTTCTCGATCCCCACTCCGGCATCGAAATCTGTATGGTAGTACCCATGATTCCTTAATGTATTCCTTACCCATCTCTTCATATCTGCCATCCTGCTTTTGTTCAAGGTAATATTGAAACTGAAAAGTAGTGACCAGTACAGTTATGTGGACATGGATTAGCCATTCTGTGGATGGTAATTCTGCCACTGTAAATGCTAATCTATCCAGTTTTTCGATACGCAGCATTCTATATTTTGCTCCCCTTTGTGCCATTTCTATCTGTTTATTTGTTAGATTGTATGCAGAAAACAGAGACGTACTGTTGATATAACGCCAAGGCACATAGCCTGCACGCAAAGATTGCAGCATCCAGCTTAATAACATAATAGAACGTAATTGAGATTGCCCGTGTTGTAATATGGCCAAATCTTGTTCCAGTATGTCTATCGCAGAAGATACAGTGTTGCCTAAGGAATATATCCTGGAGGTCAATGTAGTTAACCCATTGTCTACCACTGCTAGAGATTTTTCTAGATTTATACTGTCTATTTCACGTAACCTCTCTGCGGCCTCCTGTTGGGATATCTTCCATATTTCATTATAGACAGCATAATAGAAACGTTTCTGACGCGGCTTCCTGGGACCTAGTAAAAAATCCCTGAGATCCACATCCTGTGTCAATAAGGATAAGTGTTGTTTCATCTTTGTGAGTGTTGAGGTTTTTAGCTAATCAAGGCACAACTTCCCAATGGATGTCACTACCCCTGGATGTTCTCTCTGTACATAACGTGGATCTGGCCTATGGATAACGAAACCTTTGGTTTTACCCATGAATCTCGCCTGACAACTATTCGTGTCTGTGGGCCAAATCAACCATTTCTTCTAATCGGGGTCTGATCTGTTGTATTGTATAATGGCATTCAATGTAATCTCTTTCTGTGATGTTATGTTGCCCTCGGTGTGTGATGGATTTGGCAGCCGAGGTTTGTTCAAGTCTTTGTTCTTGGCTAGTCCGAGGCAAGACGTCTGTTGCACTGTCTCGTTCAAAAACATGATTTGTTGAGGGATAAGCCTCTGTTCCCTGAACTTGCCATTCTCTAGTACCCCAGACTGATTTTAAGTCTATGGTGTCTTTCCATAAGTCGAAACCTTGTTCAGACAACTAGGCAATAAAGGAGGCAGAGTAGATCTGTTTGGTGTTTGTTAACATATTTTTCTGTGCTGATGTTGGTGCAACCTTATAATAATATGATGCTGGGTCAGACATATTAAACCCTGAAAAATATGGAAACTTTTGTGTAAATGTTTTTGAACTGCCTTTCGGCGGTGTTGGACAATGTTCCCACTGGTGGTAAGTGAACACATTTCTAGGATTTGCAGATTTATGCAGAAAGTGATGACCATAGTGTTGATATACATTACATTGTTTCGAAATCTGATGTGCTTTCCAATGTTTCTCTATTAGAAATTGCAGCAGATTTTTCCAAATCAGACAACATGTTATTTACAGTCTCAAAAGCCCAATCATCGGAAAATGTACTTGAGGTAATGATATCACTCAACGATATATTAAATAAATGAGGAATTCTCAAAAGTTCGGTCGGACCAAACATATCGGAATAAACCTTGTCCCAAACTATACCATCAGGTATAGGAACTGCTGTAATGTTCACTGATGACAAGTCTCTTTGTTCTCGATGAGATGATTGGTGTGATTTTAAAATTAAGTTCACCTTTTGGGCTGCAGAGCTTTGTTGAAAGGTATTTTCCATTAACAAGCATGCTAAAAACGATTACTAAGCCTAACCAGAAAAGAAAGAAAAGTATCCCTGTGATTACCCATAGTTCTACCCAAGGTGACACTTATTAAGAAAGTTCAAAAAGTCTTTAACTTGCTGCTTGTGCGATTTTTGGGCTGGACACCGTAACCGGTTCACTTGAATCCAAAGAAAACGTGTCAAGTAGCCAGGAGCAGTTCGATCAATTGTTGGTATTGCATCAGGATTTGTAGAAATCGTAGTGTGCTCTTGTTGAGGCATGTTGATGTAGACATCTGTATTTGAACAAATTGAAATTTGTCTTTCATTTTGGTTCTGAATTTGAACTTCAGGTTCAAGGGGAACGAGTTCCATAGCATTATTGCATAGTCCATCATTCCGTACAGGAGACTCTTCGAACGTGATGAGTCTTTCCGTTTGAACTTCTTGAATTGTAGCGAGAGGAGGGCGTCTGCTACTTTGGAGTCCACTTGGCCTACTACTCAGTATCGGCCACATAGTGTGGTTTGATTAGGTTGATTGAGACAAATCTTTTCTCCTTTTTTCCGGCAAGAGGCGGTAGAAGTACAGTTCATGTTTCTTAAACTGCTAGGACCTGTACAGGCTTCCTATATGATGGCCCAAATTCTTTTTTTCCGCCATTTTCTCTCTGACCAGATCCCCGACTTTTGGGATCCAGACAGGTATTGCCGTGACTGATTTGACTTCCCCAGTGGCGGTCTGCTTCATATGGACATTACTTTGTTGTGTCCTGGACTCATTTAGATCCTGTAAAACAGCCAAACGATCATGGATGTCAAAAGGCTTTTCATCCGCCACTGCGCCTTCACAATCAAGATCAGGTACCCACATTCTTGTCCCAAATAGGACCTCATATGGAGTGACCCCCCTAGAGAACTTCTAGGCATGTTATTCAATGCTCGCTGTGCTCCATACAGATGTTTTACCCAACGCTCACCCGTGCCTAATACTCTAGCTGTTAAAGACTGCTTTAAGTCTCGGTTTTTTCTCTCCACGACTGAATTTCCCTCTGGATGGTATGGAGAGGAGTATTGCAATGCTACACCCAGTCCTCGCATGGCCTCCTTGTAAGCCCGAGAGCTAAACGCAGGGCCCTGGTCAGAATGTAATGTGCCAATTGCGTATGTCCCTATAAAGACTCGCAAATCTTTTATAACAGTTTGAGTGTCAGCCGAGCGTTGGGGCCACACCCATAAGAATCTTGAGCAGGAATCCACTGCAACCATGATATACCTGTAAGCCCCATCTCTTTGTAAGGGGCCGCAGTGGTCCAAGTAAACACACGCTAGTGGTTTGTCAGATATTAATAATGGTGTCTGTGCTGAACGTGTTACGGTGGGACCTTTCATCTGCTGGCAGATGTCGCATTTTAAGACATAGTCTTTAGTCTGCTTAGTTAACCCAGGCCACCAATAGCGTTGTTTCAGTAAAGAAACAGTCACCGTAACTCCTGCATGTGCAGAACCTATCCCTTCGTGTGCTGCTAGAATTAAACCTAACCTACGATCCATGTTTGGAATTACTCTATCCCCCACTCCAGGAATCTGAGCAAAAGGGATGTTATTGGCATCTAACTTGTAGGAGTACTTGAGTGGAAACCTTTTTGGTACTGCTCCACTGTTTTTGCGAGAAGCATCCACAGCCACCATAATCTCACTGTCTATTCTCGTTTTAGAATGAGTGATTGCAGCTACGGAAGCCGTGCATACAGCCCCCTTTGTGGCTTCATCAGCCAATGAATTCCCTTCAACGTGAACGCCATCACGCTGATGACTCAGTGTATGTATCACGTGAGCTCTCGGTAGTTCGGTTTTCAACTCCACTACCTGTTCCCATAGCATTTTATGCTTAATTGTGCCACCTTTTGCATCTTTGAACCCGTTTTGAACCCAGTGCTGCAAATATTCATTATATGACTGTACACAGTAAAATGAATCACACACAATGAGTGTGGGGAATTCTCGATCCGTATTTACTAGTACCAGTATCAAGGCTTTCAACTCTGCCAGCTGTGTTGTGCAGTCTCCTAGAGATTGCGTTTTTGTGCAACTTGGGTGGAACTTTCCATCCCGCATGCGACCTTTAATGATTGTACATGCCGCGCTATATTGTTGCTTACTTCCTATGGCCGGTTGAGCTGATCCGTCAGTGTGAATTATATATTCATACTGAACTAGAGGCATTATTTCATTTGGTAGAGGATATGCTTGTTCGTATTGCAGAAATGCTTGTGTCTTTTTAATTTGGGTCGTACCTGTATTCCACATCTGTTGCAGTGAGAGAATTAGCCCATTGTATCCATCTTGGATGTAAGGCTTTAGCGTTAGGAACGCTTGCCTTTGTCGCAGCCTCTAAGGCTTGTACTGGAGTCACTACTATTATTCGTTTCGCTTGTGCCAGTGCTCTTTCTCTCACTACAGCAGTCTGTACTGCTGTTAGAATCTTTTCTGTAGATGCGAAGCGCATCTCAGCATTTGTGTACAAATGTGATTTGTATGCAATTGGTACTGTTTCACCTTAATTATATGTTAGATAGGTGTACCCAGATTGACCCGCAACTATACGGATCACCAGGTTGCGTACGTTTACGCGTGTCTGTAAGTGTTTGGAAGCTATCATGTCAGCTTGTAAGGAACGAAGTGTATCTGTGTGTTCCTGTGTCAATTATCTTACTGAAAAATCAGGTTTTATTAAATCGTAGAAAGGTTTTACTCTTTTTGCGTAATCCAAAATGTATGTTCTGCCAAAGTTCAGGAATCCCAGGATTGATTGTAAGTTTTTCAATGATTTTGGAGGTTGGAGCAGCGTGCACTTTTCTAAAAAATTGGCTGCCAAGCTTTTCCCTTCACTTGAAAGCTCATATCCTAAAAACAGGACACTGAGGTGGGCAATTTTTGATTTTTTAAAGTTGAATTTGTAGCCCTCAGATGCAAATCCCAAAATTATGGTATTCACTCAATTCAAGTGCTCCTCTAGGTCATCGTCCGTTAGATAAATATCATCCACATAGGACAATGCCTCTTCATCCAAATTTTGAAGTAACTCAGTTACTCTGGCCAAAAACAACCCGGGCTGTTCTTATACCCCTGGGGGAGTAGACAAAATTGATGCTGGGACCCTAGCGCTGAGAATGCTGTTAGATACCTGCTTTCAGGCACTATATTTTGGCAGAAAAATCCATTTGAGATATCTAGCGTTGTTTTGTATTTTTTCCGCACAATGTTATTCATTAATGCGGCACTGTGTGCATTTTGGACCGCAAATGTCTTAGTGCAAGTGTTTAAATGTCTATAATCTAAAATTAAACGATATGAATTGTCAGGTTTCATGACCGGAAGCAAAGGATTATTCATCGATGAGGTGCAATTTTCGATCACCCCTTGGTATTCAAGTTAATCTAAGATCTCCCTGATCTGTTTTCTAGCTTCTTGCTTTATTGGATACTGCCTCTGTGCAGTTGGAGTATTTTTTAAAGGAATTATGTGGTGGGTTGAATCCTCATCCCATCCAACATGGTTTTTGTATAATGCAGGGGCTTGGGCTACCGCCCACTCCTGCACATATGTGTGTTTTAGGTGCTCGGGAATATGGTCTGAGAATGCCAGTAAAATTACCGTTTCTCCTTTAGGGCAATCCATGACAAATGCTGGCGGCCAATCTTGTTCAGCTAACAAAATGTCCTAGCCAAATGACAGATTCTCCCAAAAGAGAACTCTAACTGTCCTACATTTGTCCCCCTCCATTTGCAGTGTTATTTCATATAACTTATGTGGGACACTTACCCTAGTATCTGGTGTCTTTACAGTGATATAATCATTCAAGTCCGCTGTCACCAGAAATTCCATCAGGTTCTGGCGAGCTATTGTTACTTCTGCTGCGCTGTCTAGCATTGTCAGAGCCCATTCCCCGTTCAGTAGTCGAGTCCTCAGAATTCTGGGCATGTCTGATCTTTAGACCTGCTGAAGGAAGTGGCCCGCTAGGGCCACTCGGGTTTTCTCACAACCACCTGCTATGCCTTCCCAAGAATGAAGAGTCGGTCAGACAGTAGAGAATACAAACTTACATGTTTATTAGAAATGCTCTGCAGAGGAGTCCATCATGACCTGCACCCTTAGATGTCTGCCGAGGGACTGACCCCCCAACAATCTACAGTGAGTAATCATTCTTCCCCCGGAGCCTCCAACCCCGCCCACCATGGAAAACTACCTGCCTGACCCGGACATGAACAAAGGAGGCACAGGGAGATGAGCTACCACCTGCCAGATGGGTACATGTTATCAGAAACCCAAGGCCACTGCGCCGGGTCTCAGCATCTCCTAACGTGGGAGCAGAACTACACACTTAGATTGGTATGTGAGAGCTGAATTGTCTCCTTATTAGCAGGTCGGGAAACAGTTTTGAACAGGAAGGAAAAAAATAAATAACGAAATACAGTGTTCTGCTGAGGCAAGCATTACGAGCCATGAGGCCTAACTCAAGCACATTCTAAGCAGCCTAATAAGGATTGCGAAAAACAAAATGGAGTCGCACTCGCTAACTGAAGCCTGCACATTACGGGGATAACTCTGTGGGTTGCATAACGTAAATACAACTGGCATCTATTTAGCCACACATTGCGAACCTAATATAACGTGAAAGGAGTACATTGCAGGGACGGGATTTTAAAACCTAACAGACCCTCCTTTTAGAATGGGTGGCTAAATGCTTTATTGCTATCCGGTAGGGTCTTTACAATTCTAAGGGAGAGGAAGGAATTAGATAGTCACTCAGGTAACAAGGGAAAAACAAGCAACACATGATCATTGAAATCATTTAATATTCGAAGATGCCCTCATCAATGAGCATCAAGTTCTGAATCTCCTGCATCATCATAACAGGAATCTTGTTGTCACTCTTTGGCAATGTAGGAGTAGGGGTAAGTTTACTCATACAATAGGTGCAACAGGCTGGGAGACAGTTAATGCATAAGCAACAGGTAAAGATGACTCCTGCAATGGCTATTAGGACAAGTAATATCTTCCAACCCCATGATGTCACTAGACCCCAGAGCCACCCAGTAAGGGACCATGAACCGTTATCCTGATGGATATCTGAAGCAAGTTTGTGTAATTTTTGTATTGTGGAACACACAGTAGGGGCGCTATCAGGAATGTACACACAGCAGCTGCTGCCAATGACACGACAGGCTCCACCCCTGTCAGCCAGAATGACATCTAAAACCATCCGGTTTTGAAGAGAAACGAGCCTCATAGCCTGAAGCTCGACTGTAATGTTAGTCAGTATACCAGCAGTTGTATTGATAACTCCTTCAACTACCCTAGCAAGGCGACAAATGTTATGACTATTGAACATGGGACCCCAGAACGGCAGAATGCCCTTCATTATGTCAGTAAATTGCTTCAAGGATGTATCTGTTTGATCAATATCGTCTGGATCGACAACTCTCCTAACTAGGGGGGCTGGGGCACTCCTACGTTGCAAGCGGTGGGTTTTGTGGTAGTTGGGAGGGGCTATATAGACAGGGGGGAGGAGGTAAGAAAGGTAGCACCGCCCTGACCATCCCTCAGGGAGCTACACATAGCCACGAGTACCACAAACAAAATAAACATTCAGTGGTGGGATCAAGGGCGGACTTTTGGGTATTCTCAATATGGAAGTGGTGTTGCATCTACTGTCCCCCACCGCTATGTGTCCCGCCCCTTGAACACAAAAAAGGGGCCAATACGTCTACCACCGCCAAAAGTATGGGCTTTTCTTCAGTGACATTGCGGACTTGGAAGGATTGGTAATAGTCAGATATATTGAACTGTGAAAACCTACCTCTATCCATCCCTGTTTTGCTTGCCTTTTTACCTCGATCTGCTGCTCTGAGGCAAGTGCTTAAGAACACTCGATCGAACCGCCCATCTCCCGGGGAAACACCAGGTGGGGACCTATGCTGAGAGTGCACATTCATTGTCAGAGAACGGGAACTGGTACTTCTGCGTTCCAAGGAGTCTGGTTGGGAGAATGAGCGAATCAAGCTTAGTAATGTAAACCATCCCTCACAGCTACTAACATGAGATAGAGGCATAGGCAGCAGGTTCTCACTTCGATGCATGACGGAAGGTAGCAAACCACACACCCAACATTTCGTTGTATTATAAACAGCATGCATTTGATGCAACGTCAGAATAAAATCATTGCCCTTATAGGACTTCTGGTGCTCTTTTTTGTGAGGCGCTAATGTACCAAAAATATGTTCAGGAGGGGCAGGCGTAGTACTGATCCAAGCATGCACAGGATATTTCTCTTCCAGGAAAAACAGCACTCCAAACCAAATATCAGAGAAAGCAAAATTATTACCACAAACACTATTTTACTCTTAGTGGACCAAGAGGACCAAAAGGGGCCATCTGGAGGGGGATGCGGAGCCGCAAAGGGCTGCTCCTCGTCAGGGATAGGACGATCAAAAGGATAAATTTGGGAAACCTCAAGGGCAACTTATAGGTGTCAAGAGGGAAAGAAAAGTCCACAGGCTAGAGCCACTTATTGCAACCACAGTACCAGGGGGGCACAAGTCACCCAGCGTCCTTTTCAGAGCCCCGCTGGCAAGCCCCTATTGTTCATCAACGACGGTGCTATGAAACACTCCCACGGAGGAGCTGCATGATCGCAGCCCTTGCAGCAAACAAATCCTTCTTCTTTCAGGATAGGGCACCCTCCCTCCTGGGCAAATACCCTCAACTATCCTGTCCAGTGTCTAAGGCAGTGCACCAGTGTTGTTCGCCCTAGTCTAATACAGGCACCTTAGGCACAGCACCTGCGCCCTAAGCTCAAGTCCTTCCCTAACTCCTAGACTGTTCGGCTGGTGCACCCTCCTTTTTCCGGGGCCTCAAATTATACTTGGTAACTCCAGGCACTGTTTCATCAACAAAAAGGGGCAGAAACTCAGGATCAGATGGGCATCGAGACTCAAATTCCAGCGTGTTAGAGACGGTGTTATCCGGGGCAGCCCTTATCTCTGGTGGGATCGCCTCAGACAGAACTGCATCACTTTCTTCGTCCGTCTGTGCCCACCTCACTCGGGCGTCAGAGAAGGGAACGAAACGTGGCACCTTCTCACACTCCTGATCACCGATGCCTTCGTTGACCCAACGGTCGTACGGAAGCGGGAGAGGCACCCTTTTCACATGAGATGTATGAATCCAGTGCTTTCTGCCATCCACCTTAACAGCCGTTCTCATGGCAAGGAGTACGAGTATTGGCCCCTTCCACCTCGGCTCCAGGCTGCTTTTGCGTTGGAAATTCTTTATCATCACGTGATCACCGGGCTGTATGCAATGCCCGGGCCCCTCTGGTACTGGCTGCAAAGTGGCTTGTATCTGTTGATGAAGAGAACGAAAATCTTTAGACAATTCATACAGGTAGTCTACAAGCAAGGGGTACTCTATCTCGGAAAAGCGCTTGGGTCTGGGGACACCCCAAACATTAGCAGGGCGTCCGAAGACCACCTCGTACAAGGACAACCCTGTTGTAGAATGCGCTGTCGCTCTGGTAGATAATAAAGCCAAGGGTAATGCATCTGGCCATCGCAGTCCCATGCTTTCTTGGTTCTTCGCTAGCTTCAATTTGAGAGTACCATTGTACTTCTCAACCAGGCCTGCCGACTGGGGATGATTCGCTGCATGAAACTTCTGTTTAATATGCAAACCTGTGTGTAACAGATAGGGGTACCCCTGAATAAATTTCCTAAATCAGGGTCAGAAACTAAGTGTGAATAAACTATTTAGGAAATGAGTTAAAAGTGGACCTTGAAAGATACAGAATCAGTATAGGACCAGAAGGAAAAAGAAGAAAATGTTTTCCAAAAATATATATTTTTATTACTTTTATATTTGTAAAATTTAAATGGAAAAATAAATATTTTCATAAATATTATAGGAAAAGATACATGACATACAATTTTAACAATGAGGGTACATCTATAATTCCATGTTCGACCTATGCATGATGTACAAAAGTTTTGAGAACTAATCATACATACTTATCCATTCATACATGGCCTAATTCCATAGTTCAACATATATCAATCATGATGTTGTTGATATAAAACACGGATATGTATACCAAAGATAGATAACTTTTAACAAAAAAAGTACAATTTATTCATCACAAGTGGAGTGAAAAGACATGGTCATGGCTATCATAGCTTCAATTTGAGAGTACCATTGTACTTCTCAACCAGGCCTGCCGACTGGGGATGATTTGCTGCATGAAATTTCTGTTTAATATGCAAACCTGTGCACACCAATTCAATGACTTTTGCATTAAAGTGACTTCCGTTGTCACTCCAGATCACGTGTGGCAATCCATAGCGCAGGTAGTACTCTATTAGAAGTGCCTTCGCCATCGCCAAATCTGTATTCTCTTTGGTGGGATAAGCCTCAATCCATTTACTGAATGCGCAGATCACTACTAGCACATACATGAGGTTATTAACTCGTTCCATTTCGATGAAATTCATCTGGAGAACCTTGAAAGGGAAGGAGGGTGGTGCGAAATTACCAGCGGGTGTAGGGGTACCTTTCCCAGGGTTATGCCTCAGACAAATGATGTAGTGCTTCACTAAATGCGTGGCTGTCTTAGCGATATTATCATTCTGCCATACTGGGTCCAGCAACTTGCATATTCCTTTGGCACTAATGTGCGCCGGGCCATGGGCCATGGTAACAACAGGGAGCACATATGAATTAGGCAGCAGCCATTGCTGCTTCCCTGACAAGTCAGTCCAACACCCATCCTCATTCAAGCGACCTGTTCTCTCCTCCCACATTGCAAACTCATCTAAAGTCGCCTCACCCTGGATTTCCCTGACATTCTCCAATGTGTCCTCGAACATTCCATTGTCTGGGACCCACCTAGCGGGACCTGCCACCAACATCTGTGTCATCTTTGATCGAGCTGTCTCCTTAGCTGTCTAGTCTGCGAAAGCATTTCCCCTCCCCACATCATCTGTAATAGCCTTATGAGCGCTACATTTCACTATTGCTAACTTACTGGGAAGTGTCAATGCGTACAGCAATCTATGTATCAATGGCCCGTTCTGAATCCGCAGTCCATGTGAAGTCAAGAACCCTCTTTCCGCCCAGAGGCGCCCAAAATTATGGGCCACCCCAAATGCGTACTGACTGTCGGTGTAGATATTAACAGCCAGTCCCTCACTTAACTCACAAGCCCTGAGAAGGGCAACCAACTCTGCAGCTTGGGCCGATTGGTGGGGGATACGGGATGTCTCAACTACAGTGTGTAATGTTGTTATTGCATAGGCTGCAGTGGTGGTGCCATCTGGTAACTTGAAACAAGAGCCATCGACATATAGTTCCCCTTGGGGTTCAGGTAAGGGAACACCAGTCAGATCTACCCGTCCCTTCGATTCTTCCTCAGTCCGAAATAAGCAATCATGGACATCATTGCCCCTTTCTTCCGAAGGGAGGGGTAGTAACGTGGCCGGGTTCAGAGTGGCGCATCTTTTGATGATAATGTGCGGAGCAAACAGGGTCAGTTCATAGCCAGTCAGACGCGCACTAGTAAGATGCTGCGTCTTTGTCTTATTCAATAGTGTATCCACAGCATGGGGTACCATTACTGTGAGAGCAGTATCAAGGATGAGCCCTGCCGATTGTCTGATAGAAACTGCCACCGCCGCGGCAGCTTTCAGACAGCTTGGGAGCACTCTGGCGACATTGTCAAGCATGGCAGAGAAATAGGCACAGGGTCTCTGCTTACCACCGAAACCCTGTGTTAGAACAGAAAGCGTGCAACCGTCCACCTCATGTACGTAGAGTACAAAAGGCTTCTGGTAATCAGGAGTACCAAGCACAGGAGCAGAGCAAAGCGCAGTCCTTAGTTGCTCAAAAGCTTGCTGGCATGCAGGTGTCCAAGGCAGGGGTTCATGCACATCTTTTGTGGTCAGGTAAAGAAGGGGCTTTGTTAGTAGGGAGTAATTAGGGATCCAATGCCGACAATACGATGTTATCCCTATAAACGCGCGTACCTCGCATTGGGTTCTAGGGACAGACATGCTAGTGATGGTAGCTATGCGCTCAGGTGTTAGTCTGCGGCCCTCCTTCGACAGTAGGTGACCTAAAAAGGTGACCTCCTGTCAACAATACTGGAATTTGGAAAGCGACACCTTGTGTCCATGATGCGCCAGATGCAACAATAATTTAACTGTGGCGTCTTTGCAACCGTCCTCGTTGTCCGAAGCAATAAGGAGGTTGTCAACATACTGCAACAGCACATTACCAGGGGGAAGCTCCAAAGAATCCAATTGAGCTTTCAAGGCTTGGCTATAAATACTAGGGCTTTCAGTATAGCCTTGTGGAGCACAACAGAATCTAAAGCTCCGACCGGCTATTGCGAATCCGAACAGATATCGGCTATCTGTATGGATTGGTATGCTGAAGAAACCATTTTTCAAGTCAATTACAGAGAAAAATTTCGCTGATGGGGGAATCATTGTTAAAATCGCTGTAATGTCCGGAACCACAGGATATTGGGGAACTACGATCTTATTAACCTCTCTGATGTCAATCACAAAGGGGTAAACATCAGGGTGGGCGTCAGGAGAATCCAAAGGGGCCTTTTTAAGGATAGGAAGAATGGGGCTATTACACACATTCGCCGTAGTCTCCTCAACCACACCAGACTCAATCAAATCCTGTATTATTTGCAATAGGGCCTTTTCACCTGCCTGTGATATCTTGTACTGGGGAATACGTGGCAATTTAGCATTGTCTCTGATCTGTATAGAAACAGGCGGGATCTGGAGTAATACCACATCTGTGTCTCCTGTAGCCCATAACGTACGTGGTACATCTCTAAACTCAGCTAGAAGGGGGGCATCTTTCGCAAAGCACTGTTTGGCACGAGCAACCTGCGGTCCAATAGTCATGTAAGCACCGTCTGGAGAACAGAAAACTGTCGCATGCAACTGTTTCAATAAATCGAGTCCCAACAACTTTTTCCCACAATTTGACTTCAGTAAGAATGGTGAATCGACCGTAAAGGGGCCGATGGTCCAAGCAAGAGGCTTGGAAATGGGGCTAATGACCGGTACGCCTGAGAAACCCAACAAAACATTATTTTGGCCAGACAGAGCTGCCCCCGGGTCCAGTGAACGGGAAACAGAGCTATTCATAGCCCCTGTATCAACTAAAAAAAATTCAGTAGTACCCTGTAAATCAGCAGTGACATAAGGTCCATTCTGATCTATAGGCACAGGAACTGGTCCCTCACCCTGTCCTCGGCTGTCCTCGCTATGAGACAACCCCGACGCTTCGTCCATGTCATAATCGTCATGATTGTACTGCCATCCTCTGGGGTCATCAAAATAATTCCCGCTCTGCCTATTGTGTGACGTATCTTCTGACTGCATTCCCCCTTTACCTCCTGTTCCTCACCCGTGTCCTCGAAAACCTCGACCCCTTGGGGCCTCACCCTTCTGTAACAACTCCGGACACTCATTCCGCCAATGTCCCTCCTTTTTGCAGTACGCACATTGGTTGAGCCCGAGGGGCGCGTTTGACACGCCACCTCTGCCAGACCGCTGCTGGGCTGAACCCCAACCTCTACCTCGTCCATTTCCCCTTGCAACCTGCTGCATCAATACCCTCGTCTTCAAATCCTTTTACTTTTTCTCCACGCTTTCCTTGTCCTCATTCTCTCTATGTTCGTAATATTGTGCCATACTCAATATCACAGACGGGGTTGATGTCGTCCAAGTACTTTCCGAAGCCTGCAACCGTGTTGCAATTTCGGGAAGTAAGTTAGTGACAAATCTGTTGACAAATAAACGAACACCACCCTCCTGCAACAGGTCCTGTCCACTAAAATCTAAGAACACCCCTTCAAATCTAGTAAAGAAATCCGACACACTTTTATCTTTCTTCTGGCGACATGCAGTCAACTTATCCCAATCCACCCTCTTTGGCTGGATACGTGAATGCATGTATGTGATAATACGCCCTGGCAAAACGAGGAGCTCTGCTTTCGGCTTGTCTCCAGGCATACGCTCCTTATCCCAAGCCGTGATCTCATCCCATGTTCCCCCCAATTCTAGTGCATGATCCTGCGTATGGACTTGCCTCCATATGTCCACTGGTACCAACAAGCCGAAAAAGAACTCTATATCAGCTAACGTCATTACTGTAGAGGAGGCCGCCTCCGTCAATTCCTTATAATATGCAGCAGGGTTTTTTTGGGGGTCCGGCAGCTGGCCCTTTAAGGATAGGACCTCACTCCTTTTCCAAGGAGTATAAATCCATTGCTCCTGAAACCGAGCGTCGACCCGTTGTCTAATCACAGCATTGGTGGAATCACGCAGTTCTGGAATTTCAGGGTGGTAAATGGGATGAACTTCCCTCATGGGATGCTGTGTCCCCATTGTCGGAATCTTCTGGAGCAATCTACCTCGGTAACCCACTAATGTCGTTATATTGCTAAAAACCTCATTAGGAGCCATACCTGTAGCATATACCCTATCCTGTATGTCATATATTATTTGCAGTGCAACACCTTGAAAACACTGTTCCCACAACTCTATCAGCATCGCCGACATGTGTTTAAGGGCATGCTGCTCTATAAACGGCTCGTAATCTTTCATCACACCCCACACATCCTCCATGCTATAGATCGGGTGCCGAGCCCACTGAGCTGCCTGATTTGCCACCATTGTCTTTTCCTCATCACCCACTGCAGAACGCACCAACACTTTATCCATTCGATCTCGCGCTGCTGCCTAATTCACATCATGCACGCCACGTGCAGGAGTTTCCACATTCAACTTTGCCTGGTGTGTCACACTCACGGGGGAGGGACAGGGCCGGACTGGCCGTAGCGGGCACCGGGCATTTTCCCGGTGGGCCGCCTGGGTGGGGGCCGGTTTTGGGCCCCTGGGGGGCCGTTCTTGTTACAGGGCCGCTTTTGCAGCATAGCTGCAATATCGGCCCCTGTAACAAAATCGTCGAAACCGGCTCCTGGCAAAGTGCTCGGCCGCACCCCCAACCCCCGGGGGGGCCAGCCGAGCACTTTGCCAGGGCCGGTTTTGGTTCCCAGTCCGGCCCTGGGGAGGGAGCAGACGCAGAGACAGGTACCATCAGGTAGAGAGACAGGGCGGTAGGGGTGAAAGGTGGAGTAGCAGTCGACACAGAACTAACAGACTGGGCAGGGGAGCTAACAGCACCTGCCCCGGTGGCTGGTGTGAATAAAAGAGAAGCAAGAGGGGCCGGGGCTGAAGCGGTAGTACCAGAAACAGGGATGCTAGAAGGGGCGGCACTAGGGGCCAAGGACTGGGAGGTTGGGACTGCTGGGTATATCCGTTCAGGGGCATAAGGAGGAGGAGGACGAGAATCCAATAGTTCTTCGACGAAATCATCACCTTCCTTCCTAGCAACATAGCACTTATCTGTCTGTAACGGAAACTTTCTATCTGCACATTCTATATCCTTCTCTACCTTTCCTCTTTCATAAGCTACTGCTTTCTGTGTTATCGTTTGCGTCTGCCTCTTCCAGGCCTCTTTCTCTGCCCTCATGCGTCTCTGCTTTACTTCTTTCGGCCATACTCTCAGAGAATCAAACATCGACTGTCTGCTCCTCCTAGCAAACAACTTGTCCTGCAAGAAATTCAATTTCTGTTCATCAAATGAGCCAGTAAGTAGCCAATGTAACTCAGCATTGCCCCTCATATATTTATGCCACAATGTGCTAAACATAACAGGGCCAATACCATGTTTCACATAAATGTCAAAATTTGGAGAACCCTCCGGAGGTGCAGGCTGGCTCTCTTCCAGTCGAGCATCAGTAGAACAACATCGACATCCAAAACACCCCAATTTGCTGAAACAAGGCATCTTAATATAAGACACAGGCACTATCCCTAACGGACAAGTATAACACCAACAATCGACAGACAAAGACAAAATAAAATAACAAATATTAGTCACGGAGCCAAACAAAAACGGTCCAGGGACCACTCCCTACAGTCCGGAGACTGTATCAAATCCAAGAAGACAGGCTCCAGCCCCAGACCTTTTCGAGCATTAGCCAAATTACCAGTTGGTCTGGCAGATTGTTCGCAGACAGTTCCAGGCCTTTTCAAGCACGGGCCAAATTTCCAGGGGGTCCGATGAACTGCTCGCAAACACTCTGTGCCTTTCCAAGGGTCCGCAGACCCACCCAGTTCATGACAAGACAGTCTGGAGACCGTACCAAGACACAGCCCGTCGACTCGTGTCGTTCAAGCAAGGCAGTTCAAAAACTGCAAACAAGACAGTCCAGAGACTGCATCAAGACACAGCCCACAGGCTCGTGTCGTCCAAGAATGGCGCCATTTTTTCCAAGAATCAAATCACTCACCTGGTGCACACAGGTCGAGTCAAGCTATTCTCCACTGCCGACTCTTCGGACCAAATGGTCAACTCCAAGGTTTCGCCTTTTCAGGACCCCAGCTGGTGACCACTAGACGAGGGGGCGACCGATCAGCTGGGCGGGGCAGCTGCGAGAGCCAAGCTCGGTCTTGTGTGGGGTACCCCGATCCGCCCAACCGACCAAACGCACCCCCGACCCTACAACCAGATTACGGGCGAGTCGGATCACCTTGCGGGGGCCCTGTTTGGGTGCCAACTGAAGGAAGTGGCCCGCTAGGGCCACTCGGGTTTTCTCACAACCACCTGCTATGCCTTCCCAAGAATGAAGAGTCGGTCAGACAGTAGAGAATACAAACTTTCATGTTTATTGGAAATGCTCTGCAGAGGAGTCCATCATGACCTGCATCCTAAGATGTCTGCCGAGGGACTGACCCCCCAATAATGTACAGTGTCATTCTTCCCCTGGAGCCTCCAACCCCGCCCACCATGGAAAACTACTGGCCTGAGCCGGACATGAACAAAGGAGGCACAGGGAGATGAGCTACCACCTGCCAGATGGGTACATGTTATCAGAAACCCAAGGCCACTGTGCCGGGTCTCAGCGTCTCCTAACGTGGGAGCAGAACTACACACTTAGATTGGTATGTGAGAGCTGAATTGTCTCCTTATTAGCAGGTCGGGAAACAGCCTTGAGCATAAAGGAAATAAATTAATAACGAAATACTGTGTTCTGCTGAGGCAAGCATTACGAGCCATGAGGCCTAACTCAAGCACATTCTAAGCAGCCTAATAAGGATTGTGAATAACAAAATGGAGTCGCACTCGCTAACTGAAGCCTGCACATTACGGGGATAACTCAGTGGGTTGCATAACTTAAATACAACTGGCATCTATTTAGCCACACATTGCTAACCTAATATAACGTGAAAGGAGTACATTGCAGGGACGGGATTTTAAAACCTAACACTGCAACCTTCTTCTTTTTGAACTGTGGCTTTTGCTTTGGTTTCTCTTTTTTTTTAGAAGTGTAATCTTGAGCGTGCTTCTTGTCTCTGGACTTTGTACGCTCTTCTTGTCTGCCTGACCGTCCTTCCCTCTCTGAGTTTTTCGATGAACCCTGAAAGGAACGAGAGGAACGTGTATCAGTATCCTGATACCTGTCAGGTTTCCTAATATTATCCCTATTCCTAAGGTTATACCTCTTTTCGGAGGGCTCCTGTGGAGGAGATCTACCTCTGGATTGAGATCTGTTTCCTTTAAAGTTTTGTTGTTTTTTATTGTCCCACTTCTTCTTTGTTGAAGCAGCTATCTGCTAAGAAGTGTCCTTTTCAGGACTGCCCATCAGTTGTGGTTTTAAAGCTTTCGCACCAAAACTGTCTCTGCCTAATTCTGCATATGCAGTTTCAATTATTTTTGGTAGTTCATGCTCTTGTTCTAAAGGACTGAACTCCCTTAGGCGTTGGCGGATAGCCACTGAAGCTGCTTCCCCTTTAATATTAGCTAATATTATGGCTGATACCTGGGCATAGTTACCTAGTAACTTCATCCCTAAGTTCAGAGCAGGTTCTGCTCCGTACTCGTTTTGTATCTGTCTCAATACTTCTTGTACTACTGCTAATGACGGGATAGCACGAGTTCTGGTATAAATGGCAGCAAAGACTGTACCCCAAGTGGTACAATCCTCTATTTGTGGTGTTATCCCCGTGGGCAAGCAGATTGTTAGCATTCTGTGTTTTTCATACGGGGTAGTATTCGGGAATAATGCTTCTAGCTGTGTTATTTTCTGAGCTACCCAGTATGGCATTGGTTCACGTTTTGTGGGCATTTTACCCATCACTGCGTGTAATGTTTGTGGTGTGATTTTAGTTGCTGTACTCTGAGCTTGAGTTCCATTTGTTGCAGCTATTGCTGGTTGGACTGTAAGTGTCCACATGACGAATTCTGTCAAGTTTCTGTAAATTTGTATTCATTCTTTGTGTTCTCAGAGTAAGTCTCCTGGTGGCATTGTTTCAATGTCTGGATGTGGTGTGTAGGCCGCTAATATTGCCATGTTGCCCCTTCTCTTCCGAGAGGGCCGAGTCTCACTCTTCTTCTTATATGGGGTAGGGTGCCTTTAAACCAGTATAAGTGTTCCTGGTATGTGAGCGGAACCTCAATGTCCTCAAACGGACAATATTCCGGTGGTGCATCTCCTTCTGTGTAGGAGTGAAATGTTTTTGTTCTTGCATTTGCTGCTGGGAATGTAACCCACGAATTAAATACCTCTGTTCTATATGCTTGATGTGCCTCAATCATGAAAGCTACTAAGCCACCCCTGGCTGTTACACCATGCGCAATTAGTTTCAGGGTGACTGTATTTCTAAGATTTTCTGCAATCGGAATTGCATCTGCATCAACCTCATCGTGTGAGAGGTGCAAACTATGCACAACTCCCTCCGTGTTTTCCATGCTTTCAGTCATTTTTTAGAGGTAGAAGTATTTCAAGGAAACTAAGATAAGGTGTTTTGCACAATTTTAGGAACACTGTGTCCTTCAAGCTTGATTAACCAACAGCCAATAAATAGGATTTTTTAGCCTACTCAGCTATGGCGGAGTTTGTGCCCACCCACTCCAGACGTCTCTGCTGTTTTGTGAGTAGGGGTCTCTGAGAATAGCACGACTGAACTACTCAGATTCTAGTGTTAAATAAGTACCCAAACAACGTTGGCGGCGCCATGCCGTGTAGTTCCTATATAACCTATACAGGATCTGCGCGTTTGGATAACATAAACTGTGGGATTGGTGGCAGACTGATTCTGTGCACCCCCACAGGATACGTTGGCCTGTCGGTATCAGCTAGTTCACAGTGCCACTATAATCTCCTCTTACCAAGGAGAGAATAGATTCTGGCAACCTCAGAACATGACACCCTGATCCCTCAGAATCGTGGAAACAATATACTACCTTTCGCTCAGTCACTCGTGCTTACTAAGTTTGTCTCAGAGAGTTACACAGAATAAACAGGCTGGGCATTTTCAATAAGTATTTATTGAACAGTTGTTATTCTAGTGTAGAATAGATGAGCTGCAACAACCATTAGACAGTAGCAGAGATATATGATTAGAAGTACTACGAAAGTAAAGGGATGGTAAAGTTCAACCATCTTGCAGAAATCATGAATATATACAAGTACAAAAAACACATGAAAAAAAGTGCGTACTCCTACAATCCCTTCCTAACTAGATGTACCTAAATGTATCTAAATGTACCTAGCATCTGTGTAGATGTTATGCCAAGAATCCCTCTAGGATCTAGTCAACCCCATTACCTGAGAATAAGAGAATATGGGATCCCGTCCTGGTCTCGAGTCGGACACCCCGAAAGGGATGTTAGACCACTGCGAGCTGGAGTGTCTGCATGCAGGAACCTCAGCGTCTCTGGTCAGTGTGTCAGCTGGGAAGTCTCGGTTTCCTCTGTCTATCTAAGCAAGATGTGATGTATATATACCCATAGGTCTCCCCAGGGGTCCTACCTTGCTGTGCTACTGTGTCGGCCTAAAGGATGACGTTGGGCCTGAACTTTATACAAAGATATTATACAGCAGATGTTATTCCTGCTGTGCTTCCAAGAAGCCTCATGCATAATGTAATAGATTCGAACTAGGGGGAAACCCGCGTTCTGAATGCAGTGTCGTAAAAGGTAAAAGGTCAGTCACTAAGAACCGTTATGTATGTGATGTAGGGAAGAATATAGGTGAAAGGTTGCAATGTTACCTGCGCCTATATAGGGCACCTATATGGAATATAACACCACCTGACTTACCACTGGCTTGGCAAGTGGCACAGGAGCAACCAAACTCCTTTGTGTCTTCAGACATATGGGGCCAGTAAAAGTGAGGAACAAGCCTGTCCCAAGCCTTGCTTTGCCCTAAGTGTCCTGCAAGAGGAATATCATGTGCTAGGGACAGTACGAAACTTCTGAACTTCTGGGGTATTACCAACTTCCTGGTGGCAAAAGGTTTGGGGTCTCTACCCTCAGAGTAGAGAAGACCATCCTCCCAATAGATCCTATGGGGACCACTGATACTCCCTGCTTCCTCAGCAGCAGCTTTCTGTCTGAGGGGTTCAATAAAGGGGCAGGCCTGCTGCTCCCAACTCAAATCTGCCCTGGAATGGCCCCTGCCCCCCACAAACTCTGCCTGATCAGGCCCAAGCTCCTCTGGGACAGTTCATTAACAGGGGCAAAGATCATCTCCCTTAGGAGACTGATCTTCACTGAGAGTTTGTGAGGAAGACAATTCCTTACCCTACCTGCTCCTTCTCTTGGGAAGCACCTGGTCCATTGTTCCAGGATCCAGTGATTTTTCAGTGGTGAGCTGTTTGGCCTGAGCCCTGGTGACAGCAAACACACTGGCAGAGATGCCCATCATCTCTGCATGAGTCCTGAAGTCACTTCAGACCAGGCTGAAGTTTCTAGATCATTGCCCAACAAACAATCTACAGGTGGGTCTGGAGATACCACAACCCTCTTAGGTCCAGTTACCCCTCCCCAGCTAAGGTTCACAAAGGCCAAGGAATGGTCAGTCCTGACATTGCTGCGTTGGTGACTTGGTACACTCGTCCAAGTATGACCTGTTCAGGGTAAACAAGTTTCTCTGTCACCAGAGTGACACTGGACCCTGTATCCCTATAAGCCGTTACTTCTTTTCCATTGATCAATGGCTGTTGTCTGTACTTGCCCAAGTTAGTGGGACTGACTAGTAAGGTAGCAAGATCCATGCCACCATCACAGACTAAACAGCCTGAGTTGGTGTTCTGACCCTTGTTTGCTGTACTACCACCTGTACCTGTGCTAGGGGGAGCAGGTGCCTTAGGGGCAGTGGTAGTAGAAGTAGTTTCCTTGGCCTTTGGACCATCAGCATCTCTTGTCCCATAGGTCTTCACTTTACAGAAGTAACACCAAGGTTTCTTTTTGTCTTTCTTAGAATTTTGGGGCTCACCCCCAGATGCAGGTTTTTGGGGCCTTTGAGAAGACTCTTTCTTATCTTTGGCTTTGTCCCCACCCATATCCTGAGTTTTAGAAGAATCTTGCTTCTTCTGGTCACCTTCATTACCATGGTTTTTCTGCTTAACCCGGGTGCGAACCCATTTGTCTGCCTTCTTTCCCAATTCTTGGGGAGAGGTCAGATCAGAGTCCACCAGGTACTGATGTAAAAGCTGGTTCTGACAATTATTAATTATCTGCTCCCTCATAATCAAATTGTACAATCCTTGGTTGCCCTGTAACTTGCTTCCATAAAGCTAGTCTTCCAGAGCATTAATAGCACTGTCTACAAAATCTACCCAGTCCGGGGTGTGTGCCTTCTGGGTGTCTCTGAAAGTAGTCCTGTACTGTTCAGTGGTTAAGCCAAACCCATCTATCAGAGCACTCTTCAGTACTGAGTAATTGTCAGCATCCTCTTCTCTAACAGTGAGGAGCTTATCTCTACCTTTGTTAGCAAAGGAGAGCCACAAGATAGCTGCCCACTGCTCTTGATGGACCCTCTGAACGTTGCAGGCCCTCTTCAAAGCAGTGATCCATTTATGGATATCATCCCCCTCTTGGTAAGGAGGGACTATCTTATTCAGGTTCCTATGGTCAAAAGAAGTTTCTCTGATTCTAAGGGCACTGTTGCTGCCACCATGGGACTCTAGTTCCAATTTCTGCCTAGCTTTCTGGATTTCTAGGGACTCTTTGTCAAGGGCCAACTGATCTTGGATGAGCCTAAGTCTTGCTTTTTCAAGTTCAAGCAGTTGGTACTCCCTGTCAAAAGAGTTGTCCCTCTTGATATTTATGGAGGTCCCTATAGAATGTCCTGAAGCATTGGATTCTCTAGAGGAGGATCTAGACCTCCTTTGTCTACTCTGAACCCTTCCAGGAGGAACAGGGGAGACCCACTTCTGGGGGCACCCTCTGTGCCAACTGCACTATCCTCTGGGGGATCTGAGTTCTCCAGGTGGGAGTCATGTGACTCCTCCTGGTCAGGGTAAGAATTAAGGTCAACAAGGGGGTTCCCTCCTGACCCATCTTCTGCCTTGGCCCACCCACTCTGTCCTGTTCATCTGACCCAATAGCTTTCTGTAGGTCATCCAACAGTAACACCTCTAGGAGGCGTTAAATATTCGGGCCTTTCCCTGTCTTAAGCTTCCTAGAGGAACACAGGGCCCTCAATTCCTGGAATGTAAGGTCACTGTATCTGGAAGGCAGAGAGCCACCAGCATCTCCTTTAGAAGACATACTAGGTATAGTGAGGTGCTGCACCTACCTAGCCTAGCGGGAACTAAACTCTCTGAGGTTTGAGAAAGGGTTGTGCTAGACCCTTAACTGCCCAACCCTAAGTTCAGTAGAACTTACTTATTTTAAGCTTGTAGTATATGTGCCTAGTATTAGTGATGGTTTTTCAATTAATCCACACCAAGATTATCTGGTAAAACAATGCAGGCTTGAATCCCACCGCTGCCACCAACGTGAGAGGCTGGCTCAGTATATGATGTACACTTATGTAAGTGGGCACCTTGCACTGATCCAGGCAACCCTTATGGGGATTTTAGTGGTCTTAGACAACCTTAGAAAGCTCTCTAAGTGGTAGCTGTGGAGAGCAGCCATCAGGCTTAGTCCAGAAGGAGTGTAAAGCAGCTTGTTTTACCAGAACATGATCTTATAGGTTTAGATTAAGTGGAAAAGAACCACACAGTGTATTTATAAAAATATGCATTTATTATAGACATTCATTAACACATACAAATATCTCCTAGCAGGTAAGTAGCACAGAATATACAGTGGTCCCCAGGGGAGACTAAACCATATACTAAAATAGTGTATGTGAACCATTACTCGAGGCAAGACAATAGTCAGAGGATATAGAAGTGCCGGGGACCAAAGGAACCATCCAAGGTAAGTATCTAGGACCCCCACGGAGATCGTGTGCAGTGTAGGAACATGACCGCGTTCTCTGTAGAAATCAACATGTAAGTTGCTGTTGCAATTTTAAAGAAAGAGGACCCTAACCAGTGGACCCTGAGGAAACCCTGTGAAAGACAAGAGGTTGGAGAGCCACCCATGGATACCTTAAGAACCAGGATACCTGCAGCAGGGAAGCCGGGTGCATAGGTGTGAAGTGGCATCGGAAACCGTCGTTGAACTCTACGGGAGACTTCAGAAAGATGCCGCTGCTGGAGAAGGTGAAAGTGTCCGGTGGAACTCAAAGGTGGATTCAAGATGTGAAGAACCTGCAAGCAGAGGGGACAGAGTCTATGCCACTCAGGAGTGACCAGGAGGCACGGAAGATGAATGCCCACCGATGGTGGGTGATGCAGTAGAGCTGACAGTGACCTTGAAACTGAAGCTGTGTGGACCAGGCAATGCTGTGGAAGACCAAGACCCATACACGAGCTGTCCCACGTCAGATGTCGAGAGTTGAGGGGTCGGTGTCCAGCGGGAGCACCAACAAGCCTTGGCAACTTCAACCAATGAGGAAGTTGAAGAAGGTGCAATGTCGGGACCAGCAAAGTCCAGGAGACTCACCACAAGCAGGAGAGTCAGGGCAGGCCTCGAGCAATCAGGGTAGCCCAAAGAATTTGAATGTGACCCTCAAGAGGACACACAGGCTGGAGGCACTGGAGTCACAGAGGACCTCAAGCAGCTCACCAAAGAAGCAGGCCCACGTTGCAAGTGATATGGTGAGGACAAAGATCTTGGTCACCTGAGATGCTTGAGGCTGGGGCTACTTGGAGCCTGAAGATCTTGGTGGAAGGAAGCCAACAAGCCTTTGCAACTGCAAGTTGACTTGGTGCACAGGGGTTAGGCTCCTGCAGCTCTGACGAAGGATACTGACCTCAAACTTGGTGAGAGGACAGGGCAGGCTCGAGGGATATGAAAAATCACAACCTGTGTTGCTGAGCCTTTCGTAGTCCGTAGGAACCCAGGATCATCAGACAGGTCAGCTTAGTTGTGGTGCCTGCAGATGCAGGGAAGTGACTGATTCACTTCAAGGGAGATTCCTTCAGGTGTCTTGGATGTTCACAAGCCCTGGAAGGGTTCCTGTATGAATCACAGGCATGGACGTTGCAGCAGACGAGCAGGGTGAAGAGATCAGGAGCAGCAGGAGTCTTCTCTGTTGCAGCCTTGATGCCCAGAGCGAAGTCCAGAGTGTCCAGATGGTCAAAGTTGAAGTGGTGTCTGAATTGTATCATGTCCCATGACGAATCTAGGGTCCCACCCACAGGTAACCCCTTAATTACCATAAGGAAAGGGTTGGGACGAGACAGGGGTCCCTCCCTAAGGAGGGCTGGACAAGGGGGATAAGGGGGAGTTTCATGCCAGAGCGGGAGCCAACAGCTCCCTGAAATGGTTTGAACTGGACTATGCATGGAGGGCACCAAATGTGCCTTGAATGCAGACTATGTGGCACTGGCAAGTGCTCCCACCCTGCCCCAATACACTAAACCCTATCTGGGAGGTGGTCACACCTCCCTGTGACAGGATGCCTATTGTTCTGCCTTCCCCTGCTCAAGCTTGGCTCAGCAGCAGAAGGGCAGAATCGTGTCTCTGGTCGGCAGCAGCCATTTTGTGCTGTCCGGGTCTAGAAGACTGGTACCGGGAGCACTGAGGGCCTAACGGAGGGCCTTTACAGTGCTTGGAATCATACCAAACACGACAGGGTTCATTACAGCCAGTTTCGAGATGGTCATCGCGTAATGACGCGGTGCCCGTCTATATGCTATATAGCTGTCTTACTTACAACCCGGGAGAATGGACTCCGAAGGCTGTAGGGGTGTCCTACTCATGCAGGGGCACCCTCACACTTAGAACCGAGCACCCTGCCTTCAGGATTGAAAAACCCTGCTGTAGGGATGACTTATAGGTTTTAAGTGCAGTCACATTAGATATAGGGAAACCTATATCTTTCGTAAGTGGTGCTAGCACCAGCTTACACAGGCTGCAACGGCAGGCCTGTAGAGATAGTTTGAATGGTCTCCCATAGGTGGCATAATACATACTTCAGCCTATGGGGGACCTCTGATGTACCTATGCCCTGGGTACCTTAGTACCATATACTAGGGACTGATAATGGTACCCCAGTATCCAATCTGGGATGTACCTAAGTACTTACCTAACAATTTAGGGGAGAAAGCAGAGAGACTGGGGCCCTGAAAAGCCGGATCCCAGTCAGACTAGTCATAAACAGCATTACATCAAGCAAAATGTGGGGGTAACCATAGAAGCACTCTCTAAAAACAAACATCACATCTACGACCTTCTCACTGACACAAAACCAGGCATACTATTCATAACTGAATCATGGTTGGGAGATGATATGGCTCCAGTCCTGCATGAAGCCATTCCTCTAGGCTATCAAACGATCACTCAAAATTGTATAGGCAAAAAAGGAGGTGACCTAGCTGTTGTGTTCAGACAACATTACATATCACTTAAGTTGACGACGTCTCCATAAATAATTGTGAGGCCCTTTTCACCAAATGCAATCCTACACCGTCTTCCTACTGTAACTTCCTGATCCTTTACAGACCTCTACCTAGCAATGCAACATTCCCAGACACACTTCTAGACAAGGTTTCAAACCTGATAACACGACACTCCAACCTATGCGTTCTGGGTGACCTCAACATTTGGTTTGGCAAACCCAATATGCCCCATCTGAAACAAGAATCGCTGGCCTAGACGCACTGAACCTGCATCAGATCGTCCACAAACCCACACACATCACTGGACACATCCTAGATGTCCTTTTTGCTAATACAGAACTAGTTACCTTTCAAACAATAACTCCGGTCACATGGTCAGACCACCATTTGCTTGCTTTCCAACATATAACAGCACTAAGCGATGCACCTAAAACCACCTTAGCTGAATCCACCTATCGACTGTGGAAACAAACTCAATTTGGAACACTTAGAAACACAACTAACATCCAGTACAGATCTAGAAACAATAAATTCTGTTAAAAAACTATATGAGTGGCTACAGGAAGCTTTTGATATCCTGATACCACTAAAAACCACACAACAGAACAAAAGAAAACGAGTAACTTGGAGAAATACAGAGATAAAACAACAAATTAGAAAGCTGCAATGTGCCTGGCTCAAAACAAATGCCAATCAAGACAAACTTCACCTACAGAAAATTAACAGATTATACAAGTCAGCTATCAAAAAAGTGATGAAAAGATACTATTCAGACAGAATTCAAACTGCTAAATGCGCAAATAAAGAATTCTATAAAATTCTCAATGAATTTCATAAACCAGATTGCCTAGAAGAAGCTCATCCCGTTACTCAAGATTTCACAGACAGACTGGCAAATCACTACATGGCCAAAGCAGACACGTTGGACTCATACTTAAAACAAAGACAAAGCACCAGCACTGACCCTTTTACAAAACAACAATCCAAGAATACTCCAACCAAGCCTCTCCGTTCCTTCCAACATATTTCACACAATGAATTTATGGACCTGGTCAAAGCAAGCAGGCCTGCTGGCAGCTTTTCTGACCCTTGTCCACCACTAACCTTCAAGACAATTCTTCTAACAACATCTGCTGCCACTCCAGTAAGAAGAATCATCATTAACTCCTTAACTACTGGAATATTTCCAGAAGAATGCAAAAGTCATACATACGCCCATTACTGAATAAAACAAACTTGGACCAGCTGAACCCTGACAACTACAGACCGATTAAAAATGAACCTTTCCTGGGCAAACTGATAGAAAGAGCAGCGTTCACCCAGATGTCACAATTCATTGAAGACAATGCCATACTTTCAGACTTCCAAACAGGATTCCATCCAGGAAGAGGCACAGAATCTGCCTTCCTTGCCATCTGGGATGACCTGAAGAACACAGTTGACCGCAATGGGGTTGCTGCGCTACTTCTCTTGGACCTCTCTGAGCCTTTGACACGGTTGATAATGACACTCTGATACAAAGACTCTATGAAGCCGGCAAAGAGAGGACTGCTCTAGACTGGATCGCATCCTACCTTCGCAACAGAACTAATGTCAACCACACCCCACCTTTCTTGTCCAAACCGTACTTCACAAAAGCAGGGTTCCCTCAAGGATATATCATCTCGCCCATCTGTTTCAACATCTACAAGTCTGAAGTCATTATCGGCACTGATCAATCGATTTCACCTCACGTGCTATACCTATGCAGATGGCACACAAATTCTCCTTCAACTGGAATGCCCTAAAGACTTTGGAAACTCACCAATTTTCAGGTGTCTCAGAGCCGTGAAGCAATGGATAATGTGTAGCCATCTCAAATTGAATGCTTCCAAAATTGAAATACTCATGTGTGGCGATTGGAAACATTAAGACCCGCTCGCCGCATGGCCTGATAATCTGCGAACACTGCCTAAAGTATCTAAGGAAGTAAGAAACCTCGGAATGACCATGGACTCCAAGCTATCAATGAATGCCCAAGTGGACAAACTAGCAAGATCAAGATTTGTTACTATAAAAACTCTGCAATGAATCTTTCCTCATTTGGGATTTCCACACAAGGACCAGGCTACCATCTCCTTTGTTCTGTCCAAACTCAATTACGCCAATAGCCTCTACCACGGATCACCTTTAACAACCATGAAAAGACTATAACGGATTCAGAACTCGGCTGCCAGACCACTCTTACATGTAAAACCTCAAAACCACATCTCCCCTGCCTTGAAGCCCTTCACTGGTTACCGGTTGCCAGAAGATCCACGTTCAAGCTGCTTTGTATCACCCACAAAGCGATACATGGAACAGGACTGCCCTTCATCAGGAATAAAATTACCAAACACATTCAACAAAGGAACCTCAGCTCTAGAGTGGCACTTCACCTCAAAACATTAAAGTACAAGAAAAACCCATCAGTGACACATCCTTCTCTGTTCAAGCAGCCACACTATGGAACGCTTTTACCCCCAACATAAAATCCATGGATAACCACCTTATCTTCAGAAAACTACTCAAGAGTTGGCTCTTCCCACATAACCACCATACGCAAACAGAAATATACAGCATATCCCTCTGTATATAAGCATTTATTTGTACTATAGACAGTTACCTATACATGTGTATTGCTTTGTATAAACGTGTAGAATAATTATGTTTAAAAATATATATATAGATAGATATTCATTAGTTCTGTTTAACAAATGTATATATTACTGATAGTTACATTATTCTATGCTTTTAACATGTATGTAAGTGACTGCACAAATAAGTAAATCTTTTATCATAACTATTTATCTACAATTGCTTCACTATTGAAATACAAAAAATACATATAAGCACATAAATACAATTAATTTAAAGTACAACAACACTTGAAAGCCAGAGTTTATTTAATGCATCTTTAATCTACATATACTACACTCCCTTTATGCATCTATATACCTTCCATGTACTTATCGATCTATATATTTATTACTTTTCTTCTAATTCAGCATATCCAATGCACTACCCTATTTCTCACCCTATATCGCTCTCAATATATCCTCTACCTCAACTCTCTGACTCATCTCAAACCTCTTTCTACTACTCCTTCCAATGCACTACCGTATTTCTTACCCTATACCTCTATCTATATATCCTTTACCTCCACTCTCTCATTCATCCCAAACCCCATACCGCTACTATGATCCCCAAAATAACGCTTTCTAGACTCTTCCCTGCTCTACCCTTCCTTGCATCATCTCATACCTCTTTTACTATTCCGATCCCCCAAAACAAGCCTTTCTAAACCATTCCCTCTAACTCTTCCCCCTCCATCTCCCTTTATTCATCCTAAGCCTCCTCCTACTGCTATGAGCTCCAAAACAAAACAAAAAAACAAATTCTAATTTCTTCCTTCTTCTATCCCTCCACTATCCTTTTCAATCCACATAACAGACTAACATGTCCACCACTCAAATTAATTTAATATTTCCCTATACTAATTCCCACTAATCCTGTTTGGGTTCCCGAGTAGCATGCACTTGAACACCTCATCAGGAGTAGCAAGCGCCATATAAATGCAAACCTTTTTCCCTCTTCTGTCCCTCATCTATCCGTCACAATCCAAATAACTGACTAACATATCCACCACTCAAATTACTTTCATATTTCACTATACTAATTCACCACTAATACTTTATGGGTTCCGGAGTAGCATGCTACTCACTGAAAAAGCACTTCAACACCCCATTAGTAGTAGCAAGCGCTATATAAATGCAAACCTTTTTCCCTCTTCTATTCCTGCGCTATCCTTCTCAATCCAAATAACTGACAAACATATCCATAACTCAAATTACTTTCATATTTCACTATACTAATTCACCACTAATACTTTATGGGTTCCAAAGTAGCGTGGTACTCGCCGAAAAAGTGCTTCAACACCCCATCAGGGGTAGCAAGCGCTATATAAATACAAACCTTTCTCCCTCTTTTATACCGCCACTGTCCTTCTCAATCCAAATAAGTGACTTACAAATCCACTATCCAAATTACTTTCATATTTCACTATATGAATTCACCACTAATCCTTTATGGGTTCTGGAGTAGCGTGCTACTCGCCGAAAAAGCACTTCGAAGCCTCGTCAGGGGTAGTAAGTGCTAAACAAATGCATTTCCAATCACAATTACAATTACCCACTGATCTACTAAATATCTATGGCCCATGAAGTGCTAATCCTCAGACAGCTTCCATATGCTTAAACATGGACAACGCCAATGCTGGGCTTTCTGGCATAGTATTTGGATATCAAAAAGTGGTTTATTCATGTGATTACTTCTGACATCATAGGCAGAAGTTGTTAACATGTTTTAAACAACAGAATAGATAATAAAGAGGATTTTTAAAGCACAACTGACACGTTACAGTATAAATGAGTAATTATATGATTATACCAATATTGTTACCACTGCAGGATCTTTGCAGCCGCACAAGATGGCAGTGATTCATACTTTACAGGGAGATCCCTTCCAAGCAGGGAGTAGTTTACAAGTAAAGTTCCATAAGTTTGTAAAATGATGTTGATAGAAAATCAGTTGGCATTGTAAAGCTGTGAATATAGGGTACACTACAGGACTTCAAGAGAGTAACTCACAGAGGCAAATTTCACAATCAAATCATGGCAGCACACAACAACACTACCACTACACCCCATAAAAGCAAATTAACATATAGCTTACATAAAATTATGTTAAATGGCACTTACAGCACACTACTGAAGACTTCATTATGGTAGTGGTTACCCAACTATACACAATGAGACACAGGATTCCCGCACAGAGCCGGCAACTCCTCGCAAGTGGGGAAGGCTGACCGACTCTGTGCACTACATGTGGCAGAGCCTAATTTTCAAAAATAATAATCACCAGACCCATATTTGTTTTACTCAGAAAGTACAGCCCTCTGCCACTCTCATCCCTGTGGCCACCATCCCTGTGGCCACTCACGTTCACAGTCTTCTCAAAACACAACATTTCCCTCTGTAGTCTTCTATCTTCATTTAAGAAGAGTCAGCATGAGTGTTATTTTTTTCATGTTCAATATTTTGTTTGTTTAAACAGAATTCTGGTGAAACTTTACAAGGAGGGAGGTAAGAATCATATTTGTGTGGCTGCCACGATGAAATATCACCTACTAAAATAGCTTTAAATTACTTTGAGTTACAAAGTTACCAGTTAGGAGCTGTTCTGTCTGTGGAATCTGCCGACGTCTTTTAGGAGATATTAAAGTTTGGTTGGAAGGCACAACCTGCCCAGAAACAACTGAATGTCTTTACATTGTAATGATGTGTGGGCTTTCACAGAAAGTGAGACAAGTCACTCATGAAGTGGGCCATATCCTGGATGCTACTTTTTCCTCAGAGACACTGGTCATTAGTGCCTTGAAGCCACTTCCTGGAGTTTGGTCCTGCCATTATGTGATTGCTTTCCTCGTTAAGGGACCAACTACTAAATTGAGCAATAATTACCCAAGTCAAGGCTGATCTATCCCAGATCATGGAATAAGATTCCCAAGAAAATATTAGAGACATTATTAAACAGCAAACAGACTGGGAAGAAAGTATTTGATGATAAATTACCCATAGAGATAAAATAATAACATTCATTGAAGGGCTACCACTGTTATGAACATGTCAGCATCTATTAAAGACTGGCCAAAAAAGCGACAAAGCTCATCTGCCTCTTGCCTAGGATCAATGGACTTGATTCCAGCTAATCAAAGGTGTCATAACTTGCAGACAAAATGGAGGTTAAACTTTCATTCACATGATAGGGCCAGCTATAGATTTAAAACTTTAAAATAAATGAAAACAAGCCTAGATGGATTATATAGCCAGATACATTGAGACAGCTAAACATTTCATATTTACTCAAAATAAGCTCCCTGAGAATTTTGCAATTTACAGAGATATGTGATGTAACCCTGCCAACGCTACTGAGTACAAGTGTTGGGCATACAATAAAATGTAATGTATTGTTCTCACACACCACCAGGGTCATGCTTCATCAAAGGACAATCCTGGCTCTCCAAAACCTCCATTTGATGGAAAGCGGGCCTCAACCTGGAGTCAGGGAGGCACTTCTAATTAAGAATGAATCCGTGATATGAGTGAGTCAAAAGCCAATGTGGCATCCTAAAACAGTTTATTCGCTAGACAAAATTAATATAATGTAAATTAAATACATTTAAATAATATTTAGTAATATATATAAATATATATTTATATAAACACACACACATATGTGTGTTTGTGTTTATATTTACATGTATATCATTTATAACTTTGTGGTTTTTTTATTTACTACTATAAAAAACATATATATATATATATATATATATATATATATATATATATATATATATATATATATATATATATATATATATATATATATATATATATAATCTATTGGCGGTTGCCAGTAGATAGTTATAGTTAGGACCTAGTTTCCATAGGAAAAGCGTTTTTTCTTTTCCCAATAACCGGTTGACGAATCTTCGCGAAATTTTCAAAACTTGTGGCCCACTCCAGTCAGCTCCTATCCTGAATGTTTCGGGTTGATTCGCCAAGCGGGGGCCGAGAAAAAAGGGGGGTCCCAAAACGTGTTTTCTCCATGTTATTTTCCATAGGAAACTTTAGACACGGCTACAGCTCGAACTGCTGAACGGAATTACACCAAATTTGGCAAAAAGGTAGCCCTTGGTTCAGAAAGAGCCCTTTTTGTTAAATTGTGTAAATCCGTTCAGTAGTTCCTGAGAAATTTAAAAAAAAGAGGTCGGAAAATCAATTTCCCATAGGAAACTTTAGACACGGCTACAGCTCGAACTGCTGAACGGAATTACACCAAATTTGGCAAAAAGGTAGCCCTTGGTTCAGAAAGAGCCCTTTTTTTTAAAATGGTGTAAATCCGTTCAGTAGTTGCTGAGAAAATCAAAAAATAAAAGTTTCGATATCTAGAGGCATGGAGGATCCGCGGACCCTCCCGACCACGCGCTTTATTCTGATTGGCTGTCAACACTCCAAACCAGGAAGTGTTGGCAGCCATCTTGTGACTCGGTAGAACCGAGTCACAAGAAAAGAGAAAAACAAACGTGAAAAACAAGAAACGGGGCAGGGTAGAAACACCCTGACCCCCTAGGCCTGCTCAGGGGGGTCCCACAAGGACCCAAAAAGCATTTTTTTAAAAACAAAATAGGCCGAATTCGCACTGGGTGCGCGAATCCGGCCGAGAAAATAAAAATAAAACGAAGTGCAGGCTCCCGCGCTTCGTTGTATTGAAGCCCATGGGTGGGCCAGGTCCCAGGGGCACTGAAAAAATGTGTGGGGGGGCCCCAATCCCCCCCACACTGCCCCGGGGTCCGCCACCTCCCCGGGGCTTGATTTATGAGTTGCGGGGGGCACGCAGCCCCCCCGCAGCACCAGGGACTGCCACCCCCCGGGGCTAATTTTTAAATGTGTGGGGGGCCTCAAAGGCCCCCCCAAGCCCTGGGGACCGCCACCCCCGGGGCTTTCATTAATTATTTGCGGGGGCACATGGCCCCCCTGCAGCCCCGGGGACCGCCACCCCCGGGGCTTGTTTTTTTTTTTAAAGATAAACCTGTGTGGGGGGCTTGAGCCCCCCCACACGCCCCGGGGACCACCACCTCCCCGGGACACTAAAATGCAAATTTGGGGGTCCGTTACGGACCCCCGAGCCCCGGGGACCACCACCTCCTTGGGGCTTTGTAATTGAAGGGAGGGGGGCTGCGCGGTCCCCCTCCTGGAGCCCGTGATGGCCCTGGGGACCGCCACCCCCCAGGGCCGGCTCCTGCAGTGTTCTGGGGTGCCCACCCCCGGGACACTGCTGTTTGCTATAGCAGGGCGGGAGGACGGCTCCCGCCCTACCATAGCAAACTCTGCTTTGCTTCATTGAAGCGAGAGCAGGGAAACCTGCTCTCGCTTCAATGAAGCAGCATATTGCTTTTCCACAAGGGGAGCTGCATGTTAGCAGCTCCCCATGTGGAAAAGCAATGACGGCTCCCGCAGGAGGCGGGGAGCCGGCAGGGACCGTGGGGGCATTGGGGCTCCCCCCACTTTCCCCAAAGGAGAGGGCCGGCCCTGGGGGATGGGGTCCCCTGGGCCAGAAGTGGCCCGGGAGGGGGGCCACGTGGCCCCCCTCTGCAGTAAAATTAAAATTAAAATGAGGCAGAGCCCCGGGGGATGGGGTCCCCGGGGCTAACAGAAGCCTCAGGAGGGGGGCCACGCAGCCCCCCTCCTTTGAAAATATATTAAAAAAATATATATATATTGGCCATGCCCTGGAAGATGGGGTCCCCGGGGCCAAAAATGGCCTCGGGAGGGGGGCCACGTGGCCCCCTTCCGTGTTTTTAAATATTAAATTAAGAAATTAGGGGTCAGGCCCTGGGGGATGGGGTCCCCAGGGCCCAAAAAATATTAAAGGAAGGGGGGACACACAGCCCCCATTCTAAAAAACAAAATTTTAAAAAAAGCCGACATCGCGCCGGAGGCCCCGCCTCCTCCCAGCAACACTATGCAAATGCGCCCTGTGGCGCGTTTTAAGTTGGGGAATTAAATCCCCTACAATCCTGAGGGTCCCTGGGGGCCACCTAGCCCACCAGGTACCTCCAGTTAGCGCCACAGGGCTGCGTTACAGAGAGGTGGTCTGAGGCCACGCCCCTTTTTACACCTCTCTGCAACGCAGCTCTTTGGCGCTTACTGGAGGTACCTGGTGGGCTAGTTGGACCCCAGGGACCCTCAGGATTGAAGTGGACTTAATCCCCCAACTTAAAACGCGCCACGGGGCGCGTTTGCACAGTGGTGAAGGGAGGGGGCGGGGCCTGATGTGAAATGTGTGCAAACAGGCCCTGTGGCGCGTTTTAAGTTGGGGAATTCATTCCCCTTCAATACTGAGGGTCCCTGGGGGCCAACTAGCCCACCAGGTACGTCCAGTAAGCGCCACAGAGTTGCGTTGCAGAGAGGTGTAAAAAGGGGCGTGGCCTCGGACCACCTCTCTGCAACACAGCTCTGTGGCGCTTACTGGAGGTACATGGTGGGCTAGTTGGCCCCCAGGGACCCTCAGGATTCAAGGGGAATTAATTCCCCAAATTAAAACCCGCCAGGGGGTGTGTTTGCACAGTGGTGAAGGGAGGGGGCAGGGCCTGGTGTGACATGTGTATACTTATGCAATCACTCCACCAAAACCCAAGCACTTATAAATTCACCATGCACTCTCCTTGCAGCACTCTAATCATCCAGTCACTACCCATGCACTCATGCAATGACCCATGCACTAACTCATGCACTGCTACAATACCCTGAGCAGTACCCATGCAGTCCAGCCATTGCCCTGTCACTACCCATGCACTCCTCCAATCACCCAGCGAGCACCATGTACTTATCCAATCACTACGCCAAAACCCAGGCACCTATAAATTCACCTTGCACTCTCCTTGCAGGACTCTAATCTTCCAGTCAGTACCCATGTACTCATGGAGTGACCCAGGCACTAACACATGCACTGCTACAATCCCCTGTGCACTATCCATGGCGACCTCTAACCACCTACACACTACTGATTCACTCCTCCAATTACCCAGGTTGTACCCATGCACTCCAGAAATCCCTCTGTCACTACCCATGCACTCCTCCAATCACCCATCCAGCATCATGTACTTATCCAATCACTCCGCCAAAACCCAAGCAGTTATAAAATCACCATGCACTGTCCTTGCAGCACTCTAATCATCCAGTCACTACCCATGTACTCATGCAATGACCCAGGCACTAACTCATGGCAAATACAGAGGAGGTCATGCTCATTACAGGGGTACCCCAATGCATAGTGTTCCCTAGTGTATGTAGGTGTTTTCACTGTATTATAAGTGTCTTTTAGCATAGCACTGGCTCCGGTCCTGGTTAGTCAGAGTCAGTTACCACCAGTACCCGTCACTAAAAAGTTGGGGGCACAGGAGGACTTTCTGCTCCTCTGTTGGTTCTTTCTGCACATCTCTTGCTTCTTCCTGCACTTTTCTTCGTCTTTCTGGACTTCTGTTGCCTCTTTCTGCATTGTCTTGCTTCTTGCTGCGCTTTTCTTCCTCTTTCTTCACATGTCCTAACTTTGTAGGCATAGTTAGGAATTAGCATTTAAAAAACCATTGAAATTCACTGAAAAAACCATAGGTTTCAGGCACGTTATAATTAGAAATTAGCATTTAAAAAACCTTAGAAAATCACTGAAAAAACCATAGGTTTCAGGGACGTTATAGTTAGTTGGACATTTCACTTGTACAAAACCATAGAAATTCCCCCGTTATAGTTAGTTCATCTAACTAACTCGCGCCCCCGCAATGCACTGCTGATGACGTCACATATTACATCATTCATGACATGGTCAGTGACATCACTGATGACATCACTTATGACATCTCAAATGACATCACTGATGACATCATCCACGTGAAAATCTGATCCACCTCCTCACACTGTAATATAACCTTTGATACACCCACTGCACCAGTTACTACATACACACTCACTGATTCCTAAGTCTACATACACATCCACTCATTCACCCATAGAATCACTCATAGATGTAGTCACTCATCAATACAACACTATCATAAGCACTCATACATCTATACAGACACTCACATACCACCACTCAGCCAGAGTTACTCACACACCTAGTCAGTCATGCAAAGAATCAATCACACTTCCATTTACTGACCTATACAGTTATACACACACCACATCAGTTATTCAAACAGAAACAAATGCATACTTACTCTTTTCTACAATCACTGATACAAGTACACACTCATCCATGCAGCCACTCTCACAATCACTGACTCTCATGTATAGTCATTTATATACTTCAACTTTCACATACACTGCCTTTTATATATGTAATTGCTTGGACATGTAACATTAAGACATCCATTCTCTCACCAACACACCATACACACACTCACACTCATACAGCTGTTTCCACATGTACTCTTGAAACTGTACACACAGTCAATCAACCACTCAAACATCTATGCACAGACTCACACACCTCCCACGCACCTACACACACACCCAGGCACCCATACAGATACTTTGACAACCAATCATTAACCCATTTAGATCCTCATTTAGCTACTCACCAACCCATGCAACCGCTTACACACCAACTGACAAACTAAACTGTGTGAATGTCTGTATCAGTCACTAACCCGTGCATTCAGTAAGACACATGTAATCACTCACTTAAACAGTCAGTCACACACCTACTAAATCCTCCATCCAGACACTTATACACCCACTCATTCTTCAATACACCTTGGCATATATATAATACATATTTAAACTTTATAGAAACACACATTCACTGGATGATGTCATCAGTGATGTCATCAGTGATGTCATTTGAGATGTCATCAGTGATGTCATCAGTGATGTCACTGACCATGTCATGAATGATGTAATATGTGACGTCATCAGCAGTGCATTGCGGGCGCGAGTTATAGTTAGCTGAACTAACTATAACGGGGGAATTTCTATGGTTTTGTACGAGTGAAATGTCCAACTAACTACAACGTCCTTGAAACCTATGGTTTTTTCAGTGAATATATATATATATATATATATATATATATATATCACATCCAAGGTCGGTTCACTTTATCCGGGTTACCGGCGCTCCACAAGGTGCGTAGCCCACGCGGTTGAACCAAACCGCTAAACATGCAGCAAATCCTCCGTTACAGAGAGATAAGGGTCGCACTCCAGCAGTTGTAAACCAGTGATTAATTTATTCTTAAATCATTTAAGTCAGCAAACACAGACCAAAACTAACGCGTTTCGGTATTCCCACGATACCTTGTTCACAGTTACTTTGTAACACGATCTGGCTTGTTTTTAAAAGCAATTCCAGGAAAACCAATTACGTCATTTCCTATTTGTCAAGGGCATTACTCCTCAGACTTCTGGGAGATGTAGTCCCCTAGTGTAATAGTGATGATATTTAAACATATTAAGGTGACTATAGTGAAAAATAGTGAAAAAAACTTTTTTCCTTTGCAAACTACATAAATAAAATAAGATAAAATCAGTTTCAATTTTACCACCACAAGCTCAATCATCTGTTGTTACATGTTTACATGAGTTCAAGGTTGTTTACATTGATTCAATGAAAGATAAAGGTCCGTTTATTATAATTTTCTCATACCCAACAGGGGTCACCAAATGTTGGAATTCTTATGACACTCTGGTGGGAGATTTGCACTAACAAATTTAAAATGGGGGTCCGTTTTGGACCCCCAAAGCCCCGGGGACCACCACCTCCCCGGGGCTTTGCAGATGTGGGGAGGGGGGCCGCGCGGTGCCTACCCCCGGGACACTGTAGTTTGCTATGGCAGGGCGGGAGCCTCGCGGCTCCCGTCCTGTCATAGCAAACTGATTTGGATTTTGGAAGAGAGAGCAGGAAACCTGCTCTCTCTTCCAAAATTCAAAGCAGATTGCTTTTCCACACGGGGAGCTGCATCTTAGCAGCTCCCCATGTGGAAAAGCAATGCCGGCTCCCGAGGGACGCGGGGAGCCGGCGGGACCGTGGGGGTATTGGGGACCCCCTCACAGTCCCCAACGGAGAGGGCCAGCCCCGGGGGATGGGGTCCCATGGGCAAGTAGTGGCCCGGGAGGGGGGCCACGGGGCCCCCTCCCCCAAAAAATAATAATAATTTTAAAAAAAATAAAAAATAAAGGCCTGCCCCGGGGGATGGGGTCCCCGGGGCAAAAGGAGGCCTGAGGAGGGGGGCCACACAGCCCCCCTCAAAAAAATCAAAAAAAGTATGGTCATGCCCCGGGGGATGGGGTCCACGGTGCCGGAATCGGCCACAGGAGGGGGGCCACGTGGCCCCCTTCCCGTTTCCTTTTTAAAAAAAAGAAAAAAAGGGGTAAGGCCCTGGGGGATGGGGTCCCCAGGGCCCAAAAAAAGGAAAAAGGAAGGGGGGCCACACAGTCCCCCTTCAGGAAAAAAAATAATAATAAAAAAAAAAAACGATCGTGCCGCAGGCCTCGCCCCCTTCCTTTACCACTCTGCAAACGCGCCCCTGGCGCGTTTGCAGAGGGGAAACGATTCCCCTTGAGTACTGGGGGTCCCTGGGGGCTAACTAGCCCACCAGGAACCTCCAGTATGCACCAGGGGCTGCGTTGCAGAGAGGTGTACAGAGGCCACGCCCTTTTACACCTCTCTGCAACGCAGCTCTGTGGCTCTTTTGGAGGTACATGGTGGGCTAGTTGGACTCCAGGGACCCTCAGGATTCAAGGGGACTTAATCCCCCAACTTAAAACGTGCCACGGGGCGCGTTTGCACAGTGGTGAAGGGAGGGCGGGGCTTCAGGTGACATGTGTGCAAACAGGCTCCGTGGCGCGTTTTAAGATGGGGAATTAAATCCCTTTCAATCCTGAGGTCCTGGAGCCAACTAGCCCACCAGGTACGTCCAGAAAGCGCCACAGAGCTGCGTTGCAGAGAGGTGCAAAAAGGGGGTGGCCTCTGAACACCTCTCTGCAACGCAGCTCTCTGGCGCATACTGTAGGTATCTGGTGGGCTACTTGGCCCCTAGGGACCCTCAGGATTGAGGCGGAATTAATTCTCCAACTTAAAACGTGCCACAGGGCGTGTTTGCAGACATGTCACCTTAGGCCCCACCCCCTTCCTTCACCATTGTGCAAATATTCCTCTAAAATCAGCCGAACTACGAATTCCGATATACTCACCTGTTATCAGGAGAGACCTCAGTGCTGCATCTTTGAGCCCAGTACTGATCCTCAAAAGTAATTTTAACCGTACTTACCAGTAACTTGAATTTCCTTCCATAGGATATCATTGCATGCTTTTTGCTGAAAAAGTTTCTAAGTGTCGATTTTTGAAACATACAAATATTCCTATAAAATCAGCAGAACTACGAATTCCGATTTACTCACCTGTTATCAGGAGAGACCTCAGTGCTGCATCTTTGAGCCCAGTACTGATCCTGAAAAGTAATTCTAACCGTACTTACCAGTAACTTGAATTTCCTTCCATAGGCTAACATTGACTGGTTTCACTTGGAAATTCTTCTAAGTGTGGAGTTTTGGAACTTTATAATATTCCTCTAAAATCAGCCAAACTACGAATTCCGATTTACTCACCTGTTATCAGGAGAGACCACAGTGCTGCATCTTTAAGCCCAGTACTGATCCTGAAAAGTAATTTTAACCGTACTTACCAGTAACTTGAATTTCCTTCCTAGGATATCATTGCCTGCTTTTTGCTGAAAAAGTTTCTGTCGATTTTTGTAACATACAAATATTCCTCTAAAATCAGCCGAACTACGAATTCCGATTTACTCACCTGTTATCAGGAGAGACCTCAGTGCTGCATCTTTGAGCCCAGTACTGATCCTCAAAAGTAATTTTAACCGTACTTACCAGTAACTTGAATTTCCTTCCATAGGCTAACATTGACTGGTTTCACTTGGAAATTCTTCTGTGTGTGGAGTTTTGGAACTTTATAATATTCCTCTAAAATCAGCCGAACTACGAATTCCGATTTACTCACCTGTTATCAGGAGAGACCTCAGTGCTGCATCTTTGAGCCCAGTACTGATCCTGAAAAGTAATTTTAACCGTACTTACCAGTAACTTGAATTTCCTTCCATAGGCTAACATTGACTGGTTTCACTTGGAAATTCTTTTAAGTGTGGAGTTTTGGAACTTTATAATATTCCTCTAAAATCAGCCGAACTACGAATTCCGATTTACTCACCTGTTATCAGGAGAGACCTCAGTGCTGCATCTTTGAGCCCAGTACTGATCCTGAAAAGTAATTTTAACCGTACTTACCAGTAACTTGAATTTCCTTCCATAGGCTAACATTGACTGGTTTCACTTGGAAATTCTTCTAAGTGTGGAGTTTTGGAACTTTATAATATTCCTCTAAAATCAGCCGAACTACGAATTCCGATTTACTCACCTGTTATCAGGAGAGACCTCAGTGCTGCATCTTTGAGCCCAGTACTGATCCTCAAAAGTAATTTTAACCGTACTTACCAGTAACTTGAATTTCCTTCCATAGGATATCATTGCATGCTTTTTGCTGAAAAAGTTTCTAAGTGTCGATTTTTGAAACATACAAATATTCCTATAAAATCAGCAGAACTACGAATTCCGATTTACTCACCTGTTATCAGGAGAGACCTCAGTGCTGCATCTTTGAGCCCAGTACTGATCCTGAAAAGTAATTCTAACCGTACTGACCAGTAACTTGAATTTCCTTCCATAGGCTAACATTGACTAGTTTCACTTGGAAATTCTTCTAAGTGTGGAGTTTTGGAACTTTATAATATTCCTCTAAAATCAGCCGAACTACGAATTCCGATTTACTCACCTGTTATCAGGAGAGACTACAGTGCTGCATCTTTAAGCCCAGTACTGATCCTGAAAAGTAATTTTAACCGTACTTACCAGTAACTTGAATTTCCTTCCCTAGGATATCATTGCCTGCTTTTTGCTGAAAAAGTTTCTGTCGATTTTTGTAACATACAAATATTCCTCTAAAATCAGCCGAACTACGAATTCCGATTTACTCACCTGTTATCAGGAGAGACCTCAGTGCTGCATCTTTGAGCCCAGTACTGATCCTCAAAAGTAATTTTAACCGTACTTACCAGTAACTTGAATTTCCTTCCATAGGCTAACATTGACTGGTTTCACTTGGAAATTCTTCTGTGTGTGGAGTTTTGGAACTTTATAATATTCCTCTAAAATCAGCCGAACTACGAATTCCGATTTACTCACCTGTTATCAGGAGAGACCTCAGTGCTGCATCTTTGAGCCCAGTACTGATCCTGAAAAGTAATTTTAACCGTACTTACCAGTAACTTGAATTTCCTTCCATAGGCTAACATTGACTGGTTTCACTTGGAAATTCTTCTAAGTGTGGAGTTTTGGAACTTTATAATATTCCTCTAAAATCAGCCGAACCACGAATTCCGATTTACTCACCTGTTATCAGGAGAGACCTCAGTGCTGCATCTTTGAGCCCAGTACTGATCCTGAAAAGTAATTTTAACCGTACTTACCAGTAACTTGAATTTCCTTCCATAGGCTAACATTGACTGGTTTCACTTGGAAATTCTTCTAAGTGTGGAGTTTTGGAACTTTATAATATTCCTCTAAAATCAGCCGAACTACGAATTCCGATTTACTCACCTGTTATCAGGAGAGACCACAGTGCTGCATCTTTGAGCCCAGTACTGATCCTGAAAAGTAATTTTAACCGTACTTACCAGTAACTTGAATTTCCTTCCATAGGATATCATTGCCTGCTTTTTGCTGATAAAGTTTCTGTCAATTTTTGTAACATACAAATATTCCTCTAAAATCAGCCGAACTACGAATTCCGATTTACTCACCTGTTATCAGGAGAGACCTCAGACCTGCATCTTTGAGCCCAGTACTGATCCTCAAAAGTAATTTTAACCGTACTTACCAGAAACTTGAATTTCCTTCCATAGGATATCATTGCCTGCTTTCTGCTGAAAAAGTTTCTAAGTGTCGATTTTTGAAACATACAAATATTCCTCTAAAATCAGCAGAACTACGAATTCTGATTTACTCACCTGTTATAAGGAGAGACCTCAGTGCTGCATCTTTGAGCCCAGTACTGATCCTGAAAAGTAATTCTAAACGTACTTACCAGTAACTTGAATTTCCTTCCATAGGCTAACATTGACTGGTTTCACTTGGAAATTCTTCTGTGTGTGGAGTTTTGGAACTTTATAATATTCCTCTAAAATCAGCCGAACTACGAATTCCGATTTACTCACCTGTTATCAGGAGAGAACCCAGTGCTGCATCTTTTAGCCCAGCACTGACCCTAAAAAGTAATTCTAACCATATTTACCAGTAACTTGTATTTCCTTCCATAGGAATCCATTGTCTGGTTTTCAGCAGAAAAGTTTCAAAGTGTCGATTTTCACAAACTACAAATATTCCTTAAAATCACCTGTATGACTTAAACGCATTCTTTCAACTGTTTACAGGAGATGCACCAGTGCTGGATCCAGGATCCACCACTGAGTAAGAAAAGTAACGATAACACTACTTACCTGCTAAGTGAATTTCCTCCCATAGGATAACATTGGTGATTCTATGTGAAAAAGTTTCTAAGTGTCAACTTTTAAAATACAATAATATTCCTTAAAAATCACTACTGTAACCAAAACGCTTTTACTCAACTGTTTACAGGAGATGTCCCAGGACTGAATCTAGGATCCAGTCCTGTGGTTAGAAAAGTAATCCATAAAGTAACTAATTGCATTTAACTAGAAATTCACATTGAGCTGAATGTTGCATTGTGTTTGAAAATGTGTTGCCCATTGCAACAACTGTAACTACTGTACTTAAAAGTTTTTTTGCCTATTTGCAAAGTATTTAAACTAAAGTAATTCATTCTGAGAAAGTATATGTTGTAATGTAATGTATAATGTAATTACAATGTATTTTAAAAATAAAATATCTAAAAATAAATAGTTTAAAAAAATGTAGTAAATCAGTATCAAAAAATAAATATAACAATTAATACATTTAAAAATTGTCATTTACAAAACCTTTGAAATTCACTGAAAAAAACCATAGGTTTCAGACATGTTCAAGTTAGGAATTAGCATTTAAAAACCCTTGAAATTCACTGAAAAAACCATAGGTTTCAGGCATGTTATAGTTAGAAATTAGCATTTAAAAACCTTACAAATTCACTGAAAAAACCATAGGTTTTAGGGACAGTTATAGTTAGTTGGACATTGCACTGGTACAAAACCTGTGAAATTCCCCGTTATAGTTAGTTCAGGTAACTATAACTCGCGCCCCGCAATGCACTGCTGATGACGTCACATATTACATCACTCATGACATGGTCAGTGACATCACTGATGACATCTCAAATGACATCACTGATGACATCACTGATGACATCATCCATGTGATAATTTGATGCATCTTCTCACACCCTAATATAACTTTTGATACACCCACTGTAAATTACATACTGCCAATGTCAAAACCATAGACACTCCAACACCAATTACTATATACACACTCACTGATTCTTAGGTCTACACACACACATCTACTCACTCACCCGTACAGTCTCTCATACTTATAGTCACTCAGTACAGGACTATTATATGCACTCATACACCTATATAAACACTCACACACCGCCACTCATCCATAGAGGTACCCACACACCTAGTCAGTCATGCAAAAAATTAAGCACACACCCATTTACTCACCTATACAGTTATACACACACCAGCTCACTTACTCATACAAATACTAGCACATTCTTACGCTCTTATACAATCTCTGATACAAGCACACACTCATCCAGACAGTCACTCTCACAATCACACACTCTCGCATAGCTATTTATATACTCCAACACACATATATACTGCCTTTCACATATGTAGTTACTCACACATGTACCACTGGGACATACATTCACTCACTAGCACACTCTTACACACACTTACCCACCCATACAGTCCATCACAGATGCACTCTTGAAACCATCCACCCAGTGAATCACCCACTCACACATCTATGCACAGAGTCACACACACCCCACCCACACAAACACTCAGGCACCCATACAGATACTCAGACAACCAATCAATAACTCATATAGACACTCATGTAGCTATTCACAAACCCATGCAGCCACTTACACAGCGACAGACGAATACAGACATTCACCCAGTTTACTCACTAACCCATGCATTCAGTAAGATACGTTTAATCACTCACTTATAGAGTTAGTCACGCACCTACTAAATCATCCATTCAGACACTTATACACCCACTCATTCTTCAATACGCTTTTCCCTATATATATTAAACATATTTAAACTTTACAGAAACACACAGTCACTGGATGATGTCATCAGTGATGTCATTTGAGATGTCATCAGTGATGTCACTGACCATGTCATGAGTGATGTAATATGTGACGTCATCAGCAGTGCATTGCGGGGGCGCGAGTTATAGTTACCTGAACTAACTATAACGGGGGAATTTCACGGGTTTTGTACGAGTGCAATGTCCAACTAACTATAACTCTCCCTAAAACCTATGGTTTTTTCAGTGAATATATATATATATATATATGTATTGCAGAAACCAAGAAGCTCTTTCATGGATCCCCGCCCGTAGTCCGGTGGCGCATAAATGCCGGCAGAGCAGAATCCGGCAGTTAATTTTCCAAACGATTCAAATAATGACGCGCTCTCAGAGATATGGAGAAGTGTAGCGTTTAATCCTCAGTAGTTACGCGTTTCGACAAACAGTCTTGATCACACACTGAGTTATGAACAAAAGTGCTTTACATAGTGCATTACGTGGCTGTAAACACAAACAAGGAACTTGCATGCGGCTTGCATGTACTTCCTGTCTAAACACCACTAGTCATTTCTCCTCCCAAAAAGAGCTGTCATCTTAGAGCTATACATTTTAAAATGAAAACATATAAATCACACTAATAGTCCTAGTGCTAGCTCACAGAATTGTAATTAATATATCCGATTCAGAATATAATTCGCAGATTTCCACAATAGGTCACCTTAAGAATTCAACAATTAATATTGCACACATAGTTATACGAATCGCATCGCCTAGTCCGGTAAATTAAAAACCCACTTAATACACATTAAGTCTGTAACATCTCATATGGTTTCAACATGTGGTTACGAATTCCAAGCGGCATAGTGCCAAAAGTAGAGATTAAATGACAGGCAAAGAAGGAGGTAGGTTGGTGCCCAGTACATCCTATATCCCCATACAAACCAGCTTGCGCCATAGTGGCTCGGGTCCAGATGGGATACATAGACGGTCAAAGTGCCTGAATACATTCCTCAATTACGGACCGATATATATATATATATATATATATATATATATATATATATATATCAACTCCACTTCCTATTCCCTCAAATAAGAGACGGACACCGACACGGAGGTTGGATCAACAATTGAGCCTCGGTTTATTCAGTATACACTGTAACACGTTTCGGCACTTCCTGCCTTGCTCACACAGCAATCGTAATCTCTCCATACAGTTTAAAAAGCAGAGTCAAAAGGTCACATGATATGTAGTTCTAAACAGACATGGAAGACAGACTGAAATGGTATTGCAATGACAGTGAATGGACTAACGTGAATATCGAGCTACCACAATATACTCTATTGTTTCTAAAATAGATATTTCAATAAAATTATTATTTCCAACTGTGGTTATTATTTCCAACCACAGTTATTCATATAGTGACAATTATCACGGATTCAATAAAACCCTCAACCAGTGCTCATGTTTCACATTATACTCAAATCTAATACAGACAAGAGTGATCCATAGATTTCAAGTCTAATGACTAGTCGATAAAGTGCTAGTGCAAAAGGAGTTCCCTGACAGATATAGTGAACTTTTATCCTTAGTGAGTATATGAAACCTCATAATACTCCAGGTATCTGTCAATGAAGCATTCACAACATCATAATAATACTTCTTATTATGCTATACATTACCTACCATTCCTTACACGTTATCAAATTTATACATAATTAATTCAAAATGCAAAAAATAAAAGGCATACAATATTGAAACGACTTGGACTGGGTTTGCTTGGTTGCTAATAATAAAATACATTAATTTCTTTACAAATAATAGATGTGTAAAATAGAAACCAGATTCCTGTTTGTGATTCAACAAATCCAATGGACATGCAGGTGCTTGTTCATCTAGTATATCAATATAATTAGCTGCTTCCCATAAGCTTAACCAGGCAGTGTCCAACTTCAGTTTGATACATCTAAAATCAAAAAGTGCAAATGCTGCATTACTGATCTAAAAATTCAAAGTGCAAGTGCTAGTGCAAATATACAGTAGTAAAGTGCAAGTGCATTAGAGATTTCAAGCCTGATTGATTTATATAATCCATTAATGAACAAGCGTACTGGGGCACCGTGGGTTTGGAGGAGTTTGGAGAAGAAACGCCTCGTCTTGAAGCGCTTGGACCTCGATAGGGCGGAATATGTGCTGTTGCGCCTTCGCCACAAGTTTTATCTAAGTAGCGATAAGTGTGGGAAAATGTTAGCGCAGAGATTGTGAACCAAAACCATGGCGGCTGCCGTCTCTTCCCTTTTGCAGCCTTCCGGGGAGGAGGTACACTTAGACTCGCAGATAAGCAAAGAATTCAAACAATTCTATCAGTCCCTATACAGTGAGGAGACGGTGACTAGTCACGACACGAATGCCTATCTGGAATCCAGCAAATTCACGCATCTCCCCAAGTCCCAGGCGTCGCAACTTGAGGATTCAATATGCTTAGAAGAGGTTATCTCAGTCATTGCCAGGTTGAAAGTGGACAAAGCCCCGGGCCCTGATGGCTTCCCGGCTCTATTTTATAAAACATTTTGTGGGGAATTAGCGCCCGTACTGACAAGGCTTTTTAACTCCTTCCTGGGCAGCGGAAAGGTTACGGACTCCATGTCTGAGGCCTCCATCTCAGTGATTCCCAAGCCCCATAAGGACCCTAAACTGTGTAGCTCCTATCGTCCTATCTCATTACTCAACATAGATGCCAAAATCTTTGCCGGTGTTCTAGCGGCCCGGCTAAACCCGCTAATGGCGGGCTGATTGACCCGGATCAGGCAGGGTTCATCCCCACCCGCCAAGGAGGGGATAATACAAAACGACTCCTACACCTCGTGGATAGTACTTACAGGTCCCGCAAAGAGGCGATATTCCTGTCCATAGACACGGAGAAAGCGTTCGACAGGGTACGATGGATTTATTTATTTGATACACTGCGAGGCTTTGGGTTTGGGGCGCGCTTTATTCAATGGGTTCAGTGCATATACCACTCTCCCCAGGCATTTGTCAGAGTAAACTGGGTTTCTTCGGCCACCTTCCCGATCGAGAGGGGCACGAGGCAGGGTTGTCCGCTCTCGCCCCTCCTTTTCGCCCTATATATGGAATCCTTCGCCCAGCATATCCAGGATCATCCCAGCATTCAAGGCCTCAAATTTGGAGGCAACATCCACAAAATAAGCCTCTACGTGGATGATGTCATCTTATCTCTCACCGATCCACTTTCGTCCCTACCCGAGCTGGTGAATGAACTGGAGTCTTTTGGAGGGATATCGGGGTTTAAGGTTAATTTTAGCAAGTCCCAGGTACTCAATTTGTCCTCCCCCCAAGAGCATGTTGATGTACTGAAAGAACGGTTCCCACTGCAATGGACCTCTGACCCGATAACCTACCTGGGTATTCTCCTAGCCCCTACGCTACCGCGTACGCTGGACCTGAACTACTCGGCGCTGGTGGCGCAGTCCTCCAAGGCATTAGACGGGTGGTCTAGACTTAAACTGGCTTGGTTCAGGCACATAGCAGCGGTAAAGATGACGATCCTGCCGCGGATTCTGTATCTATTTCAGACCCTTCCCTTGGTACCCCCTCCGAAAGCTTTACGCATCCTGCAATTGGCCATAAATAAATTTGTCTGGGGAGGGAGAAAGGCGCGCCTGCCCATATCCCAGCTGACACGACCCAAGAGCGAGGGAGGTGTGAATCTCCCACTGATCCATAGATACCTTCAAGCCTCCCCTCTCCGCTATGTCTTAGAATGGAACCGCCCTTTATCAGAAAAACACTGGACCTTCAGGGACCAGGCGGTGGCAGGAGCAAACATCTGGAGGGAATTATGGCTACTGCGTAGGAGAAGGGCGTGGGGCTTATATTCCTCGCCGGACACAGCGGCTATGCTTAAAGTCTGGGACGCTGTGGCGACCAAGAGAGGGTTTACTACATTCCCCTCCCCAATGACCCCGATGGTGGATAACCCGGACTTCCCTCCAGGCTGTAAGTCTGAGGTCACCCATCGCTGGAGAGAAGCTGGCTTTAAACGTTTGGGCTCCCTATTTGATGAGAAGGGCATTCTTTCTTTCGCCCAGGCGCGCCAGGCTTATAATGTGCCCAACACGGACAGGTTCTACTACTTACAGCTACGACACTGGGCAACCTCGGTGGCCAATTTGCCGCATGTCTCTCGCCGACTTACTCCTTTCGAGCTGTGGCTAGTGCGCAAGAAAGATGACAAACATATAATCGCGGAACTCTATGCTTTGCTCGCAACGGACCAGGGCGGGAAGCGCACGAAGGGTCAGCTCCGCTGGGAGGAGGAACTAGGGAAGGCCCTTTCAGATAAGGAGTGGGCGAACATTCATTATAGGGCACATCACACTACCTATAACAATGCTGGCACTGAATCTGTGTTTAAAGTTGCATCATATTGGTACCTCACACCGGCACGTATCCACAGATGAGATAAAAACCACACAGAGGAATGCTGGCGGGGCTGTGGGTTGGCCGGCTCACTGGTGCACCTACTCTGGCACTGTCCGAGGCTAGAACGGTTTTGGGAGAAGGTGCTGAATGACATAGACGCTGCATTTGAGACTGAAATTCCCCGCTTCCCGACTTATACACTACTAGGGCTTTCAAATGCGATTACGTTTCCTCTACGCTCTCTGAGGGGCAGGCAAATGGCATTGGCATTATTAGCAGTGTGGCAAGCGATTCTAGTGAATTGGGGCACTTTCACGGTACCAGACCACATGGCGTGGCTCCATAGACTCTGGTCGATCCTGGCCATGGAACGCCTCACGCTAGTACAAGACCACAAAGGCGAAACTTATGCAGAACTGTGGGCTCCTTTCATATCTCTTCTATCTAAAGAACTTAGAGAAGTTACGTGCCCTAAGTTACTACACATTCTACATCTGATTCCAGTGGCTCAGGACGAGGTATTACCCAGTATATAGAATGGTGGGTCCCGGGGCGGGGGTAGGCTACTGGGGCTGAGTAGCTACGCACGAGCCAGTAGGACTTGGTGCAGGTGCCCTTTCCCTTATTATTTTCTTTTGTTGGCCAAGGGTGGGTGGGGGGTTTCTCCATTTTGTCGCTCTATTCTTACGTTCCTACAGGGCAGCGTGTTTTTGTTCTTATGTACCTAAATAGACCTCGAAGATCCAGACATCGCTGCCGGCCTCCGGGTTGTAGGCATTAAAGCTGTGTATATGTGTCTTATGCATTTACTCCAAGCTGCCGGCCAAGGTGCTTGTAGGCATTCAGCTATGTATTGTCGATTGCTGGTCTCACAAAACGAATAAAAGATTTGTTCCATAAATAATATTTAGTAATATATATCAATATATACTTATATAAACACACACACACACATATATATGTGTTTGTGTTTATATTTACATATATATCATTTATAACTGTGTTTTTTTTATTTACTACTATAAAGACATATATATATATTCACTGAAAAAACAAAGGTTACATGGACGTTATAGTTAGGCTGAGATTTCACTCATGCAAAACCAGTGAAATTCAGCAGTTATAGTTACCTGAACTAACTATAACTTATGCCTCCGCAATGCACTGCTTATGACCTCACATATTGCATCACTCATGACATGGTCAGTGACATCACTGATGACATCACTCATGGCATCTCAAATGACATCACTCATGACATCACTCATGACATCTCAAATGACATCACTGATGAAATCATCAAGTGAGTGCAAGTGTTTTCAAGAGTTTATGTGTATTAAACATATATACTAACCTACTACAAAAGTTAAATTAGTATACTAGGTGCAGTACTACTGAGTGATACTACTTCTAACATATCTTATGTGAGTGGCTATGTGACTGTACGTATCCTTGTGTGCATGGGTGTGTAAGTGGCATTATGGGTGTGTAAGTGGGTGTGTGAGTAGCTGTGTGGGTGAGTGACATGCTGTGTGAGTGGCGGTATTGGTGAGTAAGTGGGAGTGTCAGTGTCTGTATGAATAAGTGAGTGGTGTGTGAGTGGCTCTATTGGATGGTAAGTGGGTATAGAGTGACTGTATGGATGAGTTAAACATGGACAATGCCAATGCTGGGCTTTCTGGCATAGTATTTGGCTACCAAAAAGTAATTTATTCATGTAATTACTTCTAACATCATAGGCAGGAGTTGTTAACATGTTTTAAACAACAGAATAGATAATAAAGATGATTTTTAAAGCACAACTGACACGTACAGTATAAATGAGTAATTATATGATTATACCAATATTGTTACCACTGCGGGATCTTTGCAGTCACACAAGATGGCAGTGATTCATACTTTACAGGAAGATCCCTTCCAAGCAGGGAGAAGTTTACAAGTAAAGTTCCATAAGTTTTTAAATGATGTTGATAGAAAATCAGTTGGAATTGTAAAGCTGTGAATATAGGGTACACGACAGGACTTCAAGAGAGTGACTCACAGAGTCAAATTTCACAATCAAATCATGGCAGCACACAGCAACACTACCACTACACCCCATAAAAGCAAATTAACATATAGCTTACATAAGATTATGTTAAATGGCAATTGCAGCACACTACTGTAGACTTCATTATTGTAGTGGTTACCCACCTATGCACATTGAGACACGGGATTCCCGCACAGAGCCGGCAACTCCTGACTCGCAAGTGGGGAAGGCTGACCAACTCTGTGCAGTACATGTGGCAGAGCCTAATTAAAAAAATTAAAAAATCACCAGACCCATGTTTGTTTTTCTCAGAGAGTACAGCCCTCTGCCACTCTCATCCCTGTGGCCGCTCACTTTCACAGTCTTTTTAAAACACAATATTTCCCTCTGTAGTCTTCCATCTTCATTTAAGAAGAGTCAGCATGAGTGGTTTTTTTTCATGTTCAATATTTTGTTTGTTTAAACAGAATTCTGGTGAATCTTTACTAGGAGGGAGGTAAGAGTCATATTTGTGTGGCTGCCACCATGAAGCATCACCTACTAAAATAGCTTTACATTACTTTGAGTTACAAAGTTACCAGTTAGGAACTATTCTGTCTGTGGAATCTGCTGACGTCTTTTAGGAGATATTAAAGTTTGGTTGGAAGAAAAAACCTGCCCAGAAGTAACCGAATGTCTGTACATTGTAATGATGTGTGGGCTTTCACAGAAAGTGAGAGAAGTCACTAATGAAGCAGGCCGTATCCTGGATGCTACTTTTACCTCAGAGACACTGGTCAAGAGTGCCTTGAAGCCACTTCCTGTAGTTTGGTCCTGCCATTATGTGATTGATTTCCTTGTTAAGGGACCAACTACTAAATTGAGCAATAGTTGCCCAAGTCAAGGCTGATCTATCCTAGATCATGGAATAAGATTGCTAAGGATATATTAGAGACATTATTAAACAGCAAACAGACTGGGAAGAAAGTATTTGATGATAAATTACCTATAGAGATAAAATATTAACATTCATTGAAGGGCTACCACTGTTATGAACATGTCAGCATCTATTAAAGACTGGCCAAAAAAGCGACAAAACTCATCTGCCTCTTGCTTAGGATCAGTGGACTTGATTCTAGCTAATCAAAGGTGTCATAAATTGCAGACAAAATGGAGGTTAAACTTTCATTCACATGATAGGGCCAGCTATAGAATTAAAACAGTTTAAAATAAATGAAAACAAGCCTAGATGGATTATATAGCCAGATACATTGAGACAGCTAATCATTTCATATGTACACAAAATAAGCTCCCTGAGAATTTTGCAATTTACTGAGATATGTGATATAACCCTGCCAACAATACTGAGTGCAAGTGTTGGGCATACAAAAAAAGTAACGTATTGTTCTCACACACCACCAGGTATCATGCTTCATCATAGGACAATCCTCGCTCTCCAAAACCTCTGTTTGATGGAGAGCGGGCATCCACCTGGAGTCAGGGAGGCACTTCTAATTAAGAATAGATCCGTGATAAAAGTGTGTTAAAAACCAATGTGGCATCCTAAAACAGTTTATTCGCTAGACAAAATTAATATAATGTAAATTAAATACATTTAAATAATATTTAGTAAAATATATAAATATATACTTATATAAACACACACACACATATATGTGTGTTTATGTTTATATTTACATATATATAATTTAAAACTTTGTGTTTTTTTTATTTACTGCTACAAAAAGCATATATATATATATATATATATTCACTGAAAAAACAAAGGTTACATGGACGTTATAGTTAGGCTTAGATTTCACTCATGCAAAACCAGTGAAATTCAGCAGTTATAGTTACCTGAACTAACTATAACTTATGCCTCCACAATGCACTGCTTATGACCTCACATATTGCATCACTCATGTGACATGGTCAGTGATATCAATGATGACATCACTCATGACATCTCAAATTACATCACTGATGAAATCATTGTTAGAAATGGGATCTCTAGTTGGCAAGGGCTTGCACCTTTGTCCAAGTAGGGACCCTTCTTCCTAGTCAGGGTAAGGGTGTTACACTCGTGAAGTAACCCCTGCTCACCCTCGTGGTAGCTTGGCACGAGCAGTCGGGCTTAATTCAGAGGCAGTGTGTAAAGAATTTGCACATAACCAACAGTAATACAGTGTAAGCACTACAAACGGACACCACACCAGTTTAGAAAAATAACCAATATTTTATATACTCAAGACAAGACCAACTACGACGGAAATCCACAATACTGTACTTTAAAAACGAATACTTGATAAGGTAACTTCTTCTTTGCAGGAATAGTCCAAAAACAAAGTTCGTACGAGTCGGTAGCTCCGTCTGAGCCTACCGCGATGCTGAAAACCACAGAGTCTAACAGTTCCAGCCGACCGCGTCGATACGGGCCAGCAGAGTCGTGAACAGACTCGGATACAGTACCTTTCTCGTTGTGGCTGGTACGGAGTGTACGAGCCGGTCGGCGTTCGTCGCGGTTGCGGGGCAAGACGGAGCGATGCAAGGTGCGGTGTCCCTCGATGCGGTGCAGGCAGCGGCTCGATGAGCGTCGTGCAGACGGGGTCGGTGAGTCCAAGGCGTGCGATGCAGGGTGAGACGATGCTCGATGCGGTGCTGACAGGTTGCGATGCAGGCGACCTAGCCGGAGTGCGGGAGCTGGCGTCGGACAGCGGTGCGAGTCGGAGCGGTGCGTCGCAGACATGCGAGCGGTGCCCCAAATGCGGTGCGGTCTCAACTCTTGAGCCAGTTGCAGCGACCGCGTCGGTCGGGTCCGGTTGGTTCAGTGAAGCGATGCGATGCGAACTGCGGTGCCCACAGGTCACGGTGCAAGCAGCGGCTCGATGTTGGCGGCGTCGGACGTCGCCCATGGTGAGACCAGGGTTGCGATGCGAAGTGGGGCGATGCGGTCTGCGGTGCAAACAGGTCACCGGCCAGGGATGGATTCGGTTGACGGAGTCGGTTGCAGTTCCCTTCCTCTGTGGCAACTGAAACAGCGTTCCAGAAGCGGTACCCAGAGGCTTGTGAAGTCTTTGCAGTCCCTGAGACTTCTTAACAGGAGGCCAGCTCGGTTCCAGGCCCTTGGAGATACTCAGCACAAGTTTGTAGAAAGTTCAGTCCAGTCCTTTCACTGCCCAAGGCAGAAGCAGCAGCTGCAGGCCAACCCAACAAAGCAACAACACAGCAAAGGGGCAGTACTCCTCCTGGCAGCTCTTCCAGCTCTTCGTCTTGGCAGGTTCCTTGATTCCAGCGAGATCTAAATTCATGGGGTCAGGGCCCCAATATTTATATCCCAAATTCCTTTGTTCTCTGAAGGCAGAGAGGCCTTTGCCTAGTCCAAACCAGTTCTGGAGCACTTTGTTGACAAGTCTCCGTCCCTTCTTTCAGTGAGTAGGCCAGGGACATCAGACGCACCACAGGAGGTGGAGCCAGCATTGTGGTGGGAAGGCACTGTCCTATTCAGGGCCCAGGTGCGACCCCTCCCACCCATCTACATGTAGATCTTGCTATTCAGCCCTGTGCTGACTCACCCTGTCTCCTGGCATCCCCCAGCCCCTGTCACTCACATTCCAGACAAGGAATACACAACCTCGCAGAGGCAGGCTTGGATGGTTAGACAAGAAAATACCCACTTTCTAAAAGTGGTATTTTCAAACACAGAATGTTAAAACCAACTTCACTAAAAGATGCATTTTATCATTCTGAGTCCAGGCATACTAAACTCGAACTTCTACCATGTTCCCGGGGTCAGTTAGGATTATAAGCTGTAATAATCAAAACTGCCCGTTCTGGCCTAGGGGGAACAGGTAGCCTTGCAATAGTGAAAAACGAACTAGGCTGTAATTCACTATCAGGACATGCCGCACATACCCGGGCATGTCCTACCTTTCGCATACAACGCACCCTGCCCACAGGGGTACCTTGGGCCTACCTTAGGGGTGACTAACATGTAGCAAAGGGAAGGTTTAGGGACTTGCAAGTGTGTGCACTTGCCAAGTCGACATGGCAGCCCCAGGCTGCGCACAGGCTCTGCGATGGCAGGCCCGAGTTACATTTTACGGGCTGTTTGCGTGGGTGGCACAATCCAGTGCTGCAGCCCACCAACAGCATTTGGTCTATAGGCCCTGGCACTCGCAGTGCACTTTACAAGGGACTGACAGATAAACCAAATAGGCCAATCATGGAAACACCAATCCATAACACATTTTATACAGGAGCACTTGCACTTTCCCACTGGACCGCAGTGAGGAAAGTGCGCAGAATCATTACACCAGCAAAAACAGAGTCAAAACCGGGAGGTCAGAAAGCAAAAAGTCAGGGGAAACACGCCAAAAGATGCCAAGTCTAACACATGTCCCCTCCAGCTGAAAGTAGGGAGAACTACCCAACCCCATTGGAGTTCTCCTCACTAAGGCGGAAGAACCTGGACAGACCATCTGCGTTGGCGTGTTCTGTACCAGGACGGTGCTCCACCGTAAAGTCCATTCCCTGTAGGGAGATGGACCACCTCAGCAGTTTTGGATTCTCACCCTCATTTGCATCAACCATCTGAGGGGCCTGTGGTCTGTCTGAACCCGGAAGTGAGTCCCAAACAGGTATGGTCTCAACTTCTTCAGTGCCTAGACCACAGCAAAAGCTTCCCTTTCTATGGCACTCCACCTCTGTTCCCTGGGAAGTAGTCTCCTGCTAAGGAAGACTACAGGCTGATCCAGGCCCTCTTCGTTCAGTTGTGAGAGCACCGCTCCCACACCATGCTCTGAAGCGTCAGTCTGCACGACGAATTCCTTGGAGAAGTCAGGTGCCTTGAGCACGGGCGCCGTGCACATGGCTGCCTTCAGGGCATCAAAAGCTCTCTGGCAGGACTCAGTCCAGATCACTTTCCTGGGCTGCCTCTTAGAGGTCAGCTCTGTTAAGGGGTCAACGATGGTGCCATAGCCCTTAACAAATCTCCTATAGTAGCCGGTGAGACCTAAGAAGGCTCTCACCTCTGTCTGGGTCTTGGGGATTCCCAAGCCAGAATGGTGTCAATCTTGGGTTGTAGGGGCGCCACCTGGCCGCTTCCTACCTGGTGTCCCAAGTACACCACAGAACCCTGCCCGATCTGGCACTTACTGGCCTTGATCGTGAGGCCTGCACCTTGCAGAGCCCTCAACACTTTCTCAAGGTGCTGTAAATGTTCTTCCCAGCTGGAACTGAACACAGCAATGTCATCCAGGTAGGCGGCACTGAAATCCTCCAGCCCAGCCAACACCTGATTGACCAACCTCTGAAAGGTGGCAGGGGCATTCTTCAACCCAAAGGGCATCACCCGGAATTGGTAATGACCTTCTGGGGTTGAGAACGCTGATCTCTCCTTGGCCCCATCGGTTAAGGCAATCTGCCAGTACCCAGACGTCAAATCAAACGTGCTGAGGAACCGGGCAGCTCCCAACCGATCAATGAGCTCATCAGCTCTGGGGATGGGGTGCGCGTCAGTCCTGGTGACGGCATTGAGCCCACGGTAGTCCACACAAAACCGGAGTTCTGGAGTGGCACCGGGCGCCGCAGCCTTTGGGACCAAGACCACTGGGCTGGCCCAAGGACTGTGGGAGGGCTCAATCACCCCTAACGCCAACATCTTAGAGACCTCCTCCTTGATGCTGGCTCTGACCCGGTCAGTCAACCTGTAAATCTTGTGCTTCACAGGAGGGCTGTCACCGGTGTCCACGTCATGGGTACACCAGTGAGTAACACCGGGGGTCAGAGAGAACAGTGGGGCGAACTGTCCCAACAACTGGCGACAGTCCCCCTGCTGCTCCTGAGTCAGAGTAGGGGAGAGGATCACACCCTCTACTGACCCATCATGCTCCTTGATAGACAGGAGGTCAGGAGAGGCTCACTCTCCTCTTCCACCCCATCATCTGTCGCCAAGAGCATACTCACTTCGGACCTCTCGAAGTGGGGCTTGAGGCGGTTCACGTGAAGGACCCTTAAAGGGTTCCTTGGAGCCTGCAAATCCACCAGGTAGGTGACGTCACTTTTGCGCTCCTTTACCTCATATGGCCCAGTCCACTTGTCCTGCAAGGCACAAGGTCCCACTGGGGCCATGACCCACACTTTTTGCCCAGGTTGAAATTCGACCAGAGTGGCATTCTGGTCATACCATCTCTTCATTTCTTCCTGGCTTGCTTCTAGGTTCGCCTGAGCGAGTTTCCTGAAGCGGGCAGTTTGGTTTCTAAAGGCCAGCATGTAGCTAAATACATCCTGGGGAGTTTTCCTGGGAGCTGCCTCCCAGCCTTCCTTTACCAAACTCAGAGGTCCTCTGACAGGGTGGCCATACAGGAGCTCAAAGGGGCTGTACCCAAGAGACTTCTGAGGCACCTCCCTGTATGCAAAGAGTAGGCATGGCAAGAGGACGTCCCACTTACGCCTCATGGGTTCTGTTAGACCCTTGATCATGCCTTTCAAGGTCTGGTTGAATCTCTCCACCAGACCGTTTCCTTGTGGGTGGTAAGGAGTGGTGAACTTGTAGGTTACACCACACTCCTTCCACAGGGATGTCATATACTTGGATATGAAATTGGTCCCCCTATCAGAAACCACCTCTCTGGGGAATCCCACATGGGAAAAGATCCCCATTAACGCCCGGCCCACCACTGGCGCCGTCGTTGTCCTGAGAGGGATTGCCTCCGGGTACCGGGTGGCATGGTCCACCAAGACCAGGATGTACCTGTTGCCCATGGCTGTCTTGGGATCCAGTGGCCCCACAATATCCATCCCTACCCTTTCAAACGGTGTTCCAACAACAGGAAAAGGTTGGAGAGGAGCTTTGACCTTCCTCCCACTCTTACCACTTGCCTGGCAAGTTTGGCAAGACCTACAGTGTGCATCTGACTGCCTTCGCATTTGGGGCCAAAAGAAGTGGGTGACAAGCCTGTCAAAGGTCTTGTCCTGCCCCAAATGTCCTGCCAAAGGCACGTCATGAGCCAGACCCAGTAGGAAGGTCCTGAAGCGCTGGGGTACCACCAGCACACGGGCTGACCCAGTCTCAGCAACCTTAGGCTCACTGTATAGGAGACCACTCTCCCAGTAGATCAGATGTGACCCGGACTGATTACCAGCTGCCTGGTCTGCAGCCTGCCGCCGCAGAACCTCCAGAGTAGGGCACTCGCTCTGCTCCCTGCAGAACTCCTCCCTGGTGGGACCCCCTTCTTGCTGCCAATGGGTCAGCTCAGAGATGTCTCCCAGTTCGGCTACCTGCTCCCCTGTAGGCACCGGGCGTCCCCTCGAGGTCCGCCTCCTCCCGGTCCGTAGGAACTTTGGGGGCCGGTTTCCCGCGCCCCTGCCCTTTCTCTTGGCAGGGACTTGGGCCACTGTTTCAGGCTCCAAGTCCTCTTGATCACCCTTTCTGGCTGCCATTGACCGAGTAGACACGCATGCCCACTCTGGCAACCCAAGCATCTCCAAGTGAGACCTGAGCTCAACCTCCTTCCATAAGGACTGCTCCAGGTCATTTCCTAGCAGACAATCTACAGGCATGGTAGGGCTCACAACCACCCTCAAGGGACCTGAGACCCCCCCATTCAAGGGAACCTGCGCCACCATACATTGGCGCTCTGAGTTGTCTACAGCAACTACTTGGTGGAATGCCCTGGGACTACTTGCTTCTCAGACACCAGGTGACACCGGACTGAGGTCACACTGGCTCCAGTATCTCTGAGAGGCTCTACCCTGTTCCCATTAATGGTCACCCAGGTGCTATATTTCTTTGTGTTAGGGGGCACCTTGTTTCCTGGGACCATCTCACTGTCCCCTAGTGAGACAAGGGTCATTTCTGCGGGATCCCCACCCTCCTGTGGGCACCCCTCCTCCCCAAGCGCTACACTAGCCAACACTTTGGACTGTCCACCGGTGGGTGGCTGTGTCCCCTTTGGGCACTTGGGGTCCCCCTCAAAGTGACCTACCTGGTCACATGCATAACACTTTGCGGGGCCGGTCTCAACAGGCTTCCCTGTAGAGACCCCTTTCTTCTTATCACCGGGGGCTGGGAACCTTTACCCTGGGTACTAGTTTGGGGCCCTTTAGAGAACTCCTGTGCTTTACCCTTGTCCCCCCCACCTTTCTGCTGGGGACCCTGCCCACCTTTGGCTGAGTCTCCCCAAACGCTTTCTTGTGGACCCTGGTACTCACCCAGTGGTCCGCTTCCATAGCAAGCTTCCTGGGGTCAGTTAGCTTACTATCCACTAGGTGCTGGCGCAGATCTGCAAAACATAGACTAGACAAGTGCTCCCATGCAATCAAGTTGTAGAGCCCCTGAAAATCTGTTACACTACTGCCCTTCACCCAACCATCCAGCGACCTGCAGAACACATCCACACATTCCAACCAAGTGTTGGCATCAGACTTCTTACTGGACCTGAACTGATCCCTGTACTTTTCAGGAGTAAGACCATACTTCGTGAGAAGGGCATCCTTCATGTCAGCATAGGTGAGGTGATACCCCTTACCCAAAGCTATCAGAGCATCCCTTGCTTCTTCAGGGAAAAGTGGCCACAATCCTGCTCCCTAATTCTCCTCAGGGACCCCATTCATGTGTATGGCTGCCTCATAACCCTGAAACCACCTTTGTATGTCATCCCCCTTCTTGAATTCCTTGCCTACATTCTTGGGAATGTGCACAATCCTGTCTGCCTTTCTGGATGAATTGCTGCCACCATCTGAGCCTGACTTACTCCTAAGTTCTAGCTCCTTCAGTTCTCTCTCATGCTCTAAGAGCATCTTCCTCTCCTCTATGGCCAATCTCTTCTCCTCCCGCTCACTCTCCAGTCTGAGCTTCTGCAGCTCAAACTGCCTTGCCTCCCGCCTGTCCTCCAGCTCCTCTGGGGACAGACTGCTGCCTGATCTGGCGGGTTCCCCCCTACCCAAAAGCACATCCACCCTGGAAATAGGCTCCTCCGCCTCCTCACTGAGATTACCAGGCAGCCCATTGGCATGTCTGGCTGCTACCCAGTCCCTCAGCGCCTTCTGTAGCTCCTCCTTCCTTGTGAGGCCTTTAATTTGGACTTTCAGGTTTTTACAAATCGCTCGTAACTCCTTTACGGCATAGGATTCCAACCTATCCTCCTCAAAGATAACTTCCAGAGATGCAACGGATGATGCAATTGATTCAGGCATGACAAAAGTAGTGAGTTGAAAACTGGCAAGATCAAAAATAGGCCAAAAGAAAAAGAACCAGTATGTGGTACGTAATGGTCTGCGATATGGTAGTAGTGCACACCAATCACTGTAAGTCAAGTGCAAACACAAGTCCTATCCTCACCGCTGACAACCAATGTTAGAAATGGGATCTCTAGTTGGCAAGGGCTTGCACCTTTGTCCAAGTAGGGACCCTTCTTCCTAGTCAGGGTAAGGGTGTTACACTCGTGAAGTAACCCCTGCTCACCCTCATGGTAGCTTGGCACGAGCAGTCAGGCTTAATTCAGAGGCAGTGTGTAAAGCATTTGCACATAACCAACAGTAATACAGTGTAAGCACTACAAACGGACACCACACCAGTTTAGAAAAATAACCAATATTTTATATACTCAAGACAAGACCAACTACGACGGAAATCCACAATACTGTACTTTAAAACGAATACTTGATAAGGTAACTTCTTCTTTGCAGGAATAGTCCAAAAACAAAGTTCGTACGAGTCGGTAGCTCCGTCTGAGCCTACCGCGATGCTGAAAACCACAGAGTCTAACAGTTCCAGCCGACCGCGTCGATACGGGCCAGCAGAGTCGTGAACAGACTCGGATACAGTACCTTTCTCGTTGTGGCTGGTACGGAGTGTACGAGCCGGTCGGCGTTCGTCGCGGTTGCGGGGCAAGACGGAGCGATGCAAGGTGCGGTGTCCCTCGATGCGGTGCAGGCAGCGGCTCGATGAGCGTCGTGCAGACGGGGTCGGTGAGTCCAAGGCGTGCGATGCAGGGTGAGACGATGCTCATGCGGTGCTGACAGGTTGTGATGCAGGCGACCTAGCCAGAGTGCGGGAGCTGGCGTCGGACAGCGGTGCGAGTCGGAGCGGTGTGTCGCAGACGTGCGAGCGGTGCCCCAAATGCAGTGCGGTCTCGACTCTTGAGCCAGTTGCAGCGACCGCGTCGGTCGGGTCCGGTTGGTTCAGTGAAGCGATGCGATGCGAACTGCGGTGCCCACAGGTCACGGTGCAAGCAGCGGCTCGATGTTGGCGGCGTCGGACGTCGCCCACGGTGAGACCAGGGTTGCGATGCGAGCGGGGCGATGCGGTCTGCGGTGCAAACAGGTCACCGGCCAGGGATGGATTCGGTTGACGGAGTCGGTTGCAGTTCCCTTCCTCTGTGGCAACTGAAACAGCGTTCCAGAAGCGGTACCCAGAGGCTTGTGAAGTCTTTGCAGTCCCTGAGACTTCTTAACAGGAGGCCAGCTCGGTTCCAGGCCCTTGGAGATACTCAGCACAAGTTTGTAGAAAGTTCAGTCCAGTCCTTTCACTGCCCAAGGCAGAAGCAGCAGCTGCAGGCCAACCCAACAAAGCAACAACACAGCAAAGGGGCAGTACTCCTCCTGGCAGCTCTTCCAGCTCTTCGTCTTGGCAGGTTCCTTGATTCCAGCGAGATCTAAATTCATGGGGTCAGGGCCCCAATATTTATATCCCAAATTCCTTTGTTCTCTGAAGGCAGAGAGGCCTTTGCCTAGTCCAAACCAGTTCTGGAGCACTTTGTTGACAAGTCTCCGTCCCTTCTTTCAGTGAGTAGGCCAGGGACATCAGACGCACCACAGGAGGTGGAGCCAGCATTGTGGAGGGAAGGCACTGTCCTATTCAGGGCCCAGGTGCGACCCCTCCCACCCATCTACATGTAGATCTTGCTATTCAGCCCTGTGCTGACTCACCCTGTCTCCTGGCATCCCCCAGCCCCTGTCACTCACATTCCAGACAAGGAATACACAACACTCGCAGAGGCAGGCTTGGATGGTTAGACAAGAAAATACCCACTTTCTAAAAGTGGTATTTTCAAACACAGAATGTTAAAACCAACTTCACTAAAAGATGCATTTTATCATTCTGAGTCCAGGCATACTAAACTCGAACTTCTACCATGTTCCCGGGGTCAGTTAGGATTATAATCTGTAATAATCAAAACTGCCCGTTCTGGCCTAGGGGAACAGGTAGCCTTGCAATAGTGAAAAACGAACTAGGCTGTAATTCACTATCAGGACATGCCGCACACACCCGGGCATGTCCTACCTTTTGCATACAACGCACCCTGCCCACAGGGGTACCTTGGGCCTACCTTAGGGGTAACTAACATGTAGCAAAGGGAAGGTTTAGGGACTTGCAAGTGTGTGCACTTGCCAAGTCAACATGGCAGCCCCAGGCTGCGCACAGGCTCTGCGATGGCAGGCCCGAGTTACATTTTACGGGCTGTTTGCGTGGGTGGCACAATCCAGTGCTGCAGCCCACCAACAGCATTTGGTCTATAGGCCCTGGCACTCGCAGTGCACTTTACAAGGGACTGACAGATAAACCAAATAGGCCAATCATGGAAACACCAATCCATAACACATTTTATACAGGAGCACTTGCACTTTCCCACTGGACCGCAGTGAGGAAAGTGCGCAGAATCATTACACCAGCAAAAACAGAGTCAAAACCGGGAGGTCAGAAAGCAAAAGTCAGGGGAAACACGCCAAAAGATGCCAAGTCTAACAATCATCAAATGAGTGTAAGTGTTTTCAAGAGTTTATGTGTATTAAACATATACACTAACCTACTACAAAAGTTAAATTAGTATACGAGGTGCAGTACTACTGAGTGATACTACTTCTAACATATCTTATGTGAGTGGCTATGTGACTGTACGTATCCTTGTGTGCATGGGTGTGTAAGTGGCAGTTCGGGTGTATAAGTGGGTGTGTGAGTAGCTGTGTGGGTGAGTGACATGCTGTGTGAGTGGCAGTATTGGTGAGTAAGTGGGAGTGTCAGTGTCTGTATGAATAAGTGAGTGGTGTGTGAGTGGCTCTATTGGTGGGTAAGTGGGTATATAGTGACTGTATGGATGAATGAGTGGGTACCTGAATGTCTATATGAGTGAGTGACTCAGTGTGTAAGAGGCTGTGTGTTTTTGAGTGAGTCTCTTTTTTAGTAGGTGTTTGGATAAGTAAGTTGGTGTGTGAGTGGCTGCATTGCATGTGTGAATAGCTGTATAGGTGAGTGAGCAGATGTGTGAGTGCTTGTATGGATGTGTGAATGGGTATGTAAGTGGTTGTGTAGGTGTGAGAGTGAGTGTGTATGTGTCTGCATTGGTGAGTGAGTGGCTGTGTTGAAAGGCTGTATGGGTTAGTGAGTGTGAGTAACTGCATAGGTAAATAAGTGGGTGTGTCAGTAGCTGTATGGGTGAATGTGTGGCTATGTGAGGTGCTGTACGGTGAGTGACTGGTTGTTTAAGTGGCTATATGAGTGAGTGAATGGTTGTGTGAGTGGCTCTGTGAGTGAGTGGGTGTTTGACTGCCTCTATGGAGGAGTGAGTGAGTATATGAGTACTGGTATGGGTCTGTGAGTGTGTCAGTGGGCATATGAGAGGCTCTTTGGGGGTGTGAGTGGGTGTGTGAGTGGTTCTGTGGATGACGTGATCAGTGATTTTATCAGTGATGTCTTTGGAGATGTAATCAGTGATGTCATCAGTGATATCACTGACAATGTCATGAGTGGTGTAATATGTGAGGTCATAAGCAGTGCATTGCGGGGTTTTGTTTTGTATGAGTGCAATCTCATCCTAACTATAGCGTCCCTCTAACTTGAATTTTTTTCAGTGAATTTCTAAGGTTTTTTAAAAATTCTATTTCCTAGCTATAACGTCCCTGTAACTTTTGGGATTTTTTCAGTGAATTACTAAGATTTTTTAAATTCTATTTCCAAACATAATTGTCCCTGTAACCTTTGGTTTTTTAAGTGAATTTCTATGGTTGTTTAACTAGTAGCCATGTGTGCAAAGTGGTGGAGAAAGGGGGCGATACCTCCGACCTGCTCTCAGAAATCCTGCTGTAAGGGCCTTACTGGAGATAACAGGAGGGCTTCTTGGCCCCCGAGGTCCCTCAGCAGCCAAGAGGACTTCATCCTATAAGCAGTAGTACACCAGGAGGCGCATTTGCAGAGTGGTGGAGAAAGGAGGCTTGGCCTCCGAAGTCCTTACAGCAATCGTGATCTGTGGGACTTACTGGATGTAACAGGAGGGGTAGTTGGCCCCCGAGGATCCTCTGGAACCAAGAGGACTTCATCCCCCAACCAGCAGTGTGCCAGGAGGCACGTTTACAGAATGGTGGAGAAAGGAGGAATGGCCTATGATAACCTCTTAGCAATCCAGCTGTGTGGGTCTTATTGGAGGTGACAGGAGGGGTAGTTGGTCCCAAAGGACCTTCTGGAGACAAGGGGACTTAATTCCCCAACCAGCAGTGCACCAGGCGGTCCATATGCAGAGTGGTGGTGAAGGGGGCGTGGCCTCTGACAACTTGCCCGAGGTTATTTTTCTCATTTTTTTAAGGGAGGGGGCTGCCTCCCACATTTCTGTGGTAATTCCCCTGGGGAGGTAGCGGGTCCACAGGCCTGCAGAGGGGGCCGCACAGCCCCTGCATTTATTTTGCATAAAGCCCCGGGGAGGTGGCAGCCCCAAATGGCCTCCTAAGTCCTTACAGCAATCGTGCTCCGTGGGACTTACGGGAGGTATTGGGGGGTAGTTGGCCCACAAGGATACTCTGGAACCAAGAGGACTTCATCCCCCAACCAGCAGTGTGCCAAGAGGTGTGTTTGCTTAGTGGTGGAGAAAGAGGGCATGGCCTCTAAAGTCCTCTCAGCAATCCCACTGTGTGGGACTTGCTGGAGATAACAGGAGGGCTTGTAGGCTCCCAAGGATTCTCTGGATCCAAGGGAATTAATCCTCCAACTGGCAGTGCACTAGGAGGTGCATTTGCAGAGTGGTGAAGAAGGAGGGGTGGCCTCCGACAACTTGTCAGAGTTTTTGTTTCTCATCTTGTTAAGGGTGGGGGCTGCCCCCACATTTCTGTGGTAATTCCTCCACGGAGGTGGTGGTCCTTGGGGCTGTGGGGGGCGTGCTGCCTGCTGCATTTATTTTGCATAAATTCCTGGGGAAGTGGCTGTTCCCAGGGCTGCTGGGGGTCCGTGCAGCCCCCGCTTTCATTTAACATAAAGACATAAACCCTGGGAGGTTTCAGTCCCCGGGCTGGCGTGGGAGCCCATACGGGCCTTCCCACACAAATGTAAGAAATACCCCCAGGGAGGTGGCGGTCTCAGGGGCACGGGGGGTGCCACATGCACACCCCTCACATATTTTTATTAGAATGCCCCCGGGATTTGGTCGACCCGTGGGCTTATTATAAAAGACGCATGGGAGCCTGTGCGTCTTTTTATTTTTTTGCCATGAGTCTCTGGATCCACCCACAAATTTGTGGCAACATTTAGAAAATGCTTTACAATCCTGATGGGGTCTCTGTGGGACCCCTCATCATATATGGCAAGTCAGAGTATTCCTACCCTGCCCCCTTTTCTTAATTTTTCACTTTTTCTGTGGGACTCAGGTTCAAGCCGAGTCCCAAGATGGCTGCCATCACTTCCTGGTTGAAGTGTTGGCAGCCAAATCAAATTTTAGTAGGATCCATGAGCCCACTGCAAGGACTCACATCCCCAGATATCTATATTTTTTAAACTCAAATATCTTTGAAACTACTGAATGGATTTACACCAAATTACAACACTTTCTGGACCAACAACTAGCTTTCTGCCTGATTTGGTGTAGTTCCATTAAGCGATTTGGGCTGTAACGGTCTTCAACAATGAAAAATTCCCATAGACATAACATGGGTAAAACATGTTTTGAGACCCCCTTTTTTGTCAGCCCCTGCTTGACTGATCACCGTGAAACTTTCAACACAGCAGCTGAACCAAAAATGTTATGAAGATTTGTCAAGCGGCGCCAAAGTTATTGGCAAATATAAAAAATGTCTTTCCTATGGAAACTTTGGTCCTAACTATAACTACCTACTACCGACCGTGTCATCACTGATGTAATATGTGGGGTCATACACAATGCATTGCAGGGGGGTAAGCTATAGTTAGCTCAGATAACTATTACTGCTGAATTCCTATGGTTTTGTATGAGTGAAATCAGAGTCTAGCTATAACGTCCCTGTAACTTAGTTATTTTCTGTGAATTTCTAAGGTTTTTAAATTTTAACCAGTAACCTTTCACAGTGAGTGTGTGAGTGAGTGCAGGAGTGTCTCAGTAGGTCTATTAGTGGGTGTGAGATTGTCTGTGTGGGTCTGTCAGTGGGTGTGTTACTGTCTGAGTGCATCTGTGAACGGCTGCATAAATTGTCGCACTGGGTGTGTGAATGGTTGTGTGAGTGTCTGAGTGGGTCTGTGAGTGGGTGTTAGAGAGTCTGAGTGGGTTTGAGAGTGCCTCCATAAGTGTGTGAGTCAGTCTGTGAGTGAGTACATGAATGTCTAAGTGGGTCTGTAAGTGAGTGGTGAGTCTCTGAGTGAGTTTCTGAGTGGGTGTGTGATTCTGTGAGTGAGTAAATGAGTCTGAGTGGGTCTGTGAATAAATGCATGAGTCTCTAAGTAGGTCTGTGAGTGAGTACATGAGTCTCTGAGTGGTTCTGTGAATGAGTGCATGAGTCTCTGAGTAGGTCTGTGAGTGCATGAGTCTCTGAGTGGGTCTGTGAGAGAGTGCATGTATCTCTGAGTGGAACTGTGAGTTGGTGCATGAGTCTCTGAGTGGTTCTGTGAGTAGGTGTGTGAGTCTCTGAGTTGGCCAGTGGTGAATACATGAGTGTCTAAGTTAGATTTTGTGTGGGTACATGAGCGTCTGAGTGGGTCTGTGAGTGGGTGTAGGAGTCTCTGAGTGGGTCTGTGAGTTGGTGAATGTGTTTCTGAGTGGGTGCGTGAGCCTGAGTGGGTCTTTGAGTAGGTGTGTGAGTCTGTGGGTGAGTATGTGAGTGGGTGTGTGTGTGTGTGTCTGAGTAGGTCTGTGAGTAGGTGTATGAGTCTCTGAGTGTGTTTGTGAGTGGGTGCCTGAGTGTCTCATTGGGTGTGTGAGTGGGTGCATGAGTCTCTCAGTGGGTCTGTGAGTGGGTGCATGAGTCTCTCAGTGGGTCTGTGAGTGGGTGTGTGAGTGTTTGAATGCTCTCTGTTTTACCTTCTTCTGCTCTGTTTTGCCTTTTTCTGCTTGTTTTTCTGCCTTCTGTTTTGCCTTTCCTGCTAGTTTTTAGCCTCTGTTTTGCCTTTCCTGCTCATTTTTCTGCCCTTTGTTTGCCCCTCTTCTGCACTGTTTTGCCTTTTCTGCTCATTTTTGTGCTCACTATTGTGTCCCTCTTTTAATGGGAATGTGGGTCGCTCAGCCCCCAATCACCGGGACCATTTCAGCCCCATGGACCCCATCCCCTGGGGCCAGGTCAAAACCTATTGTGGGAGCGGGGGGTCACATAGCCTCTCTCCCCGGGCTGATTTCGACCCCAGAGACGCCATCCCCTGAGGCCTGGACTTGTGTCCTTGGGTGCCCTGATCCCACCAGGGCACCCAGTATGCAGGATGGTAACCGTGGGGGGAGTCTCAAGGCCCCCATGTTCTCAGCAGACTCACCACCTCCTGCGGGAGACAGCATTGCTCTTACATTCAGGGAGCTGCTACACATGCAGATCCCTGGATGTGAAAGAATTGTCTCATCTCTTTTCCTGCCTGCTTGTCTGCGGTAGGAATACCCTGACCCTTAGCTCTGGTCCAGGTGTCCCAGAGGGACTTCACCAGGTCAAAAAAGCACTTAAAAAAATTGGGGTGAAATCGTGCCAGATTTGTAAATCTGTGGCAAAAATTTAAAAAAAACAAGCGTAGTCTCCCGCACTTGTTTACACTATAGTCCCCAGGTCGGCCAGGTCCCAGGGGCATGCAGTCATTAAAGAAAACAAGGAGGGGGGTACATGGGGCTCCCTCCTGAGGCTCTTAAACCCAGGGTACCACCATCTCCTTGGGGCTTTTTCTACAAAATGGAGGGGGGCACACTGACCCCCCTCCATGGGCTCTTTTGAGCCCCGGGGACCACCACCTCCCGGGACTTTCTTAAAATTTTGGTGGGGGGCTACACAGAGCCCCCTTCATGGGCTCTTTAGAACCCTGGGGACCATCACCTCCCAGGGATTTGCTGTATGAATTAGTGGGTGCCACGTGTACTCCTTGCACCCCAGGGACAACCATCTCCCCTGGGCCAGCTATGAAAATATATGTGGCGGGTTGCGTGGCCCCACTCCTGGCCCATATACAGCCCCGGGAACCACCATCTTCCCATGGCCAGCTCATGAAAACAGAAGGAGGGGGGCCAAGCGGCCCCCCTCCTGGAGCCTGGGGACCGCCACACCAAGGGCTGGTTTCTGCTATGTCCCGGGGTGCCCACCTCCGGGACATAGCTGTTTGCTTTTTCTTGGCAAGAGCTGACACGGCTTACCAAGCAAAAGCTGCAGGAAAAATTATTTAAAAAAAGCAAGCGCTGTCTCCCTTACATGTTTTTAATGTAGACCCGAATGGGCCAGGACCCGGGGCATGCTGAGTTAAAAAATTTAATTAGGGGGTCGCACAAGTCCTCCTCCAAGGGCAATTTTGTGCCCCGGGGACCACCACTCCCTGTGGCTATAAAGACAATTAGAGGGGTTGCGCTGACCTCCCCAGGGCTATAAAGACAATTAGAGGGGGTCGCACGGACCTCCCTGGGTCCCGGGGACCACCATCTCCCTGGGAATTTTATAAAAAAGGAAGAGGGCCTGCTAGGGTTTTTAGAAGCTCTGGGGACCACCACCTCCCTGGGTCCAAAAAACCGATATTGAGGGGATCCACATTGACCCGCGGCCCGGGGACCACCACCTCCTCCGGGCATAATCCAAAATTTAAACATGAAGTAGGACCAAGTGGCCCCCCTGCCTAGCCATATAAGTCCCCAGTGACCACCACTTCCAAGGGCCAACCTGTGCAGAACAAAGGAGGGGGGCTGAGCGGCCCCCCTACTGTAGCCAATTATGGAACTGGGCACCACCACACTCCAGGGCTGGGCACATCGGGAGATAGCTGTTTGCATTTGCTTGGCAGGACTCCCATCAAGCAAAAGCACACAATCCACTTTCAGCAAGCGGGAGCTGTCAAAGAGCTCTTGCTTGCTGGAAGCGGAGTTTTCATCTCTTTCCCAGCCTGCAGATATGTGGGTAGGGAAAAAGATAAAAGTATTGCACCACACACAGGGAGCTACATTTCCAGCAGCTCTCTGTGTGTGAAAACATTGCTGGCTCCCACAAGAGACAGGGAGCCAGCTGGGTCTGCGAGAGCCTTGATGCTCCCCCCACAGTCCCCAACACGCACAGTGGGTGCACTGGGTGGGGCCAGGGCACTCAGGGAGATGTGACCAGGCCACGGGGATGGAGTTCCCGGGTCTGAAATCTGCCTGGATAAGGGGGATGCACAGCCTCCCTCCCCCATTGAATTGTGACCAGGCCCCCAGGGGGCCAAAATCAGTCCTGGAAGGGGGCCGAGTGGCATTTAAGATGTCACCAGTGATGTCATCAGTGAAGTCCCTGACCATGTCAGGAGTGATGTAATATGTGAGGTCATAAGCAGTGCATTGAGGGAGGAGTAAGATATTGTTAGCTCAGGTAACTACAACTGCTGAATTTCTATGGTTTTGGACAAGTGAAGTCTGAGCCTAACTATAACGTCCCTATAACCTTTGGTTTTTCTGTGAATTTCTATCTTTTAAAATTCTATTTGGACCCTGCTCCTTTGTTCTGCTATGTCCGACCCCGGGGAGGTGACTGTCCCCGGAGACGTAAATAGCCCGGAACGGGGGCTGCGTGGCCCCCCTCCATGTTTACATTTTGGATATGGCCCCTTTACATTGTTTATTTTAGCTCCGGTCCCAGGGCTTCTAAAAGCCCTAGAAGGGGCTCCGTGCGGCTCCCCTCCTCTTTTTAAAAAGCTCTGGGGAGTCAGTTTTTCTCGGGGGTCAGGGAGGGTCCGCACAGCTCCCCCCCATATGACTATGTAGTCCCAGGTAGGTGGTGGTCCCCGGGGCATACAAATACCCTTGGAGGAGGGCCCCCTCCATTAATTTTATGAAGTATGCATGCCCCGGGACCTGGTCCACCTGGAAGGCTTCATTAAAAACAAGCACTACAGACCGTGCTTGTCTTTTTTTACATTTTCACATTTTTTTCAGCGAGTTTGACACTCTGTTGCGATTTCGTGGCACCATTTTTTTAAGTGCTTTTTTCCCACTTGCCGTATTCCTACCCTGCCCCCTTTTCTTTTTTTTAACATTTTTTCTGGGACTTGGCTGAAGGCAAGCCCCAGTCAGATATCAGCAGAAGATTGTGAAGGTTCACGGAACCTTTGTGTACCTATCTATACAAATTTTGATTTCTTTTAATAACCATAAAAGTACTATACGGATTTACACCAAATAACAAAAAAACTCTTTCTGAAACAAGAGCTAGCTTTCTGCCAAATTTGGTGTAATTCCGTCCAGTGCTTCAGGCTGTAGTCGTGTTCAAAATCCCTATGGGAAATAACATGGGAAGCCCACTTTTTGTGACCCCCCCCTTTTTATCAACCACCGCTTGATGAATCCCCTCAAAACTTTCCATGCACAGCTAGAATTACAGGCACACTTTTTGGGAACATTTCGCGAAGATTCGTCAAATGGCACCAAAGATATAGGCATGTCAAAAAAACGGTTTTCCTATGGAAACAAGATCCTAACTATAACTACCTACTGGCGACCGCCAGTAGGTTTTGTATATGGATATATATTACCTACTGGTGGTCGCCATATATATAACATGAAAGTATTATCAAATCAACTGCAAAATGTTTTTACCAAATTCATTACATTTGAAAATAAATAAGACATTTACTAAGAATATATATATATAAATATGCATAAACAAATAATAGAAAATTAAACAAATAAACAAATAAGTCTGAGAATATTAGATATACTATTTCCACTCCAGACTGCGCAACAGTAACAAAAGCACTGGACTTCGGAGGGGTAAAATGTACTATTCTTACTCCAGTCTGTGCAACAGTAGGGAAAGTGTTGGACTTCAAAGGGGTAAGATTTACTACTCCCACTCCAGTCTTTGCAACAGTAGGGAATGCATTCAACTACGAAGGGGTAAGATTTACTATTCCTACTCCAGTCTGTGCAGCAGTAGGGAAAGCGTTGGACTTCTGAGGTGTAAAATTTACTATTCCCATTCCAGTCTGTGCAAAAGTCAGGAAATCATTGGACTACGTAGGGGTAAACTTTACTATTCCAACTCCAACCTGTGCAACAGTAGAGAAAGCGTTGGACATCAGAGGGATTACATTTACTATTCCCACTCCAGTCTGTGCAACAGTGGGGAAAGGACTTCAGTTCAAACACATAATATATTTGAATAACCCTATTAAATTACAAAAATTATAATACTCTTAATATTAATATTATTAATTAACCAAATAAAAATGATGTATATAAAAATAAAAAACAATTACACAATTTACATGATTATTAAAATGTTAATAATTAATTATCAATTTAAAAACATGTACTACTTAATTGACTTCCCATACTTTACCACCACAAACCTAGCAGCCCACATTTAAAATATGACAAAAATAAATAAGTACAACACAATTAACATAATTATCAAATACATTATTAATAATAAATTAATAATTAATTGTTAATTAATTATTTCTAAATTAACTTCCCGCCCTATACCCCTACAAATCCAGCTGCCCGCAGCCAATAAATAACTTTGAAACTATCATTATTGCACAATTAACATAATTGATAATCAATGTAATAATTAATAATACATTAATAATTAATTGTTAATTAATTATACTTAATGAACTTCCCACCCCTACAAACCTACCAACCCGCACATAATATATAACTTAAAATATATAATTATTACAAAATCAATGTAATTAATAAACAATTCAATAATTAATAATAAATACATTATTAATTAATTATATTTATTTAACTTTCCACCCTATACCCCTACAAACCCAGCAGCCCGCACATAATATATAACTTAAAATATATAATTATTACACAATTAACATATATAATAATCAATTAAATTACTATTACTAAATTAATAATGAACTGTTAATTAATTATACTCAATTAACTTTGAACCCTTTACCCCTACAGATCTAGCAACCAGCTATGACACCATGAAGCCTGTACTGGTTTCACAAGGTGTTCCTCAAGGCTCAATCCTTTATCCAGCCCTATTTAATCTCTTTATTGAATCCTTCACCATTATTCTGAAATAAGCAGTGGTCAAATATCACCTATGTGCTGACGACACACAACTCTTCTACAAAATAATGTCACCCAGACACATCCTTCATTTAAATACCACACTAAACAAGATACAAACCTAATTTAACTCTAATCACCTAAAACTGCACCCCAATAAGACCGAACTGCTACTTCTCTACCCCAAAAACAACCCTCTTCCAATCCAAGTATGGCTCAAAAATGTGAACTCACTAGATTGCTCTCTTTCACTTTCTAACTCCGTAAAGTCCTTGGGTATCCCCCTTGATAAAAACATGTCTATGTAGGAGAACATCAACATCAGAGCCCTCTTCATACTAAAACACCTAAAAAAGAAATCAAACCTTTCGTCCCACTCAACAATCTTCAGACTGTAGTACAATCACTTGTCCTCTCTAAACTTGTCTATGGCAACGCCATCATTACTGGAACTCCAAAAGGTCACCTCACACCCCTGAGAGCCACTCTCAAAATGGCAGGCAGGCTCCTCACAGGATTGAAGCTGTTTGATCACATCTCACCTGCCCTCGAGAGTCTCAACTGGCTTCCCATTGAAGGAAGATGCATTTTCGAGACAGCATGTATTACCCACAAAGCTCTCCATACAAATAACCCCAAATACCTTGCAACCAAACTTTTGAGGGCAGGTAGTGGCTGGGTTCTCAGAAGCTCCAACTCACTTCTTCTCATACCCTCCAAGATGAAACAGAAATCTATCCAGGTGCACTCCTTCTCAGGAAATGCTCCTAAGATATAGAACTCATTCCCTGAAGATCTCTGCTGCAACCCCTCCTTTTCTTGCTTCAAACGTGACCTCAGATCTCTACTTCTAAACGACTACGTTAACTTGATCACATATTGATCCACGTTTCACAAGGACTCAACCACCCTCTATTGACTCTCCCGTTATGGCCACCTGACACATTCAGTCACTGTTTTTCCACTAACATCATTACCTAATGTTTTTTTTTTAATGTACTGTTTGATTGTGCTCTCTATATTATTGTCATATTGCATATATTTCTTTGACTGTGTTTGACCTACACGTATCCTCACTTTCAGCTCTATTTACCTATGCCCACAATATGTAAAGCGCTCTGATACCTTCGGATTCAGCAAGCTCTATATAAAACTAAAAAATGTATAAATAAATAAAAAATAAAATTAATAAATATATTAGTATTAGCAATTAAATTAAAAATGATAAATCACTTAAAAATATTCTTAACAAATTTAGGGGTGGGCGGAATTTGCATAGTCGCGCTACGCAAAGCTCCGAGAAACGGCAAAAAATCTCCGCGAGCACACAAAAGTTCCGCGAACACGCGGAATTGCTTGTTCCGCCCGCTCGCGATGCTTTTTTCCTGTTCGCAAATGCTGTTTGCGTGCTCGGGGGGAAATATCTCGCGAACACGCATTTCGAAAGCGCGAACAAGCAAAAAATTCCACAAAGCCGCGGATCGCGGAATTTTTGGCAATTCCGCGTTCTCTGTGGAACACGAAATTACCCAAATTCCGCAAATTCCGCGAGCGGAACGGAATTTACCGCCCAGGCCTAACAATTATACAAGCAATAACACATCAAATTCACATATGCAGTAAAACATATAAAGATCATTAAAAACCAATATTTTTTACAGCTATATTATTGAAAACGATATTAACAACAACAATATTCTTGACAATGATATTACTTACTTGAAAATCGATATTCTTGACAATGATATTTCTGCATCATGATATTTTTGAATCACAAGATTTTTTGTCTGATATTTCTGTAAATCGATATTTAAAACTCAATATTATGTCCGAAGACCCCACCAGCCTACACTCAATATTTTTTCCAAATACCCCACCAGCCTACTACATTTCAAACATGTGATGATAAATTGGAATCAAATTAAATTCACCAACCATGGAGGAGCAAAACAAGTACTAGTAGTACGAGACCGACACCGTCATACATCTCACAAATTACATCACATATCACAAATGACATTATAAATTATGTCATCAATAGAATTCAATGAAGCTGTGACATTCAGCAGAGAGCCCGGTGAAAGCTGGTAAATGTTAGGACCTGCATCTGGAATGTACTAGGTGTAGCTAAAGAACAGGTACAGGTGTCTGGGAAAGAAACCAGGAGGGCTAAAATCTCCAATCAATTCTGCTAATTCTACACATAAAGTAAACAATATCTTTCCATCCATCTCTCTATCAGTGAAATATTTAGATTTTACAATGGACTCGTTCCTTTCAATGTTCCCCACATCCACAAAATGGCAAAAGCTGCCAATTTTCAACCCATTCTCTAAAAAAGTAAACATCTCATTTGCCTGTCCATCTAAGGACATTCTTTGGTGATCTTTTTATTAAGCCACCACCTAGCCAGAGTTCCTCAAACCATGCCAACACCACTTAAGACCATTCTATCAATATACAGGGGCTTATTTACAAGCCCATGGCACCATCGGTGTGTCACTTTTTTTGACACACCGGCGGTGCAGTGTGCCTACCCATATTAACAAGGCCACGTAAAGCCACTCTGCATGACGTTTGATGGCCTTGTAAATATGGCCCCCTTTCACGCATTAATCTGCGTGAAAGGGGCCTTCCATGGGTGTTGCTGTAGGTGTTTCCATGCAACATCCAAGGAACCTGACGCATTCCCAGATTTGCAAGGTTTTGTAAACCTGGGAATGTGTCAGATTTCTACACCTCCCCAGGAGAGGGGTAAGGGAGACGCAGTGTTTTCCCTTTTTCATGGGTAAAGCTCCAGCTGTGGGGAATCCTGTACAATATATTAAAGGTTATTAGGCTGCTTTTCAAGGACACGTAGGTCAAGATTAAGGTCGGGGTTGGCACCCATCTGTCAAGGGAAGTGAAGACATCAATTGATCTAAAGCAGGGGTGCATTCTTCTGCCCCTCTTATTTAATCTATATATTTCAGACCTTTCTCCAGTGTTGAATGAGTTGGTATCACACGTCTCGAGCCTTGGTGGCACTCCGCTGTTGAACATCTTGTATACGGCCGACCTGCTTTTGTTTAGTAACACCAGGGTAGGTCTGCAGAGATCAATCAATCATTTGGCAATATGTGCAGTTGACAATGAGTTGGAGATTAAATTTAAGAAAGCAAAATTAATCTCTATAAATCGATTTAGCTTAAATCAATGCAGAAGGTACCTTAATGGAGCCACGATAGATGAGACATAGGCGTATGTCTATTCAGGCATCAGGATTGACTCAAGCACCTCGTTTGCTCCACAAAGAGAAGCAATTAGAGAAAAAGTCATAGCCTTAAATTTAGCATTCTCAACTTTAACAAAAACCCTTCGGGGGGACAACCTCCGACCACTGGCTGCAGTAATGAAGGCAAGACTGATACTCAATCTCTCATACAGAGGTGAAATAACTTTGCTGGATAAAATCATAATAAAAGCCCACATAAAAGTATTTCGGCTGCCGAGCTCACCTTCACTCGCTCAAGTCATACTGGAGTTCTCTCTGACAAGACAGACCATTGCCAGGCCTGGAGCTTTTGTAAAATGCTGCCATAAGTTGAAATATGCCCCTGAGGGTTTGCTAGCTAGCTTGGTCTGGTCTGAAATCAACCTCCAAAGAGGAAAGGGTGATTATAAGAAATATCTTGATGATAGTATAGAAAATCTTGGGCTGGGCTAACTATGGACTGTAGATACAACTGCCCAAGTATTCAGAAGAATGGTAAAAAAAAGTATAACGTTGAAAAGCTGTATAGAGGACAAAGGAGTAGTAGCCAAATAAACACATAGGTGGCTAGTGTTGAATTCCTATGACAATCAAAAGGACCACCATATTTTTGAAGCCTCCTACTCCCTGAAGGTCAAACAGAAATGACAGTAGCTGATATTGGTAGAGATTCCCACTCTGGACTTTATACCAAAATGGCAGGATAAAGACCAATGGGGGACATGGAATGTCGCTAGTGCCATCAGGCAAATGAGTCGCTGATGCATATCCTATGCATCTGTCCTTCTTAGACCAACTGTGGAGGACCCTGCTAAGGAAGGAGTTTAAGGCATTGGGGATTAGGATATGCAGATGTGCAGTAATAGAATCACTGTGTCCATGGAATGCAATGCTTAACATCCGACTGGTGCAATTCTTGGACATTATTTAGGACCTTGTCAAGGAGAACATCTATGCTCAGATTGAGGACAGGGCTGCTAGTTAAGATGTGCTCACTAAAGGGTTTATGGAAATGGCGGTCTGCTGGGGAGATACAGGATTCATCAAGTTCCTATCCTGTCATATTGGGCATTAGTTCCTGTATAATTTAATAGCTGCACTGTGGCACTGTTTGCACGTGTCTGTGTAAACGGGAAAGGATTCATTAAACTTGTAATGGTAAAGTATTGATTGGAAGACATCATTTATATTCTCTTTGGCAATTTTGGTGCTAGGTCTATTGGTGCAAACTTTATTAGGTGTCCCACATATGTATTCTTGGCAGTCTATATGTCCATTAGAGTAGGTATTCCCCCTAAGCCAAACTGGTCAATTAGGGAAGCAGCATGCTCCCTCCTAGCATGTCTCTAGCCCCCTACCTATCATCGGGGTAGGTGTTGAAGCTTACGTTTTACATGCACATTGGCTCTTTTAGTGGTTTCTTATGTTGGTGGTTGCAATCAGTTAGCATCTGTAGGAAAAGGCACTTTTACACTAATGAATAGGGATTAGTCAAATTGGTCGAGGCAAATTAATAAATTGGGAAATCACCCTGTTAAAATCAAGGGGGGCTGCTAGGGAGGTAGTAGTTTTCGCTCAGGCTGTCACAAATCCCTACCACGTTTTATGAGTACCCTTTGTATTTTAAGTATCACATAAGTATTGTGGCACTTTATGCGTATACTTGAATAGATAGCTTAGTCAAGACAATGTTTACATCTTATGCACCTCGGCACTTTATGCACCCTTAGGAGGCCATAAATTTCTACTCCGTGGCATGAACTATATTAAAAGCTTCATACAAGCAGTTCGGCATTTTTATGGGTTTACTTGACTAGCCAGCTCAGTCAAGATACTGCTTACATCTATATACATTCTTCACTTTATATGCCTTTTTGGCAGCTTGGAGTAGCAACTAGTTAGTCCAGTGAAGGTATGCACTTTGGCACTTTCTATATGGTAGGCACTCTGGGGTCACTGCCATGAAGGCACTCTGGGTAAGCAGAGCTGGTTTTACGTTTAATGTTATTGCTCTGTGTGTTTGTATATTTGTTTTTATTTGCAGTGATGTTAATTGTGTATTTTTATAATGTTTATGGTTTTAATTGACTAATAAACTAGAGTTTGACACTCCACATTAGAGCCTCCTCCTCCTCAATCCTTGAATTCCACAAGAAGCTGAGATCTGCTCTTTGAATAGCCCCCTTGACCCGCCATAGGCTGATTCACACCTGCAAAGCATCAGGATATCCTCTTGAGTGATAGTGCACTCTACACGTACAGTTTACACAACGTAACATAACAACATACCATAACCTCCAGGCCCTAAATTCATACACCACAAGTCTGCTTTGCTAAACGTATCTGCTGCAGAAATATCTCTTTCATTCAGATGTTCACCGACTATAATGATTGCATTCAGGAAAAAACGACCAATAAAACATACACAGTATGAAAACAATACACTGAAAAGTGACACCAATGAAAGCAATTTCTCTTATAAACCTGTGTTTTATTTCATTGAGTCAACGTGGTATTGTTTGAACCAACCAATGATGGGATTTGCGTGAAATTTATGCAGACTGCTGCTTCTTAGTGGATGAGGGTTAAGTCAAGGCCTTTATCATTCTGTCACAATTTAGGTATGAATGGAGTTCAAATTTTCCGTTTTCTGAAGGTGATTTTCTTTCTGATGCCCAAAGATAGTATGCCTGTCTAGATCTAGAGGGGGATATTCACAAGAACCTACCGCCGATTTATCCCCACCTTAACCCATCAAATGTGGAGATAGATTTAACACCCCTTTCACAAGCGGGTGCAAACAGCAGACATGGCCAGTATTCCCGCGACAACTGCCCCAAAATTTAACACCACGGTGGACACCACCAACTAACCCTAATGAGATGCAGAGTAGGCGTTCCCGTGCAAAAACACACGAAAAAACCACAACACCACTTTCACAACGAACTGCCAGATCTGCAAAGCGAACCAAAAACAGGCGATAAGCCGCAGTAGCACCAGTGATTTAACACCTGCCTTTTGCTGGTGTTAAGCAGGACGACTACCTGCAGCATGAAAGGGAGCCCAGCCAAGAGCCACACCCGAAGACCCACAGATGCCATGGAGACAATGACCATGCAGCTCCGAGACCCATGAGGGACACAACACCCACCCCCACCCACCCCAGGCCCGCCACCACCCCCAGGACCTGTCCCGCCTCCCCCCGGGAACACTACAGAGGCAGCGTACACAAAGACAGCGGACCCACCTGAAACGCACCTGCCACCCAGAACCAACGCCAGAGGAGGACATTGCCCACTACAGGCCCAAAAGGACAACCATCCCCCGCATCCTGACCCACATCCCCCACCTGCTGATGGTACCAACCCAGCAGACTACCAACATCCCTCCGCAGACAAAGCTGCCGGCTGCGCAGCACATGTCGGCCTCTGGTACCATCCAATCCACAACTGCCAGATTCAGAGGAGTCACACAGCCAGCCCCATACAAGGTCATCACACCTGTCCTGGATGCCAACAACAGCCTGGTACCCCAGCACCTCCACTTTACCCACACTGCGCAGGAGCTGCTGGAGACCAAGCAAGGCCCTGACGCCATAGCTGGATTCCCTCACATGTCAGGGCCAATCAACTGCACACATGTACCCCTCGTGCCCCCTGCCGACACTGCACACAACTACCACAACAGAAAGCACACGCATATCATGAATGTGCAGGCAACAGTGGACCGCCCGGGACTCCTCAACAATGTCGTGGCCAACTCCCCAGGCAGAGTGCATGATTCTCACATCTCCGGACAGTCCAACATCACCCAGCGCTCCCAGGATGGCACCCATGGAAATGCAGTGCCCGTTGGTAAGACCAAAATGAACACACCACACACCTCCAGCCCACAGTCATGCAACTCACAACACTGGCAATGGGCACGCAGCACAACTACATTCAACATGACACACAACATGCCAACCAACCAACCAGACACGACAACACGACTCCATTGTGAAGCTGGCCTTGCCATGCCCACAACCCAGCCACGCCATGGCACCACAGACACACAATAGCAGGATGCGAGGAGAGGCATGGAGCAGGCATGTGCGAGAGCCGCAAGTTATCAAGGAATGTGAACCCACCCAATGCCAGGTGTGGCGTGGAGGTGCCGGACAGACCACAGAGTGCAAACCACGGAAATGAACATGTGGAGATCAACTGCTGGTGCATGGAGTGCAGTGGCCAGTGGACGCTACCATGTCCCCACAGGCTGTGGGGCAAAATGCGGAAATGTTGCACATTACGTCCCCCCCTGCATGCGGGTGCATAGTGGGTTGGACCTGCGTACGCCAGGCCTGCGTAGGGGTGTGAACAAAAACCCGGTCGCACTGGGCGTGGTTCTCCTTCGGAATGGACAACGCGTCTGCCAGTGCAGCGGCTCTCGGCCCGCCACGAGTCCTGCGCCGAGCACGGCGGGGCCTGCGTCCCTGTGCGCCTGCTGCACCCCGGGCCGCTGGTCCCCTGACCCGTCATGCCGGCCACAGCGCACCAACGAGGCTCCTCTCACCTGCCTACACCGGTGTGTGTCGATGAGGGCCCACCACGTGCCGGTGCAAGCTCCAAGCACCAGTCCCACGACCTCTGCAGCCTCCGCAGACCATCGCTGGCCCCCCCGACGCTGTCCCACATTACTCCTTTCCCATTTACATACTCCACCTGCGTCCTCCTGGGCCCAGTAGGTCCAACATGTGGAACTGTGTCCTGAGTCTTGAATGGTAGTGACCCCAAGTCCTTGGCAGCGGCCACAGCACCAGACTCCCTTCGATCAGTGAGGCATAATTCCATATCGCAAGCCGGCGACACGTGGTGCCACTAACCCTGTTCAACACCAGCCGGCGACACGTGGTGCCACTAACCCTGTTCAACGCAAGCCGGCGACACGTGGTGCCATTAACCCTGTTCAACGCAAGCCGGCGACACATGGTGCCACTAACCCTGTTCAACGCAAGCCGGCGACACTTGGTGCCACTAACCCTGTTCAACGCCAGCCTGCAACACGTGGTGCCACTAACCCTGTTCAACGCAAGCCGGCGACACGTGGATGAGGGCTCAGGCCTACCCTGCAGACCAGTAGGTCCCACATCCAGCACTTAGTCGCCAATCATGAATGGCAGAGTCCACACCAGTGAACGCACGGAGAGGAGTAAGAGGAAGATGCGGCTCAGTCCGGAGGAAAGCCAGATCAGAGTCACGGAGGTGATCGAACACTATCAACAACTGACCTGGTGCCATCAATCCTGTTCACCGCAAGTCTGTGTCCCGTGGTGCGACTGAACCTGAACTACGCAGGCCGGTGGAACCATCCAACCTCAGCCGGCGACACTCGGTGAATGGCTCGTGCTGACCGCTGCCTCAGGCCAACACTGCGGTCCAGTAGGTCACACATGTGGAACTGTGTCTTGGGTAAGATGTGTAGGAGTCCACACCATTGGACACGCCACATCGCAGGCGGCATCCACTAACAGCACTGGTGCCACTAACTCTGTGCGCAATGAGTCATGGGCACTATCTGGTTGGACCTTGGTGGCATCTGAGTCCATGGCCTGGTGGTTTTCTGCATCTTCATCTGGCTTGACCGGACTTGGTGTCTGACATGTGTCTGGTCCATTCATCTCCACAATAGTGACTGTTTCAGCATGGTTCTGCCCTCTGCATCATGCCCTGGGGGCACACCTTCCACTGTCCACCGAGACACTCCGCGACAAGCCCCTTTGTCATCTACGGAAACCTGCTCTGCACTTGTGACCCTGCCCCAGTGCCCCGCAAGTCAGCGGCCCACGGCAGTAGGCCCGTGCAGGACGCTGTGCATCCGGGGCCATTAACTCTGTGCAGCACAAGTCATGGGGCCTTTATGGTTGAATGGTTGTGTCCTTTACGATGTACACTGTTGTCAATTTCTGACTGCACCAGGCAGCCCTTGCCGGCTGGTGTGCACACACCCCACACACATCCAACACAGGTGTCACTCGATATGTGTGCCTGCTAATAAATGTGGCCGGGCGCACGTGCCCGTAGCCATTCACACCATCTGAGCAAGTGTGTCCGTGTGGTCATTGTGTCAGCATGATGGGCACAGCACTGCAACATCACAGTGTGCTATCCTCAGCGGACGATACCATGTCACCTCAGCGTTGGCAGTGACCTTGGACATGTAGCTTTGCCCGGCCCCCCCTGCATGCACAAGCGGTGTGTGCTGGTCCGGCGTACGTCAGTTCAGCGCAGGGCTGTGCTGAATTGGCAGGGGGCGCAGGGCGTGGCTCGGACCTGGCCTTGGGCAGGATGTGCGGTAAGTGTGTCTCTGTGTTGGGGTGTTGTCGCCACCAGGGCCACAGTAGACGATGTTGCAATGTAGCATGCACCAGGAGGGCGGGCCCACACGGACGGGGAAAGGTAGGAGCGCAAGACCGGTCGGGGTCTTGGCACATGCATGCCAAGTGTTATGTGTATCAGTCCTGCGGCTGCATGAGTCAGTTGCCTAGCCTCATTCGCAGCGTGATCATAGCCAGCCATGGACTGTACACTTGTGTCCGCCCTGTCCGGACCATTGGCCTACACTCACTTGGCCGCACACCTTCAAAGGCCAGCGTCAAGGTCTTGGTGGCATGCCGCTGGACATGCGGATAACAATGGTGTGCCGTAGGAGTGCACGTGATACAACCGCGCAAGGCACACAAGTGTTGGGGCTCGTGGGAGGGTGGAGCAGCTGTGAGGCAACGTAACACACAGTGAGGCCGCACATGTGCCACGTGCTGGGCATATCAGCCATGATTCCCAGGGTCACAGACATCCCACCACACCCACGGCAGGCCTCTGTACGTCTCCTGAATGCATGCAGATGGTGTAGTTACTGTAGGGATGAAGGGTCCTTTGTCTGTACTATCAGGCGGTGGCACATCTGCAGCTCTGAGCCGGGACTTGCATGTGGCCAGCACCCCCTGACAGATATGATAGCATTTACTTGCGACTCCCACACTACGCACTGCCCAATGTGAGACCAACGTGTACACATCCCACACGCAGAAGTCCTTGGTTGTAGTTAGCGTGCGTGAGAGATGGCCTTCACACGTACTCCCACCCCACCCCAGGCCTGCACCCGTTGCACACAGACACTACTCATTGCTCCGACCTGTGCCATTTCATCCACAGGACTGGTGCAGGGCAAGCCTGTGCCGCTTCAAGCAGAGCCACTGATGCAATGGCAGACCATCCCGGACACATGCTCGACTCCAGTCACGTGGACCTGTACCGTGCACGTCTGCTGCATGTACTGGGGGCACTGCCGTTGGCAGTGCTGCGGATCAGTTACCGGCTGAGCTTCCGCCTTGCGAACGTCACCTGCGTTCAGCCTGTGTTGCATTGTCGCTTGTGCATATTAGAGTGGACCATGGATGTCTGCCTCTCCAACGTGACTGTAGCTGACCTGGATTTCGACGTGTGTGTGCGCCCCCTGTTGGCACACGACCAGGAGTGTCAACGTGATGCCCGCTTATGGCATGCATGGATGTTTGGCATGCATGCTGGCAACTGACCTGGGAGATTGCACGAGTCGTCGTGTGCAGTGAGCACATTGAGCTGCTACCCGATTGGGCTTTGGTGCACATTGGGGCCAGGGGTTGGAGTCAGCACATCTGTCCGGGTCAGCTGATGGATTACGTCGATGACATGTCAGATGTGGTGGACAACGATCTCTCATTGGAGATGTTGGCCTACGCTGCTGCACTGGCGTTCATGGACGAGTGACAAGGTACCTGCAGCCACAACTGGATGTGACCCATTGCACGTGTCCCGACTCCTGTTTGCATGTTGGGAATCTGGTCACATGTCCCAAGAGGACAGTGGACATGGCTGCATTGGCCTGGACTCCTGATCCATGAGCGGACAACCAACAAGGGTTGGCACTGACGTGTTGGTGATGGACTCCCCCGGGGTGGACATGGGCGCTTTCCTAAGTTCCTCATTCAGACATGCGGCTGCATTGGTCTGCATTTCGTGGCACTTCTCTTGGCCGTACTGACACGCACTTGTTGATAAAGTTTCCGCAGTTTCACTTGTCTCCAACTGTGTTGTGTCTTGATTTGTATGCCAATGTGTGTGTCACGGACTCTCTGGATCCCTGCCATACGTGCATTGCTAGCCCATCAGGGCTGTGGGTTTGTACTTGTGCATTGTCATGTCCCTGTTTCGTGCTTTGCCAGATGCGTATGGCTATTTAGCTGGCCACAGGCGGGTGCACTTGTGTCCTGTGTTAGGTTGTGCAAATGTTGCTGGTCGTACCACATTGTGTTGGATGTTGGGGTGCTCTGCTTCCTAGTGTGTGTGTGCTGCATTGTGTGTGAGATGTCCCTTCAGCTCTGCTTTGGCTCACCCTTCACCCTTTCAGGCAGTGTGGTTTTCACTTCTTTGCTTGTTCAGTGGTGTGATATTGCCGGGTTGTGTGACTTGTGCTCTTGGTTGGTGTTGTTACTCTTGAGCATGGTTTGTCTGCAGTTGTGCTGTGCTTAATTGTGCATGTGTGCCACTGTGCCCCCCCCGTACCCTCAGTCCCTGGTCATTCCTCTCCCTGTTGCTGTGGTGTCTGTTGTTTTGGGCAGTTTCCGGTCCCCGACTCCTGCCACCATCTCCAGACTGATGTGGTGGACACCATTTCCTCCATGTCACCCAGCTCCTGGTGTGGCGCTGGACTCCCACCTCGGGTGTGCATTGCTGCCTTCTTGTTGTTGGCGTATTTCTGCTTGTTTGTGCATTTCGCATCAGTCCGGCTGTTCAGGTTTTCTTCCATTGTCCTCCACCGCTCTCCGGCTGCATTGACCTTGTCCATGATGGCCTGCCATCTACAATGATTTGTTGCCAATGGGGCTTGTGGGGTTGTATACTGGCTCAGGTTGCCTCCATTGTGCTTGGCTGTTATTTTCTGTTTGGTTTGTCTATTTTTTCCTGCTTTTGTTGTGCTTATTCCCGCCTGCCGTGGGTGTGTCGCGGGCCTGGAGGTGCTTTTCGCAACTTTCCTCATCGCGAATGGGCTCATCGCACGTTTTTTTGGGTTGTGGATTGTGTTTTTAACTCCGTCGAGGTGGTTGTATCGCGGACATTGGCCGCGTTTTCGGCAGACTATCGCATGGTACCGCCGTGTTGTGAATTCCTGGTTGACAAGGGGTTATTTTCACGCGATAGGCTGCGATGTGTAAAGTTGCGTTAACATTTTTTGGAGATGTTTAGCACACGTTCTTGTGAATATACCCCAGAGACTGAAATTTGCCTAAGGGTGGATCTTTCACACACCATTTTTGACTGGCGCTAATGCATTTCTTCGACGTGCAATGCAGTGATTGATTCAAACACCTTTTACCACTGTATTAGGAAAGCAGATTTGTGGAAGTGGTAATATGTGGCCACTAGTCTAGCACATAATTGTTGAGGTGGTTTTAATATGTTATGTTTTTGTGCTACCTCATTGCATTGTATTGTAGTTTTGTACTAGGCATGCTATGTTTTCCTCCATTTTGACTGTTTTGGTTTTTGTGCCATTATGATTCTGTTGTGTTGTTATTGTACTATGTTTTTATATACCTTGTGCGTATTTAGCTATGTTCTGTTGTTTACTTCAGAGATGTCAACAAATGTGGCTGCACTTTCATCCAAAAGCTGAACACTCCTTTAAGTTTCCTCTGTCAAATAATCATTTACCACTATCTAAAGTGGTAAAATTCCACTGATACTCAACTATTTAAGACATCACTAGGCAGCCTAAAATTATAGCAGAGGCAGTGGCTTAAAGTAGCACTTTCAGGGCTCACTTTGAGTGATTTGGACTCTGATGCCTGTAACCTGAGTCAATCTGAATGGCGTTCATGTTAACGTGTTTCTTTCTGGTTTGAAATGGTGCACTGGGTGCTATTAGTATGTTTGTAAGTACAGGGAAACCATGTCATTTGTTTACGAACCATTAGTGTACTGTGGAGTAAATTCACAAAGGGCCTTCGCACTCATGACGGAGGCCCCACAGTCATAGTGGGGTAGGGCACGCTCTTGGTGGGTGTCCCGCAATGGGTAACTGCAGTACGGAGGTCCTGAAGTGACTACAGGGACTCCGCCACGAGTGCGGAGGCCCCACAGTCATAGTGGGAGAGGGCACACTCTTGGTGGGGGTCCCGCAATGGGTAACTGCAGTACGGAGGTCCTGAAGTGACTACAGGGTCTCCGCCACCAGTGCGGAGGCCCTTTGTGAATTGGGCTCTTAGTTTTACCTCTGTCTCAGGGAACACATTTTTGTTTGAAAATTCGCCAAACATGTGAACAAGTTCAAAGACTGGGTTTGTTCCATGGTTTTGGCCTTAAAACCTTGCCAGCCAAACCCCCACAGAGGCAATTCCTGATCCTGTTACATTAGTGATTACCAACTGATCTTGGGACTCTCCAGGACAGTGCCTACTAAATATCTATGGCGCGTGAAGTGCTAATTCTCAAATACCTTCCATGTGCTTAGACATGGACAACGTCAACGCAGGGCCTACTGGCATAGTAGTTGAATGTCACTGGCTGCCAAAAAGTGATTTATTCATGTGATTACTTCCAACAGCATAGGCAGGAGTTGTTAAAATGTTTTAACCCAGAGAATAGATAATAAAGAGAATTTCTAAAGCACAACTAACACTTGTCATGCAACAGACATTACAGTATCAGTGAGTAAATATTTGATAATACCTGGCCATATTGTTACTGCTGCAGGATCCTTGCAGCCACACAAGATGGCAGTGATTCATACTGTACAGGGAGATCCCTTCCAAGCAGGGAGAAGTTTACAAGTAAAGCTACATATGTTTCTAAAATGAAGTTCATACAAAAGCAGTTGGCATTGTAAGGTTGCAAATATAGGGTACACTACAGGACTTCAAGAGAGTAACTCACGGAGGCAAATTGAACAATCAAAATATGGCCGCACACCTCACCACTACATCCCATAAAAACAACTTGACATATATCCTTTATAAAATTATGCAAAATGGCACTTACAGCACACGACTGTAGACTTCATTATGGCAGTGGTTACCCACCTGTTCACAATGAGACACAGAATTCCTGCATAGAGCCGGGAATTCCTGACTCGCAAGCTGAGAAGGCTAATCAACTCTGCGCAGAACATGTGGCAGAGCTTAATTTGCAACAAAAAAATCACCAGACCCATATTTATTTTCTCAGAGAGTACAGCACTCTGCTACTGCTGTCCCTGTGGCCAATCACTTCCACGGTCTTCTCAACACACAATATTTCCCTCTGTATTTGTGCATCCTCATTTAAGAAGAGTCAGCTTGAAAGTTATTTTTTCATGTTGTATATTTTGTTTGTTTAAACAGAATTCTAGTGAAACTTTACTAGATTAGAGTTTAGAGTCATATTTGGGTGGCTCCCAAACTGTTACATCGCTGTTAAGAATGGGGTTTCTGGTTGGCTAGGGTATGCACCTGAACCAGGCAGAGCCCACCACTCTAGTCAGGGTAAGGATGTTGCACATCCAAGATAACCCCTGCTCTCCCCATTGGTAGCTTGGCTGAGCAGTCAGGCTTATCCCAGATGCAATGTGTAAAGCGTTTGCGCAACACGCTCACACACCAGTGACACAATAAATACACCACAAAAGAGACTCTACACCAGGTTATGGAAAATATCTCATACATTGTATATAAACACATAAACCACAATCACATAAATCATAAATCACTTTGCCAACTAGACAATTGTCATAACATCACAGGTAGTGCAATAAAGTAAAGACTTATAAGTTTGCACACTTTATAAAAGCATCTTCACTGTACATAAACTGCAGGTCCTGAAAATGATACTCATTGTCCTATTATTGCAAGGTATTAAGCGACACATATCATAACATCAGGCAGGGATATGAAGCAGTTAGGTCATACATAAATCACCAAATATCACCATGAACACATAGGGTGCAGCGTCCCTGCACTCCTACTATACTTTATATGGTAATTCCAAATGAAAACATGGGGCATTAGAACTCCTTTGTGTCTTTTATGGGGATTAGGGAAATTCTGGCATGGGAAAGAGCCGAGCTGTACCTCCGTGGAGGAGTCCTTCCCGCCCAATTAGTGGGGCCAACAATGCCCCCTAAGGTAAATGATAAGGCAGCTGGCCGCGATCATGCAGCGCAGCTGTGAGTAATTCAAGGGGTTCAATCCCCCAAAGGTATGCGATAAGGGAGCTGCCCGGGATCGTGCAGTGCAGCTGCAAGCAAATTTAAGAGCCTCTACCCCTCCTCCTCAGGGAGCATGTTGGAGACCTCGCCCGGTCTCAAGCTGCCTCGCCCAGGCAGCACGACTCAGGGCAGGGACTCTCCAGTCCTGTGCAACACTCACCACTCCTCCCAAGACAGGAGTAAAAACGGGACACACTCAACCTGCTAAAGGTAGTACTGCACTCACCATCGCAGCCCTCTGGACTCCTTGTTCGCCCAGCTACTAGGGAGTAGGGCGGCCGCGTCAGCCCAGTCCTGGTTCCTAGTTACTGCGGCAACCTGTCAGAGCTGCAGCGAGGCTTCTCTGTTGACGGGGACCCACTTAGGGGGATATTCGCAGTGCGGACGGCGCTTCTCCAGCAATTAGAGCCCTGAGCGCTGAGGGGAAACACGGGAGCAATCCGTTGTGGCTCTCCACAGTCTGCCGCACTCCACACGCACTACTGGGGAACCTGGAGGGCTCACCATGCTTATATTCCACAGTACCAAGGGGATCAGCCATACGCTGATCCTACAGGCATAATGTAGCACTCACCACACACTAATTGCAGGAGCCAGAGCCAGTTAGCCTGCACTTGAAGTGAGGAATAAAGCACTCACCACGTGCTTCCATCTTGTTTTGCAAAGTTTGAAAGAACAGGCCAGTCCTTTCTCTGCACAAGACAAAAGCAGCAACTGCAGGCCAACTCACCCCACACACATCAAGGGGCAGCACTCCTCACACAGCTCTTCTTCCAGGCAGGTTCCTTTTGATCTAGCAAGGATATTTTGAAGTCTTTGATTCCCTTGAGACTTCCAACAGGAGGCAAGCACACACACCCCTTGTAGATCTTCTCAAGCAGAATACCACAGCAGGGCAAAAAGAGTCAGTCCTTTTCCTCTGCCCATAGATAGAAGCAGCAACTGCAGGCCAACAAACCCCTCACACAGAAAAGGCAGCACTCCTCACACAGCTCTTCAGCTCTTCTTCTTGACAGGGTCCTCTTGTTTCCAGAAGTGATCTAAAGTTCCGGGGTTTTAGGTCCATTACTTACACCCCATTTTCTCTTTGTTCTCTTTGTGGCAAGGGTCTCTGAACTCAGTCCAAACCAGGCCTGTCCTCCCTTGTCCAGCTTGACCTCAGGAGGTAAAGACAACATTGTGCAAAGGAGACACGGCCTATTCAGGTGCTTTTGAAAACCCCTCCTACCACTCTAACTGCAGAAAGGCCTATTCAGCCAGGCTATGAGTCTCCCAGGAAAGACAGGACACACCTCAACCACTCTTGTGACTGTCTAGAGTGAATGCTCATCCCCAGCTCCTGTCACTTCAAAACCAGACTGTGAATACGCAAACAGGCAGAAGCACACAGAATGGTAAAGCAAGAGATTGCCCACTTTCTAAAAGTGGCATGTTCAAACACACAATTTAAAACCACCTTTGCTAAAAGGTGTGTTATTAAATTCTGAGTTCAGAGAGCCTAAACTTCATTTCTCTATCTTATCCCAATGGAAAGTTACACAGTATTTCACTATCAGGACATGTAAAACACATCCGTACATATCCTACCTTTCACATACACTGCACCCTGCCCATGGGGGTACCTTGAGCCTACCTTAGGGGTACCCTACATGTAAGAAAAGGGAAGGTTTTGGCCTGGCAAGTGGGTGCGCTTGCCAGGTCGACATTGTAGTTAAAAACAACGCATGCAGACACAGCAGTGGCAGGTCTGAGACACATTTACAGGGATACTCAGGTGGGTTGCACAACCAGTGCTGCAAGCCCGCTGGTAGCACTTGGTTTACAGGCACTGGCACACTCAGTGCAGTTTACTAGGGACTTACCAGTAAATCAAATGTGGCAATCATGGATAACCAATCATAATCACAATTTGCACAGACATCATATACACTTTAACACTGATCAGCAGTGGTAAAGTGCCAAGAGTCCTAAAAGGGCCAGGTCTAACAATTGCTTTAGACCCACCACCATAGCACTACATTACTTTGAGTTACAAAGTTACCAGTTAAGAAATATATTGTCTGTGGATTCTGCCGCCACCTTGGAAGGTCTATCGAAAACTCCAGACTTGCGCACTCTAGAAAATCTGTAGAGCATGCTATTTAAAATCAGGAAATTGAATGTCCATGCAAAAGCCAAGCCCTTCTGTGCCCACTCAAGTCTAGGATGCACCAAGCTCCAAAAACGCTGTCCTTCAATCCTCTCTTATGTGCTATGTAGGAGAGGAACTTATATCTTACAGAAAGATTTTTTTTCAGAGGTACAAAATGTAAACAAATACAACAATTCTAAGGGGCAGATTTACAAGAAACTGACGCAACTCTGCATTATAGCAGAGATGCGTCAGTTTACTTGCATCGCACAAAAAACTCTTGAGCCACCATGGATGCGTCGCAAGGATTGACAGAAGCGTCACGTATCTGTTGGCGCAAAGGTCACGCATTGTTGGAGTCGTGTCGCAAGCACGACGCAACTCCAGCAATGCTCAGGAAGCCTATACCTATTGTGCTGCATCACACCTTACGCCTTCTTCAAGCAGGCATAAGGTTTTGATGCAGTGGCATCGTAGAAGTGGTGCAGTGAAATCTTGTAGATTTCACTGCGTCACTTTTACGAGGCTTTCGTGCATCGGAACGCCCACCCTGCATACATTACACCTGACACAGGTATAATGTTGCGCAGGGCTTTACAACATGACGTATCTCTCTAGATGCGTCACGTTGTAAATGTGTCGCAACGTGGCGCATTGTTTACGCCGCCGCTGCGTCACAAAAGTGACGCAATGGCAGCGCAAAAGTGTCGCAATAAGTAGGTAGTATTTCCTCAAAAAGACACACAAGCACCATGAATTAGAATAGGTATTGGAATTCAATGTGCAGTATTCAGGGCAGCAGTGTCGATTGAATCCTAACACTGGTGGATTAAGGCATCTTAGTAAGCCTCCGCCGCGCAGTCCCGGTGATCAGCGCTGCCCTGAATACTGCACATTGAATTCCAATACCTATTCTAATTCACCGCTACAATTATGCGGACCGCCACCTGAGGGGCTGTAACCCTGACTTCGCCTTGATACAGGTTGTTCCCCCCCCTATCCCCGTCCTGAGGAAGACCCGCCTGCAGAGGATACAAACCACCCTCTATGCGCCAGGGTCGAAACGTCGACACTTTCCCCTAGTGGGCCTGTACCCTACTTCACCCCATCCCTACCTCTTTACAGAAGATTATACTCTGTACAACATCAAGAACTAGAAAAGTACTTTCGAATCCATGAGAGACAGGCCCCATTGTAAAATTGGTGCTACTGTAAACCATGACCAGTTTACTAAGGACATTACTTTGTGTAAATTGATTGTTTTAACTACTCTCTGATTTCCCTCCCTATATATCTGTTCTATTCTCACGAGCACAATCCTTTTTCGACACTCCCCCTGGAGCAACCCTCCTTTCTGTTTTGAAACGCTCTCTACAGTGATCTGTTATAATAACTGTGAGATTAAACAGTCACTATTGAAGCTATTTATGGTGCTTGTGTGTCTTTTTGAGGAAATACTTAATTGAATTGAGAAACTACTGGGGTACACTTATGATGTAACTTGAGTTCTATGTGTACCATGTTCATAGATTTTGACTTAATGAATACCTCCCTAAGGAGATTAGTCTAGGACCATTGTTTTCTATACCGACCATTACCCAGGTCCATGGACTAGTATGGGTCACCCCATTATTTTGTAATGGCAATAAGTAGGTAAGCTTAATAAATTGGAGAAGGAACAACTTTCTAACTGATTCCTACAGTTAATCGAGCAGTTTATATACATTAAAATTTGTTGAATCTGGGATGAGTTAAAATACGCCTTAATTAACGTGCATTCATTGATTGCATATGTTGAGGAATTCACTTCATCAATTCACACTCACACTCACACAATTGAAATTTGTTTTATGACAGAGTCATGGCTATACGATTTTGCTGTTGAATCAGTCTTTGCCCTGTTATTCTCTTCAGTTTATTTTATCACTTGTCGAGATCTCCTGACCAGAAAAGGTGGAGGCTTGGCAATTATTCATAAAAGCTTTATTAACTGATTCTGGTTCTGATTCTGAATCGGATACGGACACAGAATCCAGCTTGTCTGACTTGTCTACTGACGCCCGACTCCCATTCTCCTTTTGCGAGATCCGTGGAGGTGCCTGAACGTCTTGAGACGGTGGCTGGTTGGCTGGTTAATCAGAGATCCTTCCCCCTGGATAGCTATAGTTATTTCTGCAGAATCTAACACAGCGTGTGATTTCGCTTGCAGCTGTGAGTGCATTGTTTGAACTGAGAGGGTATGTGCCGGGGTGGGGGTGGTAGCGTTTTTGACCTTGGGTGTCCCGTGGATCTACCTGACCTGTTAGATCTTCCGGCCTTTGCTCCTCCCTGTTCACAAGAGGGGTGCTGGTCGGTATACTCCGTGTCGCAAGGGTGCTACCAAAAGGGGATACTGTTTGACGTTCCCAGCATTATCCTCCATCCTTTTCAATGTATCCCCTGCTTCACCCCCCTTTCTTACTTCTTCTTCACCCCCACAGCCAACATACTTAACTCAGCTGAAATTTCAGATAAGGTCTCCTCTCCCTCCAAGGTTTTATCAGAGGCATTTTAACCGATCTGTAAGTTTTTCTCAGCCAGTGCCAGTGTTTTAGCATTAAAATCCAATCTCTGCTGAGCGTTTCTTTTCCCTCTTCTGACATCCTTGGGTGCTAGCACGGGTGTCGGTGGTGATTGACCAGATTTTAGGAACTCTTTCCCAGCCCCAGTTTTAGGCTGTTTATTTCGCATTTTGAACTCGAAAAGTTGACACTCCTTAACCCTCCTGGCACTCGACTGCTACAATCAAACGCTGCAGTGATTGCTTACCGCAGCACCAGGTCTGCGGTAAAAAGTCTTGCGTCCCTTTCCGTGTCCGGCACCCCCCTCAGGTCTCCCGCCTTTCTCAACAAATTAGAAGAATACAGGAGGGCCGGGCACGCGCAACAAGAAGCCAGCAGTCTCTCACGATCGTACAGGGAAGCGTGACCGATTCAGACCGATTCAAAGGTTTCCAGCGGTTCGGAGAAATCTCACAGAAACGGAGACGGAGACGGCAACCATTCCAGCGCAGCTCCTCTCACGGGCCAGGGCGGGGCATCGATGAATCAGGAGACGTTACAGCAACGTGCGTGGGTCACGTTCGCCGCATCCTCTGCAAGAATGAACCCAACCAGAATCAGAACTAGAGCAGGGGGAAAGGAAAAAGGAAGGAGAAAAGGAAATATTCTCTAACTCTATGAAAGTCGGCGAAACATTGGGACTAAAAGAAAAAAAAAAGAAAAAAAATGCTGAACTTGATACCTCAGTACAAGAAATGCTTACAATTATTCTGCAAGAGGTAAGAGATCTGAAGGCGTCACAAATATACGAAATATCACAACTACATGATAGACTAACTAAGATGGAGGAAAAATTAGGTAACCTACCCACAAGGGTCACAGAGCTGGAAACTCGTGTCTTAGTTCTGGAGGATAATATTGTCACTATGCAGAAGGATCTACAGGTGTTGAATAAAAGTAAGTGCCAGATGGAATCAAAGTTACAAGATCTCGAGAATTATAATAGGAGATCTAATTTACGCCTTGTGGGAATATCGGAGGGACTGGAGAGTGCAGAAATGGTAAAATGGACTGAGTCTCTGTTGAAAAAAGTAATACCTGAATTACAAGGGGATCTCACAATCACAAGAGCGCATAGGGTACCCGCATACAAGCCTGCCAACCTTAAGTACCCACGAACAATCTTAATAAATTTCTTAGACTATAGAATTAAGGAGCGAATTCTAAACGCTGCAATAGCAAGGAGATCATTTACAACGGATGAAATTAAAAAATTTTAAATCTTTTCTGATATGTCAGCAGCCTCTGCCCTCAGACGCAAGAACTTTATTAAAATGATTTACTCTTTCAAGGCCAAAGGGGCGCAGGCAATGATTGTGCAACAATCTAAATTAAAAGTCTTAGCCAAAGGAAAATTCTTTATCTTGATGGACATATTAGAAGCCCAAAACCTTTTGGAGGGCCTTAACGCCACATAAGGAAAGGGAGAAGGAGAAGGAGACTCTCTGTTTATAAAGTCTGTGTGGAATAACAAGCAGCTGTATTTCAGTAGTGGTTTTTAGGGCGGTTGCGAGGTGAATCAGGGGACGTAACAGGATGCAACAAGATGGCATCCAGTAAAAGGAGGGAGAAGGAGGGAAGGATAGTGGGGAGGTTGGGTTTTCCCTCCTTCTGGAGAGGGTGGGGGGTGGTGGTGGGGGTGAAGCAGTTAGAAAAAGAGAGTTCATAGATGGAAATATTTGCTTGAATAAATCCAAGAAGAGGAGACCAAGTAATGAGTACTTTGAGGTCTAGGAGTAAGTTGTGGTACCGCATAATAGAAAATATACATTGCATATATATTGCACATGGAACTTTGCACTTTAATGCACTTTAATGCATATTTTGCACAATGGTCATAATTGGTACTGTATTATATCGGTTTAACAGCTGCGCAATTTGCACTTTAATGCACATTTTGCACAATTGATATTATCTCTATTGTTTTTATTCTATCTGTACTGTAATGTATTGGTCCAATAGCTGCACGATCGTTTTTTATCACATTTTATATACATCTGACATAATAGGCATTGCAGTTTATTTGTTTGGTAGTTGTCTGATTTCTATTTTAATGCATATTTTGTACAATTGTTATCATATGTATGACATCCTATTGGTCTAACATCTGTGCAGTCTGCATAACAGATAGGGCTTGCATTTTAGCGCATAAAATAGTCAGCCACCTTTTTACTAGGAAGAAAAGAGTCAAATTGAAAGCTATGGCTCATAGGTGCATTTGGTGTTCTTCGTACAGTTTGTATTTTAGAAAGATATTCTATATATGAATAGGAATAAATTGTCGATATTGTCTTTAAACGCCAATGGTTTAAATAATAGACGTAAAATGTGTGCAATAGAGAGTTGGCTAAAGGGCTACCGCCCAGATGTGATCTTTATACAAGAGACACATTTTCGTGCTTTATCAAATGCTAGCAAAATGTTTAGAAATTGGGCGGGTTTCTATTGCTCATCTGTGTTGGGGGCAGCTCAGAGAGGTGTGAGCATTTTTATAGGTAAGCATGTCCAATTTCATGTTGAAGCATCACATTCAGACACAAACGGTAGATGGACATTCGTGCATGGAAAAATAAATCAGACAAATCTTATATTTGCCACATTTTACGCACCAGTCATTGATGACCCGCTTTCTATTCTACAGCTAAAGCAAGCACTTTCTGGTATACCGGGTCAGATCATATGGGGAGGTGATTTTAATTTTTACAAAATCCAGCGGTTGATTCAACCAAAAATGATCGAAGACAAAATAAACCACAATTTGCTATTGCCTTGCTGAGTTGTAAGTCAGATCTAGATATCTTGGATAGCTGGCGTCTCAATAATCCGGTAAAACGCGAGTATTCCTGTTATTCGGCAAAATACGACTCAGCATCTAGGCTAGACTTTTTTCTAACTTCTTATAATCTTCAAATTAGTAAATATGAGCATATAGTAAATCCCTTTTCAGATCATGCCCTTATTAAACTTGAAATTATTTTAGGAAAGATAGATGTAGAAGTATCAAGAAGGTGGTATTTCAATAGACTTAATTTAGCTGAGAAACAATGGTGTGCAGAAATAGAAAAGGAGATTACCTTCTTTTTTAATATAAATAAGGATTCTGCCCCAATTAACGTAATATGGGATGCCTTTAAGGCAACATTGAGAGGCATAGTTACCTCAAAAGAGATACCAAAACAGAAGGCTAAAAAGGAGGAGAGAGTGGCGATAGAAAACAGACTGGCCCATGCAAATCAAGCTTATTTTAGAAATAGGACCCTAGATACTAGACAAGAAGTATTGAATGCAAAAACAAGAATGAGGGAATTTTACTATGAATTAGGTGATATGGCAAGTAGATTATACCTTCAGTCAAGCTATGAAAATAGTGAGTATACGGGAAGATTGCTAGCCTGGCAAGCAAAGGAGAAGCAAGTTCGCAATAGAGTCGCATGCATTAAGGATAATGTAACTAAAACGCGTGTAACGACTACACCATTAATAGGTGAGGTCTTTCTTAAACATTATAAAGACATCTATCAGACATCTCACCAGGTCTCCTTAGATTCAATTAATGAATTCCTACAGCATCTGCCAATTCCAAATTTGGGAGATAATTCTAAAGAGCTGTTACTTGCTGAATTCACTAAAGAAGAATTAGATGTAGTTATCAGCTCCCTGCCAAACTGTAAAGCAACCGGGGAAGATGGCATTCCTGCGGAATTTTTAAAACATTTGCTATAATACTCCGCCCCGAACTTTTAAGACTTGCGAATTATTTATTACAAGGGGTGATCCGCCAGCATCTTTTCGTACCGCAGTAGTGGTCAGCATTTTAAAAAAAAAGACAAAGATAGCGAAAATGTGAATTTTTACAGGCCAATAAGTCTTTTAAATACTGACTATAAAATTTTCACTAAACTTTTAACCAATAGACTAAATAAGATGGTGGGTTCACTTATTGGGACGGATCAGTGCGGCTTTGTAGCAGGGAGACACCTCTATACTAACACAAATTTTTTATTAGAGGCATTGGATTTTTTTAATATTAATAAGGTTGAGGCTCAGATCTGGTTTTTAGATGCTGAAAAAGCATTTGATTTTGTTTCTTGGAATTGTCTTTTTACGATCTTAGAAAAATTCGGCTTCCCAACTGAGTTTATATTTTTATTAAAACAACTTTATTCGAACTCCCATGCGCAAATTTTAATCAACTCTACTAATATTGGGACATGTCAAATAAATAGAGGCACTAGACAAGGCTGCCCCCTTTCCCCGATTTTATTTGCTCCATTTATAGAGCCACTGGCAATTGCAATCAGGGAAAAAGAGCCTGTACAGTCCCAGTTCAAGGCATGACGAACATAAAACTCTATGCTGACGACATTGCTCTTTTTTGGACTCAAAGATAGACACCCAAGTGGAAGTTATGAGGGTATTTGCAGATTTCGAAGAAATAGGTGGTTATAAAATCAATAAGACCAAAACAGAAATTATATTATGCAATTGTGGTGTGAATTCTTTATCACCTGAGTTTAGACAGATATACAACACCCGCCCCAAGAGATATCTAGGGATTCAGGTAACGGAGAAAGTAGAAGACCTTTTTTCTTTAAATTATATCCCACTGATGAAAAAGGTGAACTCACAGCTATTACGATGGAACCAGCTCCCGCTATCAATAATAGGACGAGTTGCGTTAATTCGAATGTCTATTCTTCCATTGTTTAACTTTCTCTTCAGTGCAGCCCCTTGTGCAATACAGACCTCTTTTTTTAAAGAGATAGATAGTATGTTCTCTTCTTTTCTATGGGCAAATAAGGTACCAAGATTGGCACTTAGCACTTTAACATATCCTGTATCAGAAGGGGATTATCTCTTCCGAATATTAGAAATTATTATTATGCGACATTTGCACATCACAGTTTTAGATTTTTCTTTTTAGATCCCCAAGAGGCAGATAATTTTTTTATGAAAAAGATCTTAAGGGAATACAATAATATCGATCCTACAAGAGTTACTAAGTACCCTAAGAAAGTACGTTATAAGATCCTACAATGGTTTTTTAAACAAAAAACTCAGCTTTTAACACACTATGATATTCCAAGAATTAATAATTCAACCAGGCTCTCGAATATATATATGGGGGATATAGGTATTTTGGAGAAGAATATACTAAGGTTGTGGGAAGAAAATGGGTATGTCCAGATTCAGGATTTTATTAAGGGGAATTGTTGGAAAACCTGGGCGGAGATTGAAACGGGACTTCAACATTCTAACACAATCTTAAAGTGGTCATTTATCAGATTAAAACCTATATTGGAAAAATTAGATATGGAAAATCTGCGCTATAAAACTAGCGTTAGCGATGCATTTAATTGCCCCATTAGTCGGAAGATTAGTATCTGGATTAAAATCTTTGAGGAAAATAATTCCTTCTCACTATATGAAAAAATTAGAGATAGATGGAAGAAAAGGGAAGATATACAGATTTTTAAACCAACTTGGAATAGGCTTAACAAGCTTAACAAAGTTATATTCAGAGGGGCAAATTTTAAACGTATGCAATACTATTCGAAATGGTTGATATATAGAACACCCTCCTTTCTTCATAATATATACCCTCATATAGAAGATAAATGCTTCCGTTGCGCTGAGAAAGGCACCTGGGCGCATATCATCTGGAAGTGCCCAAAAATTCAGAGTCTATGGGAGGAGATCGAGAAATATCTTAGAATTACAATAGATCCCCTCATATCATTCGATGAATCCATTGCAGTTTTGGGCTGCTCTCCTACTATTTTTTCGCATGAGGAGTCTTTGTTTATTGCAGCATTAATAGCAAGATCTTTAATCTTGCAACTTTGGAAATCTGAGAAAGTACCTACCTTTAATGCATGGAGAGCTAAATTATCTAAAATACAAGAATTAGAAAGGAAATATGCTATAAGATCAGGAGCCATAAGAAAGTATGAGAAATATTGGAGTATGTTTGAATGATAGGATAATACATCGCAGTTGACATAATAGGTTGGATCAGATAGGTGTGTAATAATTCTGATATTCTAGTCTGCATTCTATCTTAGGGTGATCTTTTTTTTTTTTTTTTTTTACTTCTGTAATATTTGGTATTAAATGATAGAATTTATAGGTATGTAGCACTTTGCACTTTAGCTTTGATCTTTTTCTGTATTACAGGAATACCATGTTTGTACTGTTGAACACTTTGAATTAAGTATTTATAAATTTTTAATAGCTTGCACTTTTGACTAATGTTGTCATCTTCTCTCCTCAATATTTTGGAATATGTATTTATATATGATATAATTGTATGTTTGTAATATCTATGAACTCTCAATAAAAAAAAAAATTTAAAAAAAAAAAAAAAGCTTTATTAACATCACTTTGCTCGGTGGAATATCACTTACCTCAGCTGAGGTTTTATATTTTTAAATCACTGCTGTTTGCGCAGGATTAGTGCACCATCCATCTGGGGCATACACCCAATTTGGATCTGAACTAGCTGATCTTGTAGGATCACTAGCGATAAAATCTCCCAAATTTTTAATTTTAGGAGATATTGATCTTTGGTTGGAAAACAACACCCGCTTGGAAGTAACTGGTTGTACTTTATAACGATTTACGGGCTTTCTCAGAAAGTGGGACAGTCACTCATGAAGTAGGCTGTATCCTGGATGCTATTTTTACCTCAGAGGCACTAGTCATTAGTGCCTTAAAGCCAATTCCTGTAGTTTGGTCCGACCTGCTCGCAGGCAGGTCGCTCCCCACGCTGCTGCACGGCTCTGCCTGCATTGTTTTTGCCTAATCCTGTACTTTCCCCCTGTGCCTAACTTGCTTTCTTGCCCAGACTTGTTTTTATCCTCCTGTGCCTAACTTGCTTTCTTGCCCAGACTTGTTTTTATCCTCCTGTGCCTAACTTGCTTTCTTGCCCAGACTTGTTTTTATTCCCCTGTGCCTAACTTGCTTTCTTGCCCAGACTTGTTTTTTTTCCCCCTGTGCCTAACTTGCTTTCTTGCCCAGACTTGTTTTTTCCCCTGTGCCTAACTTGCTTTCTTGCCCAGACTTGTTTTTATTCCCCTGTGCCTGTACTTGTTTTCTTGCCTAAACTTGTTTTTCCTTCCTGTGCCCAGTTCTCCCGCGGCCCCCGCCCGTTTTCCCGCCGCTGCGTCCCTGCGGCCCCGCCCCCTGCATTCCCATTCGCCGCCCCGCTCCCGCCTCCCAGCTGCCCCTCCCTCCCACATCCCCTCATATGGAGGCCGCGCAGCAGACGCGCGCAGCGGGTGCGCCGCTGGCGCGCCAAAGGCGCGCCTAAGGCAAGCCCGTCTGCGCCCGTCCGCGCCTGGACCGCGCCCAGCGCCAGGACCCCTGGACCCCACGAACGCCACGACGACCGACACCGCTACGATGCCAGATCCCTCCACGCACTCAACACCGGACGATCACACACCTTCTTCCTGGCCGCCCCGAAGCGCACCCACTGAGCTTTCACCTGCCGGAACTGCAGCTTCACAAGCATCCGCCCCACTATGCCGCCGACCAGGAAAGAACCCAACCACCTCAGATGCATCCTTCTCAACACCCGCTCCGCCCGCAAACACGCCGTTGAACTCTGGGACCTACTCGACTCAACCTCCCCAGACGTCACCTTCCTGATGGAGACCTGGCTGAACCCCGCCTCAGCACCCGACATAGCCATAGCCGTCCCGGAAAGCTACAAGATCACCCTCAGGGACCGCACCAACGGAGCAGGAGGAGGAATCGCCATCGTCCACAGGAACACTCTCAGAGTCTCAACCAACACCGACGAGACCCTCAGCACCGCCGAACACCTGCACTTCCAGATCCACACCGATTCCAACACCACCCTCAGAGGAACACTCATCTACAGACCCCCCGGGTCCCGACCACAGTTCAGCGACTCCATCGCCGACTTCGTCAGCACACACGCCCTCACCTCCACGGACTACATCCTCCTCGGGGACCTGAACTTCCACCTCGAGAACAACAACGACACCAACTCCACCACCCTGATCGACAACCTAGCCAACCTCGGACTCAGACAACTCGTCACAACACCCACCCACTCCGCCGGTCACACGCTTGACCCCATCTTCTCCGCAAGCCCCCACGTCTCCTTCAACCACACCACCGAACTCCACTGGACTGATCATCGCTGCATCCACTTCACCTTCAAGAAACCCACCATGCACTACTGCACCCAACAGATCCCCGCCGCTGCTGGAGCAAAGTCACCAAAGACCAACTAACCACCACCATCGCCCAGAGCCCACCCGCCAACCCCACCGACCCCGACTCCGCCGCCTGCAACCTCAGATAGTGGATCAACGACTGCGCCAACACCCTCGCCCCGATCAAGAAACCCTCCAACAGTCACACCAACAAGAAAGCCAGCTGGTTCACTGAAGACCTCCGGGCCTCCAAGCAAACCTGCCGAAAGCTGGAGAAGATCTGGCTCCGTGAACGAACACCGGACAGCCACGCAGCCCACAAGAACGCCACCCGCAGACACCATCACCTCATCAGATCCGCCAAAAGGGCCTCCTTCAAAGACCGCCTAGACAACAACGTGCACAACAGCAAAGAGCTCTTCAACATCGTGAAGGAACTCTCCAGCCCCAGCTCCAACACCAACGACGTCCCACCCTTGCAAGACCTGTGCGACTCGCTGGCCACCTTCTTCCACCACAAGATCGCAGACATCCACGACAGCCTCAACGCCACGACCGCCCCGACAACCACTGAGACCTCCGCCCCCATGACCACCATCCGCACCAACCTCCTGCTCTCCTGGACCAACATCAACGACGACGACACCATCAAGATCATGAACACCATCCACTCCGGATCTCCGTCAGACCCATGTCCACACCACATCTTCAACAAAGCCAGCACAGCCATCGCACCCCATCTCCGGAAAGTCATCAACACCTCCTTCGAGACAGCAACCTTCCCGGAGAGCTGGAAGCACGCCGAGATAACGCCTTACTCAAGAAACCCAAGGCGGACCCCAAGGACCTCAAGAACTTCCGGCCCATCTCCCTGCTCCCGTTCCCGGCAAAGGTTATCGAGAAGACCGTCAACAAACAACTGACCCGCTACCTCGAGGAGAACAACATCCTGGACCCTTCCCAGTCCGGGTTCCGCAGCAACCACAGCACCGAGACTGCCCTCATCGCCGCCACCGATGACATCAAGTCCCTGCTGGACAACGGAGAAACGGCGGCCCTCATCCTCCTGGACCTGTCAGCCGCCTTCGACACGGTCTGCCACCACACACTACGAACACGCCTCCACAATGCCGGGATCCAAGAGAAGGCCCTGGACTGGACCACCTCCTTTCTCTCCGGCAGAACACAGAGCGTCCGCCTTCCCCCCTTTCGCTCCGAAGCCACCGAGATCATCTGCGGCGTACCCCAGGGCTCTTCCCTCAGCCCAACTCTGTTTAACATCTACATGGCACCGCTCGCCCACGTCGCCCATCGGCACGACCTCAACATCATCTCCTACGCCGATGACACCCAGCTGATCCTCTCCCCACACTGCCAAAACCAACCTCCACGAAGGAATGAAGGCCGTCGCTGAATGGATGAGGAACAGCCGACTGAAGCTGAACTCGGACAAGACGGAGGTCCTCATCCTCGGATCCACCCCTTCGGCCTGGGACGACTCCTGGTGGCCGACCGCACTGGGAACCGCCCCAACACCCACCGACCACGCACGCAACTTAGGGGTCATCCTCGACTCCACCCTCTCCATGACTAAACAGGTCAGCGCCGTCTCCTCCGCCTGCTTCAACACCCTCCGCATGCTCCGCAGGATCTACAAGTGGATCCCCACTGAAACGAGAAGAACGGTCACCCAGGCCCTCGTCAGCAGCAGGTTGGACTACGGAAACGCCCTCTGCGCAGGAGCCTCGGCCAAACTCCTGAGACGGCTCCAACGCATCCAGAACGCCTCTGCACGCCTGATCCTCGACATCCCTCACCGCAGCCACATCACACCCCACCTGAGAGACCTGCACTGGCTCCCGGTCAACAAGAGGATAACCTTCAAACTCCTCACCCACGCACACAAGGCACTCCACAACACCGGACCAACGTACCTCAACAGACGACTCACCTTCTACACCCCCACCCGCCAGCTCCGCTCCGCCGACCTCGCCCTCGCCACTGTCCCCCGCTTCCGAAGAGCGACCTCCGGTGGCAGATCGTTCTCCCACCTCGCCGCCAAGACCTGGAACACCCTCCCCATCCACCTACGGCAGACCCAAGACCTGCTGACCTTCAGAAAACTCCTCAAGACCTGGCTTTTCGAGCAGTAGCAGCATTCCCCACCCCACCCCAGCGCCTTGAGACCCTCACGGATGAGTAGTGCGCTTTACAAATGATATGATTGATTGATTGATTGATTGATTTCTTTCCTTGTTAACGGACCAACTACTAAACTGAGTGATAATTACCCAAGTCAAGGCCGATCCATCTCACGATCATGGAATAAGATTCCTAAGAATAAATTAGAGATATTATTAAACAGCAGCCTGACTAGGGAAAAAGTAGTTAATGATAAATTAACTATACAGGATAAAATAATAACATTCATTGAAGGGTTACCTCTGTTATGAACATGTCAGTATCTATTAGCTAAGCAGGGGTGTAATAACTTGCAGACAAAATGGAGGTTAAACTATCATTTGAATGATAGGGCCAGCAATAGCTTTCAAGCAGTTTAAGTAGAAATAAAAGCAAGCTTTGATGGATTACATAGCCAGGTAAATTGAGGCAGCTAAACATTTCACCCATGAAGTGCTTACGATTGTAAGCAATCTTTGCAATCCCTCTCATCTATATGCTTCAATCCTCCCATCTCAGATTTTATGTGAGGATTTGTCTTCCTATTTTGAGAATACAATCAAAAAAATTCCCCTACATTTTTCAGCGGAAAGTCAGGACCCAGACATTCTATTCTCCCAATTTGGGTTTTTGCAATTTGCACCTTTCACTGCTGAACTGACTGAGAAGACATTAATGTACACTAAATTGGTGTAACCACTGGATCCTTGCCCCACTTTTATTCTTCATTTGATCACTAAGATCATCGTTCTGGTCCTGTGCTCATTATTCAATTCCTCTTTTGATGAAGGTAAGGTTCCATTGGTATGGAAAAAAGTTACTTTAATCCCTTTGTTAAACAGTCAGTAAACTGATTCTTCTGTAATGAAAAACTTCAGGAGATAATATTGCCATCACCCGCAAAATGATTGAAAAAGAAATCAAAAGGCAACTGACACAATTTATTGTAACTAGCAGTGCATTGGATCTATCACATTTGGTACTGAGTCCGCACTTGGATTAGTGAGTAAATCCTTGTGGGAAATTGTGGATCATGGCAGCAGAATAACTCCACTCATGTTGGATATGAGCACCATGTGTGACACAGTGTCACACTCTACACTCCTAACAAGACTACAGTTGAGTGGTGTTGAAGGAAAAGCACTGGAATAGTTTACTTCATTTCTAAATAACAGAACTCAAAAAGTGAGGTGTAATGAGTACTATATCCCTGCTTGAATTTTGAATAGGGGAAATACTGCAGGGGTCACAACTGACCCCAACATTATTTAAACTTTGTGTGGTGCCATTGGTCACTCAGATCCACTCCTATAGTTCTCAATAGATCTCCTGCGCAGATGGCATGCAGAATGTGATTTCCTTCAATGAAGAGCATCAATCTGTAGCAAAGAATTTTCAGCTTTGTCTAGTAATGATGATGAAATAGATGGCAGATATGTTTTAAAAAATTAAATAGGAATATGACTGCGGTCGTAATCCTAGGTGGACTCGCTTCGATGTGGCATCACAGGAAGTGACATCACCACACCTTTGACACTGAATTTAACACACCACTGAGAGCACCCACAGAACACAAAAACACTTCCCACGTAAGGCACATGGCAATTGACCGCTGTTTCAATCAAGTACTTCCACACTGCGTAGCATACTATCGATCTGCCAATTTGCTTCGGCTCCTCATCAGATATACTAAGTGCTTTGTAATTTTAATTACAAGAAAATATTGCTTAACCTATATTAAAATTAAAAATGGTGAAATAACCCTGCTACAGAACGTGCACACTTGATGATGCTTAATTTGTCTTTTCTTGCCACATAATTTAGTCAGCTACATTGCATAATTTGATTTTCCATTGCCACATAATGTCAATGACCTCACATAAAAGCAAACTAAAAATAGGAAAACATCACCAAATGAGCAAAGTGGATACTGGACAATTATATAGTTCTAAAGGAGACAACATATATAAACACTACAGTATATGAAAAAGTAAAAAGAACGCACTAACTGTGAATGTCTTCAATGCTGGAACAGTTTCCAGACTAAAACAGTGATGCTTTCTTAAACCTTTGGCAGCACAGCTCACAGGCCCACAATGACTGCTGGTTTTCAGCAAAACTGGAAAACTAGGAAAGCCTGCTGAAGATACAAGTCCTTCTAATTGATATATTTTCTACTGAAGAGGAGTGGAGAAAAAAAGATCAAAATCCCTAGTCTGCAGGACAAACATACTCAGTCTTTAGGATAGCTTAGGGACTGCAAGGCATTGAAGGATGTATTGCTGGTTGACAAACTGTTTCCTGCCCCTGTATCACCAACTTAGGTTTTTTACATATAAAAGAAAGAAATTAAGCGATACCTTGGGGCATATTTACAAGGGAAGTGGCGGAGTGAGGCGTTAGCCTTCCAGGCTTAACGCCTCACTACACCACTTCAGAAACGCAGGGCTGCACCATATTTACAAGAATATGGTGCAGCCCTGCATTTCCCCCTGTGCTGACGCGCTACACTTAGCAGCCTAGCGCCAACGCAGGCACCCTTGCACCATAGTGCAAGGGTGTCTGCGTGCAGGGGAAGACTGTTTATGTACAGGAAGATCCCCCTTCCTGCACATACACAATCTTTAAATGCCGTTTTGTAACTTCTATGTGTGCTGCTTAATGCAGCACACATAGAAGTTACAAAATGGCATTTTTTCAAAATGATTGTTTATGTGCAGGAAGGGGGACATTCCTGTACATAAACAATCATTGGCACAACGCTGCACACATGAAGACAGCAAAAACGAGGAGAAATGAAACGTTTCTCCTCGTTGCGCCAGGGTATGACCAGGTTTTCCCTGGTCTTAATTCTGACGCTGCCTCCTATTTACGCCTCCCTTGTAAATAGGAGGCAGCATCAGGAATCAATGGGTGTTGCGGTGGAACGCCCACCACAACACCCATTTCCCTCCCCCTTCATGCTAAGCATAGCGTGAAAGGGGGCCTTATTTACAAGGCAGCGTTAAGCCACATTAAGTGGCTTAACGCTGCCTTGTAAATAAGGCAAAGCCCCTATCGCCACAGGAACGTCGTAAAAAGTGACGGTCCCGTGGCTATAGGGGCTTGTAAATATGCCCCCATGTTTTCAATTTTTTTTATTTTCTGCTTCCAGAGAGTGCAACTCTTCTGTCACAGGTGCTGTTTTAGCGACCTCTGAGGCCAAGGGTCGCAAGAGCAGTGCCAGGGGTAGCAAGGGACAAGCCAGCAATCACAGATGCGACCCCTGGAGACCCTCAAATGACGTCCATATCTGTATCTGCAATAAAGCCTTAGCAAATAAAGGTCCAGCTGCTATGAAACCCCATTTTGTACTGGATCAATCAGAACACGACTTGCTGCAAAGGTATTACTTGAGGCTCCCAGATTTAAGAAGGTAGAAATCAGAGGCAGATTGCTTTTCTAACACTCTACTAAAGTCTGGAATGGCCTCCTGGTGATTATCCGAAGAAAAGTAGATCATCAAAATTTTAGGCTGAAATTTAAGACAAGGCTGTTCCATTAATTTGCATTTTTTGTTTTCTTTCACTACCGCCAGCACACCCTTTGTAGGTATCGGTACACGCTTTATAAATCTGGTACTTTTTAGTATCCTCGCTGTTTGTGATATATGCTAGGTAAGGTACAATAGAAACTCAAATTTTCAATTGTGAATTTTATTTCATAATCATGCCGATCTTCCACAAAAATGGGACGCTTTTATAATCTGCACTTTTGTCATGAAAATATATTCACAGTACTTCTCAGGCAAGCTGCCAGGAGCCCTGCCGCGTGAATATGCCTGAAGATAAATATTTCAAACCAGTTGCTAGAAATCCCATTCTGAGGTAATGCTGCACTGAGTATGCAGCAGGCAAAACACCAATCATACTTTTTTTTCCATTTTGTCTTCCATGCTGCAGCTGTGACTATGAACAATGAAAAAGAATTGTGTTCATTTGGCAGTTTGCAATTCACAAATATGACTTATACAATCAATGATGACTCAATTTCAAACATTCTGTTCCATTGTGGAAATCAGGATTCTCTTGTTATATCTTGGGGAGAAGAAGCAAATATCACTTGCAATAAAAACAATGCCGGTAAATTGTGGTACATAATTATTAGATGATTATGTCAAAGCCGTGTGTCTGCAGAGGATTCTACAACCCACATGTAAATGTATTTAGGGATCACGACCTCCTGCTTACACACTATAGATTCATGAGCATCGTGGATTTATCATCATCCATTCTGACATCCACACAGATTACACAATTAGAATTTTACACAGATAATACACTTCCACACAGTTGTCTTGCTGACAGTCCCAATTTATGGAAAAAGACAACCTTGAACTCAAGAATTGCAGTTCCAGTGTTTTTTTTTTACATGAGCTGCAGAGTTCCAAATGATTGTTCTAAATTTAGTTCTCCGAATTTCTTTTATACAATGTTATATATTTTTTATACCTAAGTACTTGCGTGTTTTTATCTTGCTCATGTTAGTTGGGGCAGGTAATACATGATCTTTTTGCGTGGACACCTTGCTTCGATTTTTCTCTTCAGAACTCTGAAGCCTTGTCGTGCCAGTAATTCATAGGCAGAATGTACAGAGGAGCACATCCTGATTGGTGTTTTCTCGTCAGCAACCCAGCACAAATAACTTTGACATAGGGTCCAAAGTTTCACATGGAATCCCAACCTTCATGGAACTTAGTAGAACTTGCCTACTTTTGTGACTTTTCCAAAATGTGAATGATACTTCATTCAAGCAGTGGCAGGCAGAGGGTGATTAATAAACCAATGTCTGATGGGGGTTGACACAAAGTCCCTTTGTGTGTGATTTTGGTATTGGCGACATAAGCTCCGGTACAGAGTTAACACACCAAGAGCCTGATGTACAAAGGCATTTTTAGGTTGTAAAGCCCGAGCTTCACAATACGAAAGGTGTTACGACAGCAAAATGACTTTTTGTTTTGTACTAAATCCATAATGAATCACTCTTTGGAAGAGATGTTTATTGGGAGGCCCTTCAAATAGCTATTTGTTAAGGTGTGTATCAATGATTTTCTGCCTGAAATTCAGTAGGAAACATTGCATTTTTATCGACACCTCAAAGGATGTGGTAACCCATTGGCAAATGGAAGGAGTTCCAAGACCTCTTTCCCTTTGTGAATGTTAAAAATAGTTCTTTGGGGATTAGGCTGTGGTCCATTGGACCCCCCCCCAACTCACAAATAAACAAACAAAAAAAATTCTATTTAAATTCAGCCCTTTTGTCTTTAAGGAAAACAGACTGTGCAGTTTAAAAAAAAAGTTGACTTTATTTTAAAAGCGATCACTGACATGGCATTCTGCTGATCCCAACAAGCCTCCAGCCCTATGACGGCATCCAATCATAGTCAGTCACAATTTGCGACCTACCTCATGAATGTTGATGAGGTAGGTCAGAATGTGGCCCACTATGCTTCGGAATTTTATGAATTAAAAATTAGTACATAGGTTGGTTTGCAAAATTCTTTTCCTTTCACAAAATGTTGGTGCGCAATTTGCGATCACTTTTTGCGAATGGTAATTTCATAAATCAGGCCGCATGACCTCTAGTATTGGATGTTCGAGCAAAAGTAGGGCAGAACAGTGCTCTGAAACAAGCGCCGTCCGTGCTACAGAAAACAATAAATAAATAGATAAATAAAATTAATTAAAAAATTAATTGCAAAAAAGTGCTTGTATATCCCTGTTCCATTTCAGACAAAGTGGTATAATCCTTTGGTTATGTTGGAAATGAAGATCTGAGAAATAATCAATAGTCAAAATCTATCAGTAAATAAAATAATACTGCCGCACCCACCCTTTCCCACCATGGCACTAATTGTATATAAAGTATTTTTTCGAGAGCTGTTGCTGGAAATGTCACATCTCCCGCTGAGGCCTGGACCAAAGATGCAGAATTACCGATAAGGTTATTGCTGATGCAGTGTGCAGGGGAGCTGCCTGTAGGCTGTTTGCTTTGTCAAGCCATTTATTAGTGACCTGTCAGCTGGGCTTAGAGGGAGAAAAGGTGAGGATCACGGAAGATAAAACAAAACAAGGGAGGAAATGTGAAAGAGGATATGACTGGGCCCGACTTAGAAACATTATTGATCGGAGGTTTATTGATGGCCTGCTAATGCAAGAGTATCAACGCGCAGTGAAGGGGACCTAAGTGACACCACGCATGAGTTATGCAAGGCCGTCGATAGCAAGTGGAAATAATGCATCTTCACTCAGGCCCGGAGACGCTGCTGGCGCGTGCTCCGCCCACGGAGGCTGCAGCACTGCCGAGGAGGCCGACAGGAATCACTGGCGCAGTCAAGAAACATGAGGCGTTTTACATTCCGCATTCCCGTTTCATACATGTACATTCTTTTATTTAAAAAAAAAAACATGTAGCGAAAGCAATAACACTAAGATCACTTTGATCAAAGCCTGTGTGAAATTCTGTCTTCGGTCGCTGGGAAACAGATATGCTTTTTGGAGTTTTAAATAAAATGTATCTGTTAAAGATCTAAATCTGATCCGTAGAAGTGACTCACTCTCGCCCAGAGGCATTTCACACTTCCACTACCTAAAGTGATATTTAACTCCGAGGCGCTATTGCTAAAATAATTAATCACTCAGATTTGCATTAATTATTCCACCACTTTAAAATAGAACAGTGAATATACATCATCGCAGGGTAAACGTAAAAATGGTTTGGCTTAATAGAAGTGCAGCTGTGCACAATGTAAGGAGTGCTATCTGAAAAGAACAGCCCTCTTACGCATCCATCACATAAATTAATTTTGTGACAAAATTGGGTCAGACCTTTCTTTATTGGTTGATTATTCTGAAAACACCATCTTTTCTCCCTCAGCTAGTATCATGTGCAACTATTTTCCATAATAACTTTTAAACACAAGCGAAGGTCTGGTACTCACCCATTTACAGGGAATGCACTCACAGCATGGAATGCTGTCCCTGCTCACATCAGACTGGCAACAGTATTCCGTATTTAAAACTAAAAACTCTGAAAGCCCCCACAAACCCCAAGAAGAATGTCCCCCTCCCCCCTCTGAACTTGGTAGGTAGGTCCTGGGTACCAGCTTCTCTCTTCAGTATACCGCAGTATCACGCGGTGGCCTCTTGTGCTCGCGCTCAATCCGACTACAAATGTAAACATGCCCGCATACCCGATTCAGGCGGGAGATTCCCGAGTGTTGAAGGGGAAAAAATGGTCTTTCATTTAGCTGTCTCCCGCCTGAAATTGCCTCTGCTTCACTAGAAGTCAATGGGGGGGAAATCATTTCCCAAAATGTTATTTTCCCTCTCCCTCTTACCTGGTCTAAAATGTTGGCATGCATGCAAATGGGGTGTGTCATGTCTCAATTGTTTAAATGTCTCTGGCTGTCCAGTAAATCGAATCATCTGAAAGCCAGCGGAGGCAACCAACTAAAATAAAATGATAAACATTTGTATTATCATTTTATTTGTTGTCGTGCAGGCTGCGAGCCGAGTGAGGGGTGGTCATTCATCCTGATGCTACAGCTGCAGCAGGGGGGAGTGGTGGGCACTGCCAAGTGGCGCGATGGTTTGCCGGCCCTATGCGGCCGGCCAAACCGTCATGTGCACTTAGACTTTCTCCACCTAGCTGTGTTGTACAGCTGGGTGGAGAAACCAACACAGGCTCCCAGTAAATGTCTGAGCGCCGAATCGAGGAGCTCAGACCAATCCCAGCGCTGCTCACATGCTGGAAATAGCAGTTATTGGGAGCTGGAAGCCTGTGCAGTGTGCAGCAGGCTCCTGACAAGGACACGAAGATCAGTAGCAAGGCGGCAGCCATCGGAGCAGGTAACCATAATTTTAATATCTATAATACTCTTTTCTTAAGTTTGTATTCCCCCCCCACCCCACCACTTCACAATACCAATGACCGCTACTGCATTAAGGTTGCATGGTGTAAGCTTGTGCAAAGCCTTAACAAAGTAAATAAATACAAATGTTTCTACTCTGTCTCGACCTTCTGCTGGCACACAGAATCTTGGCACCTCCACAGCCCATTTACTTCCAGTTCTTTTCGTTTCAAAGGTATTGCTTGCTTCTTGAAATACTGTTTCTCTACTGCTAGAAGCACTGGCACTTATACCCAGTGCAGTAGGCACGAATGTGCCTGACTTCAGCAATGTTCTGATTTGATTGTCTCTCATTTTCTATATTTGGTAATTTAAATTAGGACTGAAATCATTTTTAAGGTTTTATTTAACTTTCATTAACTAACTTTCAAAATTAGGGGTGGCATTTTTGTCTACCTTTCCCTTATATTTTAGTCTTTCTTCACTTTCATTGGAATTGGTGCATCCTTGCAGCTGTCAACTTTCTCTTTGATTTCCCTTCCTTGCTTTCTGCCTGGACACGTAATGCTAGTAGTTTTCTGTTCACACATAAGGGTGTGATTTCATTTTCTCTTGTAACATGCAAACTCTGCACATCCGCAGCCAAATTACTTTCAGCTGTTTTCAGTTATAAAGTTTTTGTAGTTTCTTGAATTACAATTTCCTTTCATTGTCTTCCTTGATGTGACTGCAGGGACGAACAAGAGCAGATGTTTCTACTTCTGAGTGTAGTAGATACCAAGATGCCAGGCTTCATTTAGATTCTGTTCAGATTAGTTCTCCAAATTTTGGCCCTCATTATAAGGGGCTCAGCTAACTCTAGTACCAGTGCAAACAGCTTTTTCCTGCATTTTTCCCAGATAATTGTCAGCAGGTCAACTCTGTTAAAATGTACAAGGGAAAAATGCTCATTAACTTCTAAAACAGGTGGAATTTCAAAAGCACAGATTTTTCAGGGGTGGGGGGTTCAGATTTGGAAGTAATTATAATTCCTGGTAAATTCCAAATCTAGAGGATTGGATTTCACTTGGTGCAATAATTACCTCAACCTCACTTGGGTCCACTGGCGGTGATGACCTCAATGTGTCAGGTTCGTTCGCTGTTTTATGAATGACCTTGGACATCCAGACTATTTTACAAACCCTAGCTCCATGTCTCGGATTTCTAGAAAAGCATTGAAGAAAGAGGGCCTCGAACTGTTGGGCTCATTAAGAACAGCAGGTGAAGTCTCTAAACCCACTGTTATGCAACACCAGATAAGGCTCACCTGCTTGGGCATGGAACCATACCTACTATTTGTACTTAGTGGCTTTGATAGGCTGCTCCTGATAATATTTAGATTGGGCACCATTCACAGATTAGTGACCATACCTAAACTGAATGACTGGTCAAGACCCCTTCCCCCATGTCCCTGTGATACCTACTCCGAGCAGTCTACTATCCATTTAACTCTTTTCTGTAAGCTGTATTCGGAGTTAAGAAAAGTTTGGTTGCTGCCACTTTTAAAACAGGTCTTAGGCAATGCCGCCCAGCCCTTATTCGCCTACAACTATTAGAGAATGAACATGTGGCCTGGAGGGTAGCAAAGTTTTTGAAAAAGGTCCTTCAGCAAAGGAAAAATATGACATTTGAGGTTCCGTAGGGTATTTTTAATGAGGGGAAGTGGGATATCAACTCTGTATATATTCTTTTAAACGTTGTAAAATTTTAATGTTTTGTCGACTTGCAATTTTAGTGCTGTATCAATTTCTGAATTTTATCATGAAATTTTATTGTATATTTCTGTGCTTTTATGACTGTTATTATCACGGTCGAATAAAGCTTTTTGATTGATTGATTGATTGACCTCAATGTTTTATTCATTTTGATCTTGGTTGAAACTATTTTATTAGTGCGTGGTTGTCAGTAGTAATGTTTTTGTCCACTTTTGTTTTCCCCTTTTCTACAGCTCTCCTCTGCTTCTGAAGGATGTGACTTGTATTTACAGCCACCATCCCTCTCAATGTCTCACCTACAGACATTCTGTCTGCCAATGTAATGATTGCAACTGCATGTCTATGTGGTGGACACTCCTATCAGGCATGCAGCTTGGGCACAAAAGGCATGCTGTGCCCATCCATACACATCCGAGCTAAGAGATGTGGCCTACTGACAGCTTGCATGATTAGAGATTGTTGGGACGGGAAGTCTTCTGCATGTCTCTGGGGAAGTGCTTCCCTGCCTTATGTTAATCTCCAGGCAAGTCAATTAAAAGTTACTGCATGGTTTCTAGGTCCCTACCTCAATGAACATGACAATCATGCATGTCCACAGAGGTTTTCCCTGCTTACATGGACTGTGACCCTAGAGCTTGGCACTTAGTTCGAGGGGGGCTTGCATAATGCACCCCTATTTTACAGAGAGTGGCTACTGCCCTCTCTAACCCAGGCTTTGGTAGACTGACAGTGGTGGCAACAATAACTTTATAGTCAGGGATAGCTGTATCCCTGTATTCTCTATTAGCCACTCTCCTGATCAAGTCTGTGCAGTCTCCCTTGCCTGTGATCCTGTTGCCTTTGTGTTCCTGGGACGTGTGTTTGAGAGCCAGTGGGTGTTCTAGGGAAGGATGGTGTGTTGAGCCATTGTGTGCATTGTGAACTGTTCGGTTGGACATTCCAGCTCCCCGTGCCCCTCCCTATTTCTTGGAGAAGCCTGGTGGGCTGGGGGTAGACACTCACACTTATCTGTGTTTAGCTGCACTAAATCTGCTAGGAGGGACCCTCCCCCCTTTCTGTTGGGTGATGATCGGGCCTACTGGTCTGGAGTTAATTAAAATTCCTTTCTTGGGAGTAGCCCGGGCTGGTAGAATGGAAGACAGCAACTAATCCTTTGCATGCCTTGTACATGCAGTGAACATGCCACAACTATGCTTCAGGATTGGATGGGCACCGGGATTCAAAAGTAGCAGATCCTCTGATTGGCTCAGCTTATCAATCAGAGGTGATAAAAGTCTGACCTTAGTGGTCAGTTTTTGTTTTGAAGGCAGCCACACCAGCCCATCCAAAGAAGCCAGTCAGGACCAGTAGTGTGAAGGCAAGATAAGAAGCTTGCTCATAGCATGTCTTAAAACCCTGTGATAAGGGTTGAAGTTGAGGGAGTTTTCTCTGTGGCTGATGGATTATGCTGCACAGGAGTTTGCCAGTTTAACAAGGAACAAGGGCATTGGTCAGAAAACCAGCTGTTCTTGTGAGGCTTGTAGAGCTGGCATGAACAAGGAAATTGCAGACAACTGCTCAAGATAAGGAAGCTTGCAGCACATCAACGGATGTAGAGGGAGGCAGGGAAGCTTGATCTCAGTCCTTGAAGGTGAGATCACTTTGCCCAGACCCCTTCCCTGTGCTGTGGGAGCCTGTGTGGTACTTCCAGTTACAATCGGTGACTGGTGAAAGAGTGTCATGTGGTGCAGGCCCCCACCTTTCTTTTTGCGACATCTGGGGGTATCAGGGTGTACTGGTACTCTGGCCAGCCACTACCCTCCTACAGATAGCCAGTGTCTACTGCACAAGTGGGAATCCAGTAAAATGTGCCAAGACATCAGGCACCTGTGATCAGATCCCTAATGCCACTAGAGCTGTATTCTTACTCATTATGGGAGGGCACTTCTGTTGCTTTGGGTGGGGGGTTCAGGGCTGACCAAGAACATTTGATTTCACATCAAATGCTGAAACGACCTCATTTCAATACAAGGATTGGTATCATGTCTCTAGCGAATGAGAGCAACCCTGTGCAAAATGGTCTGTAATATGCAATGCTAAATTGCGTGTCTACATAGTAACAGTATTTTTATACTGTTTGGGGTCAGAACTCTGGCCCAGAGGGTTGTAGAGACATCTGATTTTCACTGTTTATCTTAGTTTTATATGTAGTATATTTCTCTTGTGTGTATTAAAGTACTTTCATTTTTAAAAATTAAAGCACTGACTGGACATTGATTTTATCAGCTGGTGATATGGTGTGCACTGTATTCTGAATGTGTAAACCCACCTCACGTCCTTGAGAAAGCCTTAGACAGCTCTGTTTCGCTACTCTGAGAGAGTCAAGTGCTGGAGAGGAGTACTTGGTTATCCAGACTTAGGTTCACTAGTACTGAGGCTCCAGGACACCAGTGGGAAGCACTCCAGTTGATGCGATTGGAGCCCTGTAACCCCTGAGTGCCTTGGTGTCCAGGAAGCCAGGTCTAACAGGGATCATGAAGAAAACCCTGCTTTTTATTTGCTATTACTCATCTCCCTATTTCCAAATCTCACCCAAGGCTGATACAGTTACTCCGATCAAGGATCAAGTAAAATCCATGTATACACGCCCTACCAGTGCTAGCTCAAATAGAAATAGCTAGACAAGTCTTCCAGCTCAAATGAAAATTTAATTGTGCAAAACAAGTCTTCAAGCTCAAAGGAAAATGTTTCTTATGACATATTCGCAAGGAGTTATGACCTGATCCCTGGAAGCCTCCCTTTCCAGGGTCCATTTTCTGGGCTTCCTGTGATGTAGTAACTGCTGCTCTTCTTAATCATAGGAGGACTGTCGGTTCACAAGGAGATTAGGTGTGAATAATAAGAGGTCAGACAGAAAGGTTGAATACAACTTGTCAAACACTGCAGCTGCGCTCCAAGCAGGCTATAATTAAGCTTGTAAAACAAGAATACACAGTAGATGTTTTAAAATTGTACTCATCCCATTGTATCTCTCATACTGGGTACCTATATGCTGTGAATTTGGTGTTTGCAGCATTTCCCAATAGAAAGCAGCAAAAAAGTGTTATTCTCAAAATTTAGCTTGTACATTTTACAACAGGCTGTGAAGCCTACGAAAGGAAATATGGATTGACTAAAGTCAATAGTCTATGATTTTGTGTTCAACTAAACAAACTTGGTTTGTTTGGTTTGTTTAGTTGGCCCTTGGTTGGACCAGGTATTCCCACCAAGAGGAGGATCCCAGATGATGAAGCATGCCACCTCTGGTGGGTGAGGGATTTCGTCCTGAAAGGGATTTCTCCCACAGCTAGCTGCGTGAGATTTTTGTTTGTCACTCTACATGTCCACGTTACAATTGCAGACCCAAGGATTTTTTGTGGAAATTCTGAATTGTCTGGGGATACTTTCCTTGCAGGTCTTTAAAATTTTCCCTTGGACCCCCCTCCATCTATTTGTGTTATGTAGGGAGGAATATCTTCCCAAACACATATGAAATGAACCAGCAAATGTCATATTGATTGACGTAAAAAGCTCTACTGAAGCTTAGGAATTGGCACCATTTGCAGAGGTGACCGTGGCGCCAAAGAAGCTGCAGAGTCAACCTGTACAGTGCTATGTAACCTTGATAATGCAAGAGTCAGCTCATCGGCTCATCTCGGAGCCAAAGTGAACTACTGAAAGTGCTGAATGGACACATCTGCCGTCACTGAAGCAGCTGTTCGGCATTCATGAATCCATCCCAACAATAACAGCTGCAGTAGGCTGCCTTCCGGTTTTGATGCAGACATCTTGTTAATCCAACATTGAAGCACTAAGATGTTAAGCAACTTACATCAGAAACAAAACAATGCACAATCTGCTTATAGTTTTCATGGAGGTGACATCCTCTCTTGTGGGCCAGTTTCAGACAAGGTAAGTACCTCTACAGAAGGCACAGTACAAAATGAATAATGACCTTAAGACAAAATAAGGATGTAGGGGAGACCTAATACAAGATGTTTGCAATTAGCTCCTCCTTTGTGATCCACGCATCATTTGAAGCATTGATTTCAAATTGCAGTTTTTATTTACAGAGAAAGTATTTGAGAGAGGACATTTGCACACATGTCTGTAAATGGTTTAGTAGTAAATGTGGGAGGGATGGAGAGTGCTAGAACACGGGGAATGCTTACACCTAATTGGGAGGGGTTCAGGGAGGGGTAATTAGGGGTTTAAGGAGGGTCAGGCAAATGCAAATACCTACCCGCAAAATGGTAAGCCAATTGCTATTCACAAACTACACTTCTGAAGTTGATACATGAAAAAGGTCCCAAAACAGTAAATGTGCTTCGAGTGAGTCTGGCACCACACATGACCACTCATGGGTACTGCAAAACCCTCTTGTAGAAAATAATACAGCCAGGACTTAAAACAACAACCAGTTCAAAATAATGTTGAATGAATAAAACTACTAAAATTACTTAAACATTTAGGGCCCTATTACGATGTCGGTCGGTGAGCCTCCAACCGCTCGTCGGATACTCACCGACCTACATCGTAGGTTTAAAGTCCAACAGCATAATTACCATGTAGGCGGTCGGAGTTTAAACCAGCTGGTCGGACTGACTGGCTTCTGACTGGCTCAAGGAGCCTGTCGGCCAGTTGGAGACCGCACAGAATCCCCTAAGGACGGCGTTTCCGCCGTGGTGATTATGATGTCGGTTTCCAACTGGCTTTTCATATCGGGCTTTTTGATATTAAAAGCCTGTTGGAAAGCAACTTTGGGGGCCCCTAGCAGAGCCCCCATGCCTCAGCGGCCTCCAGTTGGGAGTCTGGGGGGCACCTATGGCACCCCCTGTTAATCCCTGCACTGTGTGGCAGGCACTGTGAGGTGCCTGCCATATGGTGCAGGGATTAACAGCAACTCCCCTTTCTCTATGGGAACTTGTGCTGCGGCCGGTTTCTGACCACAGCACAAGCTCCCATAGAGTAATGGGAGCTTGCAACCATGCCATGTGTGGTCTCATCGTAGTTGCAGTGTCGGTACCGCCGACCGGAGGACGGACGGTCCCGAGACCGCAGCGATGTCGGTCGGAGGCAACTCTGACTGACATCATAATGAGCCCCTTAATGTCTCTCTCTCTCACTATATATATATATATACATGTGATCAAGGTCATTCGGTGACCGAAACGCGTTATGACATGAGAAGGAAACTGTGAGCAAATAAAAGAAAATTGCACAAACATAAGAGGAGTTCGTGCTCTCTTTTCTCGCCGGAAAGGAAGTGAAAAGGCGCGCTTGTTTAATCGGATATATATATATATATATATATATATATATATATATATATATATATATATATATATCAGAAGTACTCCACCTTCACTCTTTGTCCCGCAAGAACTGGAGCACAGACCACATTTCAGTGCAAGTAAGCTGTCTTTTATTCCGCTCTACAAAACAGCAGCCATTACGCGTTTCGACCCCTGAAGGGCCTTGATCACATGACGCGCTTCACAGTTAGCGGTGTGCTTTTTCTACCATTTTTGAGTTTTTTTCTTAAAGTGACAGTGCATCAACTCTTAGAATAGTCATAAACATAGACACAATACTTTCAGTTTACATACATGGGTTTTTTGGTTAAAACAACGTCCAGGTATGAATACCTTAAAATCCAATTGGGATTGTAAACTACCATAGAGTACCATAAAAAGCCGTAGAACTGTATAGATTTTAACAGTAATCAAACTCGTCCCAATTTCACCTTTTCTTTGTTCGTCTAACTTAACCCGTATCATAACCCTAATTGGTCTGATCACCCATGGCCTCTAGCCCCTTCGGTCCTATATATGTTGTACCTATAGTACACAATTTGCCCTGGGCATTGACTGGATTACTGCCCCATTGGTAGATTTCAAGCAGATCTAAAGTGCTAGTGCGAATACAATTGTACAATGTAAACATCAATATTTGTAAACTTTATGACTATAAAAACAAAGTGCATGTTAAGTTTGCTAAAGTGCATGTGCAAATTTCACACTGGTACAAAAGGCTAAAATCATGTGCATTAAAAACTATGTAAAAACGGTGTAAAAAATGTATTATTGCTGGGGGCGGTTGCGTTTTTAGTAGAGGCCCTAATGGTACTGTTTTGGGGACGTACTATTATCTTGATGCCAATATGTTATATGCCATAAACCCAGTTTAAAGGCATGTATATAATTCTTCAGTGGCATTCAAACCCCCAGGATGCTTTGAGTCTAAATCAAGGAGGTAGTGTCTCTAATCTTCTCAGGGCCTTCTCCCTATCTCCTCCCCTTTTGTTTGGTGGGACGGCATCAATTAAAAAATATTTCAAATCTTTTTGATCGGCTTTATGAGCTTCACCAAAGTGCCGCGCCATGGGTAGGATTGATCCTGGTTCTTAATAGCCCTAATGTGCCGGAGTACCCTCTTGTGCCCTTGGAGTATAGTACTTCCTACATAACGTAGGCCTCAAGGGCACTCCAGCACATAGACAACGTAATCTGATTTGCACGTCAGGGCTTTGTTGATAAGTCGTTCCTGGTCTCCAAATGGTGTTGTGTAGGATGTTTTGTTGACCCCAAATTGGCATGCTTTGCATAGTTTGCATCTATAGAATCCTTTTCTTTCGGAGAGCCACGTACCTCTAGTTTGGCTGCCAGGGTAATTTCTGACCAAGGTGTCCTTCATAGAGGGTGCTTTGCTGTAAGTTATGGCCACCCTGTTTGGTAACATGTGGCCAATTACTGGGACACTGAGGACCAGCGGCCAATTTTTTCTGATGATATTTTTGATGGCCTTTTCCTGCTTGTTGTACCCCAGGATGATTCTAAAGGCAGACAACCCTCCCTCCTGTTTCTTTTTTATCTTGAATGCTGTATTGTCAGATTCAGGGGACATGTTAAGTAGGACTTCTCTCGCTACCAAATTGCTTTTCTTAATGGCAGCATTGACACATTTTGTGGAGTATCCTCTCAAGAGGAACCTATTTTTGCTGGCTAGTTGTGCTGCCTTTAAGTCATCCTCGCAACTACAAATTCACTTGAGCCTGAGCATCTCCCCACAGGGGATGCTCTGGATCAAATGTTGGGGGTGTGAGCTGGAAGCATGCAACACTGAGTTGCCTGCAGTTGGTTTCCGATGCAGTTTTGTCTCCAGCTTGCCCTCTCTGATGTAAATCTGGACGTCAAGGAAATTGACTGTGTTAGAACTCATAGTGGCCGTAAATTGTAGGTTTAAACTGTTAGTGTTAAGACCTGCAATAAAGTTTTCAGCTTCTGACAGGGTCCCCTGCCAGATTACGAACAGGTTGTCTATAAACCTTAGCCAAAGTTTAATGTTGTTTACAAAGTACGCCTCGTGTTCCTTATGTAGGACCAGCTACTCCCACCATCCCATGTGCAAACAGGCGTAACTGGGGGAGAAGCTGGCCCCCATAGCTACGCCTCGTTGTTGCTGATAGAGTGCATTCTGAAACAAAAAAATGTTGTTGAACAGGCAGAATTCAACAATATTGACTAACATTTTGCTGTGTTGTACACATTGGGGCGGTCTTCTTTCCAAGAAGAATTGCAGTGCCTTTAAACCATCCTGGTGATTAATGGACGTATAAAGTGAAGTTACGTCTAAGGTGATTAGTATATAATTGCCCTGCCACTCAAAGTTCTGTATTTTTTACAAGAAATCCCCCGTGTCCCTGATGTAAGAAGGGAGCTGCTGCACATGTTCCTGCAGGAAATAGTCCACATACTGGGATGATCTTTCCAGTAGACTATTGCAGGCCGATATTATTGGTCGTCCTGGGGGTTTCAGTGGGTTTTTGTGAATTTTTGGTATGAAATAAAGGATTGGAGTCACCAGATTGTCTTTTCTCAAGAATTTGTATTTTTGCAAAGTCAGCATCCCTGCATTCTTCCACGACACTAATTTCATGTGATAGTTATTGTACGTGGTTTTTAGAGACGCTGTATCGCTTTTGCGGTAACAGTCTCTATCAGACAGCTGGCTCATTGCTTCTTCTACATAGTCAGCTTTCCTCCATAGTACCAAATTGCCCCCTTTGTCTGAGTTGCGTATGACTACCTCTGTGTTGGTTCCTAATTTGGTCATTAAAAGATGGTACTGGAGTTCTTGTTTGTTGCTCTTATGTCTTGTAATTCTTTGCACTCTATGGTTTAGTTATTTAACACAAGTCACTGTTTGCTCATGAAAGATATCGATGGCATCCCTCGGTATAATAGGGTTAAAGGTAGAGCGAGGTCTAAAAGGTGTAGTTTCAGTATTTCGATCAGTCCTTCTATTAGTAAAGTCAATTTCCTCGATGTCTTGTGTAGAAGTAGTATTCTCATTCAGCAAGTCCTGCATATCCCTCAGGATTGACATATCCGATGCCGTGAGGTTGAGCGAAGGGGACGTAGGTGGATGTTGTTCATATATATATATATACAGTGAGAGAGAGAGATACATACATATTATATATATATATATATATATATATATATATATATATATATATGCATATATATATATATGTATATATATATATATATATATATATATATACATATATATATGAGAAGAAAAGGTTGCCCTTGCTCGGGGAAGCACACACTGTGAGTATGCAATTCTTTATTGGAGGTTGTGGCGAGATGAACAGGAAACATCCAGAGCTATCAACATCACCTAACGCATTTCGGGCTCACGCCCTTGCTCACAGGTGTCTTTGGAGGTGATTACAAGCATTGTGCAGACATATTTATAAGGCTTTCACATGTACCTGCCCAAGTGGGCATATGCGCAAGTGCAAAAAATCATGGTACTTATAGTTCTGCGACTCTTTATCCCAAGTGGGGTTCTCCTTCACCCCAAGTTCATAAAATCAAATAAAGCCCAAGTGGGTTGATGAATGTCTTACTGCGCACACCGCCACACATCTCTATCCTCCAAAACGGGCCCCACAGTCCAGACTGATGACTCCACTTCGGCGTCAACCCTGGTACGCTCCTGCGGCGGTGCTCCCCCACGGCTGGACCGGCCGTCAGATACGAGAAGAAAAGGTTGCCCTTGCTCGGAGAAGCACACACGGTGAGTATGCAATTCTTTATTGGAGGTTGTGGCGAGATAAACAGGAAACATCCAGAGCTATCAACTTCACCTAATGCATTTCGGGCTCACGCCCTTACTCACAGGTGTCTTTTGGAGGTGATTAAAAGCATTGCGCAGACATCTTTATAAGTCTTTCACATGTACCCGCCCAAGTGGGCGTATGCGCAAGTGCAAAGAATCATGGTACTTATAGTCCTGCGACTCTTTATCCCAAGTGGCGTTCTCCTTCACCCCAAGTTCATAAAATCAAATAAAGCTCAAGTGGGTTGATGAATGTCTTACTGCGCACACCGCCACACATCTCTATCCTCCAAAACGGTACCCACAGGCCAGACTGATAACTCCACTTCGGCATCAACCCTGGTCTGCTCCTGTGGCGGTGCTCCCCCACGGATGGACCGGCCGTCGGATATGAGAAGAAAAGGTTGCCCTTGCTCGGGGAAGCACACACGGTGAGTATGCAATTCTTTATTGGAGGTTGTGGCGAGATGAACAGAAAACATCCAGAGCTATCAACATCACCTAACGCATTTCGGGATCACGCCCTTGCTCACCGGTGTCTTTGGAGGTGATTAAAAGCATTGCGCAGACATCTTTATAAGTCTTTCACATGTACTCGCCCAAGTGGGCGTATGCGCAAGTGCAAAGAATCATGGTACTTATAGTCCTGAGACTCTTTATCCCAAGTGGGGATCTCCTTCACCCTAAGTTCATAAAATCAAATAAAGCCCAAGTGGGTTGATGAATGTCTTACTGCGCACACCACCACACATCTCTACCCTCCAAAACGGGCCTCACAGTCCAGACCGATGACTCCACTTTGGCGTTAACCCTGGTCCGCTCCTGTGGCGGTGCTCCCCCGCGGCTGGACCGGCCGTCGGATACGAGAAGAAAAGGTTGCCCTTGCTCGGGGAAGCACACACGGTGAGTATGCAATTCTTTATTGGAGGTTGTGGTGAGATGAACAGGAAACATCCAGAGCTATTAACATCACCTAACGTGTTTCGGGCACACGCCCTTGCTCACAGGTGTCTTTGGAGGTGATTAAAAGCATTGCGCAGACATCTTTATAACTCTTTCACATGTACCCGCCCAAGTGGGCGTATGCGCAAGTGCAAAGAATCATGGTACTTATAGTCCTGCGACTCTTTATCCCAAGTGGGGTTCTCCTTCACCCCAAGTTCATAAAATCAAATAAAGCCCAAGTGGGTTGATGAATGTTTTACTGCACACACGGCCACACATCTCTATCCTCCAAAACGGGCACCACAGTCCAGACTGATGACTCCACTTCGGCGTCAACCCTGGTCCGCTCATGCGGCGGTGCTCCCCCAAGGCTGGACCGGCCATCGGATACGAGAAGAAAAGGTTGCCCTTGTTCGGGGAAGCACACACGGTGAGTATGCAATTCTTTATTGGAGGTTGTGGCGAGATGAACAGGAAACATCCAGAGCTATCAACATCACCTAACGCATTTCGGGCTCACGCCCTTCCTCACAGGTGTCTTTGGAGGTGATTAAAAGCATTGCGCAGACATCTTTATAAGTCTTTCACATGTACCCGCCCAAGTGGGCGTATGTGCAAGTGCAAAGAATCATGGTACTTTTAGTCCTGTGACTCTTTATCCCAAGTGGGGTTCTCCTTCACCCCAAGATCAGAAAATCAAATAAAGCCCAAGTGGGTTGATGAATGTCTTACTGCGCACACCGCCACACATCTCTATCCTCCAATACGGGCCCCACCGTCCGGACTGATGACTCCACTTTGGCGTCAACCCTGCTAAGCTCCTGCGGCGGTGCTCCCCCACTGCTGGACCGGCCGTCGGATACGAGAACAAAAGGTTGTCCTTGCTTGGGGAAGCACACACAGTGAGAACGCAATTCTTTATTGGAGGTTGCGGCGAGATGAACAGGAAACATCCAGAGCTATCAACATCACCTAACGCGTTTCGGGCTCACGCCCTTGCTCACAGGTGTCTTTAGAGGTGAATAAAAGCATTGCACAGACATCTTTATAAGTCTTTCACATGTACCCGCCCAAGTGGGCGTATGCGCAAGTGCAAAGAATCATGGTACTTATAGTCCTGCGACTCTTTATCCCAAGGGGGTTCTCCTTCACCCCAAGTACATAAAATCAAATAAAGCCCAAGTGGGTTGATGAATGTCTTACTGCGCACACCGCCACACATCTCTATCCTCCAAAAAGGGCCGCACCATCCAGACTGATGACTCCACTTCGGCGTCAACCCTGGTCAGCTCCTGCGGTGGTGCTCCCCCATGGCCGGACCGGCCGTCGGATGCGAGAAGAAAAGGTTGCCCTTGCTCGGGGAAGCACACACGGTGAGTATGAAATTCTTTATTGGAGGTTGTGGTGAGATGAACAGGAAACATCCAGAGCTATCAACATCACCCAACGCGTTTGGGGCTCTCACCCTTGCTCACAGGTGTCTTTGGAGGTGATTAAAAGCATTGCGCAGACATCTTTATAAGTCTTTCACATGTACCCGCCCAAGTGGGCGTATGCGCAAGTGCAAAGAATCATGGTACTTATTGTCCTGCGACTCTTTATCCCAAGTGGGGTTCTCCTTCACCCCAAGTTCATAAAATCAAATAAAGCCCAAGTGGGTTGATGAATGTCTTACTGCGCACACCGCCACACATCTCTATCCTCCAAAACGGGCCCCACAGTCCAGACTGATGACTCCACTTCGGCGTCAACCCTGGTTCGCTCCTGCGGCGGTGCTCCCCCACGGCTGGACCGGCCGTCAGATACGAGAAGAAAAGGTTGCCCTTGCTCGGGGAAGCACACACGGTGAGTATGCAATTCTTTATTGGAGGTTGTGGCGAGATCAACAGGAAACATCCAGAGCTATCAGCATCACCTAATGCGTTTCGGGCTCACGCCCTTGCTCACAGTTGTCTTTTGGAGGTGATTAAAAGCATTGCGCAGGCATCTTTATAAGTCTTTCACATGTACCCGCCCAAGTGGGCGTATGCGCAAGTGCAAAGAATCATGGTACTTATAGTCCTGCGACTCTTTATCCCAAGGGGGTTCTCCTTCACCCCAAGTTCATAAAATCAAATAAAGCTCAAGTGGGTTGATGAATGTCTTACTGCGCACACCGCCACACATCTCTATCCTCCAAAACGGGCCCCACCGGCCAGACTGATAACTCCACTTCGGCATCAACCCTGGTCCGCTCCTGCGGCGGTGCTCCCCCACGGATGGACCGGCCGTCGGATATGAGAAGAAAAGGTTGGCCTTGTTCGGGGAAGCACACACGGTGAGTATGCAATTCTTTATTGGAGGTTGTGGCGAGATGAACCGGAAACATCCAGAGCTATCAACATCACCTATCGCATTTCGGGCTCACGCCCTTCCTCACAGGTGTCTTTGGAGGTGATTAAAAGCATTGTGCAGACATCTTTATAAGTCTTTCACATGTACCCACCCAAGTGGGCGTATGTGCAAGTGCAAAGAATCATGGTACTTTTAGTCCTGCGACTCTTTATCCCAAGTGGGGTTCTCCTTCACCCCAAGATCAGAAAATCAAATAAAGCCCAAGTGGGTTGATGAATGTCTTACTGCGCACACCGCCACACATCTCTATCCTCCAAAACGGGCCCCACCGGCCAGACTGATAACTCCACTTCGGCATCAACCCTGGTCCGCTCCTGCGGCGGTGCTCCCCCACGGATGGACCGGCCGTCGGATATGAGAAGAAAAGGTTGGCCTTGTTCGGGGAAGCACACACGGTGAGTATGCAATTCTTTATTGGAGGTTGTGGCGAGATGAACCGGAAACATCCAGAGCTATCAACATCACCTATCGCATTTCGGGCTCACGCCCTTCCTCACAGGTGTCTTTGGAGGTGATTAAAAGCATTGTGCAGACATCTTTATAAGTCTTTCACATGTACCCGCCCAAGTGGGCGTATGTGCAAGTGCAAAGAATCATGGTACTTTTAGTCCTGCGACTCTTTATCCCAAGTGGGGTTCTCCTTCACCCCAAGATCAGAAAATCAAATAAAGCCCAAGAGGGTTGATGAATGTCTTACTGCGCACACCGCCACACATCTATATCCTCCAAAACGGGCCCCACCGTCCGGACTGATAACTCCACTTCGGCGTCAACCCTGCTCAGCTCCTGCGGCGGTGCTCCCCCACTGCTGGACCGGCCGACGGATACGAGAACAAAAGGTTGTCCTTGCTTGGGGAAGCACACACAGTGAGAACGCAATTCTTTATTGGAGGTTGCGGCGAGATGAACAGGAAACATCCAGAGCTATCAACATCACCTAACACGTTTCGGGCTCACGCCCTTGCTCACAGGTGTCTTTAGAGGTGAATAAAAGCATTGCACAGACATCTTTATAAGTCTTTCACATGTACCCGCCCAAGTGGGCGTATGCGCAAGTGCAAAGAATCATGGTACTTATAGTCCTGCGACTCTTTATCCCAAGGGGGTTCTCCTTCACCCCAAGTTCATAAAATCAAATAAAGCCCAAGTGGGTTGATGAATGTCTTACTGCGCACACCGCCACACATCTCTATCCTCCAAAAAGGGCAGCACCGTCCAGACTGATGACTCCACTTCGGCGTCAACCCTGGTCCGCTCCTGCGGTGGTGCTCCCCCACGGCCGGACCGGCCGTCGGATGCGAGAAGAAAAAGTTGCCCTTGCTCGGGGATGCACACACGGTGAGTATGAAATTCTTTATTGGAGGTTGTGGTGAGATGAACAGGAAACATCCAGAGCTATCAACATCACCCAACGCGTTTGGGGCTCTCACCCTTGCTCACAGGTGTCTTTGGAGGTGATTAAAAGCATTGCGCAGACATCTTTATAAGTCTTTCACATGTACCCGCCCAAGTGGGCGTTTGCGCAAGTGCAAAGAATCATGGTACTTATAGTCCTGCGACTCTTTATCCCAAGTGGGGTTCTCCTTCACCCCAAGTTCATAAAATCAAATAAAGCCCAAGTGGGTTGATGAATGTCTTACTGCGCACACCGCCACACATCTCTATCCTCCAAAACGGGCACCACCATCCAGACGGATGACTCCACTTCGGCGTCAACCCTTGTCGGCTCCTGCGGCGGTGCTCCCCCACGGCTGGACCGGCCATCGGATACGAGAAGAAAAGGTTGCCCTTGCTCGGGGAAGCACACACGGTGAGTATGCAATTCTTTATTGGAGGTTGTGGCGAGATGGACAGGAAACATCCAGAGCTATCAACATCACCTAACGCGTTTCGGGCTCACGCCCTTGCTCACAGGTGTCGTTGGAGGTGATTAAAAGCATTGCGCAGACATCTTTATAAGTCTTTCACATGTACCCGCCCAAGTGGGCGTATGCGCAAGTGCAAAGAATCATGGTACTTATAGTCCTGCGACTCTTTATCCCAAGTGGGGATCTCCTTCATCCCAAGTTCATAAAATCAAATAAAGCCCAAGTGGATTGTTGAATGTCTTACTGCGCACACCTCCACACATCTCTACCCTCCAAAGCGGGCCTCACCGTCCAGACTGATGACTCCACTTCGGCGTCAACTCTGGTCCGCTCCTGCGGCGGTGCTCCCCCACGGCTGGACCGGCCGTCGGATACGAGAAGAAAAGGTTACCCTTGCTCGGGGAAGCACACACGGTGAGTATGCAATTCTTTATTGGAGGTTGTGGCGAGATGAACATGAAACATCCAGAGCTATCAACATAACCTAACGCATTTCGGGCTCACGCCCTTGCTCACAGGTGTCTTTGGATGTGATTAAAAGCATTGTGCAGACATCTTTGTAAGTATTTCACATGTACCCGCCCAAGTGAGCGTATGCGCAAGTGCAAAGAATCATGGTACTTATAGTCCTGCGACTCTTTATCCCAAGTGGGGTTCTCCTTCACCCCAAGTTCATAAAATCAAATAAAGCCCAAGTGGGTTGATGAATGTCTTACTGCGCACACCGCCACACATCTCTATCCTCCAAAACGGGCCCCGCCGTCCAGACTGACGACTCCACTTCGGCGTCAACCCTGGTCCGCTCCTGCTGCGGTGCTCCCCCACGGCTGGGCTGGCCGTCGGATACAAGAAGAAAATGTTGCCCTTGCTCGAGGAAGCACACACGGTGAGTATGCAATTCTTTATTGGAAGTTGTGGTGAGATGAACAGGAAACATCCAGAGCTATCAACATCACCTAATGCGTCTCGGGCTCACACCCTTGCTCACAGGTGTCTTTGGAGGTGATTAAAAGCATTGTGCAGACATCTTTATAAGTCTTTCACATGTACCCACCCAAGTGGGCGTATGCGCAAGTGCAAAGAATCCTGGTATTTATAGTCCTGCGACTCTTTATCCCAAGTGGGGATCTCCTTCACCCCAAGTTCATAAAATCAAATAAAGCCCAAGTGGGTTGATGAATGTCTTACTGCGCACACCACCACACATCTCTATCCTCCAAAACGGGCCCCACCATCCAGACTGATGACTCCACTTCGGCGTCAACCTTGGTCCGCTCCTGCGGCGGTGCTCCCCCACGGCTGGACCGGCCATCGGATACGAGAAGAAAAGGTTGCCCTTGCTCGGAGAAGCACACACGGTGAGTATGCAATTCTTTATTGGAGGTTGTGGTGAGATGAACAGGAAACATCCAGAGCTATCAACATCACCTAACGTGTTTCGGGCTCACGCCCTTGCTCACAGGTGTCTTTGGAGGTGATTAAAAGCATTGCGCAGACATCTTTATAAGTCTTTCACAAGTACCCGCCCAAGTGGGCGTATGCGCAAGTGCAAAGAATCATGGTACTTATAGTCCTGCGACTCTTTATCCCAAGTGGGGTTCTCCTTCACCCCAAGTTCATAAAATCAAATAAAGCCCAAGTGGGTTGATGAATGTCTTACTGCGCACACCGCCACACATCTCTATCCTCCAAAACGGGCCCCACCGTCCAGACTGATGACTCCACTTCGGCGTCAACCCTGGTCTGCTCCTGCGGCGGTGCACCCCCACGCCTGGACCGGCCGTCGTTAACGAGAAGTAAAGGTTGCCCTTGCTCGGGGAAGCACACATGGTGAGTATGCAATTCTTTATTGGAGGTTGTGGCGAGATGAACAGGAAACATCCAGAGCTATCAACATCACCTAACGCATTTCGGGCTCACGCCCTTGCTCACAGGTGTCTTTGGAGGTGGTTACAAGCATTGTGCAGACATATTTATAAGTCTTTCACATGTACCTGCCCAAGTGGGCATATGCGCAAGTGCAAAAAATCATGGTACTTATAGTTCTGCGACTCTTTATCCCAAGTGGGGTTCTCCTTCACCCCAAGTTCATAAAATCAAATAAAGCCCAAGTGGGTTGATGAATGGCTTACTGCACACACCCCCACACATGTCTATCCTCCAAAACGGGCCACACCATCCAGACTGATGCATCCACTTCGGCATCAACCCTGGTCTGCTCCTGCGGCGGTGCTCCCCCACGGCTGGACCGGCCGTCGGATTCGAGGTGCTTCCCCGAGCAAGGGCAACCTTTTCTTATCTCATATATATATATACTCTTTGCTGATTGAAAGGAGGTGTTTGGTATATATATATATATATATATATATATATATATATATATATATAACTTTGCTCCGCGTGCCACCGGAAACAGCTCCAAACACGGACACGGACCCAGGATGTCAGTTTCTTTATTTATTTATTTATTGCTGTGCCGCCATAAATATATATCCAAGAAAGAAGTGACTCAAACAGATAGATTCACCAAAGAACAAAAATATATTTCCACTACAACGTTTCAGCTTCCGCCTTCCTCAGGTAGTACAAGACTGTTTGCTCAGTGGCTGCACAGATGACACAGCTGAATTTTCAAAAAGCATCATGAGTGAAGATTCCATTTGGAATGTGGAATCAATGCAGTCCTGAGAGCTCTTGAGATATGCAGTAATCAGGTTGTATTGTCAGTAATGTTCAGTCCATCTGGATGCAGTGAATTTAAACGGTACATCCAGAAGTTTTCTCTGGAGTCCAGTAGTTCTTCCTTTGAGACATGTTCCACGGGGAAAATTCATTTTCTACAACCGAGTGGTTTCGGACCCATTCTTTGAGTGGGATTGGAGTTTATGTGTGACCGGTAGCAAGCACCGTTTTACCGGGACCCCTTTTCGATCTGGAGCAACGCGCCTGGCTTGCACAGCTTGGTTTTTTGTACGAAATACAGCGCGTCGCCCCCCCTGATGGTACAAGTTACTTACTGGATTTGGTGCCATATGGGGAGAAAAGAAGCAGATTTCCTGCGTGAAGGTTGTTGAATTTGGTTTGCCATCTGCCTCCTGTTGTGGCCTGCCGGGAGAAGAGTGCTTTCCGTGGCCAGCAATGGTTGGGACACCACCTGGTGTTTAAGCATGCCGTTCACTGTATCGGCGCTTACAGCGGGAGTTTCAAATCCCGTCATGGATCGCAGCAGGCATGGCGCAATCGTATGCCATGGAGGAGGGGCCAGTATTGTCATCCAATTAGTGAAGATCTATTTAAATGCCTCCAGGTACAAAACCTTTTAATAGTGAAGCGGGCACTGAGGAAAGCCGCGAGGCTGAAACGCGTCTGCCCAGCGTTTCACAAAGCCATTTAGACTTTGCCTCCAGCCTGTATTGCAAATAAATTCAATTTCTACAACCGAGTGGTTTCGAACCCATTCTTTGAGTGGGATTGGAGTTTATGTGTGACCGGTAGCAAGCACTGTTTTACTGGGACCCCTTTTCGATCTGGAGCAACGCGCCTGGCTTGCACAGCTTGGTTTTTTGTACGAAATACAGCGCGTCGCCCCCCCTGATGGTACAAGTTACTTACTGGATTTGGTACCATATGGGGAGAAAAGAAGCAGATTTCCTGCGTGAAGGTTGTTGAAGTTGGTTTGCCATCTGCCTCCTGTTGTGGCCTGCCGGGAGAAGAGTGCTTTCCATGGCCAGCAATGGTTGGGACACCACCTGGTGTTTAAGCATGCCGTTCACTGTATCAGCGCTTACAGCGGGAGTTTCAAATCCCGTCATGGATCACAGCAGGCATGGCGCAATCGTATGCCATGGAGGAGGGGCCAGTATTGTCATCCAATTAGTGAAGATCTATTTAAATGCTTCCAGGTACAAAACCTTTTAAGAGTGAAGCGGGCACTGAGGAAAGCCGCGAGGCTGAAACGCGTCTGCCCAGCGTTTCACAAAGACATTTAGACTTTGTCTCCAGCCTGTATTGCAAATAAATTCAATTTCTACAACCGAGTGGTTTCGGACCCATTCTTTGAGAGTGGGATTGGAGTATATATATATATATATATATATATATATATATATATATATATATATATAGTGAGAGAGAGAGAGAGAGAGGGAGAGAGATTTAGAGAGGCGGTGTCCAAAGGATGACTACTGTGAAGAAAATAAATTTATATTGTTTTTAACTAATTTTTACAATCTAACTGGACTCTCATTGGATCTTTAATAGTAAAAAGGAGTAGATGAGTTATCAATTTACTCTACTAGTAGAAATGCATATTGTGGTCATTGGTTTTGAGAGGAAGTGTCTAAGAGATAAGTACTGTGATGAGAAGAAGGTTGTTTCTTATTTCTTTTTAATGTTATGATCTTGCGAGGCTCCTGCGGGATGTTGAAAAGTAGAAAGGAGTAGGTGATCTTTGAATACACTCTGGTATGCACACTTGTTACTGTAGGAAGGAGTCTTACTGGAGATGATGTTTATCAGAGTCTACTATTTATGCCCATTAATTTGGAAAGAGTTGTGAGTAGACTTAAGGCTTTTCCCACACACACACACCCTACTAGGCACACCCGTCATCTGAGAGAAAGGTCTGACAGGAGAGGTGTGTCACTCCCCATATACCCTACTATGCACACCTGTCTTCTGAGAGAGAGATCTCAAAGGAGAGGTCAGACCATCCACAAACCCTACTATGCACGCCCATCATCTGAGACAGAGGTCTGAAAGGGAAAGTCGGTCCATCACCCACTCTACTAATAACACCCATCTTCTGAGAGAGAAGACTGATAGGAGAGGGCAGTCCCTCTCCACACACCACTACACACAACCATCATCTAAGAGAGAGGATTGAAAGGTGAAGCTAGTCCCTCCCCACACCCTACTACGCACACCTGACATTACAGAGAGCGGTCTTAACAGAGAGGTCAGTCCCTCCTCACACCCTACTATGCACACCCGTCACCTGAGAGAGAGTTCTCAAAGGAGAGGCCAGTCCATCTATAAACCCTACCATGCACACCCATCATCAGAAAGAGAGGTCTTAAAGGAGAGGCCAGTTGCTCCCCATACACCCTGCTACTCACACCTGTAATTTGAGAGAGAGGTCTAAAAGAAGAGGTGAGTCCATTCACACATCCTACTATGCATACCCATCATCTGATAGAGAGGCCTGAAAGGAGAAGCCAGTCTATCCCCACATCTTACTACACACACCCGTTATCTGAGAGAGAGGTCTGAAAGAAGAGACAAGTCCATCCTCTCACCCTAGTACGCCCACCCTTTATGTTACAATACAAAGCCATTCCCTTTCAAAATAATGTCCGCACACAGGATATATTTTTCAGTTATTCTACCATACATACACTCAAAAAATAATTAATTTACTTTAAAAATAACCTAGAAATTCACTGAAAAAAACAAAGGTTAAAGTAATATTATTGTTAGGTGTGACAAAAAGATCTGTTTTTGTTAAAAGAAAAAACCTTAGGAATTCACTGGGAAAAAAAAAGTTAAAGTAAAGTTATAGTTAGGTGAATTTGTCAGTGACAACATTGATGTTTTGGACTAAAACAAAACACAGAAATTCACCAGTTACAATAAGCAGCACTAGCTATAACTTGCACCCCCACCATGGACTGCTTATGACCTCACATATGACGTCACTCATGACATCTTCTATGACATCATTTATGGCATCATTGATGACATCATTTAGACATCACTGATGACAACACTGATGACATCATCCACACTTCTTTTGCACATATTGCTCTATAAACTACTATGGCATTAGAGGCCTGAAAGTAAGTACAAAATAGCTCAGAATAATATGAAGCATCATTAATACCATTACAGAAACAACTCCCTTGGGTGTTGCGAGCATGGGTTATGTGCAACCTTGACCCTATACCATACACTTCATGGGTAGCCTAGCTCACATTAACAATCAACCACAGATATATGAGAAACCCTCATTGGACACAGTGTTCAATCTGTATACAGTTATTCAGAGAAAACCAAGTTCCTCAAAGTCTGTTCCAAAATGAATCCCTTACTGTGCACAACCTTTATCTGTATCAAACCCCTCACAGTCACCGAACCTACATTGAGAAATTCAAGTTGACATGAGTAGAAAGGTGGGTACTGTAAACAGTGTTTACTCTATGGACAGAGTTTACTCTGTACTACACTGTTTGCAGACATTAAAACTCTCTTGAGAAATATTTGAAACTATCTACTAATAACAGTGTATACTCTATGCAACACTTGTCAAAAAAGACAATATTCACTTAAAATAACCAAGGACTGAAGGTACTAAAGATTATACTACCTGCAGCATTCATACTGTGGTGAAAACTTTACAGATAGCACATCTTCCAAAGCAAACCAAGCACATGTGCAAAGGCTAGTACCTGGTGCACATAGTCTTCTATGTTAAGTAGGAATGGTTATACTGAGACAATTCTGTCTAATAACTCAAGGCTTTCCTTTAAAAAAAAGGCCCTGGGTGATGGGGTCCCCAGGGCCCATTAAGGCCAGGGGAAGGGGATCACAGGGCCCCACTCCCCATTTTTATTGGTATTGCCGCCAGGAATGGGATCCCCGGGGCCTAATAAGGCTCAGGGTGAGGGGCCGTGTGGTCCCCCTCCCTTGTTCTTGTATTTCATCCCGATGGGGTTCCCGGGGCCCTAAGGCCAACCTTATTCTGCTCACAGCAAAGGCTGTGTGCAGTGTGGGGTTGGATGCCTGCTGGGGATTTGGCCAACACTGCAGGGGATTAGCTTTACGTATGGTAATAAAATATTACTTTATGTTAGAAAAAACCCTAGAAATTCACTGCAAAATCCAAAGGTTAATGTAGTGGTATAATTAGGTGTGATAAAAAGATCTGTTTTGAAGAAAGATTCAGAAATTCAGTGAAAAAGCCAAAGGTTAAAGTAGCATTATAGTTAAGTGAATATATCAGTGACAACTTTAATGTTTTGAACTAAAAAAAACACAGAAATTCACCAGCTATAGTTAGTAGAGCCCCCCTCCCTGAGCCATTATAAGCCCCCCCTTAATTAAACAATGCTGCCCTGGCCGACATTTTTTTTTTCATGTGGGATCGCAGCAACTTTTGCTGATTTTTTAAATTTTGGCCCCTCTTGGTCCCCCACCATGGTGCCTAGGGCGGCAGGGTATCCCTACCCTGCCACTTTTTTTTAATTTACTTCAGGACAGGGGACTAAATCCCCAAGTCCTGTAATGGCTGCCAGCAACATGAAGTTGCTGTCAGGCAATCAGAGCACTCACTCCCATGGGAATCTGACTCCCACAGGAGTAAATTGGCCTAAGGGAAAAAAAGTTTCCTGTGCCAATCAGAACACTCTATTTTTTTTAAAATTGGGTTCGAGGGACTCTCATGATAGTCCCCCAAACCCAACCGTCCAGTTATCTATGTTTTTTGTAGTCTTAATTTCTCAAAAACTACTGAATGGATTTACACCAAATCCCAACAACCACGATGTGCGTACCAAGATCTAGCTTTCTGCCAAATTTGGTGTAATTCCATTCATCAGTTTTTGCTGCAGCCCTGTCTACAGAAGTCTATGGAAAATGCATAGAGAATCTGCACTTTGGGACCCTACTTTTTTCCTTTCCCCTGTTTGACAGATCACCATGAAACTTTCCTTGCACAAACTAATCAAAAAGTATCACCTTTTTGGAAGGTTTTGTGGTGATTCGTCAAACGGTGCCAAAGTTATTAGCAGCACAAAAAATGCTTTCCCTATGGAACAGCTGACCTAACTATACCTACCCACTGGGTAATATATATGTATATATTGAGAATGAGAATGGAGAATAAAGTAGTATTTTGTTTATGTTTGTTAAATATGGAGACTATATGTACTTTTAAAATAATCTTGCTTCTTCAGTGTGACAGAGGCTGTTCGACAGCCGAAAAGCATCCTGACCACCGCTGCCTGATGCAATTAACAGGTATCAAACTCCTGATCTTGAGTGCCGATTCTCTCTATGTTGGGGAGGAATTGTGGTAATTTTGATGGCGTGAGCGGTGTCACCTATCCATTCACCACCAGCTGCTAGGAGCAAGCTAGCAACCGCAGTGTTTTGTAGGAAGTATTTAGGCCGGCCTACTCCGAACACGTAACTGGAAGATCAGAGACGAGTGAAGGGCTGACATGGCAGTGGAAGTGTCGTAGGACCCTCCTGGAAGGGGCTTACACCCTGCGGTTAGCTCCCTCGCTCAAGGATTTATATTTTGGCTGGAGCTGAGCACCACGTAGGCATATGCTGAGTGGTAGGGAAGGGAAACTGGAATTCCTCTAGGTAGATTAGTCAGCATCGGATTTGAAAGACTTGGTAAAATGTGCAGACTTATCTGCAGAAGAAATGTACTGGGATCTTTAATGGAGCGGCACCTATCAGCAGCTTGTGTGTATTATAATGGAGTGACACAGTGAATGTAAAGTTGTCAACCTGCTGGTCTATAATTATGAGGTTAATGCTGAAACGAGTGTGTGTTCACAATTGACAGTGTCTCTTTAAAGGCCCGTGATTGCAGGAGTACATGCATTGCCGAGAATTGCTGTTTCTGAATAAGCATTCCAATAATTGTATGACAGAATTTTCGAGTTTCTGCAGGTCGCCCAATGGGGTTATTTCGGTTTGGGGCTATTTATGGTCCTGAAAAAATGCCATGGATCCCTCCTGGACCCCCGAGGCGTGAAACATGTCGACCTACACACATTGATAGATTGCCATTCTTCATAATTAGAAGCTAACAATCTACACATTATTTTTTATCCCTACCAAGGGGACCCTTTATTACATTCGTCTCATGGTACCTCTTAGGTAGATTTAATTCACCATTCCACTCACCCCACACACCCGCACTCATCATTGTGGCTATATTTAAAACATCTCTGTCAAAGATCCCTCTTGCGGGCTCGTGGTGTATGGCAGCGCTAACCCCCACGAGGAGCTAAGCCCGATGATGAAGCATGACACCCTCACGGGTGAGTGAGGGCCCTACTTTCCAATAAGGAAGATCCCCCTTGCCATTATCCATCCTGATGCATACTTTCTAAGAAACAGTTGCCCTCCTAGTGTTTTCATATATATATATATATATATTCACTGAAAAAACCATAGGTTTCAGGGACGTTATAGTTAGAAATTAGCATTTAAAAACCTTAGAAACTCACTTAAAAAACCACAGGTTTCAGGGATGTTATAGTTGGTTGGACATTTCACTCGTACTAAACCAGAGAAATTCGACCGTTATAGTTATTTGAGCTAACTATAACTCGCGCCCCCGCAATGCCCTGCTGTTGACGTCACATATTACATCATTCATGACATGGTCAGTGACATCACTGATGACATCACTGATGACATCTCAAATGACATCACTGATGACATCACTGATGACATCATCCACGTGATAATCTGATGCATCTCCTCACACCCTAATATAACCTTTGATACACCCACTCTAAAATACAGACTACCATTTTCAAAACCATAGACACACCAATACCAGTTACTACATACCCACTCACTGATTCCTAAGTCTATACACACATCCACTCATTCACCCATACAGTCACTCATACATGCAGTCACTCATCAATACAGCACTATCATATGTACTCATACACCTATACAGAGACTCACATACCACCACTCATCCAGAGTTACTCACACTCCTAGTCAGTCATGCAAAGAATCAATCACACTCCCATTTACTCACCTATACAGTTATACACACACACCACCTCACTTATTCATACAGATACTAACACATACTTACTCTCTTATACAATCACTAATACAAGCACAGACTCATCCATACAGCCACTCTCACAATCACTCACTCTCACATATAGTCATTTATATACTCCAACACTCACATATACTGCCTTTCACATATGTAGTTACTCACACATGTACCACTGAGACATCCATTCACTCACCAACACACCCATACACACACTCACCCACCCATACAGCTCTTCACAGATGCACTTTTGAACCCATACACCCAGTAAATCACCCACTCACACATCTATGCACAGAGTCACAACACAGACACCCACCCACACAGACACTCAGGCACCCATACAGATACTCAGACAACCAATCAATAACCCATATAGACACTCATGTAGCTACTCACCAACTCATGCAGCCGCTTACACACCAACTGACAGACTGATACAGACATTCACACAGTTTAGTCATTAACCCATGCATTCAGTAAGACACGTTTAATCACTCACTTATACAGTCAGTAACGCACCTACTAAATCATCCATTCAGACACTTATACACCCACTCATTCTTCAATACACCTTGGCATATATATATATATATATATATATAAAACATATTTAAACTTTACAGAAACACACAGTCACTGGATGATGTCATCAGTGATGTCATTTGAGATGTCATCAGTGATGTCATCAGTGATGTCACTGACCATGTAATGAATGATGTAATATGTGACGTCATCAGCAGTGAATTGCCGGGGCGCGAGTTATAGTTAGCTCAATTAACTATAACGGCCGAATTTCTCTGGTTTTGTACGAGTGTAATGTCAGACTAACTATAACGTCCCTGAAACCTGTGGATTTTTCACTGTGTGTATGTATATATATATTCACTGAAAAAACCATAGGTTTTAGGGACAGTTATAGTTTGTTGGACATTTCACTCGTACAAAACCATAGAAATTCCCCCGTTATAGTTAGTTCAGCTAACTATAACTCGCGCCCCGCAATGCACTGCTGATGACGTCACATATTACATCACTCATGACATGGTCAGTGACATCACTGATGACATCACTGATGACATCTCAAATGACATCACTGATGACATCACTGATGACATCATCCAGTGACTGTGTGTTTCTGTAAAGTTTAAATATGTTTAATATATATAGGGAAAGGCGTATTGAAGAATGAGTGGGTGTATAAGTGTCTGAATGAATGATTTAGTACGTGAGTGACTGACTCTACAAGTGAGTGATTAAACGTATCTTACTGAATGCATGGGTTAGTGACTAAACTGTGTGAATGTCTGTATCTGTCTGTTTGTTGGTGTGTAAGTGGATGCATGGATTTGCGAATAGCTACATGAGTGTCTATATGGGTTATTGATTGGTTCTCTGAGTATCTGTATGGCTGGGGTGTGTGTGACTCTGTACATAGATGTGTGAGTGGGTGATTCACTGGGTGAATGATTTCAAGAGTGCATCTGTGATGGACTGCTTGGGTGGGTGAGTGTGTGTATGGGTGTTTTAGTGAGTGAATGTATATCTCAGTGGTACATGTGCGAGTAACTACATATGTAAAAGGCAGTATATATGTGTGTTAGAGTATTTAAATGGCTAATGAGTAAGTGAGCTGGTGTGTGTATAACTGTATAGGTGAGTAAATGGGTGTGTGATTAATTTTTTGCATGACTGACTAGGTGTGTGAGTACCTCTATGGATGAGTGGCGGTGTGTGAGTGTTTATATAGGTGTATGAGTGCATATGATAGTCCTGTACTGAGTGACTGTAAGTATGAGTGACTGTACGGGTGAGTGAGTGGATGTGTGTGTAGACCTAAGAATCAGTGAGTGGGTATGTAGTTTTTGGTGTTGGAGTGTCTATGGTTTTGAGAATGGCAGTCTGTAATTTAGAGTGGGTGTATCAAAAGTTATATTAGGGTGTGAGAAGATGCATGAAATTATCACATGGATGATGTCATCAGTGATGTCATTTGAGATGTCATCAGTGATGTCATCAGTGATGTCACCGACCATGTCATGAGTGATGTAATATGTGACGTCATCAGCAGTGCATTGCGAGGGCGCGAGTTATAGTTAGCTGAGTGAAATGTCCAACAAACTATAACTGTCCCTAAAACCTATGGTTTTTTCAGTGAATTTCAAAGGTTTTTTAAATGCTAATTTCTAACTATAACGTGTCTGAAACCTATGGTTTTTTCAGTGAATTTCAAAGGTTTTTTAAATGCTAATTTCTAACTATAACGTGCCTGAAACCTATGATTTTTTAAGTGAATTTCAAAGGTTTTTTAAATGCTAGTTTCTAACTATGCTTACAGAGGTAGGACATGTGAAGAAAGAAGAAAAAACGCACAGAAAGAAGCAAAAGATGAGCAGAAAGAGGCCTTGTTGCAAAATCATCCTGTGCCCACAACTTTTTCAGACGGGTACTGGTGGTAACTGACTCTGACTAACCAGAGCCAGTGCTATGCTAAAAGACACTTAGAATACAGTGAAAACACCTACATACACTAGGGAACACTATGCGTTGGGGTACCCCTGTGATTAGCATGACCTCCTCTGCAAGTCCCTAGTACGTAATAGGGCAAGGGGATTAAAACTACCTCTTAAAACGCGCTACAGGGCGCGTTTGCACAGTGGTGAAGGGAGGGGGGGGCCTGAGGTGACATGTGTGCAAACACGCCACGTAGGTCCCTCAGGATTCAAAGGGAATTAATTCCCCAACTTAAAATGCACCACAGGGCGTGTTTGCGCACATGTCACCTGAGGACCCGCCCCTCCCTTCACCACTGTGCAAACGTGCCCCATGGCGCGTTTTAAGTTGGGGGATTAGGTCACCTTGAATCCTGAGGGTCCCTGGGGCCCAACTAGCCCACCAGGTACTTTCAGTAAGCACCACAGGCCTGCGTTGCAACGCCTGTAACAAATTGTGCAGTTGTGTTTAGGTAGTGAAGAGGGTCGTACTGGGGGTAGTGTTTTAGGGTTTAGGGTAGTGCAGTGGTGTTTGTGTAGTGTAGGGGGTCATTCTGGGGGTAGATTTAGGGTTTAGGGTAGTGCAGTGGTGTTTGGGTAGTGTAGGGAGTCGTGCTGGGGGGAGTGTTTTAGGGTTTAGGGCAGTGCAGTGGTGTTTGGGCAGTGTAGGGGGTCGTGCAGGGGGTGGTGTTTCAGGGTTTAGGGCAGTGCAGTGGTGTTCGGCCAGTGTAGGTGGTCTTGCTGGGGGTGGTGTTTCAGGGTTTAGTGCAGTGGTGGTCGGGCCGGGTAGGGGGTCTTGCTGGGGGTGGTGTTTCAGGGTTTAGGGCAGTGCAGTGGTGTTCGGGCAGTGTAGGGGTCTTGCTGGGGCTGGTGTTTCAGGGTTTAGGGCAGTGCAGTGGTGTTCGGGCAGTGTAGGGGGTCGTGCTGGGGCTGGTGTTTCAGGGTTTAGGGCATTGCAGTGGTGTTCGGGCAGTGTAGGGGGTCGTGCTGGGGCTGGTGTTTCAGGGTTTAGGGCAGTGCAGTGGTTTTCGAGCAGTGTAGGCGGTCGTGCTGGGGCTGGTGTTTCAGGGTTTAGGGCAGTGCGGTATTGTTCGGGCAGTGTACGGGGTTGTGCTGGGGCTGGTGTTTCAGGGTTTAGGGCAGTGCAGTGGTGTTCGGGCAGTGTAGGGGGTCGTGCTGGGGGTGGTGTTTCAGGGTTTAGGGCAGTGCAGTGGTGTTCGGGCAGTGTAGGGGGTCGTGCTGGGGCTGGTGTTTCAGGGTTTAGGGCAGTGCAGTGGTGTTCGGGCAGTGTTGGGGGTCGTGCTGGGGGTGGTGTTTCAGGGTTTAGGGCAGTGCAGTGGTGTTCGGGCAGTGTAGGGGGTCTTGCTGGGGGTGGTGTTTCAGGGTTTAGGGTAGTGGTGTTCGGGCAGTGTAGGGGGTCTTGCTGGGGGTGATGTTTCAGGGTTTAGGGCAGTGCAGTGGTGTTCAGGTAGTGTAGGGGGTCTTGCTGGGGGTAGTGTTTCAGGGTTTAGGGCAGTGCAGTGGTGTTCGTGCAGTGTAGGGGTTGTGCTGGGGGTGGTGTTTCAGGGTTTAGGGCAGTGCAGTAGTGTTCGGGCAGTGTAGGGGGTCGTGCAGGGGGTGGTGTTTCAGGGTTTAGGGCAGTGCAGTGGTGTTCGGGCAGTGTAGGGGGTCGTGCAGGGGGTGGTGTTTCAGGGTTTAGGGCAGTGCAGTGGTGTCCGGGCAGTGTAGGGGGTCGTGCAGGGGGTGGTGTTTCAGGGTTTAGGGCAGTGCAGTGGTGTTCGGGCAGTGTAGGGGGTCGTGCTGGGGCTGGTGTTTCAGGGTTTAGGGCAGTGCAGTGGTGTTCGGGCAGTGTAGGGGGTCTTGCTGGGGTTGGTGTTTCAGGGTTTAGGGCAGTGGTGTTCGGGCAGTGTAGAGGGTCGTGCTGGGGCTGGTGTTTCAGGGTTTAGGACAGTGGTGCTCGGGCAGTGTATGGGGTCGTGCTGGGGGTGGTGTTTCAGGGTTTAGGGTAGTGCAGTGGTGTTCGGGCAGTGTAGGGGGTCGTGCTGGGTGTGGTGTTTCAAGGTTTAGGGCAGTGCAGTGGTGTTCGGGCAGTGTAGGGGGTCGTGCTGGGGCTGGTGTTTCAGGGTTTTGGGCAGAGCAGTGGTGTTTGGGCAGTGTAGGGGGTCGTGCTGGGGTGGTGTTTCAGGGTTTAGGGCAGTGCAGTTGTGTTCGGGCAGTGTAGGGGGTCATGCTGGGGGTGGTGTTTCAGGGTTTAGGGCAGTGGTGTTTGGGCAGTGTAGGGGTCTTTCTGGGGGTGATGTTTCAGGGTTTAGGGCAGTGCAGTGGTGTTAGGGCAGTGTAGGGGTCTTGCTGGGGGTAGTGTTTCAGGGTTTAGGGCAGTGCAGTGGTGTTCGGGCAGTGTAGGGGTCGTGCTGGGGTGGTGTTTCAGGGTTTAGGGCAGTGCAGTGGTGTTCGGGCAGTGTAGGGGTCGTGAAGGGGTGGTGTTTCAGGGTTTAGGGCAGTGCAGTGGTGTTCGGGCAGTGTAGGGGGTCGTGCTAGGGGTGGTGTTTCAGGGTTTAGGGCAGTGCAGTGGTGTTCGGGCAGTGTAGGAGGTCGTGCAGGGGCTGGTGTTTCAGGGTTTAGGGCAGTGCAGTGGTGTTCGGGCAGTGTAGGGGGTCGTGCTGGGGGTAGTGTTTTAGGGTTTAGGGTAGTGCAGTGGTGCTTGTGTAGTGTAGGGGGTCGTGCTGGGGGTAGTGTTTTAGGGTTTAGGGTAGTGCAGAGGTGTTTGTGTAGTGTAGGGGGTCATGTTTTAGGGTAGTGCAGTGGTGTTTGGGTAGTGTAGGGGGTCGTGCTGGGGGTAGTGTTTTAGGATTTAGGTTAGTGCAGTGGTGTTTGGGTAGTGTAGGGGGTCGTGCTGGGGTAGTGTTTTAGGGTTTAGGTTAGTGCAGTGGTGTTTGTGTAGTGTAGGGGGTCGTGCTGGGGTAGTGTTTTAGGGTTTAGGTTAGTGCAGTGGTGTTTGTGTAGTGTAGGGGGTCATGCTGGGGGTAGTGTTTTAGGGTTTAGGATAGTGCAGTGGTGCTTGTGTAGTGTAGGGGGTCATGCTGGGGGTAGTGTTTTAGGGTTTGGGGTAGTGCAGTGGTGTTTTTGTAGTGTAGGGGGTCATGTTTTAAGATGCAACGCTCCAATACCTGACCAGTCTGCACTACATAAAACTGCAAAAACTAAAAATAAAAAGTGTTTTGCACACTTTTGTCATTGGGCTATATGTGGGCTTAATCTGGGTAATATTTGTGCTACATTTGGGCTCTTTTTTCACTGGTGGCCATCTTGGAAGACTTCTTTGTTATGAAGTTTCCTAATTTCCTCATTTACTGCAGTCTCCTCAGTAGGAAATGCTTTCAGTTTTTTACTTTGATTCCATCAAGAAGGCATTCAGATGTGTCTCACATTTGCCATAAATTCAGAATGTTAGCACTCTAGTTGCTCATTAGATCACTGTAGTAAAGCTACTGCTCACCAGGGAGTTAACTGGAAGTCTGCTGCTGGTATTGAAAGTGATTGTTTCAGTCTGCATGTCAGAATTTTCTAATGAAATAGAAGAGGATTTGAGATCTCACTTAAAACATGCCCTAATTTTTCTTTCTGCAGCACTAACCATAATTTCTATTTCAAAAAGAACCCCCTCATTTTGTTCCTTTTTAAATTAAATGTTTTAAGTGTTACCAGTTTATTCCAATCAAGATGGCTTCAGGTGTGCCATACTTTTGTCATAAGTAAGGCTGTTAGCGCTCTAGTTGTTCTTTAGAACCCTCTGGGAAGCTGCAGTAGAACACAAAGGCATCAACTGGCAGGCTGCTCCTGTTGAAATATAACAGGAAGATATTTGAGATCACACTTGAAACATGTCCTAATTTTTCTTTCTACAGCACTAACCATAATTTCTATGACAAAATGAACCCCATCATTTTGTTCCTTTTTAAATTAAATGTTTTAAGTGTTACCAGTTTATTCCAATCAAGATGGCTTCAGGTGTGCCATACTTTTGTCATAAGTAAGGCTGTTAGCACTCTAGTTGTTCTTTAGAACACTCTGGGAAGCTGCAGTAGAACACAAAGGAATCAACTGACAGTCTCTGCCCTTGTTGGATGTACATGTTTTACTGAGAATGTCAGACTTCATTCTCACATGACTGAGAAAGATAATGTGAATTTACAGAAAATATGCTCTCATTTTAGCTTCTGGAGCACCTTCCAAAACTCTATGGGACAAGCATGTGAAAATAGTTTTCTCTCAAACATGATTCATGATATCCCAGCAGAAGGTTTTTCACAGGGTAAAATCACCTTAGAACACATCACAATTCCTGAAATTAGTATGGTACCATCAACAAATGAATTCTAATGTAACTAAAGTCTGTTATCACCCTTTATAGTTCTCCTTTTGGTAACCCTCAAAATCTTTGATTCACTACAATGCATTTCAATGGGGTACTTTCATGTATATTGGTCTCAAGATGGCTGCCAGCAATTCCAGGATGAAGTGCTGACAGCCAATCAGATCTCACAATGACATGTGTGGTTAGGCTCCGCCCAGATATATATGTGATTTTACTTTTGATTTTCTCAGGAACTACTGAACGTATTTACACCATTTAAGCAAAAGTCATGACACTGAACCAAGGGCTACCTCTTTGCCAAATTTGGTGTAATTCCGTTCAGCAGTTCGGGCTGTAGCTGCGACTAAAGGTTCCTATGGAAAAATGAATGGGAAAAACACGTTTTGGGACCCCCCTTTTTCTCGGCCCCCGCTTGACGAATCACCCCGAGACTTTCAGGATAGGAGCGGACCGGAGCGCCCCAACAAGTTGGAAACTTTGCGAAGTTTCATCAACCGGCGCCAACGTTATTTCAAATAGAATGTTGCGGATTTCCTATGGAAAATAGGTCCTAACTATAACTATCTACTGGCGACCGCCAGTAGATAATATATATATATATATATATATATATCTCCCGCTCCACTGTAACAGTACAGTACACACCAGCACTCACGTTGGTATTTAATCCAAATTAGGATTTAATAGCGTGCACAAAATTCAGCAAACAGACGCGTTTCAGCATAAGCCTTCGTCAGTGTCGACGGGCACCATAAAACAAACAAACAAATAGTTGTTACTTTTCAATAAAACAAACGAAGGACAAAATCATGAATGTCAACAGTGCGTCTCTTTCTGCACTTCTTTTGTTTCTTTCTGCACCTCTCTTGCTTCTTTCTATACCCCTCTTGCCTCTTTCTCAACCCCTCTTCCCTCTTTCTTCATCTCTGTTGCTTCTTTCTTCACTTCTCTTGCCTCTTTTCCACCCCTCTTCCCTCTTTCTGCACCACTGTTGCATCTTTCTGCACTTCTCTTGCTTCTTTCTGCACCTCTCTTGCTTCTTTCTGCACTCCTCATGCCTCTTTCTGCACCTCTGTTCCTTCTTTCTGCACTTCTTTTGTTTCTTTCTGCATCTCTCTTGCTTCTTTCTGTACCCCTCATGCCTCTTTCTGCACCCCTCTTCCCTCTTTCTGCACCCCTCTTGCCTCTTTCTGCACCTCTGTTCCTTCTTTCTGCACTTCTTCTGTCTCTTTCTGTACTTCTCTTGCTTCTTTCTGCACCCCTCTTGCCTCTTTCTCCACCCCTCTTCCCCCTTTCTGCATCTCTGTTGCTTCTTTCTGCACTTCTCTTGCCTCTTTCTTCACCCCTCTTCCCTCTTTCTGCGCCTCTGTTGCTTCTTTCTGTACTTCTGTTGCTTCTTTCTGCACCCCTCTTACCTCTTTCTGCACCCCTCTTGCCTCTTTCTGCACCTCTGTTACTTCTTTCTGCACTTCTTTTGTTTCTTTCTGCACCTCTTTTGCTTTTCTGTACCCCTTGTGCCTCTTTCTGCACCCCACTTCCCTTTTTCTGCACCCCTCTTGCCTCTTTCTGCACATCTGTTCCTTCTTTCTGCACTTCTTTTGTTTCTTTCTGTACCTCTCTTGCTTCTTTCTGTACCCCTCTTACCTCTTTTCCACCCCTCTTCCCCTACTTGTACATGTATTCTCACATGTGTTATGCATCTGAAGATAGTAGCTTAAAAAGCGGGTAGCTTCTCCTATAGGTGTTCAAATCTTCTCAGTTCTGCTCTGTCATTCGGTTGCACAGGCAGACATGACTTACATATGTAAGTGTTATAGAGCCCCTCAAATGTACTATTGAATACCCATGTGCCCTGTATTATCAGTAGAAAGAAATACATACACCTTCTTGTACACAAATTTACAGAGTATGCTGTTTGAAACACAGGTATTCAAGTATTTGTATATTTATTTTTATGTAATATGTCGCTTGGTAAAGCACAGACAAACGCATGCATACCTTCACAAACTTGGTGAGACTTACAACAGTGATATGGTTAGGATTGCTGTTTTACATTTGGTATGTTTAACATTCTGAGCAGTCGATGAATAGTGAATTTTCAAGAGAAAAGTGAGGTTTAAGACATCTTTGGAGAAGGATTAGTGATTAGGCAACTTTGTATGAGTCTTTGGAAAGGTACAGTCGAAGTAGGGCTCTTTCCGCACCTCTGTTGCTTCTTTCTGCACTTCTGTTGCTTCTTTCTGCACCTTTCTTCCTCTTTCTGCACTTGCCTCTTTCTGCATTTCTCTTGCTTCTTTCTGCACCTTTCTTTCTCTTTCTGCACCTCTCTTGCCTCTTTCTGCACTTGTCTTGCTTCTTTCTGCCCCTTCCTTCCTATTTCTGCACGTCTTACCTATGTAGGCATAGGTAGAAAAAAACATAAAAAAACTTTAGAAATTCACTGAAAAAAACAGAGGTTTCAGGGACGTTATAGTTAGGAATTTGCATTTTAAAAAACCTTAGAAATTCACTGGAAAAAAACACAGGTTTCAGGGGCGTTATAGTTAGGCTGACATTTCACTCGCACAAAACCAGAGAAATTCAACCCTTATAGTTAGCTGAGCTAACTATAAGTCGCGCCCCACAATGCACTGCTGATGACATCACATATTACATCACTCATGACATGGTCAGTGACATCACTGATGACATCTCAAATGACATCACGTTACGTAGAAATTGTCATGCTGAGATGATTCTGTCCAATAACTCAAGGCTGCTTGCAATACTTCGAATAAATTAACAAGGGGATAATGCCACTAGAACGTTGCTTTTAGCAATGTTCTGGTGGTGCTATGCCCTTCTTCATATTTACAAAGCGGCACTAGGCCACTTTGAGTGGCTTTAATGCTACCTTGTAAATACAGCTCCTTTACATGCATCACTTTGTGTGAAAGGGTCTTGCAAAGGGTGCTGCTGTGGGCGGAGTTGCTGTGGGCATTCCACCACAACACCCTTTGCATTTTGATGCTGCCCCACATTCACAACGATGTGTAAATCAGAGGAGGTGCCAAAAACAGCAGGCATTAGAAAAGCGTAATGAGGAGAAATACTTTTATTTCTCTTTGAGTTTGCATTTTTTATGTGTGGTGCAATCTGCAGCACACATAGAAAGAGCAAAAAACCATTAATGATTGTTTATGTGCAGGAAGGTTCCCCTTCCTGCACAAAAACAATCATTAAATAATGACGATTTGCTGCTTCTATGCAGCACACACAGAGGTAACAAACCACCATTTTTTATTGTTTATGTTCAGGAAGGGACACCTTCCTGCACATAAACATTAATTCCCTGCAAAGCAGGTACCCTTGCACTATGGTGTAAGGGTGCCTACGTTGGTGCTAGGAAGCAAATCTTAGTGTCACCACTAGGGAAAATACAGGGGTGCACAGTATTGTGGTAAATAAGGAGCATCCCTGCGTTTTGGAAATGTCGGAGCACAGCGCTGTCAAATTGGGCACATCTCTGTGCTCTGACATTTCCTTGTAAATATTCCCCACCAGTACATTGTATGTAGAATATTTTTCTGCAGAGCCTAAAATCTTGTGTGGAACATAATGGACACAAGTCATCAACTGTCAGCTGTACAAGGGGTTACTCTTCAATTCAAACATTTATAACGTGTTCATTACTTCAACACACCTATGTTTTGAAACACACCCATTAGCTCGACCCAGACTGTACAAAATTGGTAGAAAAGTAATATTGTATTTGCCCACCACTATGTAAACTATAAAACAAACTAGCACACTTATTGGATGATGTTATCAGTGATGTCATCAGTGATGTCATCAAAGATGTCATTTGAGATGTCATCAGTGATGTCATAAATGATGTCATAGAACCTGTCATGAGTTATCTAATATGTAAGGTCATGAGCAGTGCTCATGGCGGGTCACAAGTTATAGTTAGCTCAATAACTGGTGAATTTCTGTGTTTTTTTTGTTGACAAAGTTAATGTTGTCAGTAACATGTTCACCTCACTTTAACATGATTTTAACCTTTCTTTTTTAGTTGAATTCATAATGTTTTTTTTTAAAGATCTTATTATCACTGATATTCAGTGATATCTATCTATCTATCTATCTATCTATCTATCTATCTATCTATCTATATATTCAGCCATAATAGTTAGCTGAGCTAACTATAACTCGCGTCCCCGCAATGCACTGCTGATGACGTCACTTATAACATCATTCATGACATGGTCAGTGACATCACGGATGACATCACTGATGACATCTCAAATGACATCACTGATGACATCACCAATGACATCATCCAGTGACTGAGTGTTTCTAAAAAGTTTAAGAATGTTAAATATATGTACGCCAAGGTGTATTGAAGAATGAGTGGGTGTATGAGTGTCTGTATTGATGATTTAGTGGGTACATGACTGACTGTATAAGTGAGTGATTAAACGTGTCTTAGTGAATGCATGGGTGAATGACTAATCTGTGTGAATATGTGTATCGGTCTGTCAGTTGGTGTGTAAGGGGCTGCATGGGTTGGTGAGTAGGTACATGAGTGTCTATATGGGTTATTGATTAGTTGTCTGAGTACCTGTATGAGTGCCTGAGTGTCTGTGTGGGTGGGTGAGGGGGTGTGTGACTCCCTGCATGGATGTATGAATGGGTGAATCCCTGGGTATATGGGTTCATGAGTGCATCTGCGAGGGGCTGTATGGGTGAGTGAGTGTGCGTATGGCTGTGTTGGTGAGTGAATGGATATTTCAGTGGTATATGTGTGAGTAACTACATATGTGAAAGGCAGTATATGAGAGTGTTGGAGTATATAAGTGACTATATGTGAGAGCGAGTGATTGTGACAGTGGCTGTATGGATGAGTGTGTGCTTGTGTCAGTGATTGTAGAAGAGAGTACGTTTGTGTTAGTATCCATATGAATAAGTGAGGTGGTGTGTGTATAACTGTATAGGTGAGTAAATAGCAGGGTGATTGATTCTTTGGGTGACTGACTAGGTGTGTGAGTAACTCTATGGGTGAGTGGAGGTGTGTTAGTGTCTGTATGGGTGTGTGAGTGCATATATCAGTGGCTGTATTGATGAGTGACTGCGTGTATGAGTGACTGTATGGGTGAGTGAGTGGATGTGTGGGTACACCTATGAATCAGTGAGTGGGTACGTACTAACTGATATTGGTGTGTCTCTGGTTTCGAGAATGGTAGTCTGTATTTTAGGCTGGGTGTATGAAAGGTTATATTAGGGTGTGAGGAGCTGCATCAGATATTAAGTGGATGATGTCATCAGTGATGTCATTTGAGATGTCATCAGTGATGTCATCAATGATGTCATCAGTGATGTCACTGACCGTGTCATGAGTGATGTAATATGTGACATCATCAGCAGTGCATTGCGGGGGCGCGAGTTATAGTTAGCTCAGCTAATTATAACGGCTGAATTTCTCTGGTTTTGTATGAGTGAAATGTCAGCCTAACTATAATGTCCCTGAAACCTGTGGTTTTTTCAGTGAATTTCTAAGGTTTTTAAAATGCTAATTCCTAACTATAACATCCCGGAAACCTGTGGGTTTTTTTCAGTGAATTTCTAAGGTTTTTTTAAATGCTAATTTCTAAATATAACGTCCCTGAAACCTGTGGTTTTTTCAGTGAATTTCTAAGGTTTTTTAAATGTTAATTTCTAACAATGCTTACATAGGTAGAACATGTACAGAAAGAGGAAGAAAGGCGCAGAAAGAAGCAAGAAAAATGCATAAAGAGACAACAGAAGTCCTGAAAGAGGAAGAAAAGTGGAGAAAAAAGGAAGAGAAGTGCAGAAAGAAGCAACAGAGGTGCAGAAAGAGGCCTACTTCGACTGTACCTTACCACAGACTCATACAAAGTAGCCTAATCACTAATCCTTCTCCCAAGATGTATGAAACCTCACTTTTCTCTTGAAGGTTCACTATTCATCGACAGAATTTTAGGCCTACCAAATGTAAAACAGCAATCCTAACCATATCACTGTTGTAAGTCTAACCAAGTTTGTGAAGGTATACATGTGTGTGTCTGTGCTTTTACCTAGTGACATGTTACATGAAAATAAACATAGAAATACTTGAATACCTGTGTTTCAAACAGCATACTCTGTAAATTTGTATAGAAAAAGGTGTATGTATTTCTTTCTGCTCATAATACAGGGCACATGGGTATTCAATCCTATATTTGAGGGGCTCTATAACACCTATATACATAAGACGTGTCTGCCTGTGCAACCGAATGACAGAGCAGAACTAAGAAGATTTGACCACCTAAAAGAGAAGCTACCTGCTTTTTAAGCTACCATCTTCAGATGCATAACATATATGAGAATGCATGTACAAGCAGACATATACTTCAGTCACGAGACCACGCAGACCTTTAAACTTGACAGCTTGCACTTCCCATTTAAATTTAGAAACAGGCGAGAAAAGTACAGAAAGAAGCAAGAGAACTGCAGAAAAAAACAAGAGGTGCAGCGAGAGTAAGAAATGTGCAGAAAGAGGCAAAAGAAGTGCAGAAAGAGGCAAGAGAACTGCAGAAAGAGGCAAGAGTGTTGCAGAAACAGGCAAAGGAGGTGCAGAAAGAGGGAGCAGGGGTGCAGACAGAGGCAAGAGAGGTGCAGAAAGACGGAAGATGGGTGCAGAAAGACGGAAGATGGGTACAGAAAGAGGTAAGAGGTGTGCAGAAATGTGCAAGAGAGGTGCAGAAAGAAGCAAGAGCAGTGCAGAAAGAACCAACAGAGGTGCAGAAAGAGGCAAGAGGGGTGCAGAAAGAGGCAAGAGAGGCACAGAAAGAAGCAAGAGTTGTTTGCACACCATTAGTAGCAATTTAATACCCACAATTAGCAATAAGGTGGCCATTCTATGTTTGCCAAGGGCCTTCCACCACGCTGTAACATTTGTCGCTGCATTTTTGGTAACGTTTGAGCCATTTGAGCTAGAAACAAGATTTTTTTGTTCAAATCTGCAGATTATGCAGCAGATGATGGATTACGTGGTAAATGCAGAAAATGTATAATTGTGTGAAAGTCGCTGCAGCCAAATAGTCGCATGATTCCAGTGGCCCTGCTCATATCTCTGACTAGGTCCAGATGTGCTCCTCAGTGGTTCCTTCCACTTTTTTTTGTCTCATTAAGTTTATAGTTTAGCTTCTATGGAAACGAGGAAGACTAAACCTGAGGTTACCACTCCACAACACAGACTACCATACCGCATAATTACTCTCGATAACACATAATCCCACTCTACATAATTCCTATACACTAAATACCACATACTTTCACTGCACAAGATACCACATAATTCCACTACACACAGCATACATCCACTCCACTCCCAAAAACATTAGTAAAAAACTTTTACATTTACAACACTAATAGCTCTGACTCTAGCAAATGTAAGACCTGTTACATTGCAAATGCTTCTTTAACTAGTTGTCGTGTTTGCAGGATGGTGGAGAAAAGAGGCTGGGCCTCCGACCAGCGCTCAAGAATTCCACTGCATTACACTCACAAGAGGTGCCAGGAGGGCTTCTTGGCCCCCAAAGTCCCTCAGGAGTAGAGTGGACTTCATCCCCCAACCAGTAGTTTGCAGGAGGCGCTTATACAGAGTGGTGGAGAAAGGGGGGCGTGGCCTCCGAATACCTCGTAGCAATACCATGGTGTGGGACTTACTGGAGGTAACAGGAGGGGTAGCTGGCCCCCAAGAACATGCTTGGGGGCCAACAACCCCTCCTATTACCTCCAGTAAGTCCCACACAGCAGGATTGGTAAGTTCTCATAGCAGGCCACGCCCCGTTGCCCACCACTCTGCAAACGCACTGCCTGGCGCTCTCTTGGATGGGGATTAAAGTCCCCTTTGCTTGTTGGGGGTCCTTAGGGGCCAATTAGCCTACCTGTTACCTTCAGAAAGCCCTACACAGTGGGATTACTGAGAGGTGGACACAGGCCATGCCCTCTTTCTCTACCGCTCTGCAAACGTGCCTCATGATGCGCTCTTGGTTGGGGGATGAAGTCCTCTTGCCTCCTGGGGGTCCCTGGGGGCCAACTAGCCCTCCTGTTACCTCTAGTAAGTCCCACACAGCTGGATTGCTGAGATTGAGTTGCCCCCTTTTTACACCACTCTGCAAACGTGCCTCCTGGTGCACTGCTGGTTGGGGGATGAAGTCCACTTTAGTCCTGAAGTCCTCAGGACACAAGGGGACCTCATCGCCCCATCAGCACTGCCCCAAGAGGCGCGTTTGCCGAGTGGTGTAAAAAGGGGCATGGCCTGCACCACCTCTCAGCAATCCAACTGTCTGGGGTTTTCTGGATGTACCTTGTGGGCTAGTTGGCCCCTGAGGATTCTCAGTAGCAACGGGGATTTCATCCCTGAACCCAGAGCACACCAGGAGGCACTTTTGCAGAGTAGTTCAGGGAGGGGGCGGGGTCTCCGGCGAGATGCCGAGTTCTCTTTTCTCCCTTCTTTTAGGAAGGGGGGCTGTGTGGCCCCCCTTCCCTTAATACTTTTTGGGCCCTGGGGACTTCATCCCCCAGGGTCTGACCCATTTTTTAATTTAAAAAAAAAAAAACAGGCAGGGGGCCGTGCGTCCCCCCTTCCGAGGCCGATTTCGGCCCCGGGGACCCTATCCCCCGGGGCATGGCCACTTCTATTTTTAAAAAAACTATATTTAAAGAGGGGGGCCACACGGCACCCCTCCTTAGACCATTTTGGCCCTGGGGACCCCATCCCCCGGGGCCTGCCCAGCCTTATTTAAAAGAAATTTGGATGGGGGCCGCATGGCCCCCCTCCTCAGGCCAATTTTGGCCCCGGGGACCCCATCCCCCGGGGCATGGCCACTTCTATTTAAAAAATGTAACTATATTTAAAGGAGGAAGGCTGCGCGGCACCCCTCCTGAAGCCATTTTCAGCCCTGGGGACTCCATCCCCCGGGGCATGGTCTCTGTTTGGGGACCGTGGGGGAGCCCCAATGCCCCCGCGGTCCCTACCGGCTCCCCTCCTCCTTTGGGAGCCGGCATTGCTTTTGGGCAAAGGGAGCTGCAAACATGCAGCTCCCTTTGCCCAAAAGCAATACTGCTTCGCTTCATGAAAGCAAGAGCAGTTTTTCTGCTCTTGCTTCCATGAAGCGAAGCAGAGTTTGCTATGCTGCCATAGCAAACTACAATGTCCCCGGGGTGGGCATTGCTGGAGCTGGCCCTGGGGGGTGTCGGTCCCTGGGTCAAGGAGGGCTCCATGAGGGGGGACGCGTGGCCCCCCTCCCACCAAGTTTAAAGTGACGGGGAGGTGGTGGTCCCCAGGGCAGTGTGGGGAGGGGCAGGGGCAGGGGCCCCCCCACACTTGTTATTAAAAATTGAAGCCCTGGGGAGGTGGCAGTCCCCGGGGCAGCGTGGGGGGGCAGGAGCCCCCATGCATTTTTAATAAAAAGCCTCAGGGAGGTGGCGGTCCCTGGGGCTGCAGGGGGGCCGTGTGCCCTCACATATTATTAACAAAGCCTCAGGGAGGGCGGCCCCCACAGGCCCCCACATAACAATTATGCATTGCCCCCGGTACCTAGCCCACCCAGGGGCTTAAAAAAAACAAAGCACGCGAGACCGCGCTTCATTTTTAAAACAATTTATGTGGGATTCACGCACCCTACGTGAATCCCACCAAAAAATGTAAAAAACAATGCTTTTTTTTGGCCCTGGGGGTCAAAATAATTTTTTTTAAATGGCCTGGCCCCGGGGGATGGGCTCCGCAGGGCCGAAAATGGCCCGGGAGGGGTGCTACTGGCCCCCCTCCTTTGAAAAAGAAAATCATTTAAAAACAAAGAAATGGCCGGGCACTGGGGGATGGTGTCCCCGGGCCGAAATCTGCCTGGAGATGGGGGCCACATGGCCCCCCTCCCCTTTATAAGGAAAAATATAAAGAAAGGCCTAGCCCCGGGGGATGGGGTCCCCAGGGCTGAAATCGGCCTCAGGAGGGGGCCAGAGCGGCCCCTCTCCCTTTTTATTTTAGTTTTTAAAAAATGCATCAGGCCCCGGGGGATTGGGCCACGAGGCCCAAATGGATCAAGGGAATGGAGGCCACACAGCTCCCCTTTGTAAAATAAAAAAATACGAAGCCGGCAACTCGCCGAGGGCCCGTCCCCTTGCTCCACTACTCTGCAAACGCGCCTCCTGGCATGCTCTTGGTTGGGGGGTGAAGCCCCTTCGCTGTTGAGGGTCCTTAGGGGCCAACAAGCCCACCTGTTACCTCCAGTAAGCCCCACACAGTGGGATTGCTGAGAGGTGGTCGGAGGCCATGCCCCCTTTTCCACCACTCTGCAAATGTGCCACTCAGTGCACTGCTGGTGGGGCGATGAGGTCCCCTTGCGTCCTGAGGGCCTCAGGACTCAAGTGGACTTCATCCCCCAAGCAGCAGTGCGCCAGGAGGCACGTTTGCAGGGTGGTGGAGAAAGGGGGCGTGGCCTTTGACCACCTCTTAGCAATACAGCTGTGTGGGGCTTACTGGAGGTAACAGGTAGGCTAGTTGGCCCCTAAGGACCCTCAGCAGCGAAGCTGATTTCATCCCACAACCAAGAGTGGTGGAGAAAGGGGGAGTGGCCTGCTATCAGAACTCAGCAATCCTGCTGTGTGGGACTTACTGGAGGTAATAGGAGGGGTAGTTGGCCCCCAAGGATGTCCTTGGGGGCCAACTACCCCTCCTGTTACCTCCATTAAGTCCCACACAGTGGGATTGCTAAGAGGTCTTCAGAGGCCATGCCCCCCTTTCTCCACCACTCTGCACACGCGCCTCCTGGCACACTACTGGTTGGGGGATGAAGTCCACTTTATTCCTGAGGGACCCTGGGGGCCAAGAAGCCTTCCTGGTACCTCCTATAAGTCCTACACAGCGGAATTCCTGAGAGCTGGTTGGAGGCCCAGCCCCCTTTCTCCACCGCTCTGCAAACTTGACTGCTAGTTAATAAACCTTAGAAATTAACTAAAAAAACAAAGGTAACAGGGTCATTATAGTTAGCAAATAGTAGTTTTAAAACCTTACAAATTCACAAAAAAAACAAAGTTTACAGGGACGCTATAGTTAGCAAATAGAATTTAAAAAACCTTAGAAATTCACTAAAAAACAAAGGTTACAAGGACGTTATAGTTAGGCTGATTGAGGCTAAACAGTTGGATATTCTTTTTATCACTGAAACCTGGGGTGATAAAACGACAGGCCCTGACTTTTATCATGCTGTCCCTCAGGGCTTCAAGGTATTCAGGTTTGATAGAACAGAAAATAAAAAAGGTGGAGGAATTGCTATGATTTATCGTGACAATCTAAAAGCCTGCTGCGAGCCCATACCTAACATCGATTGTGAAGCTATCTCTTTCAATGTAAAAATTGACAATAAATTCACTTTTAAAGGGATATTACTATATCGACCTCCAGGTAGCAAAGTAAGCTTTCTAAATACAGTTAAATCACTTCTTGAAGTATGTGCGACTGAGAAATCAACACATATTCTAGGTGATTTCAATTTTCATCTGGAAGATAGCTCTGACACCAATACGGATACCTTAAATGAACTCATGGCAATGATAGGTCTTAGACAAATTGTCACAGGCCCTACTCATCAGGCAGGGCATACCCTTGATGGTATTTTTACCAATAATGACTCTACTTTACTCAAAGAAATCTTACCTTTGACCTGGACAGACCACTCAGCTATCATTTTTGATCTATATAACTCTTCCACTTTGCTAAATAATAGTTTTAAACATTTATCTTCAACCTACCGTAGCTGGAAACTAATTGACAACAAAAGGCTGAATGGACAATTACTGGAAAACCAATTTGAGCCTTCAAAAGAAGCAGAAACTGCCTCTTTGCAATCTAACAATTGGCTTGCACAAGCAGCCGACAAATTAGCCCCCTGAAAAAGCAGTAAACAAAAGAAAATCCCCTACCTCCCCATGGTTCTCAGACACTCTCAGAGTAAAAAACAAGAATGTAGGCGACAGGAAAGGCGTTGGAGAAATGATTACAACGCTCAGGACCTTGCCATTTATAAAATTCTTTTAACTGAATATAAAAACCTAATTAACGCAGAAAAATGCACCTATTTTACTAAACAAATTAATCAGGCAAAGAATTCCACTAGAGAACTCTTTCAAGTGGTTTCAAAACTATCATTTCCCCAGAAACAAATTTTATTGAACCATCACAAAAATTCTGCGACTCTCTAGCACAACATTTTCTAAGGAAAGTGAAGGAAATCTATGACATTTTTGGTACAAATATTAGCATAGATAACGATACTTTCATTAATATTTGTCCTTCTGACGCCTCTAGCTTTTCTAAATTTTAATTAATTACTAATGATAAGGTTACCACTCTTATCCAACAGATGAAATCAGGCTCCCCCTATGACTCGCTTCCCCCTAGTATCTTCAAGCAAGCCTCCGAGATGCTAGCTCCTTGTCTCGTCAATATTTTTAATACTATGTTCTCGTGTGGTGTTTTTCCGACCATATGGAAAACGGCTTCGATAGCACCTTTATTGAAGAAACCGAGTCTCGATCCTACGCAACCTAATAATTATAGACCTATCTCTCGTCTACCTTTTCCCGCTAAATTAGTGGAGAAAATCATGAATGAACAGCTGACTGATTATTTACAAAAAATAATTATCTTGATGAGACACAGTTTGGTTTCAGAACAGAACATAGTACCGAATCAGCTTTAATTAAAGCCACAGATGAAATTAGAGCGACTTTGGATTCAGGGGAGCGGCCGCCTTGATTTTACTTGATCTTTCCGCGGCGTTTGACACCGTCAACTATGATCTTTTGTTAAATCGTCTAAATTCCATTGGCATTTCAGATAAATCACTTACACTACTCTCATCCTTTCTGTCTGGTAGAACACAATCAGTAGCGTTGGGAAGCTATGAATCCCCGTCGTTCGTCCTCCCCTGCGGAGTCCCTCAGGGATCATCCTTAAGCCCTACACTATTCAATATTTATGTATCTGAACTGCCGAAACTCATAAGAACCTTCGGACTGGCAGTGACATCATACGCAGACGATACACAAATTGTCTTATCTTTATCAAAAAAAATCCGCACCACAAATGCAAAATTTCAAGGATTGCATGCTTGCAGTCAGTTCGTGGATGAACTCTTGTTGTCTGAAATTAAATTCAGACAAAACAGAAGTCATCACATTTGGCAATTTCCTCCCTAATTGGTCACAGAGCTGGTGGCCGGATGAACTGGGATCGGCTCCGATTCCAGTCACCAAAGCTAAGAACCTTGGCGTGTTTATTGATGATAAACTTAATTTTAAATCACAGGTAAATGCGGTTTCTTCATCATGTTTTTTCTTATTAAAAACCATTAAAAAAGTACTCCCGTTCATTCCCATGGACAGTAGAAAAACAGTGATCTCTTCTTTGATCCTGGCCAAGTTAGACTATTGCAGTGGTCTTTACATCAGCCTACCTGAGAAACAACTCAATAAGTTGCAGATGACTCAAAATGTAGCGGCGCGTCTTCTACTGGGTATTCCTAAGTATTCATCGGTCAGAAATCATCTACATAAACTGCACTGGCTCCCAGTTAGGAATCGCATTATTTTTAAATCTCTCTGCACTACCTACAAAGCACTCCAGAACACTGGCCCCATTTTTTTAAGGCGCCTGTTCTATTGGTACATTCCAAAAAGGCATCTACGCTCCGAAGGAGCTAAACTTCTAGCAACTCCGAGAGTTTTTAAAGCCACATGGGGTGGCAGTAGTTTTAGGGCAGCTGCCCCCAAACTCTGGAACGAACTCCGGTTTGCCATCAGATCCCTTCCAACTCTACTTGCATTCAGGAAGGCCTTGAAAACATGGCTATTTGATAAATAGTCATCTTTATCTTTACAGAAACTGGCATAGTCCACGGGCCAGCGCCAAGACACCCTCGGGTAATCGTGCGCTTAACAAATTTATTAACATAACATAACATAACATTTCACTCATACAAAACCAGAGAAATTCAGCCGTTATAGTTACCTGAGTTAACTATAACTTGTGCCCCGCAATGCACTGCTTATGACCTCACATATTACATAACTCATGACATGGTCAGTGACATCACTGATGACATCTCAAATGACATCACTGATGACATCAGTGATGATATCATCCACATCATCTGACGTACCCACTCACACCCCTATAGAATCTTTTATACACCCACTGCCACTCCCACACAACCATTCACAAACCCATTGACAGAGTCACACCAGTACCTACACAGCCACTCACTAATTCATAGATCTAAACACATATCCACTTGCTCACCCATACTGCCACTCATACACCCGATCAGTCACCAATACAGCCAACACATATCCACTCATATGCCCATACAGGCACTCACATAGACTGAGTGAGTTACCCATAGAACTACTCACACACCTACACACTCACCCATACAGTCAATCATACAGGTACGTAATAACCCAAACAGTTACATACACATTCACCTATACAGTCACTGACAGAAGCATGTACTCATCCATATAGCCACTCTCACATTCACACACGCACACATACAGTCACTCATATGCCAAATCACTCACCTACACTGCCTTTCATATACACAGTTACTCACCCATACTGACACAAGTACTCAATCACAGACACAGCCATACAGACACTCACTCACCCATACAGCTTCTCATACACACACTCACTACCCCATACAGGCACTGACTCACACACTCACTCATCCATACAGGCAGTCAAAAACCTTCTCACCCACACACACAGACACCCAGACAACCATAGAGATAGTCAACCAATCAATCACCCATATAGCCATTCACGTACCCACTAATATACTCATACACCCACTTAGACATCAACTGACAGACAGATACATTCACACAACCAGTCACTCATCCATACATTCACTGAAACACCTAATCACTCACTTATACAGTCAGTCATGCACCCACTCAGTCTTCCAAACAGTCACTCATACACCCACTGATTCACCAATACACCTTTGTGTATATATATTTAACACTCATAATCGTTATATATATTTAACATTCATAAACGTTTTAAAAACACTCACAGTAACTGGATGATGTCATCAGTGATGTCATTTGAGATGTCATCCATGATGTCATCAGTGATATCACTGACCATGTCATGACTCATGAGTGATGTAATATGTGAGGTCATAAGCAGTGCATTGCGGGTCACAAGTTATAGTTAACTCAGGTAACTATAACGGCTGAATTTCTCTAGTTTTGTACGAGTGAAATGTCAGCCTAACTATAACGTCCCTGTAACCTTTGTTTTTTTTAGTGAATATATATATATATATATATATATATATGACCACTTCTGATTTCATGAAGAATGGTATGAATTACCGTATAATGGTTGTATTTCTAATTAATTCTAGTGTCTGATGTTTTATGACGTGCTCCAATATTACAAAAATGTTTTTAACTAAAAAGAAAGTTATTTGATTATTTATGCATCTTCTACATTCAGATTTATACTGAGTGTGCTCAAAGCTTGTGTTAATTTATAGCATAGGTGATACGTTTTTCCTATATATATATATTTGTTGTTGATGAGCAGATTCCTTCATATGTGTCATATCTCTGGGCTTTCAGAATCTGTTCAGATGACATTCAAAGCAATGGCTTACTGTGAAAGCTTCCATGTACTAATTAATGGTTGAATAAATGGCACCATAAACTTTATTTAGAGCATAAGGGCAACATGCACGAACATGTCATATACTCATGGAACTGGCATCATAAGTAGGCCTTCTTGAAATGCATCTCAGGTCGGTACCACCGGACCATTTCACATGAGCTCATTCTGCTTGTTGTCATCTAGTCTCTGTACTTGCAGATATACAGCAATAACACCAGGAGCTTTGGTGGATATTATCTGGCAGTCAGTGGGTATAGAGGATGACAGAGCAGTGTTTTTGCCATTGTCGCATTTTCTGCCTTCCCTGGCTTTTATGTCTTGGCTTTGATTACCTTGTCTGACCTACTCTCGGGCACAATAGAACAGTGTAATACCCACCTGTAATCCCAAACCCACTTACTCATTCTTCATACATGGTAATGTTGAAAGGTAAAGGCTACCTTTGAGGCAGTCACAGTTACCCTTTGCTTACCCGTACAGTTTCTGCTTGCACATGCTTTTGGGGTCATCTGTTGTGCACACTGGATCAGAATAGTCACTGTATACAATGATGCCAAGTTGGTGCTATAATGAACTTGTTTTTGCACAGCTACTTTAGTGCAGTGCAACACTCACCAAGCAGTTGTTTGCTGGGACACCAGCAACAGCTGCAATCTAAAAACACAGCAAAACACTAAATGCATGCTGGAATCCTAAACACAACACAAAATAAACACAAACAAATCTGAATCCAACACTATAACATAACGCTAACTTGTAAATCTTGCTTTGGGTGTTTGGGATCATTGCGGTCTTAAGGAAAGAAAGTCTTTTTGCTGCCCTTAGCCGAGGATGGAAAAACTAATATTTTAATCCTACTAGCAGTAGTGTGCAGACATGTAAGGATGATATTGGGGGGAGCCAGAGAGCTCATCAGCAAGTTGGCCACCACTTAGTGAGGCTCTGCTGACCGACAAATCAATCAGCCAATTATCCTTTCCCCTGGGGTGACTTGCTGCCGATCCTTAACTGGCAAAGCTCACTGTGAGGCACATAGAAATACTGAGCATGTTAATTACTGGGGACCTGGTGCGGCGGCCTAGCAGTCTCCAGGGGCTGCACTGATCTGGGATCCTCCCTACTACAGTGCATCCCACCTTGATTGTTGGTGGTTGCCCAGTGACATTGCATTTGGCTCAATACCTAGGGCTACTGCCGAAGGACACCCTGGAGGGACCCACCCGCTGGGAGCTCTGGGCTGGTAGGTGGAAGTGTGCGCTCTTGTGGGTTCGACTTGCAACACCTGAGCACCCTTGGTCTGAGCCACTCTGCGGTGCTCAGTTTCTGCTCCAGACTGGCCCTGGGGCTTGTGCGACCTCTGCGGGGGACTTGGGGCCACTTTACAGACAGTGTCTCGGCCCAGGGAGGACTGGCCCTTTGGGGATGTGCCCGACTAGGGCCATTTGGTGCTGCTGACAGTTGGGCCTGTGTGTCCTGATCAACAACTTCCCATACTCCACTGTCTGAGGACCCCTGCAACGTACATGAACCACCCATTGGGCTATACCTACATCAAGGAAGGGTCAGCTCATTTCCCCCATGGCCTCATTGATTGCTCTGGGTTGAGGCAGAACCTTGGCCATACAGCGCTGGGTCTCCATTGAAAAAGGCTGACTCTTACCAAGCATCATGCCTGTGAAGGCCCCTGCACCAACTATATCTCTAAGGAGCTAGTCCCTTGAGACAATCCGCAGTGCGGTAACCAATTTGTTTCTACTGGTCGATGGGACGACTCGAGACAGCCGCTCAGAGTGCAAGGGACAGGACCCATTGATGAGGTAAAGCTGCGTGCGAATGCTGAGCCTGGAGCCCCGGAGCCTACATTTAGATCCTGAGCTGTGGGTCTGCTTGTGCCCTCCAGGGCCTCAGTTTGTGTGTCGGTGTGGCTGGACCATTACAGCCACACCTGTACGACTCCTGAATGAGTTGGTCCTCTACTTGACTTTGACGATGTAGGAGGCTATCATCCTTGGTTCACTGATACAATATCGACCCCCATATCATCGACCTACACAAATATTGAGACACTAATATCGCATGCAATAATATCGACTACCGATATTTACCATTAAAAACACAAAAATATAGGGTGCAAATATATTGTATAAAAAATCGATGTAAAAAATATTGAGTACAAAAATATCGTAAGCATAAATATCGGAAAAATTAAATAAACATATAAATTAACAAAAATATAGACATCCACAATATCGACAACATAAACATTGCTTAAACATAACTTATTTTTACCCAAAACATTAAATACACACATTTAAAAATACATAGAAACATATTAATAAATACCACAGTTAAAATAATACATTTAAAACTAAAAATATATATATTTACAATTATAAAATATATATAATTAACAAATAACCAAACAACATGAATATTTAAATAAATAATCACGAAAAATATAACAAATAACATTTATCACCATTAACAATAACCAAACGTATTATATATATAATTACAACAAAACATATGAAAGCAAATATATTGTTACATAAATATAATATTAAACAAAATATACCCTTAAGTAAATATATGCAACGTTTTCCAAATTAACATATAATGGCCAAAATAATTAAACAGATGCTATAGCAACCAATAAATAAAAAGCATAAACAACAAAAACCAATAGAAAGCTTCAACTAATTAAAACAACACTATAAAAGAAGCCAATTAATTAACCAAAAATTACCTAACAACCTGCAAAGATTGGAGAAGGACGAAACTCTGCCAGATTGAAGCCCCAACAAAGGACCTTCAAAAGAGCCTCAACAACAACTCAAATTCAAAGTAAGTACAATACCTAAATAAGGTACATATTCTCCTAACTAAACTTTTTTTAAAAAGTCACTTACAAGATGGCTGCTGAGGGAGAGCTCCAAAAGGAAGCTCCGGAGCCTGGGATCAATCTTCTGTGAATATCCCTGTCTTTGCCCCGCCATCCTGCACTCTAGGATAGTTTGTTGCAATGTGAAGGTTTGGGGAACTAATTTAATTGTTCTGGGAACTCTCACGTACCTTCTCAGCTGCAGAGAGACCCGATGCTGATGTGCCCTCGATGCATGGAACAGATGATGATACGATCTACTGACCGGGTGACCAGCACCGACGGCACCTGTCCCCTCACTGATACCCCAGACAAGGTTTTTTCTGTGAGACAGGTGCTGTGGCTCTTCGTCCGACTTGCGGACTGGTCCCAGTGATAGACCGGTACGACGCCGCCACCTGCCATCGGCCCAGCTCGATAACTAGGGAAGCGACTGGTCGGTGGTGGATGTACGCCAGTTCATTCCTCGGGGGCCCTGCGGAGGGGAGGTATCCTTCCTGCCTCCCTCATTGTGCTGTTTGTAACAGGGTGGTCTTCCTGCTGACTTTTGTTGAGGGAGAGCCCTGGATGCGTGCCCGATGGTGTGAGTGGCTTCTGCACGGTCCTAGGTGGGCTTCCTCCTCCCACTGCCCGACCAGCTCTCTGAAAAGTGCCGGCGGATCGGATCGGCGGTGTATCGAAGCCACAGGGAAATTCTGTAAGTACTTTGGACGCATGTTCCATTAGCACCTCCTCTCCTGAGGTGTTCCGGGCTGGATGGCTGGGAGCGGAGCAGCTTGGGATTCGCCTTTTAGTGCTGCGAGTTGAATTCCTCCTGAGCCCTCCTTCAGGGGTTGCCCCTCCCTCTGCCTGCATTAACGGCCTGTTTTCTTTGGGGCCTTCGAGTTTCTCCCTGCGCTGCCCGTGCGCTCCTACCGCTGAGGACTGGGGTGCCTCTCCCCCCTCCTGGATCTACATTTGGCAACCCCTTACACTGCTGGAGTTCCGGCAGTGGAGGGGGTTTGGGGCTGTTTGTGGACTCTGCTGTCTTAGCTTGGTTGCCTCTACTATTTTAGACAGGGCTGCTTTGCTCGCCTTGCTGGGATCTTTTGGGTGTGTCCTCTTATCCTCCATTTTAGGGGTCCCTCTGCCTGTTCCTCGTCCCCTGGCCCCCCCACAAGGAAGTTCCTCAAGATGGCCTCCAGGGGAATTGGAAATGGACATAGGACTCTGTCCAAGTGAAGATTTATGAAAACAGTAAAAGGACTAAGACTACCTCCTGCTTCCTAGGAACCCAGATGTCAAAGGGGGCAGCCATCTTGGAAAGGTGGTCAGCTCCTACTCCTTAATACATGAGCCTCCTTGTGTTACACATAAGCCTCCTTTTGTAACACATAAGCTTCCTTGTTTTATCTTACTTTTATACTTCATCACATCGGTCTGGGCAAGAGCAGTAAGGAATCGGTATTGTAACCTTATTCTGTTCTGCAGCCTCGCTACTCGTGTCTTGAACTTCATCTTAACACACAGCTAGGGTCTGGAGGGAGTTCTGCGCTATCGCCCCTTTGTACACTTTAAAGTGCTCTCCTTTAATTGGACTACTTTACCTCCTCTATTTTGATCCCTACCCACATCATGGCTCAACACACCTCTCGTTCCTCTGACCTCCTTGCTCAGGTAGGTCTGAATTCTATTAATATTATCTATCCCCCTAACCTGTTGAAAGAAAGCGGAAAATACTTTCAAACACAATCTCCTCAAACGATGTCCTGAAATGCTTATTTCGGTCACATATATTTCCACTAAGGGCTCTGTGGTGACAGACCTCATTTTCTACACTAACAGAAGAGCCCAGTGGAGAAAGACTCTAACTTCTGCGCTTCGTTCCAAACAGCTGACCAAAACACCACACGGTTTTGGTTTAACCACACTACCCTCCCCTGCCCTGCCCTTAAGGCAGATCTGAACATTTCCATATACAATAATGGGAACATCCTCATTCAAGCCTCTGACCTGAACCTCAAGCGCTTTGACAGTATCTTTTTGAGGATTAAAAACACACTTAATAACTCGAACCACGCCACTCACCCTCATAGCAGTCTACCCACAATAACTGCACCCTCTGTTCTTTACTCCTCTTCTTCAACCCAATTCCGCGTCCCCCTCTTTACCTATTTACCACTCTGCTCTCTCCAACACCACGGAGGATGTGTATAACACCCACACTACTAACCCTGACAACCCTGATATTCTACCCCTGGGCTCCTGTAGTACCAACTCGAGGGCCTTCCACCAAGTTGCTGTCCCCAGTACTTCTCCTCCTTACCCACACCTCCCTTCAAATTCCGCGTCACCCTCTTTACCCACTTTCCGTTCTGTTATTTCCAACAACACGGAGGATGAGCATTACAACCACACAACTAACCCTGACAACCCTGATAATCTACCCCTGGGTTCATGTATTACCAACTTGAGGGCCTTGTACCTAGCTGCTGTCCCCAGTACTTCTCCTCGTAACCCACACCTACCTTCCTCCTCCTCCTGTGCGTCCCCCATCGCCTTTGTTAAAACTACCTTCCCATAACTAATTCTACTCTAGGATCTGCTCAGCGCCGCCTTGCACTGAATCCTACTCCCCTCCATGCTAATCCTCCTCCCTTTTTGATGTTGAGCCCATTCTCAAGCGGGATTCTATCTCCCCCTGTAACTGTTGTAAGGGACATACTCTGCCATCCAATACCCCTCTCACAAATGGGACATACCCATTTTCTCATTCTTGGCTGGCTGTGGATGGTGATAACCTCTCTTACCTTGAGGAGAAGATAGCTGACCTCAAGCAAGATCTTCTTGCTATCAAAGATATCATGCAGACCCTTTTACAGTTCTCCATGAAGATGGAGAAGCTCTGGAATCTATACCCCTCCCCGGGGACCGATCAACCCAATCCACTAAGAGTTATTTATGGCGGTTACGAACAGTCCTTTATCTTCTCCCCACTTAGCTCCAGTTGGAGTTCTAGGCCTCTTCCCAACCATCATTCTAGGCCCCGTAGGTTTCAGCCTCAGTTGTCGGTTGCGGACACTCTCGCTCTTTTATTTTCATACAGTGGCTCTGGGCGTGTCTCCTCTAACTCTACTATCAACATCCCTACTATTACCTCTGACCCTGACAGAGAACCTAGGGTCAAACTCAGAACGGTTAATAAGTAAAACTTACTTCAGATGACTACTTATCATCATGAAATGGTCACTACCAACCCTCACGTCAAATCGATGCTTCTCAACTGCAAATCGGCTGTGAGACATGTAGCAGATATTTCTGAACTCATCATTTCGCAAAATTTGGACCTCTTGATTCTCACTGAAACCTGGCTCAATGATGCCTCCTCCCCTGTTCTCGGCATCTTAATCCCTCCTGATTATGCCATTATCAGATGCGATCGACTTGTTAAAACGGGGGGGGTGGGGGGTGGATTGCTTGCATTCATCGCTCTAGCCTCACTATAAAGCAATCTCAAAATGCTTTGCTGAGCAATTAGTCACCGAAATCTGGAATAAGGGCAAGATTGTCTGTGTGCTCCACACGATTTATCATCCACCCGGTGATAATCTGCTCTACATCGAGCAAATCATGGAGGTCATTAGCTCTTGTTTGGACCAACTCTGCCATATCTTCCTCGGAGACTTTAACCTTCATTGGAATGACACAAAGGATCGTTTAGTATGCTCCTTTAAGGCTTTCCTCTCCGATCTCAACTTCTCACAGGTCTGTAAGGGACCTACCCACAACAAGACCTTATCATAGCTATAGACAATATCATACAACTGGGTGACATTCTACCCTGTGACTGGTCAGATCATCATCAAATTTCCTTCCCCATCCTGAAAAAGTTCACGCGCAGACAGGGCCAACCTCTTATAGCTAAACAACTGACTCACAATCTGAGAGACATCAACATTAATTTTCTAACTTCCATCACCAAGAATAGGCTTCAGCCACCCCCTAACATGACCAACCTGGATGATCTTTCTGAACACGACTTTAGCTGTTTGACCAATATTTTTGACACTATTGCGCCGAAGCAACTCAAAAGGATTCCAGTCAAACAATCGAAACCTTGGTTTAATGGTTCCCTGAATGATGAATGTCGCAAACTTAGGCTCTCAGAGAGGCTTTGGAGAAACTCGCCCCCCACTACAAGCCTCATTCAGTTAAGGAAGGTGAGAAGTACCTACAACAAACACATTCGCATTGTTAAAACCGACCAGTTCAGGGCTCAGCTGGACGGCACTAAAAATAGACCCAAGAAGCTCTTTGAAATCATCAAGCAACAAGCTAACCACTCTTTCCACCTTATCTCGACACCCATGACCTCCCTTCCTAGTGGGGAGGACTTCTCAGTTCACTTCTCTGAAAAGGCAAGAAGAATTAAACTGGAGCTGCAACACGCCACTCTTATTTTGCGGCCTCTGAACTACACTGCATCATCGGTTGAACTTACGGAACCTTTGGTAGTGTCCTTCCACATAGGTTGTGCTCCCAAAAACGCCGCCTCTTGGAATTCCTTTCCTCTTCCAGATGACACGGAGCTGCTCCACTCTATGGCGTCCTTAAAACCTTCCAATTATTTCAGCGATCCACTACCTGCTAAGTTTTTTAAAGATCTCAATTCGACCATTCTCCCTCTTTGGTACCGGATCATTCATGAATCTCTCTTGCAGGGGAGGATCCCTGATTGCCTCAAGATTGGTCAAGTCACTCCCATCCCTAAGAAGCCCAACACTGATTTAGCTGATCCTAACAACTTTTGGCCTATCACCAGCATCATGACTCTAGCTAAATTGCTCGAGAAATGCAACCACATAGAGAAATTTCAACTCCCTGACCTCTACCAGTCGGGTTTCAGAGCAGGGCACATTACTGAAACAGCACTAACTCACATTGCTGATGATGCCCTGAGAGCCCTTGATCAAAATGTCCCTTATCTTCTGATCCTTTTTGACCTGTCCTCAGCATTTGACACCATCAAACATGAAAACGTGATTGTTCTTCTTAAACATAGGATGGGTCTCTCGGGCCCGGTCTTAAATTGGTTTGCCTCTTTCTTACAAAACCACACACAAAGAATCAAAGTTAACCATTCCCTTGCAACCAGTACCCATATCACGATTGGAGTTCCTCAAGGCTCCGCACTCTCGCCCACTCTTTTCAACCTTTTCATGGAACCACTTTCCGATATTCTGAACCGTTCTAACATTCATTGCCACATGTATGCTGATGATGCACTCTTACAAACTCAACAATGGCTAGCCTAGAACCATCTTTTGTTAAATACTCTCAAAACAGAATTCCTTCTGATTGCCTCCCGTAACCACCCTGCATCTACCCTGGATTGACTTAAACAACTCACTGCTCTTACCTGCACCCCTCATGTGGTTGACTCTGCTAAATCCAAAGGTATTACCTTGAATAAATACCTAAATATGCAACCTCTCATCAGTGCAACTTTTAGGGGAGCCAATTTTCAGCTCAACACCCTTAAGAAAATCAAGCCTTTCCTTCCGCCTGAGGACATCCGGCCTGCAGTTCAATCCCTGGTTATCTCTCATCTGGAATATGGTTTGGTGACCCTTGCTGGGCTACCTAAAGATGGTTTGGCCCCACCCAGAGCCACTCTAAATGCATCGGCCAGGCTCATCACAGGCTCCAGAAAGCATGACCACATCACCCCTGACCTTATTCAACTAAATTGGCTGTCTATCGAAGCTAGGATACGTTTCTAGATAGCTTGCTTGACGCATAAAGCCATACATTACAACACCCCGGTTTACTTGGCTAAAAAGCTTGAACTATCTGGCTCATGTTGGAACTTAAGAAGTATGCCCACCCTACTTTTGAAACCTCCCAAATTCAAAAAGAAAAGAACTTACAATTGTGCCTTCGGTGGGCTTGCTCCAAGAATTTGGAACGCTCTTCCTCCTGAGATCAGATCCAACCCATCCACTGCATCTTTCAAGAAAGATGTCAAATGGCTAATCTTGAGTGAACATTAACAGCATTAAGCTGTATTCCTTCTCAAGCCCTCTCTTTCTACGGATGTAATACTTCTTTTATACCGTTGGTTCGATTTATTTTATGCTTGTCTGTTCACCTGTTATCTTGTTCTTTTTACCTTCTGTAATTGTACTGGGCCCTCCAGACTGGCTGACTCCCCTGCCCCTGACCTTGATTGTTTCCCCCTTTGTTTGACAGTGTGTTTATTTAACTACATCATTTGTGCCATTGTGTTGTTTTATTCGTGCTTTCGCCACTTTGTACAGCGCTCTGATACCCGTAAGGGTCATGTTCGTGCTTTATAAAACTTTTCAAATAAATAAATAAAATAATTAGAACATGTAAAAAAAAAAATGCATTTCCAATCTTTGTTCCAATTTAACAGACTAAACAAATGGATTTACAAACCTTACCAAAATCAACACTGCAAAGAAATAAACTGTGCAGCATTCTGCCAGTAAACGTTTAAGAACAAAATAAAATAAATCAAACATATAAAACAAAGTAAGTATAACCATTAATAATTTTTAAACCTTAGCTAAATCAACTGATAAGCAAAACTAACAAAATAATACTAATCAACATTTACAACTTTTTTCTACTACAGGCTGCAACAATTCCAATCAAAAAACTACATTAAAGAAACCAACTAAATCTACCAAAAATAATAAGTATTGTTTTAAATATACTGAAAAATAAAACTAAATAAACACCAACTAACCTAAAAAATGTAAACGTATAAAATTTCCATAATAATAATAATAATAATTATTATTATAATTTCTTTACCCAACAGATAACAAAAACATTATTAAAGCACTAAAAACAACAAAGAACTTCAAAGAAAAATCAAAAACAACAAAAACAACATATATGTGAGTATTAATAAAAAAGTAATATAACAGAAAAAAATTACATTGCATTTATTGATCATATATTTATATTTATATATATATATATACATATATATATACATATATATATATATATATTTATATATATATATAAATATTCACAGTATGACTAAGAAAATGACAGAAGGGGCTAAATTTCTTCACAAAAAGGGAAACTCTTGTTCTGTTATATGGGCTACACTTATACCCAAGAAAGAAGATCAACTTAATCACATACATTGGATTGAGCACCAAATACTACTCTAATTTCTGCTATGGGAGGGCAATAACCAGGGAAACTACAGTTCTAAATGTTATAGAACATAACCACCCCCCCAATGTTACTGAAACTGAAGTAAGAGATGTTTTAGAAAACATCAAAGAGGCAAGCACTAGCTCCCAACAACCAAGCACTCAAATATTAAAAGATGTCCTGATCCATGTCCCAGGCACGTAACTAGACAGTTACCTGCCATCCCATCACTAAAACACCTAATTGCCAGAACCAAAAGATCTACCACCCAAATGCCACCAGCCCCAAAATCATTTTCAGAATTAGACATACTACCTGAATACACAATAACACACAAAGAGGAGCAAGTCCTTCTTCATGACAATAAAAGTAATGAAAAAAGAATTATCATCTTTGCCACCCCTACTAATATCCAAAAACTAAAACATTGCGAAACCTGGATGATGGATGGGACATTCAAAATATGTCCCAAGCCATTCTACCAATTATACACTATCCATGAAGAATACAAAGAAACAAACATATTTTCATATATGCACTACTACCCAATAAACAGTCTATAACCTATGTAGAACTCCTAACAGAAATAAAACAACAGACAGAAAATTACTTCCCCCATAAAATAATCATTGACTTCAAATAAGCAATGAAACAAGCAATTTTAAAAATGTACCCACATACAGCAATACAAGCATGCTATTACCACTTCAATCAGAGTATATGGAGGCATCTACAGAAATCTACCCTAGGAGGCTTATTACGATGGCGGTCGGAATGCCTCCAACCTTTGGTCGGAGGCTTTCGAACCGCTATCATCGGTTTCAATTCTGACCGGCTGATTATGAATCAGCTGGTCGGAATTGAAATCGGCCTGTCATTCTGGCTGGCTTCCGACGGGCTCAAGGAGCCCATCGGTGAGTCGGAGGACGGCCCGTAATACCAAAGGGCGGCCTTTCCACCCTTGGTATTACGATACTCGGTCTCTGGCAGGCTTTCCATGCCGAGCTTTCCGACATGGAAAGCCTGTCGGAGGGCGAGTATAGGGGCCTCTAGCAGGGCCCCCTTTCCTTGGCAACCTCTGGTTGGGGGCCGAGGGGGGACCTATGGTGCCCCCCTCTTAATCCCAGAACCCCGTGGCAGACAGCTTGAGGTGCCTGCCACGGGGTGCAGGGATTAACACCACCTCCCATTTCCCTATGGGAGCATGTACTACGGCCAGTTTACGGCTCCCATAGGAAAATGTCGGAATGCGACCGTACAGTGTTTGGTCGTATGCTAATCAGGCGGTCGGGACTGCCGACCAGAGGTCGGTCAGTCCCGTTTCCAAGACTGTGCCTGCCCGACATCGTAATAGGCCCCAAAGTGTAGAATATGCAACAAACAGTAACCTTGCATATCAAATAAAAGGATAGCCAACATCCCCATAACTGAAGTAGCAAACTACTAAAACCTACTTATAGAAAGTCCCTTCTACCAATCAAATGGAACAAAACTAACTCCCTTACTAGACTATTTCGAAGACTCAAGGGTAGGGAGACTACACAGATCATGACATAGAAGGCAACTCACGTCCCACATTCCCTGGTGGAATGTGTACGACAGTACTCTTGCCCAAAAAGCTAAAACCAACAATGCAGTGGCAGGATGGCATAATGCCTTCCAAGCCACATTTGGAAGAACACAAACACATCTGCACAAGCTACTAGAATCTATAAAAAAAGAACAAAGCTACCAAGAACTAAGAATAGACCAATCTGTAACTAAAATGGGTCCTAAACTAAGTAAACAAACCAAAACAATGTACAACACCTACAATACAAAACTAGATAATACCCAAGCACCCAAGGACTAGAATAACTAGATACAATTGTAAAATCTATACTCTAAAAATAATAGCTATCCAAACACTACCTACTACAATAATCCAAATTCACCACCCAAAAACTATTAATTCATTTTAAATGTATTAAATATTATTATGTCATTTTTTAAAAACTATTCAAACAATAACATATGACATAATAAAATTATTAAAATTAAAAAATAAAACAGGACAACAAAAATAAACATTGCCCATCCATATTAAAGTTGTTGCAGTAGATCGTCCTCAAACAAGTAGATTTCCCAAATGAAGTCGATCCAAATCCATATAAAAAATAAATCCCCCACAAAAATGAAAAATACAGCTGTAAAAAAAGGGATCTAACGACGCAATCCTCTGAAAAACCCGAATTTTTTTTTTTTTTTTAAAAAGCGCTCCAAGAAAACGGAAAAATAAAAGGAATTGTATGTCAAGTTAATAGTTTCAATGAAACTATATAACAATTCCTTTAAAAAAGGAAAACGCATCTTCACCTCCACCATAAATCAGGAACGGGAACCTGCAAAAAGAAAGGCAACACCCTCCCACAAAAACACATACAACCCCACATAAATTAAATACATCAATCAATAAATCATAACACATAACCAAAAACATCTAGCTACCAATTTAATACACTATCCTACACTTCCAAAGCACAACAAAAACACAGAACACTACACTACCAAAACTACATCACACTACAAAACAAAACTATAATTAACACACTACTTACTATACCTACACATCTACTAACTCACCCACCCTAAAATTAGCTTTAAAATAATTTAAAACAAACTTATCTTAACCGAAGAAACGCAGCTCCCAACCATGAGCTATCCTCTGCAAAAGTAACCAAACAACGAAATAGATAGAATACAAAACAAAGAAAGTCAAGAAAAGAAATGGCCGCTTAATTAAACTGGAAAAAATACTATTTCCCCATAGAAAACAATAGGGAAAACCAGAAAATACTCAAAAAAAGTTATGATTTATTTTATAGAAAATAGAAAACTGTTGTAAAAAATATAAAATGTCTTACAATGCAAAAATAAAATAATTGTAAAATATATATTAAATATTATAATACCATTAAAATAAAATTGAATATACATTAAGGGCCTCATTGCGATGTGAATCGGAAAGCCAATCGCAGGTCCGAGACTTTCCGAGTTACATCGTGGGTTTCACTTTCGACTGCCGCATTACAATGCAGGCGGTCGAAAGTGAAACGAGACGGTCATTCCGGCTGGATTCTGACAGGCTCAAGAAGCCCATTGGCAAGTCGAAGCCCTCACCATAATCCCCATGGACAGCGTTTCCGCCGTCAGGATTACGATGTTGGTTTCCAACAGGCTTTCCATGTCGAGCTTCCGACATGGAAAGCCTGTCGGAAAGTGACTTTGGGGGCCCCTAGCAGGGCCCACATCTCCCTGCAGCCTCTGGTTGGGGGCCGAGGGTCACCTGTGGTGCCTCCCTGTTAATCCCTGCACCGCGTGGCAGGCACCTTGAGGCGCCTGCTAAGCGGTGCAGGTATTAACAGATTCTCTCATTGCTCTATGGGAGCTTGTGCTATGGCCAGTTTACGGGTGCAGCACAAGCTCCCATAGAGAAATGGGAGTATGCAACCGCACCATGTGCAGCCGCATTGTAATAGTGCTGTCTGGACTGCCGACCTGAGGTTGGTCGGTCCCGATTCCACGACGGTGTTGACATCTTAATAAGACCCTATATGATAATTGGCAAAATACAATTAATAAAATGTTAAAAATGTCAAAATTATATTATAAAAACATACATGATGTACAAATGTATACCAATGAAAAATTGTACCAAAATGTTGATTGTAAAATTGTTTTTATTTTTCTACATACCTTAAAAATGTTTATACAATTAATATTATTTAAAAAAAACTATTATTTAATAGACTCAAAAAATGAAAACCAATTACTGTTTAAAAATATGTAACATTATAAAATACATATTGAATAATGTTATAATTTCAATAATTTTTTTTAAAGACATTACAAATTGTAAAACCATATGTATTACAAATGTATCTGTTTTTTTCAAAATATATGTAACTAAAAATGTTTTATATGTACTTGTAAAAATTGCAAAAGAAATATGAATGTAGAAAATATAAACAATTTACAAAAATTACAAACATATTGGAAATATATAAATGTGCTAAAATATCAAGAGAAAACATTGAACATTTTACATAAAAAATAAGTACAAATATATATTATTTTTGCTACTAATATTATTTGTAATAAAACTTGGAAACACCATTTCTTTCTCTTAAAAATGTATAATGAATTGTAAATAAAACTATCAATAATAAAAATATACATATTATGTTCCATTCTACAAAAAAGAAAATGTGTTTAATATGAAAAATAAAAACATGTATTTCTCTTTATTTTGTATGACAAAATAATTCAAATCACACCTTTAAAAATAACTAAGATACAATTTAAAACAAAATAAATACACAAATAATTATGTAATTACATTTAACCATAAACAAATAAAAAATAAAAATGTAATAAATATTAAAACCTAAAAACAGTCCTACACATATAAACCTATCAATCTATTAACCGAAACAGAATAGTAAACCTTAAAAACCTTACTATTCCAACTCCAATCTAACTAAATTCTGGGAAAGTGCTGTACACTAAACCACATAAATTACTATTCCTACTCCAAACTAACTAAATTCAGGGAAAGTGCTGGACACTAAGGGGCCGATTCCGATCTGGGTCGGAAAACTCTCCAACCGAGCCGGATCCGGAGAGATTTCCGACCGAGCCGGACTCCTGCAGTCCGACCGAGCGAGTACGATGCGGCCGCATGCTGGCGGACTCGATTCGGTCGGGTTCCCATTGAAGTCAATGGGAGCCGGTCGTACGACGCGTACATGGGCTCCCTTTGACTGAATGGGTACGTCGTGAACAAGTGCGCCCCCTACAGTGTGTACGCGTCGGTGCAACCCGCACCATACATGCATGTTTAGGGGGACCCTTGGATCCCCCTGTGTTCGACTCGTAAGGCTACGGGTGAAGGGGGTCGGCACGGACCCCCAAGTCCGGCTCCGGGAGCTTTTCGAGCCGGATGCTCCGACTCGATCCGGCTGTCCGACGCGTACATTGTACTCGCTCGGTCGGATAACGTCTCCATTGCGTGGTGCGATTCGTTTCCGCACGAGTCGGTCGCAGCGTTTCGGATCCGGAAACGGTTCGGTCGGAACACACGCGTACATTCGCATCGTACTCGCTCGGTCGGACAGCTGTACGAGTCGGTCGGGAAAAACGCGTACGGCTCGTACTTTTTCCGGCTGGATCCCGTTCGGAGAGCTTCCGACCGAGATCAGAATCGGCCCCTAAACCATAAAAAAATGACTACTCCTACTCCTACCTGGCTAAAATCAGGATAAATACTAAACAAATATCATATATTAATATCCAACATATCAATCAAAAACTAAAAATAAAACACACAAAGACAATGAATAATTAGGGCCTATTTCCGACCGACATCTACGGTTTCACTTCCTACTGCCTAATTACAATGTAGGCGGTCGAAAGTGAAACCGGCCCCTGTAAATCCCTATACCGTGTGGCAGGCACTGCTCCCATAGGGAAATGGGAGTATGCGACCCCACATGGTGTGGTAGCATCGTAATTATGCGGTCGGGCCGCCGATCGGAGGTTGGCCGGTCCCGAATCCGCAATGCTGTCGGTCAAAGGCAACTTCGACCGACATCATAATCAGGCCCTTATTCCTGAAACATATAAACTATTTCATAATATATTCTAAATAAATTTTCAAAAATTCCTATAAAATATCATAATAAAAAATATATACCATATTTCTGAAATACAATGAAAACATTTAAAAACATTTAGAAATATTATTTAAAAAATATAATCATTTTTCCAAATTGTACAATAATTTAAAATACATTTTTAATTTGTTTTTCAAATGAAAATTTAAACATTTATTTAAATTAAATACCAAAATCAAAAATAAATTGCAAAAACACCACAAACAACTACTAAACATGTATAAACTTGAAAATAACAATGTAACTTTTGCCAAAGAAATTATTAAAAAAATTAATTTTGCAATTTAATTTGGATTATAAATATTACTCTAAACCCATCAAGAAACAATAACCAACAACTAAAAATTATATTTAAAAAAAGGATTATTAATAAACAATAAGGGGGCTTATCACGATGTCGGTCGGAGTTGCCAGTAAAAAGACAGACCCAGCGCCACTAGGCATCTGCATCTGAATGCGGCTGCCCAGTTACATGCCCTGATGGGCAATAACAATCTCATTGGCAGGAACTGAGAGTAAGACTCCCATCCTACACCTCAGAAACCAGGAAACTTATCCATGGAGTCCCACAGGGTTAGTCACTTAGCCCAACCCTTTTCAACATACACATGAAACCTCTCACAAGTGTCATCAGATCACACGAAATCAACATCATCTCCTATACCAACGATACGGAGCTCATCCTATCCCTGATGGACAACAACAACACCACCAGGAACAACTTCACATCATTCGTGATCAGCATGGCAAACCGGATGAGACAGAACTGCCTGAAGCTCAACCCAACAAGACAGAAGTGCTGATCTCGGGGAACAAGAGCTCTCTCTGGGATTCCTCCTGGCGGCCCATGGAGCTAGGCCCCACACCAACTCCGACGTAAAATTCCAGAAACCTAGGAATCATTGTGGACCACAAACTCACCATGGAATCACAGGTTAATGGAGTTACCTCCTCCTTCATCCACATCCTGAAAATGCTGCAAAAAATCTTCAAGCGGCTGCCCCAGAACACCAGACGCACGTCACACAAGCCCTCATCATGGGCAGACTAGACTACGACAACGCTCTCTATGCTGGAATCTCCACCCACCTCCTCCACAGACTTGAGACCATCCAGAATGCTGCTTCCAGGCTCTTCCTCAACCTCTCACACCACACTCACATCATACCTCACCTCAGGAAAATCCACCGGCTCCTCATCCAGAAACGCTGTCACTTTAAACTGCTCACCCATGCATACAAGGCACTGAATAACATAGGACCCTTCTACCTCAACCACTGTCTAGACTTCTACCAACCCATCAGACAACTGTGCTCAGCCTCTCTCTCCCTCACACGCACCCCCACACACACAGAAGCAGAGCCGGTGGTCGTACATTTTCCTTCATGGCTACCAAGACATGGAGCGACCTCCCTCATTCTCGCTTCTTGAAATCTGTAGGAATCTGAAGACCTGATTCTTCATTTAATCCTGTTCCTACTCATCTGCTGAGCACCTGGATACCCTACTGGGTGACAAGCGTGCTTTATAAATCCACATAACATTGATAAATGGCATTCACTCAATAGTACTAGCACTGCAGGTACATTCATTGCCCCCACACACAACACTTGCTCCTGCATTGATTATTGGCTGGTTACCCAAGATGCGGCTGCATGGACCACCAGGATCAAGCAACTCCCCAGAACCTTATCAGATCATGCCCCGGTGATGCTCAAGATCCCCCCTCCCCCGGGACTGGTTCCATAGCCTTTTCTTGGAGGCTTCCCTAGAATGCGCTCTGAGACCCTATTTTTCGAGATTATATTAGAACAGAAATCCTTGACTACTTTACAGGCAATGTCCTGTCAGTGGAATCCGCCTCTATGTTATGAGAAGCATTTAAGTTTGTTGTTTGCGGTGACTGCTTATCTAAACAGTCAGGAGTATTAAGGACATTGTGAGTGCAACTGATCACCTTAGAAACAAACAGCTGTGCAGTCGAGCAAACATTCTTTAACACAGGTGATATAGCGACACTAGCCATCCTCAGAGAGAAGCTATCCGCTTACAAAGAAGAAGCGATCAGAGAAAAACGCCACCTCCACAAAACAACAATGGTGAGACGCTACGGGTAGAGGGGGAAAGGTCAGGTAAAACTCTAGCGAAGCTTCCACGGAAGCCCTGGGCCAGTGACTACATCATGGAACTTACAGATGACCACCATGTATCCACATGAGACATGAGGACATCCTTGAAACCATGACTGATTTTCACACTGATTTATACCACACATCAACAATACAAGATCCTTCAAACCATGACTGATTTTCACACTGATTTATATCACACATCAACAATACAAGACCCTGCAGGCTTGCACACTTTCCTCAAATCTATATAACTCCCCCGGCTGGAGAATTTGCAACATCAATATCTCGACGTGCCCTTCACAGTTGAAGCCATCATTCAGATGATCCAGAGCATGACTGGAGATAAGGGTCTGGGACTTGATGGCTTAATCACGTCCTTCTATAATGAATATGCCCAAATACCTGCTTTTCACCTGTTGGCAGTTTACAATGAATCAGTTAGATGGGTGAACTGCCACCATCCCTGAGTGAAGCAGTGATTGTCACTATATTGAAACCGGGCAAACCACCTGATCCCTGCAACTCTTACAGGCGTTTATCAATGATCAACAATGATACCAAAAGCTTAGCAAAACTAATCGCTAACCTCCTATTGCCTCTGCTGCTGGTTACAGTTCAACCCAACCAATCAGGCTTCATACCAGATCACTCCATGGCACACAACTTTCAAACCATGTTTCCTGTCATGAATACCATAAACCCTGAGCTTTGGGCACCCTCCCTGCTATGGGATGCCACCAAGGCATTCGACTCCTTGGAATGGCCTTATCTATTTCAACTTCTGGCCCAGATCAGAGTAAGCACTCAATTTATGTAGCTGGGTAAATTACTCTACACCAGTGGTTTTCAAACTGTTTAATGTTGCGCCCCCTCTGGTGTTAAAAATAAATAAATCATTGGACCCCCCCCCCACCCCAGAAAGAAAAAGTATTTTTTCACAATTATTCTATAAAATTGGCAATGTTTAAATATGCATAACTATATTTAAACATTGCAGTTATACCTTTTACAAATACAATCAAATACATGATTGCCAACATACTATTCTGGTCAGCAAGGTCTTACTAAAATGTAAAAGTATCATTTGGAGGCCCTTCTCCTTTGACACCTACTCCCAGCCAGGATATGAACGACAAAAGATGTTAGTAACGGCTCATTACAGAGTAGCCTAGTGCTGCTCTTTTTTTCCAGTAAAAACAAAGCACTGTTATCAGCATGAAGATTCTCTTGGATATCACCCGCTGCGATCTCCATTTGTGGCTCTCCTGGGATATGAAAAGACATCCCCGCAGCAGCCTAACGGATGTGCTTCTCCTCTTAACTAAGCCAGAGTGGCTGTACACTGGGGTAGACGCCCTGCCTATTGGATGGCAGTGTTGGCTGCGGGATGCAGTCAGGAACACCTTGAGCGTTACTGGAAACTACTGCTGGAGCGCCTACGACCTCAAGTCATCTGGGTTCCATTGGCAATGTTTCTAGCGCTGCAGTGGAAGGGTGGCCTCTTGGGGGATCCCTCCTGTCAAGTTGTACAAGTTGAACTTGAAACATTGGTTTCACCCTAGTGTGTTCATGTTTTGCTCTCTGCACACTGTGCGGGGAATACACTCCTAACATGACGAATGTGCACCCGTCACCCCCTCTGATGGACAAATGCCATTCTGTATTTTGGATTGCTGGCTTGATTTTTCTTATGCGTTCCAACTTGACGCCACTGATACCGTCTTTACACCTGTCATGTTGGAAATTGCTTGTTTTGTGTACACCGTGTAAGGTTGCTCCTCCCCCTTTTGCATTACTTTCCTAGTTCAGAAATTCAATAAATAATTTTACAAAATATACATGTTATTTAATCTCATGCCTTATTTTGCTAATGTGTGTAATTATTATAGTGCTATTATGGGGGAGCTTTATTTTCATCAAATCACTCACAATTTTCAGTAGCACCTCTTTGTTCACATGGTCATAAGCGGAGCCCTTCTCTGCAGCCATTGGATACGGATACAGAGAAAGATATGGGTGAGATCTACCGAGTTCTGTTGAAACCCCCTTTAAAGACTACAGAGTGCTTCAAATGGAACAGAAATTGGACACCGCTGGGCTGCGTCTGAGAGAGAATGATATTTGGTTTCTGTAAATAAAAAGCAGTGCAAAGCACAGTTCACCATGGAGATAATAAAATCAGATTCCAAGACCAAAAGGGATTCAAAAGGAAAAAAAAGGAGAATGATATTTCTAATCTACAATTTCTGCCTCCCAGTGCATTTCATCATGCGCAGACCTTTCTCCTCTATAACTGAAAGAGTCTCTCCTATCCAGTGCTTAATTTAAGCCGGTGGTCTACGGTGCTCGGCACAGCACTTAATTTTCGACACCTGGTTTGTGACAGTCTGCCACAAGGAGGCGCTGTCTGGCTTATTTAGATATGACGACCACAATAGTTAATGATTAATTCAATATACAACTTACCTGCTTCCCAAGCCATTCTTATAACTTTAGGGGCTTGAAATAGTCCGAATTGTCACACATTTGTAGGAGTGTGATTGTTAGTAGCTGTGTTGTTACTATCATTGGCAGCATAGCTGGGGCAATGTGTGGTGCAAGCTGCAGTGGTCTCCTGACGAGAGCCATGGCACTTATTTTTTTTCAAATTAAGCACTGCTCCTAAACCTGGCACCGGTTCCCTTCTGTCATCATGACATGGAAGGCATATATATTAGCCGACAACGTCTTATATTTGTGACACTGACATGGTCATGTGTACTGTAGCAAAACTAAAAATACCACAACACCAAAGCACAACCAAATAGTCATTAATTCAAGCAACTCGTAAGGTTTTAAATCTCACTTAAATGCAACCTGCTTTAGAACTAAAAACACTTGTCACGTGTCGATCTCGTTAGATGCAGCTTGTTTTGCACTTGTGACAATTTAGCGGTTGTGATACAGATGGAGTGAAGAACACAAAATCAGCAGAAACCTGTGTGATATGGTAACCTCACAGAAGTGTTACAAAAGACGTATATAGTTTGTATCCGATAAACCATGCAGATGTGTATGTACGGATCTACGTGTTTAAGAGGAACACTGTAATACATGTTATAGAGAACTCTTCATAATTAAATATTAGGATCATTAGTGTAGAAAAGTAGGATCTGCTTTCTTGGTTACCCCCACTTTTTGCTGGTGTCATTATGTTTTTCTGACTAGTCTGACTGGGATCCTGCTAATCAGGACCCCCTTCTCTGTGCTTCTTCCTAAAATTGGACATGGTGAGTAATTAGGTTCACTCCAGAGTGGCTACTGATGTACCCTTGTAAGTCCCTAGTATATGGTACTAAGGTCCCCAGGGCATAGGGACACCAGGGGTCCCCCATGGGCTGAAGCATGTATTATGCCACCCATGGGAGACCATTCCAATTGTGACTACAGGCCTGGCATTGCAGCCTGTGTAAGCTGGTGCTAGCACCACTTACATCAGATATAGGTTTCCTTATATTTGAGGTCACTGCACTTAAAACCTATAAGTCACCCCTAAGGCAGTCCTTTCAATCCTGAAGGCAGGGTGCTCGGTTATAAGTGTGAGGGTGCCCCTGCATGGGCAGGACACCCCTACAATCCATGGAGTCCATTCTCCCAGGTTGTAAGTGCATAAACCATTACGATATAAAGAATGGCCATTCGTCCTTACACGATGGCTAACTCTAAACTGGCTGTAACAAACCATGTCGTGTTTGGTATCAAACATGTTGGAATAGGTTTGATTCCATGCACTGTGAAGCTCCTCCGGGAGGCCCTCAGTGCTCCTGGTACCAGTCTTCTAGACCTGGACAGCAAACTATGGCTGCTGCCGAGCAGAGACCCGATTCTGCCCTCCTGCTGTTGAGCCAAGCTCGAGCAGGGGAAGGCAGAACAATATGTTTCCTGTCACAGGGAGGTGTGACCACCTCCCAGACAGGACTTAGTGTATCGGGACAGGGTAGGGGCGCTTGCCAGCACCATTAGACTGCTTTGAAGGGCACATTTGGTGCCCTCCTTGCATACTCCAGTTGGAACCAGTTCAGGGAGCCACTGGCTCCAGCTCTGGCATGAAACTGGACAAAGGACATGGGAGTATCCTCCTCACTGTCCATCCCCTCCTGTGGGAGGGAACTCTGATTCGTTCCAACCCTTTCCTTAGGGAACTTAGGGGCTTAACTGTGGGTGGTTCCTTAGAGTCGTCATGGGAAAAGATTCAGATTCGAAACCACTTCATTTTCAACTGTCTGGGAACTTTGGACTTCGCTGTACTTCGCTTTGGGAACTGAGACTGCAACTGGGAAGACTCCTGCTGCTCCTGGTCTTGCTATCCTGCCAGTCTTCTGCGGCGTCTGTGCCTGTGCTCCATATAGGTTCTTCTACAGGCCTGTGGACATCCAAGACACCCGAAGGAATCTCCCTTAAAGTGAAGGAGACACTTCCCTGCATCTGCAGGCACCGCAACAAAGCTAACCGGTCTGCTGTTCCTGAGCTCCTACGGACTCCGAAAGGTTCAGCAACACAGGTTGTGGTTCTGCAACTCCCTCAAGGCCTGCACTGTCTTCATAGCAAGTTTGAAGCCAGTATCCCTCGTCGGAACCGCTGGAGCAGTACTCCTGTGCACCGCTTTGACCTGCCGTTGCCAAGGCTTGTTGACTCTCTTCACCAGAGATCTGCAGGCTCCAAGAAGCTCCAACCTCAAGCTTCTCCTGCTACCAAGATCTTTGCCTGCACCGCATCCTCTGCACCGTGGGCCTTCATCATTTGGTGAGCTGCTCGAGGTCCTCTAGCGACTCCTGTGCTTTCGGCCCATGGGTCCTGTTGAGGGTCTTCTTTGGCTCCAGTGGGCTCCCCTGCTTGCTCAGGGCCTGCTCTGACTTACCTGCACGTGGTGAGTCACTTGGACCTTGCTGGTCCAGACACCGCATCTTAATCCCATACTACGTATTTTGCCGTTGCCAAGGCTTGTTGGTGCTCCAGACAGACACCGACCCCCTGGCTCTTGACATCCGATGTGGGACAGCTTGTAAATGGCTCCTGGTCTTCCACAGCATCACCTGGTCCGCACAGTTGCAGCTCCCAGGGCATCGTCAACTCTCCTGCCTCCCCGACATCAGTGGGCATTCGTCTTCCGTACCTCCTGGTCACTCCTGAGTGGCATAGACTCTGTCCCCTCTGCTTGCAGGTACCTCTCATCTTGAATCTACCTTTGGGTTCCACCGGACTCTCTCACCTTCTTCACCAGCGGCATCTTCACTGAAGTCCTGCATTTTGGTCTACGGCGGTTTCCGACGTCACTTCACACCTACGCACGCGGCTTCCCTGGTGCAGGTATCCTGGTTCCCGGGGTATCCATGGATGAGGTGAGTCTCCAACCTTCCATCTTTCACAGGGTTTCTTCAGAGTCCTCTGGGAATGGTCCTTCTTCTTAAAAACTGCAACCGCGACTTACCCATTGACTGGTATTATTGAGCATGCGGTCGTGGTTCCCACTCTGCACACGGCTCCTTGGGGTTCCTATGTACTTACCTTGGGTGGTTCCTTGGGTCCCCGGCTCTTCTAGGTTTTCTGGGTCCAGTCTTGACTTAGGTCGTGGTTCGCATTCCACTTTATTAGTATTTGGTTTGGTCTCCCCCGGAGACCACTGTGTATTTGTGCTACTTTCGTGTTCTATTACTAGAGTATTGTGTGTATTGTGGTTATATTTACGGGTAGGAGATATTGCAATGTGTTAGTGAGTATTTAGAATAAATGCATATTTTTATAACTACACTGTGTGGTTCTTCTTTTCTTAACCTACACGTAGGGCCAGATGTACGACCCTAAATTGCATGCGCAAATGGGTTTGCGACCCGTTTGCGCATGCAAAATGGCCCAGGGCCATGTACAATTCCTAAATAGTGAGTCGCAATTTATTTGCGACTCGCTATTTTAGGAATTGCGAGTCGCAATTAGGAAGGGGCGTTCCCTTCCTAATTGCATCCGCGAAGCAATGTATGAATGTTTTGTGACCGCAATTGCGGTCGCAAAACACTTGCAAATTACCACCCTCTTCTAGAGGGTGGTAATGCAGTCGCAATTTGGAAGGGGTCCCCAGTGGACCCCTTCCACTTTGTGACTGTCTCTAAAAATATTTTTTAAGGGCAGGCAGTGGTCCCAGGGACCACTACCTGCCCTTAAAAAATAAAACGAAAATGTTTCATTTTTGTTTTTTAAATGCATCCTGTTTTCCTTTAAGGAAAACGGGCTGCATTAAAAAAAACTCCTTTATTTAAAAGCAGTCCCAGACATGGTGGTCTGCTGAGCCCAGCAGGCCACCATCCCTGGGAGGGCCTGTCATTCCCAATGGCGTCGCAAATTGCGAGAGGCTCATTAATATTCATGAGCCTCGCAATTTGCGACCCCATTGAAACACACCACTGTTGTACATGTCAAATAGCGCCTCGCAAATTGCGAGTCGCAAATGAGTCGCAATTTGCGAGGCGCTATTTTGCAGGTCGTACATCTGGCCCTATATGATTAGTACTGGTAAAACAAGCTGCTTTACGCTCCTTCTGGACTAAGCCTGAAGGTTGCTCTCCACATCTACCACTTAGAGAGCATTCTAAGGTTGTCTAACACCACTAAAATCACCATAAGAGTTGTCTGGATTAGTGCAGGGTGCCACTCTTACATAAGTGAGCACCATATACTAAGCCAGCCTCCTACAATTAGTAACAAAATGCTTCAGATTACAAACTCTGACGAACTTGACAGAACAAGTTTCCTTACAGAGAAAGGAGTTTAATCCACTGTCACAGAACTAACATTAACTCTATTACTGCCACTAACCCTAACAACTTACATCGTCCCTAACTCTAGTGTACACCTTAACACTTTTTGAACCCCTTACGTCCTGCATTAAAATTACAACAGGACCTGTATAGGTTTTGAAATGCTGTGTAGTTACCACATTTCTTCATTAACATTATAAGGTAGTGGATTTATTAATAACAATTTTCTCAGTAACTTCCTAAACCTGGTTCTATCCCAACACAACTGAAATCTGGAAGTCCTTCCCTCTAGTCTATGCTTCAAATGAACATAAATTCCCACAACACACAGAAAATACATACACACCGCATTTATAGTGCAGAACAGCAATATTTTCCCTCCTCACACAACCTAATAAAAGCATAACTCCAAACATATGACAGAAGCCACCTCTCTTCCTACAGCAAGCAAAGGGACGAGAAATTTAGCAATGCCCATGCATCTACTTCACAAATCCCCCCAGACAATCTAGCATACAGAAATATTGTTCATATTGATAATCAATAGATATCTCAAAACTCATCCATAACCTCAACGGGAATTCACAATTCAGAAATGACGTTCATTTGTAGCTCGCACCCAACCATCACATAAGTGGGAATTCACCAACCAGAAATGGCAGAGAATGTTTCAACCAGCAGACTTCGTAGCAAGTTATTTTTAAATACAAGGACCTGCGAAGTGTCTAGCAACCCACAGAACAGGTTATACCCCTAAGAGTACAATTCCGGCCACCATAAACCTGTATCTTCCAACCTTCTGCAAAATGGCAGAGTAACTGAACGACATTTCAAAGAAAAGCATAACTCTTTCACTCAACTCTATTGGTGTGTTTATCAATCTAATCATATTGGCAAAATAAACTTTACAATTAATGACACATCTTATTCTTGGGAAAATGCATCTAAGCATCACACTTCTTGCAATGAAATAATCCCACTGACAAGGAATCTTTTGGTAATGTTGCTTTAAATAAGTTAAACTGCGCACAGTAACAGCAGAAGGCTGACACCATCCTTCCATGCAGGAAGGGAGGTGCCATTTACTGATCACTGCAGTATATGACAATCATAACCACACTCCTTAATGATCATGTCACCATAGCGCACATCAGGACAAGGGTGCACAAGATCACAAAGGTAGGCAGAAGGGTTAAGGCACATATGTTCAGACTCGGACACCTAGCAAAGATTGTCATCAGGACAGACTGAAGAGGAAAGAATGCAAAAGAATGACCCAGTCGTGTATTCTTCAATTGCACATCCTTTAAATAGTTTTTTATTGTCACCTATTAGATGATTTCCCGTTTGCCGTGTCACTTGTATGTTTTTGGACCACACAAAACCGCCACAACGTAGTCTAATTATTTAGGCTGCTACCCCCATAGCTAAGTCAAGTGCACAAGCATTAGGTCCTCTTTGTATGCTCCCAATCCTTAATGATACGTTTCAAACCATAGGTCCCTTTTACGAGACTGAATTCATATGTTTAATATCATCTCATAAGTATAAGTTCATGTAAGGCATTTCGAGCTACTACCTCTTCATCAGGAAACACTTCATAATTCAAAAGGATCTATACATTGTTAAACAATGCATCGTTCATTTGTTTAGCACTAACTTGCATAACTTGGTTGAATGATAGCTTTATATAAGCTTTTATGTCTCAGGCATCTGTAAAATACAGAAAATTAACATAAAAATAACCAGTCAATTCAAACAGTAATGGGAAAAGACTTCCCAAGCTGTTTACTTCTGTCCATTTACATCTGCTGAGCATTGCTCCTGCAGTGTTTAGTTGTCATACTGCCAATCACTATCATTTAACTGTAGCCCCGACTACCTTAACTGACCATGAGTTATATTATTGAACTTACCATTAGGTAGTGCCATGACGATATCTGAAATCTGGCACTCTATTGTCAGTGGCTTTTGTGCTACTTGAAGTGCAAAGATCTGTTTAGGCTGCTACAAAAACACAGTAGAAGTCTAATTATATGTTAAACAATTAATTTTCCACTTCCTTTCATAGATCATGACAGCAAATCAGATTACTTGATTTGTGAAATGTTTTATACTGCTCCTCCGACATCATATTAACCATATATTATGATAACCGTAAAGTTCATAAAAAATGACACAATCTACAAGTCAGTTCATGTATCTCGAGGCTAAGCATTCCAGTACATTTATATTACATGCTTCCTTTGGGATACATATCTTTTTCTGTCACGTCCGCCTAATCTCACCTCCACCAGCAAGTGCTAGAAATTGATCTATAAACTGAAACCTCATCAGAGATATATTATGAATTTGCAAGACATAGCTTGCAATGGAGGATATCACCACATTGTGTTTAATATTCGATCTATGTTTATTGAATCTATTCTTTGCTGGTCTCATAGTTTTTCTCGCAGGTTAGATCCACAAGGGCAGCATTTCCTCTAAATTGCAGAGCCTATTTCGAATTTGGTGATGCAGTGTAAACATGGAAAACATCCTTTTATCTAGGGAATCAGTGCTCCATGTATTAAAAATTTCAGATTCGTCCCTTATTTAATAAGATAGTTACAAAGATTGTTGTCTATTTAAATGTGAACATTAGTTTAGTGTTCATTAAGTATAAGAGGTGTCACTTAATGCATGTTGCTAGTTAGTATTTGCTAAGGAAGGTTATGTTCTGTTTTGCCTTTCTTCTTTCTGAGGTTCTCTCTTCCATTGGCACAGACAGACTGACAAACTTGGTCCAATAACACAGAAAAGTATTTGGGGATTGTATTGAATTCATGTAAGCACTAGAGGAGAAAAATGACAAATACATTTTGGGAATTATCAAGTGCCTGACTGTGGACAAGGTCAAAACCTAATCCTGTTATTAGCACTGGCAATGGCTGGACTTGTAAAATACTGTGAATATATCTCTATAATAGGTGTCTGTTAGAATCACATTCTTCAAAGGTCTGGTCCCGATGAATAAGCTAAAAAACAAGTCAAAGTCAAGATTTTTGATTCGGGCAAAGCAAGTCACCAACGGTAGGATCTGGCTGTATCTTGCATGGGAGACCAAAGGAAGAAAGAAACAGGGACCAAGACAAATGCCCACAAATGAACTTTCAAAGATCTTGCAGGACGCAAAATAGGGCTTCCGGAGTAGGCAAGTTTACTAGCATGAGAACCAATGTTAAGCAGTAGGCCACACAGAGTTTCAAGAGATACAGCACAAAAGATGAGAACAGAAAGACAAGCATTCAGACTTCTTCGATTTCCAAAGAATTCTGGGGCTTATTTAGCATTTGGAAGATAGGATAGTCAGTCAAACTTGGAGGATATCCTGTCCACCGTATTACAAGTGTCTCCACCCCACCACTTTTGTGAGTATTCCATCCCATGTGTAAAAAGTTAGGTACAACAGTATATATTCTTTTTTCAGAAACGCATTCAACAGATTAATGTTCAACATCTAAATCAGTTTTCAAATCAAAAGTTTGTTTTAATACATTTACACATGTATGTTTCTCAACATCATAATAAACTGTTAAGACAAAATCAAACAAGCAAAAATTAGACAGTGTTCGTTACATATCATATGGCTTTATGAAAAACACTGTTAATATTTTTCTCTGTGTGGTCCACAAGATACAATTATCGGTGCCCTATGCATTTCGGGACCTACGGTCCCTTCTTCTGGGGCCACTATGTTCAAACACAAAGAAAAATTCTAATTAGATAAACGAAACATTCATCATTGCATAGTTATTACATTATTCTCAAGAACAACTAGAGGTACAACAACTCACCACACCTCAAACATTTGTGATAAATTCACCACTGTGCCTGTGATATTTCCAATGAACTCCTAAATGGATAACTACTTCTATGCCCACTTAGCACTGATCGGCAGCCTTGTGATTGTTTTCACCATAATCGAGCCTCTTTATGTGATTAACAATACGTATACTATTAGAGGGTACTCACAGAAGAAATGTGGACCAGAATTCCTGAAACAACGACAAAGACAATTAATTTAGGTCTCTGTCAACCGTAAAGGATCTCTCTTAAAGCTGCTCAAGAATCCACTATAATCCCGTTGCAGGTGTACCTCAAGAAAAATCCGACCCGCTCAGTTGTCATGTAGTTCCTATAGTACCCCTGCAGGACCTGCGCGTTTAGATAACATAAACTGTGGGCTTGGTGACAGACTGGCTCTGTGCACCCCCACCGCGTATGTTAGCCTGTTTTTCATTAGCTAGCTCACAGTGCCACTAGAATCTCCTCTTATCGGGGAGAGATTAGTTTCTGGCAACCTTAGATCATGACAACCCTGATCCCTCAGAATCGTGGAAACAATGTACTACTTTTCGCTCAGTCACTCGTGCTTACTTGTTCGGTTTGTGTCAGAGAGTTACACAAAATAAACAGACTGGGCGTTTCAATAAGTATTTATTGAACAGTTATTATTCTAGTGTAGAATATATGTGCTGCAACAACCAGCAGACAGTAGCAGAGATATATTATCAGCAGTACGATAAAAGTGAAAGGATAGTACAGTTCTACCATATTGCAATAATAATGGTTACATACATGAATATACAAAATGCATTATAAAAGTACGCATACTCCTACGATGCCTAACTAGATGTACCTAAGTGTACCTAGCATGTGTGTAGGTCTAAAAGCCTAAGAGCCAAGAATCCCTCTAGGATTTAGTCAAACCCCATTACCTGAATAGAGAGAGTGTGGGACCCCGTCCTGGTCTCGAGTTGGACACCCCGCAAGGGTTGTGTTAGACCGCTGTCAGCTGGAGCGACTTCATGCAGGAGACTCAGCGTCTCTGGTCAGTGTGTCGGCATGGAAGTCTCGGTTCCCTCTATCCTACCGTGGCAAGATGCGGTGTATTTATACCCTAAAGTGTCTCGTCCATCAGTATCGTAACGTTCAACCCTCAGTGTTCGTTGTGTACTGTAGGGAACTAATGTAGGTGAAAGATCATGCCTATATAAGGACATAGGAGATCATGACTATAATAGGGCATATACGATTATGACCATAATAGGCCATATACGATTATGTCTATATTAGGGCATATATGAACATGTCTATATTAGGGCCTCTATATGAAACATAACACCCACTCCTCTTTCGAATTGGATGACAATGAACATACTTAAAATCTGGACAAATGTAAAAAAATTTTTTAAAAAGCAGCCAAAAACATGATCTTAAAAATCCTTTAAAAAATATGTTTAAAAATTCGCTATTCATAGTCGCCACTTGAAAAAATCAATTCTGTCCCACTTATAAAAGTTGCATCACTAAAAGCAGAATAAGGCCATGCTTTTTCAAGCGAAAGTGTCAATTTAGGAAGTGTTCCAAATTTTGTTTGTTTATTTATGAAACGAGTGAAGAGGTCGAATTCTTTTCCAGGACGCGATGAGCCAATTCGAGATTAAGTGTCCTGGCTGGAAAATACAGCATTATCGGTGTTAGCTACTGCAGACGACGAGTCCAAAGCCTCACAGAGAACGTCAATCGCACATAGATGGAATTCAGCACTGCCAACAGTCGTTGCTGTGGCAGTTCGTGCGGCAGTTGTTACCTGGGTGCCTGTGGAGGAGTCACCTAACCCAGCAGGAGCAAACGGCACTTGTGGATTCTCAAGGAATGCGTTCATCAGAATTGGAAGACGCAGGGGACAACGCAGAGCATGGGCCTTTAGGGGGTCCAGCATAGCATCCATGTCCGGAGGCGTATCTGATGGAAACGTTAGACAGAGATCCAACGCGCATTCTTCTCCGCAAAACAGGCATCGAAGAACAGGTAAGATGCAGTCCACCCAAACTGGTCTAAATGATAGAAACCAAGAGGCGTTCAATTCTCTTAGGCAAGGTATGCCCAGAAGCTGTACCATGCGTTCACGGTATTTCAGCTCCATGAGCGTGTTCTCCATTTCCTCGGAAATTGGGCCGTCCATTGCATAGCAGTAATATTACAATCAGGACTCCTGCAATTAGGAACAGGATAAACGGGAGACCTCCAAAGACGCTTCCCAATACGGAGTGTATAAAATTTGGGATAACTCCGAGGACTGTCTGAAAGGTGTTTAATAGTATTGACCCTATGGTCTTAAATAGGTGTACAATACCGCTCGTATCGGACATATTGAAGATACGACCCACCATTTCTGCGAAATGAAAGGGGCAGTTTGTACGTATAATCGCTTGTATCTCAGTCGAGGTCCTTGCAACTTGGAGTTCAAAGGTTTCTCGAGCGGAGGTTAAGGGCACGGGTTGCTGTAAAAGCATGGCTTTCAGTCTGCTCAAAGTATCAAATCGTATAAAGGAAACATTCAACGAAGGCCACAGCAGCTACTCCCTGTCTGTGTTCAGTGGCGGAAACAATACTTGCATACAGCAAGTAACCCTGGAGTTAACGGTGACCAGATAGGCAACGCCCGGAAGCATCACGCAGCAACCTTGCTCATTTAGCATCAAGTAACTCCCATTCGAGAGCAGCTGGAAAACCAGCGTGATCATGGCCGCTGGGGTCCCTGACATGTGACAAGATAAGTTCGCTACTGAACGACTACATGCTCCATGCAGAGAAATATCCTGCCACATTAGAAAACCGCTTAAAGCGTTCTTGCAGTTTGTACCACTCAGATACACTTCTCGATCCCCACTCCGGCATCGATATCTATATGGTAACTCCCAAGTTTCCTTAATGTATCCCTTACCCATCTTTTCATATCTGCCTGCCTGCCTTTGCTCAAGGCAATATTGAAACTGAAAAGTAGTGACCGGTAGAGTAATTTGGCCATGAATTAACCATTCGGTCGATGGCGATTCTGCTACATTGAATGGTAATCTGTCCAGTTTCTCAATACGCATCATTGTATATTTGGCTCCCCTTTCTGCCATTTCTGTCTGTTTATCTGTTAGATAGTATTCTGAGAACAGGGACGTGGTGTTTATAAAACGCCAGGGCACATAGCCTGTACGCAAAGATTGTAGCGTCCAGCTTGACATCATAATAGAACGCAACTGAGATTGCCCGTGTTGTAACAAGGCCGAATCTTGTTCTAATATGTCGATTGCCGAAGATACAATGTTGCCTAAGGAGTAAATCCTGGAGGTCAAAGTCGTTAACCCATTATAAACCACAGCTAATGCTTTTTCTAAGTTAATACGGTCTATTTCCTGTATCCTCTCTGCGGCCTCTTGTTGGGATATTTTCCAGTTTTCATTGTAATATGCATAAATGCCAGCATATATGAAACGTTTCGGACGTGATTTCCTAGGGCCTAATAAGAAATCCCTAAGATCCATGTCAGGTGTGAGTAAGGTCAAGTGATGTTTCACTTCTGTGAGTGTTGAGGTTTCTAGCCAACAAGGCACAACTTCCCAACACTATAGGATGTCACTACCCCTGGGTGTTGTCTTTGTACATAGCGTGGATCTGGCCTATGGATTCTAAACCCTTTGGATGTATTCATAAATCTCTGCTGACATTTGTTTGTGTCAATGGGCCAAATCAGCCATTCTGTCTGATCTGTTGTACTGGATAATGTCATATAGTGTTACCCCATGTGTAGTTGAATTCTGCTCCCCCACCCATCTCTGATGGTGATGGAAACCCAGGCGAGTTCAGTTCCTTGTTCTTGGCTAGTCCAAGACAGGATGTTTGTTGCACAGTTTCATTTAGAAATATCATCTGCTGCGGAATGAGACATGCTCTAAAAAGCGCTTCTGTTCCCTGGACTTGCCAGTCCCTAGAACCCCAGATTGTTTTTAAATCTATTGTGTCCTTCCATAGGTCGAAACCCTGTGTAGACAACTGGGCCATGAAGGAAGAAGAGTAAATCTGTTTGGTGTTTGTCAAAATAATTTTCTGAGCTGATGTTTTTGCCACTTTGTAATAAAATGATGTTGGGTCAGATGTGTTGAACCCTGAAAAATATGTAAATTTCTGTGCAAAGGTTTGCAAGCTACCTTTCGGTGGTGTTGGGCAGTGTTACCACTGGTGGTACTCAAATATATTTCTAAGTGTTATAGATTTGTGTAAGAAATGATGACATAATGCTGGTAACTGTACAATGAATCATAGTCTGAAGTACCTTCTAACATTTCATTGTTCGGAAATGCTGCAGTTTTTTCTAAATCAGACATTATGTTATTCACAGTTTCAGAGTCCCAATCATCAGAAAATGTACTGGAGGTAATGATATCACTTAAAGAAATTTTAAATACATGTTTAAGCTTTAAAAGTTCAGTCGGACCGAATATATCGAAATAGATCTTGTACCATACTATACCGTCCGGTATAGGAACTGCTGTGATATTCACTGAAGAAAAGTCTCTTGGTTCACGATGTGAAGATTGGTGTGGCTTTAAAATTAAATTAACCTTTTGGGCTGTAGAGCTCTGTTGAAGGTATCATCCATTAATAAGCATACTAAAAGTTATAATTAAACCTAGCCAGAAGATGAAAAATAGAATCCCAGTGATATACCATAGTTCTATCCAAGGTGACACTAGGTAAGCCTTTTTAAAAAAGTTCAGAAAGTCAATGAGTTTTTGTTTGTGTGATTTTTTGGCTGGCATCATTTCCTGCTCGCATGGATCCAGTGAAAACGTATCAAAGTTCATGAAGTAGCCAGAAACAGTTCGATCAATTGTTGGAATCGCATCGGGATTTGTTGCAATCGGATTTTGCTCTTGATGAGGCATACTGACGTAGACGTCTGTAGTCGGTCTGATTGCAACTTGGTGGTTAAGTTGATTTTCATTTTGAAGTCAAACTTCTTGTTGAAGTGGAACGAGTTCCATAGCATTGTTGCTTAGTCCTTCATTCAGTACAGGTGGCTCTTCAAACGTGATGAGTCTTTCTGTTTGAACTTCTTGGATTGTAGCAAGAGGAGGGCGTCTGCTACTGTGGAGTCCACGTGGCCTACTGTTTAGTATCGGCCACATAGTGTGGTTTGATTAAGTCGATTGAGACAAATCTTTTCTCCTTTTTCCCGGCAAGAGGCGGCAGAAGTACAGTTCTTGTGCCTTGGATTGCTAGGACCGGTACAGCTGTTCTGTAAGATGGCCCAAATTCTTTCTTGTCTGCAATCTTCTTTCTGACCAGATCCCCGACTTTTGGGATCCAGACAGGTCTTGCCGTTACTGCCTTGAATTCCTCAGTGGCGGTCTGTTTTAAGTGGACGTTGCTTTGTTGTGTCCTGGATTCATTTAGATCCTGTAAAACAGCCAAACGATCATGGATATCAAGTTGTTTTTCATCCACCACTACGCCTTCACAATCAAGATCAGGTACCCACATTCTTGTCCCAAATAGGACCTCGTAAGGAGTGACACCCCCTAGAGAGCTTCTTGGCTGGTTGTTAATTGCTCTTTGGACCCCATAAAGGTGACTGACCCAACTACCGCCCTTGCCTAATACCCTAGCTGTTAAAGATTGCTTTAAGTCACGGTTTTTCCTCTCCACAACCGAATTTCCCTCAGGATGGTACGGAGAGGAGTACCGCAATGCTACGCCCATTCCTTCCATGGCCTCTTTGTAAGCCCCAGAGCTAAACGCCGGGCCACGGTCAGAATGTAACGTGCCAACTGCGTATGTGCCGATAAAGACTCACAAATCTTTTATAACAGTTCGAGCGTTAGCCCAGCGCTGAGGCCAGACCCATAGGAATCTAGAGCAGGAATCCACTGCAACCATGATATATTTCTTGGCCCCATCTGACTGTAAGGGGTTGCAGTGGTCCAAATATACACAAGCGACAGGTTTGTCTGATTTCAACAATGGTGTCTGCGCTGGGCGTGCTACGGTGGAGCCTTTCATCTGCTGGCAGATGTCACATTTCAAGACATAGGGGCCGATTCCGATCTCGGCCGGTAGGGCTCCGAATCGGATTCGGCTTAACAGGATCCGATTCGGAGCCCTATTGCCCGACCGATTCGTACGCGCGTCCGGGCGAGCGAGTACGATGCGAAATCGCCGACCGACTTCGTCCGGCCGTCCCGACCGCTCCGACCGACTCGTTCCGGGTCTAACCGCACCCGACCGACTTCGCTCGGACTCGACTCGCACCGCGCTAATGGAGACGTTCCCGGCCGGGTAAGTACGATGCGCGCCGCGAGCAGTCCGACCGAGCCGCGCACTCCGGCTCAAAAGAGCAGTCGGAGCCGTACTTTGGGGGTCCGTGTCGGACCCCCTGTACGCGTAGCCGCGCGAGTTGCACACAGGGGGACCCATGGGTCCCCCTACCTGTGCGTGTATCGGCGCAAGTCGCCTCGCCGCGTACACGCTGTAGGGGGCGCCCTTGTCCGCCTCGCACCCATTGAGTCAATGGGAGCCCGCGTACGCGTTGTACGACATTGACTTCAATGGGAGTCCGACCGACTCGAGTCCGATGGCATACGTGCGCATCGTACTCGTTCGGTCGGGCTGCACGGTCCGATTCGGTCGAAAATCTCTCCGGGTCCGGCTCGGTCGGAGAGATTTCCGGCCCGAATCGGAATCGGCCCCATAGTCTTTAGTTTGTTTTGTTAACCCTGGGCACCAATAGCGCTGTTTCAATAAAGAAATAGTCGCTATAATGCCTGTATGCGCAGAGCCCAAACCCTCATGTGCTGCTAGAATTAAACCTTGCCTACGATCCATATTTGGTATTACTCTATCCCCCACTCCAGGAATCTGAGCATATGGAATGTTGTGTGCATCTAACTTGTAGGAGTATTTGAGTGGAAATTTTTTAGGTACTGCTGTGTTGTCTTTGCGTGAAGCAGTGACAGCTACCATAATCTCACCGTCTATCCTCGTTTTTGAACGAGTGATTGCAGCTACGGACGCTGTGCGTACAGCCCCCTTTGTGGCTTCATCAGCCAATGAATTCCCTTCAACGTGAACGCCATCACGCTGATGACTCAGTGTATGTGTCACGTAAGCCCTCGGTAGGTCGTTTTTCAACTCCACTACCTGTTCCCATAGCATTTTATGCTTAATTGTGCCACCTTTTGCATCTTTAAACCCGTTTTGTTCCCAATGATACAAGTATTCATTGTATGACTGTACACAGTAAAAGGAATCACACACAATTATTGTGGGGAATTCGTGATCCGTATTTACAAGTGCCAGTATCAGTGCTTTTAATTCTGCCAACTGAGCGGTGCAGTCTCCTAGAGATTGCGTTTTAGTGCAACTTAGATGGAACTTTCCATCGCGCATGCGACCTTTAACGATTGCACACGCTGCGCTGTAAGCTTGCTTACTCCCTGTGGCCGGTTGAGCAGATCCGTGAGTGTAAATAATGTATTAATACTGATCTAGAGGCAAAATCTCATTTGGTAGAGGATATTCTTGTTCGTATTGCAGAAATGCTTGTGTTTTTAAACTTAGATCAAATCTGTATTCAACATCCGTTGCAGTAAGAGAATTAGCCCATTGTATCCATCTGGGATGTAAGGCTTTCGCATTTGGAATGCTAGCCTTTGTAACAGCCTCTAAGGCTGGTACTGGGGTCACGACTATTATGCGCTTTCCCTGAGCCAGAGCTCTTTCTCTTGCTACAGCATTCTGCACTGCTGTCAGGATTTTTTCTGTTGAAGTGAAACGCATCTCTGCGTTTGTGTACAGGTGTGATTTGTATGCGATTGGTACCGTTTCACCTTCATTGAAGGTTAAGTAAGTGTACCTGCATTGACCCGCTATTACTTGGATCACTAAGTTGCGTACATTTACGCGTGTCTTTAAGTGTTTTGAAGCTATCATGTCTTCTTGTAGTGAACGTAGGATGTTTATATGTTCCTGTGTCCATTGTCTGACTGAAAAATCAGGTTTTATTAAGTCGTAGAAAGGTTTTACTCTTTCTGCGTAATCCAAAATGTATGTTCGACCAAAATTTAGGAATCCCAGAATTGATTGTAAATTCTTTAACGATTTTGGAGGTTGGAGCAGCGCACACTTTTCTAAAAAGTTATCTGCTAGGCTTTTTCCTTCACTTGACAGCTCATACCCTAAGAACAGGACATTGAGATGGGCAATTCTTGATTTTTGAGATTAAATTTATAGCCCTCAGAGGCGAATCCCATAATAATGGTGCTCACCCTGGTCAAGTGCCTTGGTAAGTCATCGTCCGTCAGATAAATATCATCCACATAGGACAATGCTTCTTCATCCAAATTTTGGAGTAACTCTGTTACCCTTGCTGAAAACAACCCCGGGCTATAATTATACCCTTGGAGGAGTCGACAAAATTGCCGTTGGGACCCTAGCGCTGAGAATGCGGTCAAATACCTGCTTTCAGGGGCTATATTTTGGCAGAAAAATCCATTTGAGATATCAAGTGTTGTTTCGTATTTTGTCCGCACAATGTTATTCATTAATGCGGCACTGTGTGCATTTTGGACAGCGAATGTCTTTCTGCAAGTGTTTAAATGTCTGTAATCTAAAACTAGACGATATGTGTTGTCTGGTTTTGATACGGGGAACAAAGGATTGTTCATTGGTAAGGTGCAATTTTCTATCACCCCTTGGTATTCAAGTTGATCTAAGATCTCCTGACCTGTTTTTTAGCTTCTTGCTTTATAGGATATTGCCTTTGAGCATTTGGTGAAACTTTTAACGGGATCACGTGGTGGGTTGAATCCTCATCCCAACCAGCATGATTTTTGTACAATGCCGGAGCTAGGGCAGCCGCCCACTCCTGCGCATATACATGTTTTAAATGTATGGGAAAGAGGTTGGAAAAGGCTGGAAAAATTATCTCTTCTCCCATGGGGCACTCCATGACAAATGCTGGTGGCCAGTCTTGTTCTGCTAATAGAATGTCATAACCTGATGACAGATTTTTCCAAAAGAGACTATTTATTTTTCTGGGTCTGTCCCCCTCCATCCGGAGTGCTATTTCATGTAACTTATGTGGGACGCTTACCCGAGTATCAGGTGTTTCCACCATGATATACTCACTCAACTCCGCTGTCACCAGAAATTCCTTCAGGTTCTGGCGAGCTATTGTTACTTCTGCTGCGCTGTCTAGCATCGTCAGAGCCCATTCCCCGTTCAGAAGCTATGTCCTCAGAATTCTGGGCATGTCTGATCTTGAGACCTCTACCTTCTTCTTTTTGAACTGAGGTTTTTGTTTTTGTTTATCTTCTTTTTTAGGTGCGTAGTCCGCAGCGTGTTGTGTGTCTCTGGACTTTGTACGCTCCTCTTGTATTTGTTCTGACCGTCCTTCCCTCTCTGAGTTTTTTGATGAACCCTGAAAGGAACGAGAGGAACGTATATCAGTATCCTGATACCTGTCAGGTTTCCTAATATTATTCCTATTCCTGAGGTTATTCCTCCTTTCAGAGGGCTCCTGTTGAGGAGACCTGCCTCTGGATTGAGATCTGCTGTCTTTAGACTTTTGTTACTTTTTATTTTCCCACTTCTTTTTAGAAGAAGTAGGTGTCTGCTTTGTAGTGTCCTTTTCATAACTGCCCACTAGTTGTGGTTTTAATGCTTTCCCACCTAAACTGTCTCTGCCTAATTCTGCATATGCAGTTTCAATTATTTTGGGTAGTTCGTGTTGTTGATCTACTGGATTGAACTCCCTTAGGTGTTGGCGGATCGCCACTGAAGCTGCTTCCCCCTTGATGTTAGCTAGTATTATGGCTAATACCTGGTCAAAGTTATTTAGTAACTTCATCCCTAAGTTAAGGGCAGGCTCTGCTCCGTACTCATTTTGTATCTGTCTCAATATGTCAGGTACTACTGCTAATGACGGGATACCATGCGTTCTGGTATGTATGGCAGCAAAGACTGTACCCCAAGAGGTGCAGTCCTCTATTTGTGGTGTGATCCCCATGGGCAAGCAGATTATTAGTATTCTGTGTTTATCACAGGTGGTAGTATTTGGGAATACTGCCTCAAGCTGAGTTATTTTCTGAGCTATCCAGAATGGTATTTGTTCGCGTTTTGCGGGCATTTTGCCCATTACCGCGTGTAATGTTTGAGGAGTAATTTTATTTCCTGTACCCTGAGCTGGAGTACTATTTGCTGCACCTGGTGCAGGTTAGATTGTTAAAGTCCTCATGACAAATTGTGTCAGGTTTCTGTAGATTTTAATTAAATCTGTGTGTTGTACGAGTAAGTCTCCTGGTGGCATTGTGGCAATGTCAGGATGTGGTGTGTAGGCCGCTAATATTGGCCATGTGGCTCGTTCTCCTCTGAGTGGGCCTAACCTTACTCTTCTTCGTACGTGGGGTAGGGCGCCATTAAACCAGTAATAATGTTCCTGGTAAGTGAGTGGAATCTCTATGTCCTCAAACGGACAATATTCCGGTGGTGCATCTCCTTCTATATAGTAGCGAAATGTCTTTGTTGTTGCATTTGCTGCTGGGAATGTAACCCAAGAATAGAATACCTCCATTTTGTTTGATTCGTGTGCCTCAATCACGAAAACTACCATGCCACCCCTAACTTGTAAACCATTTTCTAATAGTCTTAGGATGACTGTCATTCTGAATTTTGGTGCAATCTGTATTGCATCCGTAGGATCTTCTCCTTCTTCTGAAAAATTCAGTTCAACTCTCTCAGCCCTTACCTCGGCATCAGTCATGTTTAGAGGAAGAAGTGTTCCAAGGGAACTAAGATAAGGTGTTATGCACAATTTCAGGAACACTATGTCCTTTCAAGCTTGAATAACCAACAGCCAATAAATAGTATTTTTGTAATACTCAGCTGCGGCGGATTTTGTGCCCACCCACTCCAGACATCTCTGGGGTTTTGTGAGTAGGTTCTCTGAGAATAGCACGACTGAACTACTCAGATTCTACTGTTAAATAAGTACCCAACCAATGTTGGTGGCGCCATGTCGTGTAGTTCCTATAGTACCCCTGCAGGACCTGCGCGTTTGGATAACATAAACTGTGGGCTTGGTGGCAGACTGGCTCTGTGCACCCCCACCACGTATGTTAGCCTGTTTTGCATTAGCTAGCTCACAGTGCCACTAGATTCTCCTCTTATCGGGGAGAGATTAGTTTCTGGCAACCTTAGATCATGACAACCCTGATCCCTCAGAATCGTGGAAACAATGTACTACTTTTCGCTCAGTCACTCGTGCTTACTTATTTGGTTTGTCTCAGAGAGTTACACAGAATAAACAGTCTGGGCGTTTCAATAAGTATTTATTGAACAGTTGTTATTCTAGTGTAGAATATACGTGCTGCAACAACCAGCAGACAGTAGCAGAGATATATTATCAGCAGTACGATAAAAGTGAAAGGATAGTGCAGTTCTACCATATTGCAATAATAATGGTTACATACATGAATATATAAAATGCATTATAAAAGTGCGCATACTCCTACGATGCCTAACTAGATGTACCTAAGTGTACCTAGCATGTGTGTAGGTCTAAAAGCCTAAGAGCCAAGAATCCCTCTAGGATTTAGTCGAACCCGATTACCTGAATAGAGAGAATGTGGGACCCCGTCCTGGTCTCGAGTTGGACACCCCGCAAGGGCTGTGTTAGACCGCTGTCAGCTGGAGCAACTGCATGCAGGAGCCTCAGCGTCTCTGGTCAGTGTGTCAGCATGGAAGTCTTGGTTCCCTCTATCCTACCGTGGCAAGATGCGGTGTATTTATACCCTAAAGTGTCTCGTCCCTCAGTATGGTGTGTATTGGTCTTTGTTAGACATGAGGAAGACGTCAGGGGTGAACTTTGTACATACACATTATGCAGGAGATGTAGCTGGTGAATGCTCATGCATAATTTATGAGTACATTGTAGGCCTGTGTTCAGGAAAAACCCTTCAGTGTTCAAACCATAGACTAGATAACGTTCAACCCTCAGTGTTCGTTGTGTACTGTAGGGAACTAATGTAGGTGAAAAATCATGCCTATATAAGGACATAGGAGATCATGACTATAATAGGGCATATACGATTATGACCATAATAGGGCATATACGATTATGTCTATATTAGGGCATATATGAACATGTCTATATTAGGGCCTCTATATGAAACATAACACAGTCTTGCCGATCTTGAGGACAAAGGAAACACTCTCGAATTCACGGAGAAAACACCACTCTGCAGATGCCTAAACCATAAAGCAGAGTTATCAATAATCTACACCGCATATGTCATTCCCCACACTTTTCAAAGAGAAAAACTGGCAGTCTCAAACCTGTACTCGCGTTCAGCTGCACCATCCAAATTTTGATCAAACGGCTCTACTGTAACAAATCCAAATAGCCCAAGTCTACCACGAGCTATATGCCTTATGGTTTCGGCGTCTACCTAATGTAGAAATGAAGATAGGACTATAGGATCCCTAATGTTTTGAGTCCTACTTTCGGCCATCTTAAAGTGGGTCAAATACCTCCATCGCAATAGGCGAAGCCCATATCTTTTGAAACAAGTAAATACCCGAGTTCAAATAGCAGCGCCGGTGTAGTTAAGGATGTAAAACCATCAGATAGCACAATACTACCTACATAGTTATGCTCAATTTGAGTCAACAACAATCTTTATGTGATAAGCTGCGTCCCGGGTAGAATTGCACAACATGAATAACTTCCGACAACATAATTGGCCATATTGGATTGAAACATGATGTATCTAAATACGAGCTATAATCTGGAAATTCAAATCCCATCCACTAACGATAGCCTGAACAACCTGGTCCTTCATGGTTATAGTATTGTAAACATGGCACATCATAACTTCAAAGTTATAGTATTATAAACATGGCATAACATACCTGAGACCTTTTTGATACAGTACACCACATTGCATCAATCTTAAAAGATGACCATATAATTATACAGAATGCATGTAATTATCATCATTATAACATGAATTTTAATATGTGCCTGACTTCACTAATAACATATGATTTTAATGTATGTAGTATTGTGTGAACACAATATTTGATGTGTATATGTGAAGAATCAAGATGCTAGAGACACAGACTAAGGAGCCTAGGTCAATCTATAAAAATAGCTCATTTCCCATTTGTCATTGAGGCCAAGTGGAATCATTGTGTTAAACTTCTTAATCCAAAAAATCTGACTTTGAAGTAAGGTTTTATTGGGATCTTACGCTGGTTTAAACGAAAATATACCTTAACGACGCGGATTTTACACCGCAATACAATCACAAAGCGGTCGTCACAACGACCGCGTTGTTACCACGCAATGCCATTACTTCCAAGTCCTTACATCGACTTGCAGTAGATGGCGCCGTAACATTAGAAATGTATCATTTACTATTCCAACTCCAGCCTACGTAACAGTAGTGAAGGTGTTGGAATAGTAAACTATACTATTCCTTATGTTAGAGCGCCATCTACTGCAAGTCGATGTAATGACTTGCGTAGTTATGGCACTGCGTTGTAACAACGCGGTCGTTGTAACGACCGCGCTATTATTGCATCGCGGTGTAAAATCCGCAATGTAAAGGTTGTTTCCCGGTTTAAACGTCACACTTCCTAAAACCAGAAATCGTATTTGTGCAATGTTATGGTGTTCATTAATCCAATGAGCTGCTAAGCTTGAATTCATGTTCATAGTACTTTTATGTGGAGAAATACGTATTTTCACTTTTCTTTCTGTTTTACCTATATACAGCAAGCCACACGGGCATTTAATGCAATATATAACATTGGAAGAATTACAGTCTGCTGAATGCTTCAAGGTCACTATTTCACCAGTCCTTGGATGAGTGATGTTTTTCCCACTGATCACTTTGTTGCAATGAACACAGTTTTTGCATTGTCTCATTCCTTTCCAATTTGGTTTCGTGGTGTCATCCTTTCCTGACCAGAATTCCTTAATGTTTTCAGTCCAAGTGCATGCAAATACTGGTCGCTCATTGAATAAATTCCTGAATTCTGGCTCCGTTTGTGACAATTCCCAACGGTTGAAAATTATTTTTTTGATGCATCTAGATTGTGTGGAAATTTTGGATATGAAACCATTTGTTGTTTTTCAGGTTTAAACAGTTTTTTGCGTAATTCCTGACGTTCTTTTGATCCAATCCGTTCTTCAGCTTTCTTTACAGTTGATTCCGGATAGCCTCGGTGTAAATATCGTAAACCTGATTTTAGCGATGGCATCATCACCTGCTTCTTTTTTTAGAAGATATTCTTTTAACTCTCATCATCTGTGAGAAGGGTAAATTCTTCAATAATGATGGAGGATGGAAACTTTGGAAATGCAAGGCATTGTTCCTGTCTGTAGATTTCGTGAAAACGCTGGTCATGATTTCATTCTCGCCTTTTTCAATCTTTACATCCAAGAACGAAATACTGATTTTGTTGATGGTATGGGTAAATTTAATTCTCTCATTCTTGGTGTTTAATCTGGTTATATTTTCCACTAAAGCATGGTCAGTATAATTCCAATTTAAAAAGATGTCATCAATGTATCGGTAATAGCAAACCAAATGTTTGCTCCAATCTTCGTTGGTAAAGATGTGTTCTGATTCAAACTTATGCAAAAGAAACAATTAATGGACGGAATGCTGGACAATGCAAACATTCACCCCCAGTCACAAGGATCTGGTTTAAATCCATCATTCTTTTGCTCACCACACCACCCCAGTTTGAACCCAGCCATATGCAAATCAGTCTTGAACCTGTTCCTTGTTGGAACAGTCCAGACCGAACTGCCAAGCCAGGTCCTCTCTGGACCGGAAGCAAGCATCCTGGAACCGGTTTCAGGGCATCACCCTTCATCAGCCAGGCTAGCTTGAATCCAGTAGTGCAGTGAGCATGGGACCCACATCCGGGCATACCCTACCCACTTAGGGTGACATATGCAAAAGAAACAATTGATGGACGGAATGCTGGACAATGCAAACATTCACCCCCAGTCACAAGGATCTGGGTTAAATCCATCATTCTTTTGCTCACCACACCACCCCAGTTTAAACCCAGCCATATGCAAATCAGCCTTCACCCTGTTCCTTGTGGGAACAGTCCAGCCCCAACTGCCAAGCAAGGTTCTCCCTGGACCGGAAACAAGCATCCTGGGACCAGTTTCAGGGCATCACCCTTCATCAGCCAGGCTAGCTTGAAGCCAGTGGTGGAGTGAGCACGGGACCCACGTCTGGGCATACCCTTCCCACTTAGGGAGACATATGCAAAAGAAACAATTGATGGACGGAATGCTAGACAATGCAAACATTCACCCCCAGTCACAAGAATCTGAGTTAAATCCATCATTCTTTTGCTCACCACACCACCCCAGTTTAAACCCAGCCATATGCAAATCAGTCTTAACCCTGTTCCTTGTGGGAACAGTCCAGCCCGAACTGCCAAGCCAGGTTCTCCCTGGACCGTAAACAAGCATCCTGGGACCGGTTTCAGGGCATCACCCTTCATCAGCCAGGCTAGCTTGAATCCAGTGGTGCAGTGAGCACCGGACCCACGTCTGGGCATACCCTTCCCACTTAGGGCGACATATGCAAAATAAACAATTGATGGACGGAATGCTGGACAATGCAAACATTCACCCTCAGTCACAAGGATCTGGGTTAAATCCATCATTCTTTTGCTCACTACACCACCCCAGTTTGAACCCAGCCATATGCAAATCAGTCTTGACCCTGTTCCTTGAGGGAACAGTCCAGCCCGAACTGCCAAGCCAGGTCCTCCCTGGACAGGAAACAAGTATCCTGGGACCGGTTTCAGGGCATCACCCTTCATCAGCCAGGCTAGCTTGAATCCAGTGGTACAGTGAGCACGGGACCCATGCCTGGGCATACCCTTCCCACTTAGGGTGACATATGCAAAAGAAACAATTGATGGACGGAATGCTGGGTAATGCAAACAATCACCCCCAGTCACAAGGATCTGGGTTGAATCCATCATTCTTTTGCTCGCCACACCGCCCCAGTTTGAACCTAGCCATATGCAAATCAGTCTTGACCCTGTTCCTTGTGGGAAAAGTCCAGCCCGAACTGCCAAGCCAGGTCCTCCCTGGACAGGAAACTAGTATCCTGGGACCGGTTTCAGGGAATCACCCTTCATCAGCCAGGCTAGCTTGAATAAAGTGGTACAGTGAGCACGGGACCCACGTCTGGGCGTACCCTTCCCCCTTAGGGGGACATATGCAAAAGAAACAATTGATGGACGGAATGCTGGACAATGCAAGCATTCATCCCCAGTCACAAGGATCTGGGTTAAATCCATCATTCTTTTGCTCACCACACCACCCCAGTTTGAACCCAGCCATATGCAAATCAGTCTTGACCCTGTTCCTTGTGGGAACAGTCCAGCCCGAACTGCCAAGCCAGGTCCTCCCTGGACAGGAAACAAGTATCCTGGGACCGGTTTCAGGGCATCACCCTTCATCAGCCAGGCTAGCTTGAATCCAGTGGTGCAGTGAGCACGGGACCCACTTCTGGGCATACCCTTCCCACTTAGGGCGAGATATGCAAAAGAAATAATTGAAGGACAGAATGATGGACAATGCAAACATTCACCCCCAGTCACAAGGATCTGGGTTGAATCCATCATTCTTTTGCTCACCACACCACCCCAGTTTGAACCCAGCCATATGCAAATCAGTCTTGACCCTGTTCCTTGTGGGAACAGTCCAGTCCAAACTGCCAAGCCAGGTCCTCCCTGGACAGGAATCAATCATCCTGGGACCGGTTGTGAGCTAAAGAATTATGATGGATTCAACCCAGATCTGTGACTGGGGGTGAGTGTCTGAAAAGTTTCAGCGCTCCGCCCATCATCTCCTTGTGTTTGCCCTGATTCAAACTTAGCCATGAAGATGTTCACGTAAACTGGAGCACCCCCGAAGCCCATGGATGTTCCACTGATTTGCAGGAAAAAATCATTCAACCATTCAAAATAGCTGTGTTGCAAGCAGAACTTCAGTATTTCCAATAAAAACACTTTATTGGCTTTCAATGTGGTTTGGTGTGGTAAAGCCCATTCCACTGCTTCCATGCCTTCGAATAATGGAATTGATGTGTATAAAAATGTCACATCATTGGTGCATAATATCTAATCTTCCATGTTCTCCTTCAGTAATTTCATCAGCGGTGTCAGGAAATCTGTGGTGTCTTGTATGTCAATCAGTCAATCAGGGGAATTGTAAGCGCGCTACTCACCCGTGAGGGTCTCAAGGCGCTGGGGAGGTGGGTAAGCAGCTCCGTTCAGTCGAAAAGCCATGTCTTGAGCGTCTTCCTGAAGATGTTCAGGGAGGGGCAGCATCTGATGTTGAGCGGGAGCTCGTTCCAGGTCTTGGCTGCGATGTAGGAGAAGGTTCTTCCACCTGTTCTGGCCCTGCGGATGCGCAGGATTTCGGTGAGGTCGGCGGATCGGAGGTTTCTCATGGGTACGTGGAGGGAGATTCTCTCGTTGAGGTATTGGGGTCCGGTGTTGTGGATGCATTTGTAGGTGTGGGTGAGTATCTTGAAAGTGACTCTCTTCTCAATGGGGAGCCAGTGGAGGTTCCGTAGGTGATGGATGGTCTGCTCGTGTCGAGGAATGTCGAGGACAAGTCTGGCTGCCTGTGTTCTGTATGGTCTGGAGCTTGCGGATCAGAGACTTGTTGATCCCGGTGTAGAGGGTGTTTCCGTAGTCCAGTCTGCTGGTGATGAGTGCGTGGGTGATGGCCTTCCTTGATTCATGGGTGATCCACTTGAAGGTCTTTTGGAGGATTCGGAGGGTGTTGAAGCAGCTGGAGGCGACAGCGTTGACCTGTCGAGTCATGGAGAGGGAGGAGTTGAGTACGATGCAGAGGTTTTGGGTGTGGTTTGTGGGTGTGGGGGGGCTGCTGAGGGCGGTAGGCCACCAGGTGTTGTACCATGCTGAGGGGGAGGGTCTGAGGACGAGGACTTCTGTCTTCTCCAAGTTGAGCTTCAGGCAGTTTCTGCTCATCCAGGATGTGACGTCCTTCATTCCTTCCTGGAAGTTGAGTCTGGTGGTGATTGGGTCCTTGGTGAGGGAGAGGATGAGCTGGGTGTCGTTGGCGTAGGATACTATGCTGAGTCCGTGCTGTCTGATGATGGAGGCGAGGGGGACCATGTAGATGTTGGAGAGCGTGGGGCTGAGCGATGATCCTTGGGGCACTCTGCAGTTGATTTCCGTGGGTTCGGAGAGGAAGGGTGGTAGTCTGATTCTTTGGGTTCTGGCTAGTTGTGCATTGACGGTCTTCTCTGTGACTTTGGCTGTGAAGGGGAGGATGGAGATGAGTCGGTAGTTCTTGTGGTCGGTGGGGTCTGCTGAGGGCTTCTTGAGCAGGGGTCTGACGTCCTCGCGTTTCCAGTCGTCGGGAAAGATGCCGGTCTTGAAGGTGGTGTTGATGGTGTGCCGTAGTTCGGGGGCGATGGCAGCTTTGTGGAAAATGTGCAGGGGGCAGGGGTCCTTGGGGGCCCCTGAGTGGATGCCTTTCATGGTCGAAGCGGCGTCTTCAGTGGTGACTGGGGTCCAAGAGGAGATGGTGGGCTGGATGGAGTTGCTGGAGCAGGAAGTGGATTCGGAGTTGGGTGTCTGGTCGTTTAAGTTGTAGAGTGCCTTGATTTTTGGATGGAAGTAGGATCGAACTTGTCGCAGAGGTCCTGGGAAGGGGTGATGTCCGTGGTTTTCCTGGGGGGGCTTGGTGAATTCCTGGATGACGCTGAAGAGTTCCTTGGAGTTGCCGGCATTGGCAAGGATCTTGTTCTGGATGAAGGTCCTTTTGGGGGATCTGATGCTTTGGTGGTATTCCGTCATGGCGTTTTTGTAGGTGGTGTGATCTTCTGGCATTTTGCTGTTTCTCCAGTTCTTCTCAAGTCGTCTGCAGGTGTGTCTGGATTCTTGGAGGTCGGCGGTGAACCAGGTGCCTTTCCTGGGGCGTTGTCTGTCGGGGTTGCTTAGTGGTGCAAGCTTGTCTGCGCAGCTGGAGATCTATGTGTGGAGTCCTTTGGCTGCGAGGTTGCGTCGGTCTACGTGGTGGGGGCGTCGCGGTTGAGGGTGGAGTTGAGTTGTTCCTCAGTGACTTTGCTCCAGTTCCTTCGTGGGGGCGCGGTGCAGGTTTGGGTGGCGTGGGTTTGTCGACGTGGAAGTGTATGCAGTGGTGGTCTGTCCAAGGGGGTTGCGTGGTGTGGCTGAAATGGATGTTGTTACCTCCTGCGAAGATGGGGTCGAGGGTGTGTCCTGCCTTGTGAGTGGGCGTGGTGATGAGCTGTTTCAGTCCGATGTTGGTGGGGTTGTCCAGGAGGGTGGTGGAGTTGGGGTCGTTGGGGTTGTCAAGGTGGAAGTTCAGGTCTCCGATGAGTATGTAGTCCATGGAGGCGATGGCGTGGGGTGCGATGAGGTCGGCGATGGTAGTGGCGAATGAAGCGCGGGGTCCGGGGGTCTGTAGGCGAGGGTGCCGCGGAGTGAGGTTCTGGGGCTGGTCTGAATCTGGAAGTGGAGGTGTTCGGTGGTGAGGAATGAGTCCTTCGTGGTGGAGGTGGAGAGTCGGAGGGAGCTCTTGTGTACAATGGCGAGATCTCCGCCTGGGCGGTTGGGGCAATTGTACGATTGCCACCTTTGTACAATGGGTTGTAGAAAATAATCCACATATTTACCCAAAGGCTCAAATAGAGATCCAAAACCTGACACTATTGGCCTGAATGGAGGATCCTCCAGGTCTTTGTTTATTTTTGGCAGCATGTATAATTTTGGACGTCTTGGGAATGGTGTGGTCAAAGAAGCCCTGGTTTTATGGCTTATCCAATCCATATCAATTGCTTTATCCAGAATCTTGTTCAAAGTATCTCAAATTTCATTAGTTGGATCCTGATTAATTTGGATATACACAGATTCATCAGATACGTGATCACATACTTTTCTGTTATAATATGACCTGTCCATAATCACTAGCGCACCTCCCTAGTCTGCCTTTTGGAACATCAGGCTTGAGTTGTTCGCCAGGTTCTTTAGTGTTTGTTGATCGGATCTGGATAGATTCGTGATTTTTTGTGCTTTGAAATTGATATTCTGCAGATCCTTTTTGACTAATACTTCAAACGTATCCAGCATCTTATGTGAAGAAGGAGGCAGAAAGGAACTTTCACCTTTAAATTCAGTATATCTTGAAATATATTACATCTCTCATCCATGACGACCAGTCCAGTTTCATGCCAGCCATGCTATCAGGCTGAATCTTCGCACTACGCATAACTGGCTAATGAGGGTCAGAGGTAGTGATGTCCCGCACATATTTCTGTCATTGGACACAGAAAAAGCATTTGACGCAGTGCACTGGCCATTCCTGGACTGCCCCTAGCTAAATTTGGATTCGGAACAAAATTTAGGAGTTGGGTAGAACTATTATATAACACGACAACTTCCGCCTTAAGGGTAAATGGTAAACTGTCTTCGGACTTCACCATTAGTCGGGGGACGAGGCAGGGGTGTCCTCTTTCTACACTCCTTTTTCCACTCGCAGCATGTGTTACTCGCAGACATCCAGAGATTCGAGGTCTAAAGATCGCTCCCACTGATGATAGGGAAGAAAAGATCTCACTCTCCATAATCTCGGAAAGGTGCTGTCAAAGTTTAAGAAGGACACAGAAAGATGGAAAGATCTCCCCCTCTCCCTGCTCAGGTGGGCAGCCATTTTTAAAATGATCACCCTACCACAACTTCTTTGCACTCTTCAAAATACCTATCATCCACTCCCTCGGACGGTGTTTGCCGGACTGGATGGAGACATCCGTTCATTGCTATGGCAGGGAGGTCATCCTAGAATAGCGCTAAAGACACTACAATGGAACCCCTATAATGGAGGGTAACGCTGCCAGATATAGAGGCTTATTACTAGCCTGCACATTTTATTCCTATGAACGAATGGGCACATATGGTGTGGGATCACCCCACATATAGGCTAGAGAGGGAATTATTGGAAACCCACACCAATCTGCACTACCTCCACGGAGGTAAAGGAGTTTATGGACTGCTGCCGTTGACACCGATCACCTTGGAAGTGTGGGAAAGGGCAACGAGATCTATGGGGTGGACACACAGGGTTACCAAGGCAACACCATTATGGAAAGGGGGATGGTTCAATTAATTGATTAAATTACAAGCTTTTGGGGCCTGAGACCTGGTGGGTATTTCAACGGTAGGTGACATTGTTGACAGAGGGGAACTTAAGTCTTGGTCAACTCTCTGTACTGAATACAGGCTACACAAGCCCCAATTCATCAAGTACACACACCTGTGCCATGCATGGCTAGCTGAGGGCTTAACATGTGCAGACGTATCCAAAAACGCACCACTGGAGGGGAGGTTACTACAGGAGCAACTTACAAGTAAAGAATTCTCTCTTACATATAAAACGATAAATAACAACATGCCAGATAATCTTGGGAGATTGTGGGAGAAATGGGGGAGGGATTTGGGAGCCCTGGAAGACGTGGACTGGGAGGCGGCCTTGATGCACGCTAGAGAGGTGGCTATTAAAGCTAGACTGTGTCTCATTTGTTTGTTCAAATAACTTTATTCGATCTAGTTAAAAAGCATAGATCATAAAAGTACATATATTAAAAATAATTCAAACAATAAAATCTAATGGGGGTAGATATACAAAGTACGTATTACAAACCCAAGTCAATAGCACTTCAAATTTGACGATTCTCCATTAAACAAGATTTATGTATTTGATGTTGCTAACCAATGAAGTGAACACAGTGCAAATTCAAGTATCGCAGTTGCCTACAAGAATCCTAATTTATAAATGAGCATCTCATTCAATACAAAATCTTGCACAGAATATAATATGACAGAGAGAAACTACATAAGATGGGCAGGACGGAGACACAATATTGCCTTAAATGTCAAGACATCAAAGGAGATTTTTTTCATACACTATGGGTATGCCATGCTATCCAGGGTTACTGGAAGGAAATCATTGGGTAGCTGGGTGCGATTATGGAAGTGTCCTTACCTGCCGACCCCAAATGTGTTCTCTTGGGAATTCCAAATGATGTTAATGTCACTAGGGCTCAGCTCCTCTTCAGTTCCTTAGGTCCAGTGGTGACCAAGCGCGATGTGGCTAAACGATGTGGTGTAGCCGAGGTCCCTACGATCCAGGAGTGGAGGAGGGGGATGGATCTCTACATGGCCGCTGAACATACCACTTATGCCAGCAGGGGTTGATCCTGAACATTTCGTAAGGTATGGGGTCCCTGGATGCACTGCAATGGGTTGGACTTGTTAGACGTTTCACATGAGCCCATGCCATCTGTAAATGTATATGCTGATACCATCCCAGGACGAAGTGGCCATTAGATCTGAACCAAGCATGTTGTCACTGAATTCATGCCAGGCTATGGAAGCGGAAACCATTGTGTTTTTCCATTGTCTACTGATTCTATGTGGAGTTATTGAAGCCAACGTAATGCTGTCCTCAATGAATGTACTTTACGCGACTGATGTTATTGTTACGATGGTCATATGGCTACATTACTTATTACAAACAAATAGAAAGATATTTTTTTTTAAACTGCAGAATTTGAAAGCTCAGATTCATAGTGGAACATCTGATTTTGATGGATACGGTGTACTCAATATGTTATTTTCAGTGGTTCATCAAGGCAGATTAAACAAATCCGGACTACACTTGCAGATACTGTTTTGCTCATACATCAGCTTTTACAATGTAATTTCTTTTAACACGGACAATTGCTTACAACCTTAAGGCACATAATAATCTGTACACAATCTCAATCCACATCAATTGCATGATGCACATCCCTAACAATTCTGGGAAACCTTCTCTAGGCTTTTGTGGAGCTAAATGCTTGTCCCCTGCATTTATTGGGAACAGTCTCCTGGCCATAGACCATGGTTCAGGCAAGCTTGGATGTAATAAAAGAAAGATACGATCATGGCAGTCCAAAAAACAGTGAGGCAAGCTGTTAATATTGTTCCAAGAAATTAAACCTACTCTTTATTACGAGAGATACATAGATCAGCATTTTCTGGCAGCAAAGAGAGGCCTATTTATAAACTTAAGGCAAGGATTGCTCCCAGTAGAGGCCGTTTCAAGGAACTGGTCAAACATAAACTGTGACGCTACCTGCAATTGTATGCAAGGTGGTTATGAAATACTTCTTCACTTTATGTTGTTATGTCAGCAAAGAGGTTGTATCTTTCCCCACTTTAAAATAAATATAAGACATTGTGATGCTGCTATGAACTTATGCCGCCAAAACTGAGGGTGAGCTTATTTCTAACTCAGTGGCCTCTTATATATATCTATATGCAGCCTGGAAAGTCAACGCGGCCTTTGCTTTATAAGTAGGCTGATTTTTATTCATAACTATAGGTTAATAATCAATTATTTTTGCTTCTACCGCAAAATTAGAAGTTAACTATGTTATTCGTCCCTAACGTAAGACCTGCAGCTAAGTGAAATTGGTTAAAGTCGTAATCATAGTGGCTACTACTATAATTTATGTGCTTTGTATTACATAGGGAATTCATGCCACATATACATCAGAAAGGGCGAAGATGAGGGAAAGAAAGTCATTTTATGAGTAGAAGGCACTTACTATGTTTTTTAGGTCTCGCCTACGCAGCGCGCATGCGATGAATGGGGGGACCTCTTGTAATCGGTTCGGTTTTGAGGCCAAAAACGTGCACGCATTGCATTGCTTTGAATGGCAATTCGTGCACGTTTGAGATTCTCTATGGGAGCGAAGCTTTGAAACCATCTGTTTGTAATTAACTTGCAAACAGATGGTGCTCTTGCTCGCTCCCGCAAGGGAAACGCGCCACTGAAACCCCTTTCAGTGGTGCCCTCAGCATCGCTTTAACTTTCGGGGCCGCGCTTGTTTGTTTTCTTGTAATATTATTATTCGCAATGCAGTGTTTTTTTATCCTCAAGTAGGATAATTTGGGACAGCAAGATGCAGGCACCATTTGTGGAATTCATTTACTCCCCTCAAAGCCGGGACGCTTTCATAGTTTGGGGCGTTCATATTTTAATCTGTAATTAAAAGGCATTACATTTCCACCAGATAAGCGTTAACACGAGATCCCAGCCACACGCTCGCCCCTGTTCACGTCATCATCCGTTTCTGCTGGAAACAGTAGGTGTTTCTTCCTCGGAGCGGCATGCTGGCTGCTGGAATGTGTTAAACTGAAGCAATGGTTTGTTGCCGACAGAGCTCCCTCGGAATGGCATGTATGGAATGGAAGCCGCCAGTGGGCAGAGATGAGCTGATGTAACAGATGCGAGCAAACTGCGAGAACTCGTGTTTGTGAGAGGAGGTGGCCTGCTCCAGGAAGCCAGAGTGCAGGAGGCCGCGGCGAACATAGTCTTACTTAAAGGAGACATCTTGAGACCATCTTCACTACGGAGCAAAGTTTACCTCGGGGACAGTACCACAAAACATTTTTGACTAGCACTTTTGTTTGTTTGTTAAGGTTTTATATACTGCAAACTCGACCCGGAAGGTATTGGACCGCTTTACGCAGCACCAGTTTCATTACACAAGGACACGTCCATTTCTACGTACGGGGACATTAAGTGATTTGCCCAGAATCACATGATGTGGAGTCAACGCAGAGACTCAAATCTGGTTCCCCAGCTCCAAAGTCGGCAGCTCTGGTCGTTATGCTGTTTGATGTTGTAGCTGGTAAGATAAGGCAGTGCTTGGTGAAGGCACCTTTTAACGCTGTATTGCGAAAGAAGGTTTCTGGAGGTGGCAATGTGTGACAAACATGATTGTGCACATTTGGTGTGTGGCATTTTGTTGTGGTGTTGCTGTGTTCTGTTGTTTAAGCTGCGGTGTATTTATGCTGCATTGTTGCGATGTAATGTGATGTGTTGTATTGTTGTTGTGGTCTCTTTTGCCTGTTTTGTTGTTCATTTTTATGTTTTAAATGTGGTATGTTACTTCTTTTGTGTTATTGTGTTATGTTCTGGTAATTCCTTTAGATATGTCAACAAATGCAGCCACTTCCCCAGACTCTTCGGGGTGCTAGAACAGTGGGTACAGGCTGACAGGGCACAAGGAAAGAATTTGCATCTCTGCTGCTTGAGGGAGCCCACTGGTGTAAGGAGGGTGTAAGAAATGTTCTTGTGTGTGAAAGTTGCTTCCTTTCAGGGTGTACATTTTATCAGTAAACAATTTGTTTCTAAGGTGTCTGAGAAATAATATTTGTAAGTTGTCTGATAAATAGGAATATCTCTTCCTTCAGATCAGTGCATCTGTTGTGTGTATGCATAAGATACTTCTGTAGAACAAACGTAGCCAAAAGGTAGCGGAGCGCTGTACATGGTCAAAGACCAACATAAAGTCAGCTAGTAAGAGGAGAGGAACCTGGGTTGTGGACGGTTAATGCATTATGATGCAGTGTTCTTTAAAGAAGTGAATATTCAACGCTTTTCCTACATATGAGCAGCGTTGCGACGGTTCTGATTGATACAGGGATGTTCTAGATTCTGGATGCATAAATGGACAAGGTCTTCTGTCATGTTTTTTCTTTATACCCTTTTTAGTCAGCATTCTGATGGTGCTCTTTTTTGCAAGTGTGCAGAGATGATGGGCTTCTCGCAAGATAATGGCTTTGTAACGGATGCAGCTGATTTTGTATATGGTGCGGGCCGGCTAGAGGAGCCAGTTGAGTTTGAACAGAATGAGGCTGTCTTTGTATTTTTGGGCAAGGTGTTCTTTGAGATTGCTGTCCAGGGTGAATCCAAGTGACTTGGCATTCGGTGATGCATATCACATTATATGTTAATCGATTTTAGTACTCTACATCCTTTTAGTATTCATTGTTAGCATGAGAACGTAGATATGTTTCTCAATGTTTTGAGACGTGTTTTTCTTGGTGCTATTGTGCTAATATTGAAAATGTGTTTAATACAACAATGTGTATTAAAAATCATAATTTAAATTCAAAGCGCATTGTAAGGAAATTAAAAACATGCATTCTTAATTGTGCTTTACTTTCGTAGTACATTGACCCCAGAGTAGGTTTAACAAGACCTATGTTGAGAAAGAAAATAAAGTGCAATGTGGGACAGTGTAATGTTTACAATGTTTATTTTCACACACTGGGCGTGGGTGGGGGGGTGAGTGATTGGAATGTGCTTGTATCAAGCATGGGCCTACAAAAGTGAGCCTGTTAGGTGTGCTGATTAATGGTCTAAGAGAAAGTTTAAGTTTATTGTTTAGTTAATTAAAACCTCAACAATTATGGAAAAAAGTAAAACCGTTCACAGGGTCTAAGAGCAGCACTGTCATTGTGATAACATTTTTTTTATCAGCACTTAAATAAAGGCCATATTTGTTCAGGGAAGTTTAATATCCTACAAATGAATTCAGCTCTGTAAATTGCAGGATATAAGTAACGGGTAGGCCTCTTTTCTGTGAAATATAAGCTTTGAAACCACTGGCAAACATTCAATAAGAAGGCTTAATCATGTTTTTATGCATATTTATTTATATGTATTTTGTACTTATCGGAGCATTCAGCCACACCTCTTCAACCATCGGTCAGCCCACTTCAGCCATTGTCTAACCTTTCTATGAGCGATGGAATTTCCACAATGAGCACTTTAATACAAAAAAGGAGTTCCTTTGTACAGTTTTACAAAAACAATTTACAAATACTGGCAAAGTCAAAAGTTGACAGCCAGCGTTGGTTCTGTTGGCCTTGGCAATTTGGCACTGCTTGGTTATCTTTTTTTTTTCTTTTCCTTTTTAGGTCTCGTCTACGCAGCGCGCATGCGCTGCCCAGTAGACCTTCAGCCGTCGTGCAGCTCTTTTTCAAAGCACATACTCGTGCTTGTGGCGGCATACTCCTTGCGGGAGTGCACAGCGGCGCGCCACAAGCACGAGTATGTGCTTTGAAAAAGAGCAGACTGCTCTCCCAAGCGCACGCGCGCGCCTCTTTCCTTGCCCACACGTCCCGTCGCGCAGCTCGCCCAACTCTGTTTCCACATCTTCAACACCGCTCCTAATCGGCAACAATGGCGGCTGCACTTTTCTTCTTGTTTCTTTCTTATTCTTCCATCCTTATTTATCTTCGGATTTTCTTTCCTCGTTCTCCCATTTCCGTGTTCCTTACTCTTTCTTATATTGCTTTCTTGGAGGGTTGTTTCCTTTCTTTCTACCTGGTCCTTCATACCCCTTCTCGCTTACTACTTCTTGTATACTCCCCCCAACTCCCTCTTTTCAGTTATTTTTGCATTTTACTTTATTTGGTTCTCCAGTTCCTCATTTCTTCTAGACTCTTGCTTTCACCTTTGTCTCTTCAGTCGCCTTTTCTCTCCCAAAACATTTTCATTAATTTTCCTTTATCGTTCTCTACTTTTTCTAATGACTTCCACATTCACCTTTCATTTTGCTTCCCTTCATTTCCCTATCTACCGCTGTCTATGCGTTTTATTTTTTCTTTCTCTCTTTTGCCTAAAATCCTTTTCACCCTCCTATCTGCCCTTTCTCCTTTTCATCCACCCTCATCTTTCACTCCTTACCTTCGACTCTCCGCCTGGATGTCAACAGATGTCTGACTGTACAATAGCCGGCACCTTCTGCTCCCGCCGCCCAGAGCGCCTGTACGTTCGCCCCCCCTCCCTCTCCCGTTGCGCTGAATATGTATTGCGCGTCTGTTTCTCGTCCCCGATGTACATACCTGCGTGTCATCTGTGTGCTGTCCTCTGCACTCCTCAGACCCCAAAGCGTCTCTTATTTATATCATCCAGCTTTTTTCTCCACTGTTCCTTCTCGTGTCATCGTTCTATGTCACACATTTTTTTTCTCTTTTTCATACCACTCCATGCCTTTTCTCCTCTCTCTTTTCTCTTCTCTCCCTTTTCTCTCCCCCCTCCCCTGTGCTGTGGCTTCTGTCCTCTACCTGTTCTGTCTCCTTTCTGTATTCTTTCCGCCGTGACTGTCCCCTCCCCGTTTCTCTCAACTCTCGCCTACTTTCTTCTTCCCCGTTTAACTTCTCTCTCTATTTTCTCTACTTTCCCTCGCCAGACGCCTTCATTGAGTCACCTTCTCTCTCTATATTCTTTGTTACGTCTTTTCGGACTCTCTTTCTGTCTTACACCTTCTCCTTCTTATCTTCCCTTCTGTCTTGACCTTTCACCTTACCGCGCGTCCTCCTTTCTTAGTTGCACCTGCTTCTCCAGGTCGTTGGCGCCCATAATTTCCAACTCCTCTAATCTACGCCCCCATTAGCTCTTGTCCTCTCACCTGTCTCGTCTTTCTCCACGCTCCCTTTTCATAGCGCATCGTTTTACTCTACAGTCGCCATTTGCTGGCATGCTCAGCCCCGTCACTCTCCCCTTTGGTTTTGCTCTTGTCCATTTTCTCCTCTTTCCTCCCTCTCCCCAGCCCCTTCCGCTACCTCACATTACTCTAGCTATAAATTATGCTCGTGCCCTATCCCTTCCACTGCATTCTGCTCCTGAAGCTCTGTTTTGAGTACTATTAATTGTATAATTGTAACAACCATTATTTACAGCGCTTAGAAACAACTGCAGTATAGTCCGAGACACTATATAAAATCAAGTTCTTTCTGCCTGTCCTTCCCTCAATCCACCTCTTTCCTCACCCCATCTCCTGCTTTTCAGTACGTCTCTCTGCCCCGCCCTCCCTCTTCTTCTCTTCATCTCTTGCCCTCTCCTCCCTTCCTCTCCCCTTCTTTCCGTACTATCATCTGGCGAAACCCAGTCTGACTCATTACAAATGGTTTACAAACGGTGAACAACATTCTGCTGTGAATGTGAATATGTTCAACTACATGAAACCAAAATGTGCATCCTTTTGGATGTACTTCTTGAAAATGTGTTGCCAGCAGATAGCTCGAAGTTACCATTTTTAATCACTCTGTGATGTTACTGGATGTATTGTTTGAGTGGTCTCACACTATTTCCAATGTATACCAATTAATGCAGCTTCACCCCAGTGCGCAATAAGGTTTCACCAGCATATAAAACAAGCATTGGCATAGCCAATAGGTCTCGCCTTTGGGACCTTATAAGTATTTAATTCTGCAGCACAATATCCTTGGTGCAACATCAACTGTTGCATGGCTAAACACTTATAATGTCCCAAAAGCGAGACCTATTGGCTATGCCAATGCTTGTTTAAATATGTTGTATGCAATTGGCATTACCTGGTGATATAAAATCGAACAAGAAAGTAACAGCTAAACGCACATTGCATTTTAGGAGGATAGCAAGGCGATCCTAGATGCCAGAGATGAGACGGTAGCATTTTTACATGTTATTTGACAGTTTTATTACTTTGTAAGCAGAATATTTTATGAAAAATGTGTAAATTGATGTCTTTCATTTGTTTTTGTATTGCTATGCCTTTTACATTGTATGTCTTATGCAGTGACACCTAAAACTGCATCAGAACTTAACTGGAGCTAGTAACAGACACATTTAAGGGGCATATTATCAACGGCCAGCGATAATTATCGCTGGCCGTGATTAGCGACGTATTCCCTAACGCAGGCTATCTCTGGAATTTATCGCCCTGGTAGCGCGTTATTAACAACGCGCTTCTCCAGGGCGATAAAAATTCCAGAGATAGCGAGGTTATCGCCGTTTTGCAGGGAACATCGCTGGTTTTCCAGCGATGTTCCCTGCAAACGGAGATAACTCTGCTGATACGACCCTGTGGTCGTATCAGCAGAATCCACCCCTATGTTAGGGATGGCTAAGTCAGGATTTTAGCAGACGTTAGATTTTGGCGAAAACGGCCGTTTTCACCGAAATCTAACCTCTGCTAAAATCATGTGGGCTGCCTTGTAAATATCGCGATGTGAACATCAGCGATATTTGCAACGTAGTCCATCCGGAGTACGCCACTTTGCATCTCATTAGAGATGCAAAGATGGGCGTTGGAAAGAGGCGATAATGCAAGGATTCACGCGATAGCTTGACCTTGCTGATTAGGCGATAAAATTATCGCCGCTTTTCGTCCGAAAACAGACGCAAAAGCGGCGATAATTGTTTATCGCCTCGTTGCTAATATGCCCCTAAATTCTTTCCAGGCACAGAGGCTAAGGTGTATGGTTATCTCTAAGACCTTCACCTAAAATTTTCGAAAAATTAATGCCATGCTCCTGAATAATTGGAACCGTCCCTGGACACTGCTGCAGGCGCTAAATTGACTCTGACTCGGACAACATATTACGATGCCTTTCAATTAACCATTAGATAATGTCCTTGGCATGGGGGATGGCCAGCCAGGAGCTTAATTCCTGGAACGTGTCTGTCTTCTAAACCCAGAAAAAGGAAGCACATTCTGCTATCCCATGGAAGGAAGCAAGGAAGAAAGGAAGGAAGAAAGAACCATCTGGCAACTGAGACGACTCACAGAGGACATACATAAATTCTCAAAATTGGGGTGAGGTCATTTAAACATGGAAATACGCCAAATTGGTCTATTTGACTCTGGTATTGGGTCGAAAATTGGCATTGCCCCTCAAACTTGAGCAGCACTTCCTGTCAGTACAGAAAATTAAGGGCCACATGCATGAACACATTTTCCCATAGACACAGAATGAGCAAAACCCTTTAATGCATCTGGCCCTTAAGTGAGAAGAAAAAGAGCAGTGCAGTTTATATTAAGCAAGTCTAAGACATGCATGGAGGAAGGCAAGCTCCCTCAAATCTAGAAGCAGTATGATAAAGAGGACACAACTGAATGAAGCTTAGCCTGCACAGCTTCACTAGCCTACATGTTTCACTGTTGTAACTTCTCCCAGGAATAGCATCCTGCAGGATCCTACACACACCTAACAGGGTTTTCATCACTCACAGCAGGATTCTGAACCCCAAGTGAGTTTCTTTTGCCCCAAGAAAATTCTTCATGAGTTCAATGTATAAAACCTTTTCCCTTCACAACATGTGTGGTGTATCAGGTACTCTCAGGGAATCCAAGACTCGCAGTAAATGCCAGAGTATGGCTGGAGCTGGTCACAGTGTTGCACCCTTGCATACCAAAGGAGCACTGCATATTGGTACCATCCATCACTGATTTCTGACATGAATGCACAATAACGAGCACAGCGTTTTCTAGTGACTGGTATGCAACCGTGGTGGGGTGCATATTGTCACACATCAGCTGCTTGTAGGTAGTGTAATAAGGTAGTTTGCTGGAAGTTATTTACTCCATCCTGAGCTTCTAACTGCTAGCAACACCAAGGGCAGATAATCCATGGATTCACATTTCATTCTTCAGCCTTATGGCTCTCCACTCATCACACACTCACACAGACACAGGAGGATATCGCAAGAACACTGTTTTCAGTACTTTAGGTATTTGATATAGCATAGGCTTAGGTTCAATGAGTAGCAGTTACTTTACAGAGAACATTTGTATTGTACTTAAAGTGTCTCAACCATGAAATACTGTAAAGAAAATAGTTGTTTATTTGGGGACCACTAAAGACCAAGTTACAGAAATCCTGGTTTGATGGAGAATGGGATGTGAGCATGGAGTTATGACAGTTCTAGAAAGCATAGGGTTACGATGTTATGGTACAAATGCTGTCGCATTTTATTCACTGTTAATACACTTTTAAATATTAATGTGCAAAAGCTTACATTTAAATAAAACACAGCGGCGGCACCTCCGCTAAAGCGGAAGAGCGTTGCCCCACTTCTCTGCAAGCAGTGTAAAAAGGAAAACGAAAATGATAATAACTAATTTTATTATCATTTTCTTTTTCCTTCCTGCTTGGGTGGGGGCGGGGCGGATGGGGCTGGGCTGGCCAGTGCAGGGGCCTAGAAAAGGAGTGTAAAGCCACGCCCTAAGTGCGCATGACTGCTTGGTCGGCCCAGTTGGGCCGGCTAAACCGTCATACGCAATTTGCATCTTACCCACCAGGTTGCATTACACAGCCTGATAGGGAACATACCCATCCTCCAAGCCCCTGTCTGAGCGCCGAACCACGGCTCTCAGTCCAATCACAATGCTGCTGTAAGGCAGCGTTGTGATTGGACAGGGGATTCTGGGAGCCTGTGTGCTTCCTGTTGCTGCGCTAGAAGACGACGGAGCAGAGGCGGAGGCACCCGGGGGCATCAAGGTAAGTAAATTTTTTATTATTCCCTCCTCCACTCCCACCCGCCCCAACACCCGCGCTCAGTAGCAGCCGCTACTGAAAAAACATATGCTAAATGCTAAATTTATAGTAGATAATCTAACTTAAATGTTGTAGGCCTGTCCATGAATAAGGCGTTGAATTAAGTTCGCCTAACTGTTGATGCGATGTTAAATGGAAAAATAATGCATTAACACTGAAAGACCTGTTTTTACATTGAATAGTTGCTTGTTTTTTCTTTTTTTTGCTGCAGATGATACATCTTTAGAAGCTCACACCTAGGAAGTGAATAGACACTTGTTTTGTATTAGACAAGTGATAGTAAGGTTCTCATCGGGAGGAGACGAAGCGCCAGGAAGAATGATTCATAGGAAGAAGCATTTGGACCACAAGAAAACAATGTTGTAACTTTTCAAGGAGAAATGTCTGAAAGTGTATTATGCTCTGATGAGAAAATGGGGAGTTTGCTTATTCCCAGGAGTTTGCTGAGAATCTATTGGAAGATGAAGAAGATGAAAGAAAATAATGTTGCAACATAGAATTTGTGTGTTTGTATTAGTGCGTCTCCCTAGCATAGTAGATTCAGACTTCAGGTTCAGACCTCAGAGCCCCAGGTGCCCAGATTCCAGATTATTTTCCTGACTCTTTGACTAGAGACTCATCTTTGAGTTTCTGATGCCTCATCTTCATGAGAGGCTGCCTTACTTAGATTACATTAAAACTGTCTGCTGATATCTTATAGCTGAGAATACTTTCTAGCTTGTAATGCAAAAGCTTAATGCTTGCACATAGATCTCTCTCTTTTTCATCAGAAATCTTCATTGGGTTTCAGAACTGACACCTTTTTCTCTCTTAATCCCAAATTAATTTAGATTAGGGAATTTCCTTTATGGAGCACGCTTGTTGTATTATTACTATTCTGACTGTGATTTTAACGAACATTTTGTTCTATTTCATAATCAAATCTTGATTGATGGATTATATAAACTTTAATGCTGAAATCTAAAGATTAATGTCTAAATAACAAATAGATGAAAGACTAAAAGATCTGAAAATAAAACCCTTTAACTCACACTATCTCTCTTTATTTCCTGAATTGAAAGTTTTAATGATCTATTGTTATGTAGATGTTTGCTCCTCATTTCTCTTTGTTGACGAACAAAGGTCCATACGACCCTTGTTGGGGGTTATTTAATGATTATACTCAAAGACTGAGATATAGAAAATCCCACTCCCTCAAGTGGTAGCCAGAGGACAGTTTCTGTCACAAGAGAGAGAAGATGAGTTAAGTTACACCAACTTAGAATCGCCCATGTCCTTTAAGAACTAAACCCGAGTTTGAAGACTGAAGAAGTTGCAGTTCTGAAGATGGCTGCATTGGTGAAGGTGTGAGTATCAATAGGGTAATGCGTCGCCATTATCTTTTTGAGATTACGTTCTTATGTTGAGGTTATGTGTTTTGTGAGATAGCAGTGTTTATGCTTAGTTGTTGAGCAGTTGAAGTTGTTATCGGGCTCGAAGTAGTCTAAGATTCTGGGATAGTTGAACAATAAAGAGGTGTTGTTTGTCTGCTGAAGGTTAGTGGTGCAGATTCCTGGGGTACCATCAACTGCACAACTGAGATATGGATTATAATGATTTGTTGTGATTGTAATAATATTGATTGGGGTTAGTGGATCCTACTGCAGAAAGGGGAAGCTATGTCAGTCAGGGTAATTTCCTGCTAGTCAAGACTTCACTCATGTGTGTGTTTTGTTGAGTTGGAAGGTATTAAACCTCATCTCTGATTGTTTCTTCTGTGAATGGGCTACTTTTACTTCTTTAAAGGAGCAAATAAAAGTTGTTTGTTTATTGTCCTTGCATAGAGATGTAATAATCTTGTGTATGAGAAAATTGTAAAGAGGGTGAACCGGTGTAAGAAGTGAAAAGTTACGTCATGTAATGCCGCGCTGGGATAGGCCAGTTGGTGTGAAGTGCCATGCTGATATTAGTTAACGAGTCATCAAGTTTTAAGCTATGATAGGTTTGAGAAAGAAGAGATTTGACAGGATTGGAGAAATGTATTGACAGCTACAGAATTATAAACAGAACAAAACATTGAAATTTACATTTAATCACTGTTCATTCATTGTTGAATTATTGCAAAAATGAAATGTTTCAATGCCCTTACGGATTTGATGAGGGGAGATGGGAGAGTTCCAGCTCGGGAGGGTGAGGAGGCACCCCCGGAAGGTACGCCAGCTCATTATATGGCGACAAATAAAGGGCTCCATACATGTTTGCGGCTTCATCAATGGTGCAAGATCACTGAAAATGAAGGACAGTTTACATTTCCACAGTATTGTACTTTTGATTTAAAGATTATTGAAAACATACAAGAAAGGTTATATGAGATGAAGCCACCTCCTAGACCCGCACAGTAAGAAGCATTAAATGCTTGAGAAAAAGCGACTCATGCTAAGGAGAAAGAAAAGCACCAGAATAGAGCAAGAAGAATAGTTCAAAATCATGCAGCTGCTAAATGGGATGAAGGGCAGCAAAGGTGGAGGAAGTGTGTAGTCGAAGGAGCTAGAATATACTCAGCTATAACCACAGAAAAGACTAAGAAGAATCTGAAACAGGAACATGGTGATGAAGAAGCTGCACGGAAACAGACACTGATAGTGAATCAGGGATGACATTTTAGAAGCCTTGTTGTCCTCACATCCCCCTCCATAGGTGGCCCCTTCAACGATTACAGATGGTGTTCAGGGGCAGTCAGTGTTCAAGGGTGTGAGGGGTGTTGCACTGACAACGAAGGGAAGTAGAAGGAAATTCTAGCAGCTCAGCACAGAGGGCTGGTAGATGCTTGTGACAAATAAACCTACATAGATTGAGAGCCCTGCACATAGGTCAAGCGTGGAAAATACTCATCCTGCAGGCACAAACCAGGACAGTGACATCACAGTGATGGGTGAGGCATGGTTTGGCAGAGCTCAATATGTCTACATTTGGGCATTTATTCTGTGTCCCAGGGTGGTGTCCACAGAATTCCATTCAAGTAATGGGCTGGGGTGGAGCAGGCTGATGAGGACAAGGAAACAGTGGGTGTTAATGCCTTAAGTGTGATCTCCACCTCCTCCACTAACACCCACTGCTGACTTGTTTTTGAATGCAAGGGAGCAGGCTGGAGGAGAACCCCGAGATCTCTTGAGTCAGATTTTTGATTTTGTATGTTCAACAGTGTTGAAAAGCACACTGCTGTAGAAGAAGAGCTCTTTGTCTTTTAGTGAGTGTCACTTGCTAGACTCATAAACTTTGTCACGCGCGGGATAAATAAAAGGGGTCTTGGCTGCTCGCGATCTTTGCCCACACAGTGTGACAGTGTGTAGTTCTGTTATGCAGCATCAAGTGCTCCGTGTAAAGCAGAGTTGGTTCTTCTACAATATGCAGTGTTAAAATCATCACCAGTACTGCAGTGACGCCTAAACAAAGGCAGCTGTATAAATGTGCTGTTCCTTGAAGGCCAGTAGCAGAAGGAAGCTGGATGAGGCTTGCCTGCAGACTCTAGTGAGTATTGCAGCCTTTCAGCAGCTGCAATGGGGCTATTGTTAGAGCAGTTGACTGTCCTGGTCTTTGAGAGAAGCTCTCACAATCAGCTGACTGGCTCTTGCTTAGCCAGTAGGCCAGGCCAAATCAGGGTTCGAGTCTTGGTGTTGGCTCAACATACTGTGATTCTAGAAAAATCACTTAATCACCCTGTGGCCAAAAAAAAGAGTGTGTCCTTTTGTGATGTAACTGGTGCTCATGAAGAGCGCTCCAACACCTTTGTGTTGAGTTTACGCTATATAAACAGTGCAGAAACAAAAATGGATGGAAATGAGCTACTACTGCTGAGACCATTCATCAGAGGATCACGTACAGCATATCGTACTGTCCTGTGGTGCTATGACACGGAGACCAGTCAGTCACTTTTGTTTTGAAGAAGAAAACCAATGCTGACTGGGAAGCAGGTGCCAAGATCGCTGAATTGACTGGCTCCCACTTCCCTTCTCTGCTAGACAATTCAGTGATACAGTGTATTTTTAAGCTGTAGATAAATTATACTACAGTTAAGGGACGTCTGCGCACTAGTTCTACTATTCTCCTTCTAATTGTCTACGCCAGCACAGTCTCAACCAACTGCCTGGTTGGATCTCTTGTTGCATCAACCTGGAAATAATGAGCAGCCAAAGGACTGGGCTGACCTAGGAAAGATAGCCAGTCTGAGTGAGCAAACTGAGTTGGACCCCCTTCACTTGAAAATCCAGTCCACTCAATAGTATTTTGAATCTGGGAAAACTAGCCTACAGTCCAGTAAGGAACAGTGATATCACTGGTAATGCAGGAGTAGTGGCACTGGGTCTGTGGGGTGAGAGGGATCTACTGCACCACAGTTATAGATGTTTTTTTAATTCCCCAACCAGGGAACAGGGAGCCTATTTAATATGGTTTCACTGGTCATATTTGTTCCAAGTTATCAGGCTGAGACCTATGAGCTTCACTTGGTAAGTTGAGATCCATCTGTACAATTCAAAGTAGGGCATACCGCCCACCACTTTCAAACTTGAGTAGCCACCACTGATGGTGTTACAACCCCTAATGCTACGGTGGCCACAGCCCATTTGATCCAAGCTGGTAACCTCCAAATTGGATTATGCCAACAGTTTGTATTTGGGTCTACCAGTGTACCTAATTCAGTTACTGCAAACAATACAGAATTCCACCGCTCACCTAATCTTAAAGATTCTGCTACGGGTCCTGGTGTCTGCTTACTTACGCCAACTTCATTGATTACTGTTTACCAAGCAGATCCAATTTAAGGCACTAAACTTTTGGCTTCAGAACTTTCGAACTAAAAGCCCCCTTTTTCTAAGGAGGAGATTTAAGTCTTATCTTCAAGTCCAATCTCTGAGATCCAACAACCTGAAACTTCTCCAACTTCCTCAGATTCATAAGGCTAGGAGAGGTGGAAGATCTTTAGTGTTCCTTGCTTCTAAGTTGTGGTATGCTCTTCCTCTCTGCTTATGCTGTAGTCCCTCTGCAACTGCTTTCAGAAAGAATCTAACAATCTTGCTCTTCGATGCCTGTCTGGTGGGCATTTAAGTCTGGCTGTGATATTGTTGCATTGTTCTTGGACCTCTACTGCTAGCATCAGGATGCCTCCTTGGAGGCAGCTGTATGCTTTAGAAATGACTTTGTACTGAATTGTATTACTGCTTCAATTGTGACTGTTCCTGCCCCAGTGTCACAAGTTGTACCAGCACAGACATTGGCAGTGCCGGTTGCTACAGCACCTCCCAATGAAGATAAATCTTTAACTTTCTAAAGGAGTGAAATACCAGGTAGAGGGTATGTGCCATGGAGTATAGGTGATCTTGCAACATTTACAAATAATTTTCCAAAGTTGAGGGAGAATCCTGCACCGCAGTATATGCAAGTTGACAGATTTGTAAACATTTTGAAGGTTAAGTTTAAAGATTTGAATACCTTCTTTGATATTTTGGAACTGAGTGATGTGTGGGCCAAATACAAGATAGCTGTGCAATTTCCAAGTTCTGAACCTCTAAGAGATGCGTGTACTCTTGCACCTTCACTTGTCTAAAGACTAAATACGATGAGTTGATTACCTTTTTGAAAGGAAAAGTTCCAATGATTGGTAAAGATCAATAAAACTACTCCGGAAGCTAAAGAATCAGTGATTGCTTACTATGAACGATTGTGCAGATATTTAAACAACATAGTGGACATGAAAATCCGAAAAGGGAGATAAGGGGAGTTTTGAGTCACAGTTATTTCTTGGGTTGAGACCAGAAATGAGTGTGCACATACAGCAGAATGTGATTTGTTGGAATAGAAACCATTATATGAGATTCTGAGCTATGAAAAATACTGTAGTGATGAGCAGGAAATGAAGCAGAAAAGACTTAAAGAGAAGTTTATGATTGCACAAATGAAGGTGGCTCAAAACGTGTTTCAGAACCAATCGGATGGAGGAAATGTTGGTGGAATGCAATGTGATGCGTTACAGGCTCGAGGTCAAATGGCAAAGGCAAAGTTGGTGCTTCACAGGGTAGAGGTTGGAGTGTTTCGGTTGGTCCAAATTTGTGGATCGATATTGCAACGTTGAAGAAAATAACTCCTTGTCACTATTGTAACAGTTTCTGCATTGGAAGAGAGAATGTAGAAAGAATCTAAATTGAATGAGAAGTGATGCAAAAACACAAGGAATGAATCAAACGTAAATGCAAAATGTTCTAGTTCAAGTACCTGCTCAAAGAATGCAGATGCCAATGCAATCAAACGTTCCCAAGATGCAAATCCCACATGCTCCAATTGCCTCACCACCTATGGGTAATCCCAGATTCAATATGAATCAGGTACCAAGAGCAAATTCAAATCCATTCCAAAATCTGAACCCATTGCAACAGTTCCCTATGTTGGAGAGTGAGAGTTTTGATTCTGACAATTCCCAATGAGGATTCCTGAGGGAGGCAGAAGATTGCATACTTAGAGGTAGACCAAAGTGGACGATTTGTAGAAGGAGAGGCTAATGGCCAGTAAGTGTCATTTCTTATTGACACAGGAGCTACCTGTTCCACTGTTAGACCAGCTGTAGTCCCAGACCTAACCCTCTCAAGAAAGAAGATCCAAATTGTACGTGTCACAAATAAACAAATTGCTAAATTTGTTTCAAAGAAAGTGCCTGTAAAAATAGGTTCATTTGAGGAAAATCACAAGTTTGTGGTATGCAATTCAAGTTCTGTGAATCTGTTAGGAAGGGATCTTTTGTGCGAGTAAATTTACACTATATACTGCAGACTGGATGGTGTGAATTTCAAATGCATGATGAAGATGTTGAATTTAATATGGCCAGACAAGAAACAGCTGTAGGATTATATTCTGTGAGAATGGTGGAGAATGTACCTCCTGATTTGAGTGATACAACAAAAACAGAAGTGTGGGATTTTTCAGGGAAAAACATTGGACTTATTAAAGGTGTAGAACCTGTTCAGATAGCAATAAAACCAAATGCTGTTCCCAAGAGCATCACCTCATAATTTAACACCAGAGACAGTGGCTGGAATAATGGCAGTGGTTGAAAATATGTTAAAACACGTAATTTTGAAGGAAATTGTTGGAAGTCCTGCAATTCACCCCTCATGGGTCTACAGAAACCCAAAGGGAAATAAAGGATTATACAGGATCTTCGAAAAATTAACAACATAGTTGTTCCATGTCGTCCTGGGAGACTGAATTCAGCAACACTGTTATTTTAGATTCCCTGCTTTACAGAATGGTTTACCATTGTGGATCATTTCAGGCTTTCTTATGTGTTTTGTTGCTTGAGGACAGTCAATTTTTGTTCTCATTTGTGTTTAGAGATAGAGTTTTGGCATGGTGCTGAGTTCCAAAAGGGTATACAGAAAGCCCTTTGATCTTTAAACCAATCTTGAAAAAGAATGTTGAGACATTGCAGATGCCTTGCAATTCAGTTTTTTTCAGTACATTGATAACTTACTTGTGGCATCAAGTATACAAGAAGCCTGTAACCAGGACACAATTTCTCTTTTAATCCATCTAGCTGAGAACAGACACAAGGTGTCCCCGAGCAAATTGCAATATTGTCAAAAAGAAGTACTATATTTAGACCATATCGTTGAGAATGGAATGAGAAAGGTGTTACAGGATAGAATAGAGATGATTCTGAAGATGAATCCTCCCAGAACTCAGAGAGAGGTCAGATGTTCCTGGGATTGGTTGGCTACTGTAGACAGTAGATACCCAACTTTTTCCTAATGACCAAGCCTTTAGTGAGGATGACACACAAAGATGTGCCTGATCCGCTTCTATTGGACAACAATTGCTTGAAAGGCTTTCCTAGAGCTGAAAGGAAGTCTCTATCTTACTCTGGTGCTAGGAATGCCTGATTACAATCATTTGTTCACATTGTTTTGCAGTGAGAGGGAGGGCTGCTCTCTCTCAGTGCTTATTCAGATGCATGGAGACTCATGAAGACCTGTGACATATTTTTCCACAACACTTGATCCTGTTGCCACAGGACTGCCTGTCTGCCTTAAAGTGATTGTGCAGTTGGTGTCAGTATTGAGAGGTGTGAGAGCATAGTGATGGGACATCCTCTTACAGTCATTGTCACTCACTCGGTGGAAACTTTGCTCACTTGTACAAAAACACAGTATCTGACAACCAGCAGACTTATAAAATATTAACAAACAACACTTGCAACAGAGAATGATATATTAAAGAGATGTCAGATGCTAAATCCAGCTACATTATTACCATTGCCTGAGAATGCAACTGATTGGGATGAAATTGAACAAAGCTATTTAGATGTTATGGATTTATGCACCAAGCCATGACTTGACATTAAGGATGAACCTCTCGATGAGCCTGACCATGTAATCTTTGTGGTCGGCTCATGTTTAAGAGACAATGAAGGAACTTTAACCCTTTCGATGCGTGGGACGGCCGGAGCCGTCCAACGTCACGGTGGGCGTGTGCGTGGGACGGCTCCCGGCCGTCCTAGCACCCACCCACGGGGGAAGCGCTGGCGCTCCCCCTGTGGGCCGCCCCTAAACCTGCCCCCACTAGCAATCGAAGAGGAAGCCCTTCCGCTTTTCCCCCCCGCCCTTCCACCACATCATGTAATGACGTCAGCGCGCCTCGCGCGCTGACATCATTAAATGAAACCGGACGCGCAGGAAGCCATTTCCTTCCTGTGCGTCCGGCAGAGCGGTGGTGAGTTTGTCCTCGGGGAGGGTGGGGGGGGGATTTAAAAAAGGCATCGGCGGAAAGGAAAGTGTTTTCCTTTCCTCCGATGTCTTTTGCAAGCATTCCTGCTGCACGATCGCGCATGGGGCGCGATCATGCAGCAGGAATGCTTTTTTATTTTTTTAAAGGGCCTATTGTGTCTTTCGGATTTCGTTTTTCTTTGTAAGTCTGATATTGCCACGACCTTCGAATGCAAGCATAATCACTCTTCTGCCTGTTCTTTGCAAGCTATTTCAGGATCCCTTTGAATTCCTGTTAGTATTTACGTAAATAGAAATTTAAAAAAATAGTTTTATCTAATGCTTGGCTGATTTCCGCATTAGGGTTCATTATATGTTGCCTATTTAATTCCGCCATGTTTCTTGTGATTCTGTAACCCATGATTCCAAAAAGCACATACAAATTGACCTTTGAATAGATAGTACGTTTGTTAGTCAACAGATTTTAAGTAGCCAGTCAGATTTTTTGCAAACTCCTCATTCAGATATGTCGGGTGCATGCACATATCAACCAACATAATGAAAGAGTCAGGAAGGCAAACATCATCGCCTGCACAAATAAACTTTAGGAAATATTTGCATAAAGATCAAACCATATTACAAGCCACGCCTGCCCTGTACCCGTCCACTGATCCCCGCTGACTTGAGCTAACTTACACATATGTGGTCAATGTCACTTTACCAACTATAATAAAACAATCAGCTTTGATCATGTACCACGATCTCCGTCCTCAGTTGTAAACGTCTTATGCATTTTTGCAGCAAAGGTTTATGTGTCAAAGGGTTCATGCGTTGGTAAAATCAAGACATATGTAAGGAAATCTCACATAACCGTCAAGGGACTGCACAAGTCATAAGAAATTTTAAAAACATACTTGTGGAACGCTTACAAGAAAGTCTTAGGAGGAACTAGGCCTGGGTGAATTCACATGAGCGAAATCTGGCATAATTATTGTTTTCCGGGTTTTGTGTACGTCATGTAATTTTTGTTTTTCTTCTGGTGTTGCTTCACCGCATAATTTTCGTATGCAGTAGTTTGCTTGAGCAGAAAAAGTCTGGGAACTCTGTAACTCGTGTGTACCGGCTGCAAAACATTTTCTGCCGGAACCAGTCTTCCACCAGTTTCTCGTGCTTATGCCAGCTATGGCACTGTGTACAATTTTCATGCAGATGACCAACAACATTTATTTCATGGAATACAGACATATTTGTGCCTAATTCTGTGTATTATTCAATACAATATGTGAAATTGTGCCAATCCTTAATCCTTTCGATGCGTCGGACGGCCGGGAGCCGTCTGACGTCACGGTGGGCGTGTGCGTGGGACGGCTCCTGGCCGTCCTAGCACCCACCCACGGGGGAAGCGCTGGCGCTCCCCCTGTGGGCCGCCCCTAAACCTGCCCCCACCCGCAATCGAAGGGGAAGCCCTTCCGCTTTTCCCCCGCTCCCCCACCACATCATGTAATGACGTCAGCGCGCCTCGCCTGACATCATTACATGAAACCGGACGCGCAGGAAGCCATTTGCTTCCTGTGCGTCCGGCAGAGCGGTGGTGAGTTTGTCCTCGGGGAGGGTGGGGGGGATTTAAAAAAGGCATCGGAGGAAAGGAAAGTGTTTTCCTTTCCTCCGATGTCTTTTTCAAGCATTCCTGCTGCACGATCGCGCATGGGGCGCGATTGTGCAGCAGGAAGGCTTGTTTTTTTTTTTTAAAGGGCCTTTTGTGTCGGGCAAGGGTCGCTCCCCTTGGGGGATCATTTATTTTGGCCAAAGGGGGCAGATCGGCCTTGTTATTCTAGGCCCATCTGCCCCCAAGGGGGGCAGAAGCCATTAGACACCAGGGATTGTTTGAGTTGTTTGGGAGCGGCCCCTTGGGCAAGCGTCGCTCCCCTTTATGGGGTATTTATTGTGGTCGTTTCTGACCCCTTTGGGGGCAGATCGGCCATATGTTTTCAGGCCCATCTGTCCCCTAGGGGGGCAGAAGCCACTAGATACCAGGGATTTTTAAATGTTGGTGTTGGAGAGTGACCCCCTGGGCAAAGGTCGCTCCCCCTTTATGAGGGTGAATTTTTTGGCTGCTTCTGCTCCCTGTGGGGGCAGATCGGCCTTATGCTTTTAAGCCCACCTACCACCTTTGCTTGGCTGGTGGATAGTGTGTGGACTAGTGCATTATTTGCATATGTGATTGTAATGTGTTTTTTCTCCTTTTTATTCTAGTGCAAAGCTTTTGATTTTTGTTTGCGGTTTCGGCAGTGGTTGATCTGCAGTTTTGCGTAGTTGCATTTTTTTGGTAAGAAAAACATTTTCCTTGGGCCCGATTCACAGAATTAACTTAAGACAGAATCCTAAACTTACTACCATTTTGGTATTCACAGAAGGCACTTACTCATTTTGGAATTCACAGAAGGCACTTACTCATTGATGAGTAAGTGCCTTCTGTGAATACCAAAATGAGTAACTTACTCATTTTGTGTAACTTACTCATTTTGGTATTCACAGAAGGCACTTACTCATTGATGAGTAAGTGCCCTCTGTGAATACCAAAATGAGTAACTTACTCATTTTGAGTAACTTACTCACTTTGTGTAACTTACTCATTTTGGTATTCACAGAAGGCACTTACTCATTGATGAGTAAGTGCCCTCTGTGAATACCAAAATGAGTAACTTACTCATTTTGAGTAACTTACTCATTTTGTGTAACTTACTCATTTTGGTATTCACAGAAGGCACTTACTCATTGATGAGTAAGTGCCTTCTGTGAATACCAAAATGAGTAACTTACTCATTTTGAGTAACTTACTTATTTTGGTATTCACAGAAGGCACTTACTCATCAATGAGTAAGTGCCTTCTGTGAATACCAAAATGAGTAAGTTGCACAAAATGAGTAAGTTACTCAAAATGAGTAAGTTGCTCAAAATGAGTAAGTAAGTGCCTTCTGTGAATACCAAAATGAGTAAGTGCCTTCTGTGAATACCAAAATGGTAGTAAGTTTAGGATTTTGTCTTAAGTTAGTTCTGTGAATCGGGCCCGTTGTGTTTACTACGATTGAGTATTAATGTCATGCATGAATTAATTTTTTGTAAGTGGTGTCATAATAGCAGCATATTTAGTTAGTGTTTTCTGCATGAAATTCTTTGCGATGTGTTTTGCGTTGTCTTATGTGTAATTTTCTTTTTTTCTTCTGTTTTAGTGGGATACTGTTGGTCCTTACTGTGTCTGTGCAGAGTAGGTGGTGGTGAGTCTAGCTGCTTCTGGCAAGTGAGTGGTATAGTGTTGGAGTATATAGGTCTTTGTGATAAAGCTACATTTTGTTTATTTCTTTTTTTACAAAGGGTTTGTTGTTGTTGACTTGTTTGACAAGTTACCTTTATTAGTAAGCATTATGGCTAGCCGTAGAATTGCTGCTCAGCAGGTGGTTGGTATGCTTCTTGAATCTTCCTCTGAGCAGGATTATGAGACTGACAGTGTGTCTGAGGGAGAGGAGGGAGGGGAAGAATCAGGCAGTGAGTTTTCTCTCCACATGGAATCATCGGATGATGAAGCTTCTCTCAGTGCGGATGAAGTGCCTGTTTTAGAGGAGGACACTGATGTGCCGATGGTGCAAGAGGCATCTGGATTGCAGCCTGGGGCTTTAAGGCTTCCCATTGGAAGTGCTGGACTCTGGGTTGATCCAAACATGGTGCAGCCGGTGTTGCCTGCCTTTAGTGGTGATGCAGTGTGTAGAGTGTATTGTGATTTTTTTTTGCCTATACAGTTTCTCAGTTGTTCATGGATGATGTATTTTTGGGTGAGATTGTTGAGCAGACTTATTTGTATGCTGAACAGTTTTTGAGGGACAACAGTGCCAGACTTAGGCCCCGCTCTAGAGCTACCCGGTGGACTCCCACAAATCTGGATGAGATGAAGAAGTTTTTGGGTTTGACTTTTTTGATGGGCTTGATAAGGAAGCCGTCCCTGGCTTCATATTGGTCTACCAGTCCCTTGATGGCAACGGCCATATTTCCTGCAATTATGAGTCGTGATCGGTATTTACTTTTGCTTCGGATGCTGCATTTTGTTGATAATGCTTTGGCGTTGCCACGAGATAACCCTGACTGTGACCGTCTTTTTAAGATTCGGCCTGTTCTTGATCACTTTGTAGATCGATTTTCAGAGATCTATACTCCAGGCAAAGAAATATCTGTTGATGAGTCTTTGGTCCTGTTCAAGGGAGTTTGGTTTTTAGGCAGTACATTCCTAGCAAGAGGGCACGTTATGGAATTAAGATGTATATGTTGTCTGAGAGTAGGACAGGATATGTCTATAATTTCCGGGTGTACACTGGTAGGGATTCCACTATTGACCCCCTGGTTGTCCGTCCACTTTTGGAGTTTCAGATAAAATTGTGTGGGATCTTGCTAGAGGACTGTTTAACAGAGGCCACCATTTGTACCTTGATAACTTCTACACTGCTGTGCAATTGTTTAAGGAGTTGTTCAAAGTGGAAACTTTTGCTTGTGGCACAATCCGCTCTAACCGTAAAGGTTACCCAAAAGAGCTTGTTTGCAAAAAGCTTCAGAGGGGACAGTGCAGTGCCTTGCGTAGTGAGGAACTGCTAGCTGTGAAATTTGTGGACAGGAGGGATGTGTACATGCTGACTACCATTCATGATGAGAGTACTTCACCTGTGACTGTTTGGGGTCAGGTTGCTGAAGTGCGCAAACCTGTGTGCATTGTAGACTACAATAAGCACATAGGTGGTGTAGATAGAGTAGATCAGAGGTTGGAACCTTACGCTGCTGTTCGTAAGGCTTACATTTGGTATAAGAAGTTGGCCATCCATCTCTTCAATTTAGCAACTTTCAATGCTTTTGTTGTGTACAAGGAGTGTTCTCCTGCGTCAAAGATGACTTTTGTTCAGTTTCAGGAGCCTGTGATAGGCAGCCTTGTTGTTGTGGAACAGGCAAGTGTTCCTAGAGTTGGAGTGGTGGAGGATGTGGCTAGATTGAAAGATCGCCACTTTCCTGATTTAAATCCTCCCTCGCCCAAAAAAAACAATCCCTGTAAGAGATGTAGAGTCTGCTTGCGAAGAGGTGTGCGGAAGGGGAGCGTATGCACTGTGCCGATTGTCCTTCTAATCCTGGGCTGTGTATGCCCACATGTTTCAGATTGTATCACACTCAAAAGAGTTTTTGGGAGCAACTGTGAGTCTAACAGTGTACTGCCTGGTCTGTATGGTTTTATATAGTTCAGTTTCACGTTTGGCAATAGAATGATGTCTTTAGTTACTGCTGTTGTTTTTGTAGTTATAGTTTTGTATCTAGTTGCAATTGGTTTGTGTTTTCTTTCTTGTTAAAAAAAAATTTATGACGGTGTGTGTGGACTGGCGCTTGGCTGGCGGTGTGCGTGGACTGGCGCTTGGCTGGCGGTGAGTGGACTGGCGCTTGGCTGGCAGTGTGCGTGGATTTGCGCTTGGCTGGCGGTGTGCGTGGACTGGCGCTTGGCTGGCAGTGAGTGGACTGGTGCTTGGCTGACGGTGTACGTGGATTGGCGCTTGGCTGGCGGTGTGTGTGGACTGGCGCTTGGCTGGCGGTGAGTGGACTGGCACTTGGCTGGTGGTGTGCGTGGATTGGCGCTAGGCTGGCGGTGTGCGTGGACTGGCGCTTGGCTGGCGGTGTGCGTGGACTGGCGCTTGGCTGGCGGTGTGTGAGTAGTGACTTGCTGCTGGTCACTACACACACTGCTAGCTAAACGCCACTCCACGCAATCCGTGAGCTGGTGTGGTTGCTGTGTCAGGAATGTGGGCGTGTGAAAGTGATGGGCCCTTGAATTGCGCTGTCTGCTGGTGTGAGTGTTGTAATGTGCTGGGCCCGCAGCTGGCGGTGTGAGTGGTTTTGTATGTGTCACACGTATGAAAGGTGTATGAATGGCCTGTAAAGAGGTTGGTGCCTTGTCGTGGCTTTACAGCTCACGAGCTGTGAGTCAATGGTTCAGTTTCTCGTCCTTTCAATTATTAACAGTGCATTTCATTTTTGTGAAATCTCTGGTTAATACAACTGTATATACTGAACCATCACTCACCCTCGTGCCAAATCCAACCGGTATGTATGTGTGCTTGAGGAATAGGTGGTTGTGCAGAAATATTTGTCTTTTCTATCTTTCTCAAGCAGGGTGTACCTTGTCCCTTTTTGTGAATGTTGTAATGTGTTGGTTTTGTGCCTAGTGGTGTGAATGGTCTTGTGTGTATCACGTATGAAAGGTGTGTGAATGGCCTGTAAAGCGGTTGGGGCCTTGACGTGGCTTTACAGCTCACGAGCTGCGAGTCACTGGTTCAGTTTTTTGTCCTTTCAATTATTGACAGTTGTTAGACTTGGCATCTTTTGGCATGTTTCCCCTGAGTTTTTGCTTTCTGACCTCCCGATTTTGACTCTGTTTTGTGCTGGTTTAGTGTTTCTGCGCACTTTACGCACTGCAGATCAGTGGTAAAGTGCAAGTGCTCCTGTAAGAAATGTGTTATGGATTGGTATTTCCATGTTTGGCTATTTGATTTATGTGTCAGTCCCTAGTAACGTGCACTGAGTGTGCCAGGGCCTGTAAATCAAATGCTGCTGGTGGGTTTGCAGCACTGGTTGTGCCACCCACCAAAGCAGCCTGCAAAATGTGTCTCAGGCCTGCCACCGCAGAGCCTGTGTGCAGTCTTGACTGCTATGTCGACTTGGCAAGTGCACCCACTTGCCAGTCCCTAAACCTTCCCTTTTGTACATATTAGTCACCCCTATGGTAGGCCCAAGGTACCCCTGTGGGCAGGGTGCATTGTAGGTAAAGGTAGGGCATGCCCTGGTGTGCGTGGCATGCCCTGGTAGTGAATTACAGCCTATTTCGTTTTTCACTATTGAAAGGCTACCTGTCCCCCGTAGGCCAGAATGGGCAGTTTTGATTATTACATCTTATAATCCTAACTGACTCCGGGAACATGGTAGAAATTTGAGTTTAGTATGCCTGAACTCAGAATGATAAAATACATCTTTTAGTGAAGTTGGTTTTAACATTCTGTGTTTGAAAATACCACTTTTAGAAAGTAGGTATTTTCTTGTCTAACTATCCAGGCCTGCCTCTGCTAGGTTGTGTATTCCTTGTCTGGAGTTTGAGTGACAGGGCTGGGGGATTCCAGGAGACAGAATGAGTCCGCCCAGTGGTGAATAGAGAGATCTGCATCTAGATGGGAGGGAGGAGTTGCACCTGGGACCTGAATAGGACTCTGCATGCCCCCCACAGTGCTGGCTCCACCCCCTGTGGTGCGTCTGATGTCTCTGCCCTGCACTGTGAAAGAAGAGAAGGAATCATGTCAACAAAGTGCTCCAGGGCTGTGCTTTCCTCCACAATGCTGGCTCCACCTCCTGTGGGGCGTCTGATGTTTCTGCCCTGCACTGTGAAAGGAAAGAAGGAGTCTTGTCAACAGAGTGCTCCAGAACTGGTTTGGACTAGGCAAAGGCTTCTCTGCCTCCAGAGAACAAAGGAATTAGGGATATAAATATTGGGGCCCTGACCCCATGAATTTAGATCTCGCTGGAATCAAGGAACCTGCCAAGAAGAAGAGCTGGAGAGCTGCTAGGAGGAGTACTGCCCCTTTGCTGAGTTATTGCCTAGTTGGGTTGGCCTGCAGTTGCTGCTTCTGTCTTGGGCAGTGAAAGGACTGGACTGAACTTTCTACTCTTTGTGCTGAGAATCTCCAAGGGCCTGAAACCGAGCTGGCCTCCTGTTAAGAAGTCTCAGGGACTGCAAAGACTTCACAACCCTCTGGGTACCGCTTCTGGAACCGCTGTTTCAGTTGCCACAGAGGAAGGGAACCGCAACCGACTCCGTCAACCGACTCCATCACTGGCCCTGTGTCCTGTTTGCACCACAGACCGCATCGCCCCGCTTCGCACCGCAACCCTGGTCTCACCGACGACGACGTCCGACGCCATCGCCATCGAGCCGCTGCTTGCATCGTGACCTGTGGGCACCGCAGTTCGCATCGCATCGCTTCACTGTACCGGCCGGACCAGACCGACGCTGTCGCTGCATCTGGCTCAACCATCGTGACCGCATCGCAGTTGGGGCACCGCTCGCACGCTTCGCGACGCACCGCTCCGACTCGCACCGCTGTCTGACGCCAGCTCCCGCACTCCGGCTTGGTCGCCTGCATCGCAACTTGCCAGCACCGCATCGAGCACCGTCTCACCCTGCATCGCCCGCCTTGGTCTCACCGACTCCGTCTGCACGACTGTCATCGAGCCGCTGCCTGCACCGCATCGAGAGGACACCGCACCTTGCATCGCTCCGTCTTGCACCGCAACCGCGACGAACGCCGACCGGCTCGTACACTCCGTACCAGCCACAACGAGAAAGGTACTGTGACCAAGTCTGTGCACGACTCTGCCGGCCCGTATCGACGCGGTCGGCTGGAACTGTTGGACTTTGTTTGTTTTCAGCATCGTGGTAGACTCGGACGGAGCTACCGACTTGCACGAACTTTGTTTTTCACGATTTCTGCAAAGAAGAAGTTATCTTGCAACGTATTCATTTTTAAAGTATTTGTATTGTGGATTTCTATCGTATTTGGTCTTGTCTTGAGTATATAAAAATATTGGTTATTTTTCTAAACTGGTGTGGTGTCCTTTGTAGTGCTTACACTATATTACTGTTGGTTATGTGCAAATGCTTTACACACTGCCTCTAGAATAAGCCTCGTGCCAAGCTACCAAGGGGGTGAGCAGGGGTTATTTTAGGAGTGTAACTCCCTTATCCTGACTAGGAAGAAGGGTCCCTACTTGGACAAAGGTGCAAGCCCTGGCCAACTAGAGACTCTCATTTCTAACAACAGTGCATTTCATTTTTGTGAAATCTCTTGTTAATAAAATTTTATATACTGAACCATAACTCGCCCTCGTGCCAAATCCAACCAGTATGTGTGTGTGCTTGAGGAATAGATGGCTGTGCAGTAATCTTCGCTTTTTTGTCTCTCTGCCAAGGTGTACATTTCATCTAAGAAAAACCTACGAACTGTAGATATTGTCGTAAACTAAACACCCATGGGAGTACATGGTGATGTGGATCCCAACAAATTATCTTACCCACAATGTCCTGCAAACCTCAAAATGTGACTGTCACATTTCCCTTGCATTATTGTGCCAAAATTTTAACGCTGCAGAAAGAAACAACAAATTTCCTACCCCCCAGCATTTCTCCAAGTATCCCAATAGAAATGGTACCTCACTTGTGTGGGTGGGCCAAGTACCCGCGGCAGGGAAAGGCCCAAAACCTATTGAGGCGACATCAAAATTACCTATCACAAACCAACCTGGTTTCGCAGGGGAGGTCCCATGAGTTTTTGGTCCCGGCTCGGCGGCCATCTAGGGAAATCTACCAAACCCACACATTTCTGTAAACTAGACACCCAGGGGAGTCCAGCGAGGTATGGCTTGCGTGGGTCCCCCAACATTCTCCTACCCAGAATCCCCTGCAAACCTCAAATTTTGCTGAAAAATCACTTTTTTCTCAAATTTCTGTGTGGGAAAGTTCTGGAATCTGCGTGGATCCACAAATTTCCTCCCACCCAGCATTCCCCCAGGTCTCCCAATATAAATGGTACCTCACTCGCGTGGGTGGGTCAAGGACCCGCGACAGGCAAGGGCCCAAAACCTAGTGAGGCGACATCAAAATTACCTATCACAAACCAACCTGGTTTTGCAAGGGGGGTCCCATGAGTTTTTGGCCCCAGGCTCGGCGGCCATCTAGGAAAACCTACCAAACCCACACATTTCTGGAAACTAGGCACCCGGGGGAGTCCAGAGAGGTATGGCTTGCGTGGGTCCCCCAACATTCTCCTACCCAGAATCCCCTGCAAACCTCAATTTTCGCTGAAAAAAATCACTTTTTTCTCAAATTTCTGTGTGGGAAAGTTCTGGAATATACGTGGATCCACAAATTTCCTCCCACCCAGCGTTTCTCCAGGTCTCCCGATAAAAATGGTACCTCACTTGTGTGGGTAGGCATAGTGGCTGCAACAGGAAATGGCCCAAATTGTACTGTGGAGACTTCAAAATTACCTATTACAAAACTACCTGGTTTTGGGGGGGCACCTGGGGTTTTGGCCCCGGGCTCGGCGGCCATCTTGGGAAAGTACCAAACCCAAACATTTCTGAAAACTAGACACCCGGGGGAGTCTAATGAGGTATGCCTTGCATGGATCCCCCAACGTTTTCCTACCCAGAATGCCGCCGAGCCCCGGGCCAAAAACTCATGGGACCCCCCTTGCAAAACCAGGTTGGTTTGTGATAGGTAATTTTGATGTCGCCTCGATAGGTTTTGGCCCCTTGCCTGTCACGGGTCCTTGACCCACCCACGCGAGTGAGGTACCATTTTTATAGGGAGACCTGGGGGAAGGCTGGGTGGGAGGAAATTTGTGGATCCACTCAGATTCCAGAACTTTCCCACACAGAAATTTGAGAAAAAAGTGATTTTTTCAGCTAAATTTGAGGTTTGCAGGGGATTCTGGGTAGGAGAATGTTGGGGGACCCACGCAAGCCATACCTCGCTGGACTACCCTGGTTGTCTAGTTTCCAGAAATGTGTGGGTTTGGTAGGTTTCCTGTTAGATTTGGGGGTCTCTAGTTGGCAGAGGTAGGTACCTTTGACCAAATAGGGACCCTTGCGTCTAGTCAGGGTAAGGGGGTACACTCCTAAAATAACCCCTGCTCACCCCCTTGGTAGATTGGCTTGAGCAGGCAGGCTTATCTCAGAGGCAGTGTGTAAAGCATTTGTGAACACATACAGTAATCAAGTGACAACACTACAGATGGACACCACACCAGTTGTATATTAAAAATAAGTATCTTATATATAGATTTAAAACAAGACCACAAACGACAAAAATCCACAATATTGTACTTCAAAAATGGTAGAATTAGTTCAGTTCTCTTAAGATGGTAAATGCGACACTTTGAGTTCAATATACCTTTGGATGCGTAACACTATACAGCGAAAGTGTTGCAGGGAAGGTGATGCGTCGGTTCCTTACACGCAAGAACGGTGATACGTCGGGTCCCTACTGATGCGTAGGGGATGCGTCGGTTGTTCTCGGTGTGGGGAGGTGATGCGTCGGTTTCTTACTGCGCTTCCGTGGCGATGCGACCAGCAACACTGTGATGCGATAAAGATCCGGTGCAATGAAACAAAGATGTCGTCTTCTTCTTGATGCGACACGATGCGTGCACGCCCGATGGCCGTGCGGCGACTCAACGATTCTTCTGAGCCGCGACAGGCCCTGCGCACGCTTCCCGGTGATGCGGCGGCGTCTGATGCGACGTCGATCCTCTTCTCCGGTGATGCGAGGCGCTTCGGCAACGATGCGACTGCCGTGCGGCGACTCAACGATTCTTCCAAGCCGCGACAGGCCCTGCGACACGCTTCCCGGTGATGCGGTGGCGTCTGATGCGACGCCGATCCTTTTCTTCGGCGATGCGAGGCGCTTCGGCTGCGGCGGCGACGCTTCTCCTTTGTGAGTCGCTCTTCCAGCTCCTTGCGACACGCAGTCCCTCAGAAAGTCCAGCACAGCAGCAGGCACTTTACAGAAAGACTCTTGGGGATCTGGTTGGTGAAGTCTGTTGTCCCTGAGACTTCAGCAGGAGGCAAGCTCTTCTCTCAAGCCCTTGGAGATCTTTTACAAGTTGATGAAAGTACACACAAAGTTCCTTTCTCCTTTCTTTGGCAGTCAGGCAACCACTGCAGGCCAATCCCCCAAACAGCACTCAGCATAGGGATAGTCTCCTCCTCAGTTTCTTTGGTTCCTCTCCTCAGCAAAGGTTCTTCTTGTTTCCCAAAGTGATCTAAAGTTCTGGGGTTTGGGTCCCCTCTTTTATACTCATTTTCCCTTTGTTCTCTGAAGGCAGAGAGGCCTTTGCCTAGTCCAAACCAGTTCTGGTCAGTCCCGGAGCACTTTGTTGACAAGACTCCTTCTTTCCTTTCACGGTGTAGGCCAGGGACATCAGACACACCACAGGAGGTGGAGCCAGCATTGTGGAGGGAAGGCACAGCCCTATTCAGGTCCCAGGTGCAACTCCTCCCACCCATCTCCATGCAGATCTCTCTATTCAGCCCTGTGCTGACTCACCCTGTCTCCTGGAATCCCCAGCCCCTGTCACTCACAAACCAGACAAGGAATACACAACCTAGCAGAGGCAGGCTTGGATGGTTAGGCAAGAAAATACCTACTTTCTAAAAGTGGTATTTTCAAACACAGAATGTTAAAACCAACTTCACTAAAAGATGTATTTTATCATTCTGAGTTCAGGCATACTAAATTCGTTTTTCTACCATGTTCCCTGGGTCAGTTAGGATTATAAGATGTAATAATCAAACTGCCCATTCTGGCCTATGGGGAACAGGTAGCCTTGCAATAGTGAAAACGAAAATGGCGGTAATTCACTATTAGGACATGCCACACACACCAGGGCATGTCCTACCTTATACTTACAATGCACCCTGCCCTTGGGCCTACCATAGGGGTGTCTGATATGAAGAAAAGGGAAGGTTTAGGGACTGGAAAGTGGGTGCACTTGCCCAGTCAACATGGCAGTACCAGACTGCACACAGGCTCTGCAATGGCAGACCTGAGACACACTTTTACAGGCTGCTTCTGTGGGTGGCACAACCAGTGCTGCAAGCCCACCAGCAGCATTTGGTTTACAAGCCCTGGGCACACTCAGTGCAATGTACTAGGGTCTGACAAGTAAACCAAACCAACCAATCATGGAATCACTAATCCATACACCAATTTACCATAGGGAGCACTTGCACTGTGGCACTGAATAGCAGTGGCACAGTGCCCAAAGCATCTATAACCAGCAAAAACACATGAGGCAACAGCAAAAAAAGGAAGGGAGACCCACGCCAACAGTGCCAGGTCTAACACGTGTCCCCTCCAGCTGAAATGTGGGGAGAACTACCCTACCTCCTGGGAGTTCTCTTCACTAAGGCGGAAAAATCTGGACAGACCATCAGCATTGGCGTGTTCTGTACCAGGGCGGTGTTCCACCGTGAAGTCCATCCCCTGTAGGGAAATGGACCACCTCAACAGCTTTGGATTCTCACCCCTCATCTGCATCAACCATCTGAGGGGCCTGTGGTCTGTCTGAACCCGGAAGTGAGTCCCAAACAGGTATGGTCTCAGCTTCTTCAGTGCCCAGACCACAGCAAATGCCTCACGCTCAATCGCACTCCACCTCTGTTCCCATGGAAGTAACCTCCTACTGATGAAGGCTACGGGTTGATCTAGGCCCTCCTCATTTATCTGTGACAAAACAGCCCCCACACCATGCTCTGAAGCATCTGTTTGAACGATAAACTCTCTTGAGAAGTTGGGTGACAGGAGCACGGGCGCTGTGCACATGGCAGTTTTCAGGGCCTCCAAAGCTTTCTGACAGGTGTCAGTCCAAATCACTTTCTTGGGCTGTAGGGGCGCCACCTGGCCGCTCCCAACCTGGTGTCCCAAATACACCACGGAACCCTGCCCGATCTGGCACTTAATCGCCTTGATCGTGAGGCCTGCCCTCCGCAGCGCCATCAACACTTCCCAGAGGTGGCGCAGATGTTCTTCCCAACTGGCGCTGAACACTGCAATGTCATCCAGGTAGGCGGCACTGAACTCTTCCAGTCCAGCAAACACCTGGTTGACCAACCTCTGAAAGGTGGCAGGGGCATTCTTCATCCCAAAGGGCATAACCCGGAACTGGTAGTGCCCATCTGGTGTGGAGAATGCTGACCTCTCTCTTGCCCCATCAGTCAAGGCGATCTGCCAGTACCCAGACGTTAGATCAAACGTGCTGAGGTACCGGGCAGCCCCATACCAATTTATGAGCTCATCAGCTCTGGGGATGGGGTGCGCGTCAGTCCTCATGACGGAATTGAGCCCTCGGTAGTCCACAGAGAACCAGAGTTCTGGCGTGGCACCCGGTGCGGCAGCCTTTGGGACCAAGACCACTGGGCTGGCCCAAGGGCTGTTAGAGGACTCAATCACCCCTAACGCAAGCATCTTGGAGACCTCCTCCTTGATGCAAGCTCTCACCCTGTCAGTCACCCTGTACGTTTTGTGCTTAACAGGAGTACTGTCTCCAGTGTCCACATCATGGATGCACCAATCAGTGACACTGGGAATCAGGGAGAACAGATCAGAAAACTGTCCCAACAACTGGTGACAGTCATTCTGTTGCTCAGGGGTCAGGGTGGAAGAGAGGTTCACACCATCCACTGACCCATCTCGCTCTGTCGCCGACAGGAGGTCAGGAAGAGGCTCAGTCTCCTCCTCCATTCCAGCATCTGTTGCTAAGAGCATGCCCACTTCGGACCTCTCCAAGTGGGGCTTCAGGCAGTTGACATGCAGGACCCGCAAGGGGTTCCTGGGAGACCGCAAGTCCACCAAGTAGGTAACAGGACTTTTGCGTTCCACCACCTCAAATGGTCCGGTCCACTTATCCTGGAGCGCACAAGGCTCCACGGGGGCCATGACCCACACTTTCTGACCAGGCTGAAGCTCTACCAGAGTGGCATTCTGGTCGTACCACCGCTTCATCTCCTCCTGGCTGGCTTCCAGATTCGCCTCAGCGAGTTGCCTGAAATGCCTAGTCTGGTTCCTGAAGGCCAGCATGTAGCTATATACATCCTGGGGAGGTTTCCTGGGAGATTGCTCCCAGCCTTCCTTAACCAGACTCAGAGGTCCTCTCACTTGGTGACCATAGAGAAGCTCAAAGGTACTGAACCCTAGAGATTTCTGTGGCACCTCACGGTATGCAAAGAGCAGGCATGGTAAGAGGACGTCCCACTTACGCCTCATAGGTTCCTCAAGACCCATAATCATGCCTTTTAGGGTCCGGTTGAATCTCTCAACCAACCCATTTCCTTGGGGGTGGTAAGGAGTGGTGAACTTGTAAGTTACCCCACACTCCTGCCACAGGGACTTCATATACTTGGAAATGAAGTTTGTACCTCGGTCAGACACTACCTCTCTAGGGAATCCCACTCGGGAGAAAATTCCCATCAGTGCCCGTCCCACCACGGCAGCCGTCACTGTCCTCAGAGGTATGGCTTCCGGGTACCGGGTGGCATGGTCCACCAAGACCAGGATGAACCTGTTGCCCATGGCTGTCTTGGGGTCCAGTGGCCCCACAATGTCAATACCCACCCGTTCAAAGGGGGTGCTGACCACAGGGAATGGCTGGAGAGGAGCCTTCTGCTTCCTCACACTCTTTCCACTTGCCTGACAAGTCTGACAGGTCCTGCAGTGAGTATCTGAACTCCTGCGCATTTGGGGCCAATAAAAGTGGGTGACAAGCCTCTCAAAGGTCTTGTCCTGCCCCAAATGTCCTGCTAACGGCACATCATGAGCCAGCCCCAGTAGGAAGGCTCTGAAGCGCTGGGGTACCACCAGCACACGGGCTGACCCAGGCTCAGCAACCTTAGGCTCAGTATACAGGAGATCATTCTCCCAGTAGATCCAATGTGATCCAGACTGATCACCTGCTGCCTGGTCTGCAGCCTGCTGCCGCAAACCCACAAGAGAAGGGCACTTCTTCTGCTCCACGCAGAATTCTTCCCTGGAGGGTCCTCCTTCTTGCTGCCAATAGGTCAGCTCAGGCAGGTCCCCCAGTTCAGCTACCTGTTCCCCTGTAGGCTCCAGGGCATCCCCCTCAGGGTCTACCTCCTCCTGGACCGTGGGAACTTCGGCGGCCAGTTTCCCGCACCCCCTGCCTCTTCTCTTTAAGGCAGGCACCTGGGCCCCCCTCTCAGGCTCCAGGTCCTCTTGAACACCCTTACTGGCTGCCATGGACCGTGTGGTCACACACGCCCAGGCAGGCAGACCCAACATCTCCAAATGAGCACTTCGCTCCACCTTAGCCCAAGGTGAGCTCTCCAAATCGTTCCCCAACAAACAGTCAACAGGCATGGCTGGCCTCACAGCTACCTGAAGAGTACCAGAGACCCCCTTCCCCACTCAAAGGGAACCTGAACCACCTTGCAGTGGCTCTCTGTGTTGTCAGCGGCAACAACTGGGTAAAATGCATTGGGGACAACCTGCTCTTCAGATACCAGGTGACACTTGACAGCTGTCACACTGGCTCCTGTGTCTCAAAGAGCCTCCACTCTATGGCCATTGATGGTCACCCACTGCCTGTACTTTTTAGTGTTATCAGGCAGTTGGGTCCTGGGGACCACCTCACAGTCTCCTAAAGAGACAAGGGCCATCTCTGCGGGACCCCATCCACCCTCGACACCCCTCTCCTCCCCCAGGTCTACACTTGCCATCTGCCGGGGTGGAGCACCAGTGGGTGCTGTCTTTCCAAACTGTGGACATTGGGGATCAACCGACTTATGACCCACTTCACCACACTTGTAGCACCTCAGGGGTCCCCTGAGAACAGGCCTACCTGTTGGGGCCCAGTGCTTCTTCTCAGGGGGAGGCTGGGAACCTTTCCCTTGGTTCCCTTGGGGACTACTTTGGGGCCCTTTCTGGAACTCCCTCTGTTTACCCTTGTCCCCCCCACTCTTCTGCTGGGGACCCTGCCCACTCTTGGTGGAGTTTCCCAGGTGACCCTTGTGGACCCGGGTGCTCACCCAGCGGTCCGCCTCCTCAGCAAGCTTCCTAGGGTTAGTCAGCCTGCTATCAATCAGGTGCTGGCATAGCTCTGGAAAACAATTACTTGACAAGTGCTCCCATGCAATTAAATCAAAGAGCCCCTCATAATCATTCACTTTGCTACCCTTCACCCAACCATCCAATGCTCTGCAAGAGAAAGTTACATACTCTACCCATGTACCTGACTCCACCTTCTTGCAATTTCTAAACCACTGTCTATACAATTCAGGAGTCAACCCATACCTGGACATCAATGCATCTTTCATGTGGCTATAAGAATTATGGACTTCAGAAGGCAAGTCTAACAGTGTGTCCTGGCCCTCACTAAGGAACCGCCCCCACAAACCTGCTCCCCAATCCTTCTCAGGGACGCGGTGGGAAGACATGGCTGCCTCATAGGCTTTGAACCACTGCCCAATATCATCATTCTTATAAAACTCTCTCACCACATCTTTAGGAATATACACCCTGGCTTCAACGGGCATGGACGGTGTGCTGCCACCAGAGGGAGTAATCTCTAAGCTTCTAGCTTTCAACTCCAACTCCCTCAAACTTTTCTCATTCTCCAACTGCATTCTCTTTTCTTCTAGGGCCAATCTCCTATTTTCTAACTCCAGTTGCCCACCCAACTTGAGCTTGGCAAGCTCCAATTCGTGCATCCTGTTTTCCTTCCTGTTCGCCAACTCCTCTGGGGACAGGCTTTTGGCAGAAACACTGCTACCTACTGGGGAAGTTGCTCTCTTTCCCTGTTGACCCAATGGCCCCTCCAGCTGCTCATCTGCATTCTCGGCCCCTTCCTCATTCTCAGGGGTATTCCTTGCTTCAACCCAGGCCCTCAGCGCCATTTGGAACTCATCCTTCTTGGTGAGACCGGTCATAGCAACTTTAAATTTCCTACAGAAGTGCTTGAGCTGTTTCACATTGTAGCATTCCAGTTTCTCCTCTTCCCAATCATAATCAACAGATGCTATGGATGCTGCTCTATCCATGGTGGTTAAACTTGGCAGTTCTTTGCAAAAATAGAAAATCTCAGAAAAAACAATCTACCAAAAGTATGTGGTCATGTTTTGTTCTGCACTCACTTGTAGTGTTCACCAATCACTGTACATGAGTCACAAATGCAAGTCCAGAATCCTCACCGCTGACCAGCAATGTTAGATTTGGGGGTCTCTAGTTGGCAGAGGTAGGTACCTTTGACCAAATAGGGACCCTTGCGTCTAGTCAGGGTAAGGGGGTACACTCCTAAAATAACCCCTGCTCACCCCCTTAGTAGCTTGGCACGAGCAGGCAGGCTTATCTCAGAGGCAGTGTGTAAAGCATTTGTGAACACATACAGTAATCAAGTGACAACACTACAGATGGACACCACACCAGTCGTATATTAAAAATAAGTATCTTTTATATAGATTTAACACAAGACGACAAACGACAAAAATCCACAATACTGTACTTCAAAAATGGTAGAATTAGTTCAGTTCGCTTAAGACGGTAAATGCGACACTTTGAGTTCAATGTACCTTTGGATGCGTAACGCTATACAACGAAAGTGTTGCAGGGAAGGTGATGCTTCGGTTCCTTACACGCAAGAACGGTGATGCGTCGGGTCCCTACTGATGCGTAGGGGATGCGTCAGTTCTTCTCGGCATGGGGAGGTGATGCGTCGGTTTCTTACTGCGCTTCCGTGGCGATGCGACCAGCAACGCCTTGATGCGATGAAGATCCGGTGCAATGAAACAAAGATGGCGTCTTCTTCTTGATGCGACACGATGCGTGCATTCCCGACGGCCGTGCGGTGACTCAACGATTCTTCTGAGCCGCGACAGGCCCTGCGACACGCTTCCCGGTGATGCGGCGGCATCTGATACAACGTCGATCCTCTTCTCCGGCGATGCGAGGTGCTTCGGCAATGATGCGACGGCCGTGCGATGACTCAACGATTCTTCTGAGCCGCGACAGGCCCTGTGACACGCTTCCCGGTGATGCGGCGGCGTCTGATGCGACGTCGGTCCTCTTCTCCGGCGATGCGAGGTGCTTCGGCAACGATGCGGCAGCGGTGGCGACACTCTTCTCCGTTGATGCGGCGGTGTCTGATGCGACGTTGATCCTTTTCTTCAGCGATGCGAGGCGCTTCGGCTGCGGCGTCGACGCTTCTCCTTCGTGAGTCACGCTTCCAGCTCCTTGCAACACGCAGTCCTTCAGATTGTCCAGCACAGCAGCAGGCACTTTACAGAAAGACTCTTGGGGAGCTGGTTGGTGTAGTCTGTTGTCCCTGAGACTTCAGCAGGAGGCAAGTTCTTCTCTCAAGCCCTTGGAGATCTTTTACAAGTTGATGAAAGTACACACAAAGTTCCTTTCTCCTTTCTTTGGCAGTCAGGCAACCACTGTAGGCCAATCCCCCAAACAGCACTCAGCATAGGGATAGTCTCCTCCTCAGTTTCTTTGGTTCCTCTCCTCAGCAAAGGTTCTTCTTGTTTCCCAAAGTGATCTAAAGTTCTGGGGTTTGGGTCCCCTCTTTTATACTCATTTTCCCTTTGTTCTCTGAAGGCAGAGAGGTCTTTGCCTAGTCCAAACCAGTTCTGGTCAGTCCTGGAGCACTTTGTTGACAAGACTCCTTCTTTCCTTTCACGGTGTAGGCCAGGGACATCAGACACACCACAGGAGGTGGAGCCAGCATTGTGGAGAGAAAGCACAGCCCTATTCAGGTCCCAGGTGCAACTCCTCCCACCCATCTCCATGCAGATCTCTCTATTCAGCCCTGTGCTGACTCACCCTGTCTCCTGGAATCCCCCAGCCCCTGTCACTCACAAACCAGACAAGGAATACACAACCTAGCAGAGGCAGGCTTGGATGGTTAGGCAAGAAAATACCTACTTTCTAAAAGTGGTATTTTCAAACACAGAATGTTAAAACCAACTTCACTAAAAGATGTATTTTATCATTCTGAGTTCAGGCATACTAAATTCGTTTTTCTACCATGTTCCCTGGGTCAGTTAGGATTATAAGATGTAATAATCAAACTGCCCATTCTGGCCTATGGGGAACAGGTAGCCTTGCAATAGTGAAAAACGAAAATGGCGGTAATTCACTATTAGGACATGCCACACACACCAGGGCATGTCCTACCTTATACTTACAATGCACCCTGCCCTTGGGCCTACCATAGGGGTGTCTGATATGAAGAAAAGGGAAGGTTTAGGGACTGGAAAGTGGGTGCACTTGCCCAGTAAACATGGCAGTACCAGACTGCACACAGGCTCTGCAATGGCAGACCTGAGACACACTTTTACAGGCTGCTTCTGTGGGTGGCACAACCAGTGCTGCAAGCCCACCAGCAGCATTTGGTTACAAGCCCTGGGCACACTCAGTGCGCTGTACTAGGGTCTGACAAGTAAACCAAACCAACCAATCATGGAATCACTAATCCATACACCAATTTACCACAGGGAGCACTTGCACTGTGGCACTGAATAGCAGTGGCACAGTGCCCAAAGCATCTATAACCAGCAAAAACACATGAGGCAACAGCAAAAAATAGAAGGGAGACCCACGCCAACAGTGCCAGGTCTAACATTTCCCAAGATGGCCGCCGAGCCCCGGGCCAAAAACTCATGGGACCCCCCTTGCAAAACCAGGTTGGTTTGCGATAGGTAATTTTGATGTCGGGTCGATAGGTTTTGGGCCCTTCCCTGTCGCGGGTCCTTGACCCACCCATGCGAGTGACGTATCATTTTTATCGGGAGACCTGGGTGGGAGGAAATTTTGTGGATCCACGCAGATTCCAGAACTTTCCACCACAGAAATGTGAGGAAAATGTGTGTTTTTTGACAATTTTTTAGGTTTGCAAGGGATTCTGGGTAACAGAACCTGGTGAGAGCCAGTCAAGTGATCCCATCCTGGATTCCCCTGGGTGTATAGTTTTAAAAAATGTATAGGTTTGCTAGGTTTCCCTAGGTGCCGGCAGAGCTAGGGTTCAAAAACTACAGCTAGGCACTTTGCAAAAAAAGGGTCATTTTTCACTGTGAAAATGTGGTGTGTCCACGTTGCGTTTTGGGCCGTTTCCTGTTGCGGGCACCAGGCCTACCCACACAAGGGAGGTACCATTTTTCTCGGAAGACTTTGGGGAACGCGGAGTGGGTGGAATTTTGTGGATCCATGCTGATTCCAGAACTTTCCAGCACAGAAATGTGAGGAAACTGTGTGTTTTTTGACAATTTTTGAGGTTTGCAAGGGATTCTGGGTAACAGAACCTGGTGAGAGCCAGTTAAGTCACCCCATCCTGGATTCCCCTGGGTGTCTAGTTTTCAAAAATGTGTAGGTTTGCTAGGTTTCCCTAGGTGCTGGCAGAGCTAGGGTTCAAAAACTACTGGTAGGCACTTTGCAAAAAAAGGGTCATTTTTCACAGTGAAAATGTGGTGTGACCACGTTGCGTTTTGGGCCGATTCCTGTCACGGGCACTAGGCCTACCCACACAAGTGAGGTACCATTTTTCTCGGAAGACTTTGGGGGACGCGAGTGGGTGGAATTTTTTGGATCCACGCATATTCCAGAACTTTCCACCACAGAAATGTGAGGAAAATGTGGTTTTTTTGACAATTTTTGTACGTTTGCAAGGAATTCTGGGTAACAGAACCTGGTGAGAGCCAGTCAAGTCACCCCATCCTGGATTCCCCTGGGTGTCTAGTTTTAAAAAATGTATAGGTTTGCTAGGTTTCCCTAGGTGCCGGCAGAGCTAGGGTTAAAAAACTACAGCTAGGCACTTTGCAAAAAAAGGGTCATTTTTCACTGTGAAAATGTGGCATGTCCACGTTGCGTTTTGGGCCGTTTCCTATCGCGGGCACTAGGCCTACCCACACAAGTGAGGTACCATTTTTCTTGGAAGACTTTGGGGAACGTGGGGTGTGTGGAATTTTGTGTATCCACGCAGATTCCAGAACTTTCCACCACAGAAATGTGAGGAAAATGTGGTTTTTTTGACAATCTTTTACGTTTGCAAGGGATTCTGGGTAAGAGAACCTGGTGAGAGCCAGTCAAGTCACCCCATCCTGGATTCCCCTGGGTGTCTAGTTTTCAAAAATGTATAGGTTTGCTAGGTTTCCCTAGGTGCCGGCAGAGCTAGGGTTCAAAAACTACAGCTAGGCACTTTGCAAAAAAAGGGTCATTTTTCACTGTGAAAATGTGGTGTGTCCATGTTGCGTTTTGGGCCGTTTCCTGTCGCGGGCACTAGCCCTACCCACACAAGTGAGGTACCATTTTTCTTGGAAGTCTTTGGGGAACGCTGGGTGGGTGGAATTTTGTGGATCCACGTAGATTCCAGAACTTTCCATCACAGAAATGTGAGGAAAATGTGGGTTTTTTGACAATTTTTTACGTTTGCAAGGGATTCTGGGTAACAGAACCTGGTGAGAGCCAGTCAAGTCACCCCATCCTGGATTCCCCTGGGTATCTAGTTTTCAAAAATGTATAGGTTTGCTAGGTTTCCCTAGGTGCCGGCAGAGCTGGGGTTCAAAAACTACAGCTAGGCACTTTGCAAAAAAAGGGTAATTTTTCATTTTGAAAATGTGGTGTGTCCATGTTGCGTTTTGAGCCGTTTCCTGTCGTGGGCACTAGGCCTACCCACACAAGTAAGGTACCATTTTTATCGGGAGACTTAGGGTAACACATAATTGTAGAGCAACTGTTATTACCTATTAACTTTCGATGCATTTCTGCCTTCCAAATGAGAGACAATGTGTAAAAAAGAAGTCATTTTGAAAAATGACCTATAATTCTCATGCTAGAATGGGTACTCTCAATTTCGGAAATGTGCAAATATCTACTGTTTCTAAACTCTATATTTTGTTCCCATTTCAGAAATACATAGGTGTCTTTCATACCGATTTGTCCTCCGATTTGACCTCCGACCCTCGGTCTAGGTCCACTCTCTCCCCACTGCTCCGCTGTGCCGTCTCTTGCCTCCAGACCCCTACCTCCTCCTTGGGAGGTTCGAGGCTGCTGCCCGCTCCAACTGGGACCAGACTGCCTCCAACCACCGTAACCTTCTCAGCCGCTTTTTTTCTTTTCTTAATTTTTTCCCTGTTGTGCCACTGTTATTGTGCCCATCTGTGTCTTGCTCTAATTCCACCACTGTTTTTATTTTCTCATGCCTGCCTGTTCCTTTTGCCTTTCGCCGCTGCTGCCCCTGCGGCCCCTCCCCTGGAATTCCCCCGGAATTTCCCTCCGGAATTCCCCTGCTCCCGCCTCCCAGCCTTTCCTCCCTCCCACCTCCCCTACTTAATGGCAGCCGCTGCGCGGTCACGCAGCGGACGCGCGCAGCGGGCGCGCCGCTGGTACGCCAAAGGCAAGCCCGTCTGTGCCCGTCCGCGACCCGACCGCGGCCAGCGCCAGGAACCCTGGACCTCCCACTACCCATCGCTACGACACCACCACCCTCCTCGCACTTAACCCTGGAAGACTTAGAGAATGCCAATAGGCCTCGCCGAACACGACCCACGGCCAGTTCTCCTGCCTCCACTGCCGCCAGACCCTCACCGCCACCCCGGCCTCCAACACCGCCGACGCCAGCACCGGCGACACCCTAAAATGCATCCTCCTCAACATACGCTCCATACACAAGCACGCCATGGAAATCTGGAACCTACTCGACTCTCTTTCGCCCGACATCGCCTTCTTCACAGAGACCTGGACCAACGCATCCTCCGCCCCCGACATCAGCACCGCCATCCCAGACGGATACAAGATCCAGAGGAAAGACCGCCCCAACCACCCAGGAGGGGGCCTCGCCATCGCCCACAAGAGCACCCTCCGCCTCACCACCTCCAGCGAAACCTTCCCCTCCGCCGAACACCTTCACTTCAAGATCCAGACCACCCCCAAAGCCACACTCCGAGGAACCCTCATCTACAGACCTCCCGGCCCCCGAACACCCTTTGCCACCACCATCACCGACTTCATCGCACCCCACGCGATCGCCTCAACAAACTACATACTCATTGGAGACCTGAACTTCCACCTTGACAACCCCAGTGACCCCAACTCCACTATCCTTCGTGACAACCTCGCCAGCATCGGACTTAAACAACTCGTCAACACACCGACCCACAGAGCAGGACACACCCTCGACCCCATCTTCGTGGCAGGAAACAGCGTCCATTTCAGCCACACAACGCAGCCGCCATGGACCGACCACCACTGCGTACACTTCGCCATCAACAAACCCAAGGCACCCAAACCAGCCCCACGCCCACCACGAAGGAACTGGAGCAAGGTTACCGACGAGCAACTTAACTCCACCCTCAGCCGAGACAACCACACCTGGGCACCCGACACAAACAGCGCAAACGACGCAGCCAGAGAACTCCACACCTGGATCTCCAACTCCGCAGATGAGCTCGCCCCTCTACACAACCCCGACAGACAATGCTCCAGGAAAGCCGCCTGGTTCACAACCGCTCTCCAAGAAGCCAGACGCACCTGCAGACGCCTGGAGAAGAACTGGAGAAACACCAAGACAACTGAAAACCACACCACCTACAAGGATGCCATGACGGACTATCACAACCAGATCAGAGCCACCAAAAGGAACTTCATCCACAACAAAATCCTGGCCAACTCCAAGGAACCTTTCAGTGTCATTCAAGAATTCACCAACCCACGCAGCGAAGCCACAGACATCACCCCATCCCAAGACCTCTGCGACAAGCTTGGAACCTATTTCCACCTCAAGATCAAAAACCTCTACGACAACTTCATCGACCATCCACTAGGTGCCACAGATGGCCCCCCGCCCCCAGAAACACCAGCCAGCCCACCATGTCCAACTGGACACCGATCATGGCCAAAGACACCGCCTCGACCATGAAAAGCATCCACTCGGGGGCCCCCACCGACCCCTGCCCCCCTCACATCTACCACAGAGCCGTGGCCGCAAGCGCCCAAACTACAACGCACCATCAACACCACCTTCAAAACAGGCACCTTCCCAGATGACTGGAAGCGCGCAGAAGTCAGACCCCTGCTCAAGAAGCCCACAGCTGACCCCACCGACCTCAAGAACTATCGGCCCATCTCGCTCCTCCCCTTCGCAGCCAAAGTTGCAGAGAAAACAGTCAACAGGAAACTGACATGATTCATTGAAGAGAACGCCATCCTCGACCCGTCCCAATCCGGATTCCGAAGCAACCACAGCACAGAGACCGCCCTACTCGCCGCCACAGACGACATCCGCACCCTCCTGGACCAAGGCCACTCCGCAGCCCTCATCCTACTCAACCTATCAGCGGCCTTCGACACCGTCTCCCATCGCACACTAGTCGTCAGACTACACGACGCAGGCATACAAGGAACAGCCCTGGACTGGATCCGATCATTCCACACCGGAAGAAGCCAAAGGATCAGACTCCCACCCTTCCTCTCCGACCCCACGAAAATCACCTGCGGAGTCCCACAGGCTTCATCACTGAGCCCCACCCTCTTCAACATTTACAAGGCCCCCCTCGCAGCCATCGACCGACAACACGGCTTCAACATCGTATCCTATGCCGACGACACCCAGCTCATCCTCTCCCTCACCAAAGACCCCACCACTGCCAAACTCAACTTCCAGAAAGGAATGCAAGACGTCGCAGTCTGGATGACCAACAGCTGCCTGAAGCTCAATGCCGAGAAGACAGAAGTCCTCGTCCTCGGTACCACCCCTTCTGCATGGGACAGCACCTGGTGGCCGACCGCCCTTGGAATAACCCTGGGCAAAGCACTACGCTACGCTCGCGTAGTTTGCGAAGTTTGCGCTACTTCGCACAACGCGAATTGCACGTAGCACAGTGCAAACACGCGTAGCGTAAGGTAGCGTAGTGCAGCGGTCATTTTTTGCTTGCTCGCGGTCCTCAACGTCAAGTTGGCGACCGCGAGCAAGCAAAATGACATCCCGGCGAGACTTTTTCCTCGTTCGCGATCAGCAACATCAAGTTTCCAATCGCGAGCGTGGAAAATAAACCTCCCGGCGAGATTCTCAACGCAGGGAGGTCAGGTTTCTCATTGCGAGTGGTCGCGTATGCTCGTGACCGCTCGCGATGAGAAACTACCAGTCCGCGTTGAGAAAGCTGCCGCTCGAGTAAAAATCTACTCGAGCGGCAGTAAAAGACAGCTCGCACTGTGCAAGATGCCGTTTTCAATGATTGCACAGTGCGGACAAGCATCCGGCACTGTGCAATCATTGCGAACAGTGCACTACGCAGTTCGCGTAGTGCTACGCGTAGCTCGCGTAGTGCGAACTGCACTTTGCGTAGCTTCGCGTAGCGCTACTTCGCGAACTACGCCCAGGCTTACCTTGGAAGCCCACCTACCCCCTCAGACCACGCCAAGAACCTCGGCATCGTACTCGACTCATCACTCTCCATGAACCGACAGGTCAACGCCGTCACCTCCAGCTGCTTCAACACCCTCCGCATCCTCCGCAAGACCTTCAAGTGGATCCCCCCTGAGTTAAGGAAGACAGTCACCCACGCACTCATCACCAGCAGACTGGACTATGGAAACGCACTCTACGCCGGCATCAACAAGTCCCTACTCTGCAAACTCCAGACAGTACAGAACACCGCCGGCAGACTCGTCCTCTGCATCCCCCGACACGAACACATCAGCCAACACCTACGAAGTCTCCACTGGCTCCCCGTGGAGAAAAGAGTCACTTTCAAAATCCTCACTCACGCCTACAAATGCCTACACAACAACGGACCCAAATACCTCAACGACAAAATCAACTTCCACGTACCCAAAAGAAACCTCCGATCTTCCAACCTCGCACTGGCCGAAACCCCACACATCCACAGAGCCAGAGCAGGCGGAAGATCCTTCTCTCACATTGCAGCCAAGACCTGGAACGAGCTACCGGCAGACATCAGACGCGCCCCTCCCTGAACACCTTCAGGAAGACCCTCAAGACCTGGCTCTTCGGCTAAACAGATCTGCGGACCCCCCTCAGTGCCTTGAGACCCTCACGGGTGAGTAGCGTGCTTACAATTCCCTGATTGATTGATTGATTGATGTATACATTTTCCCAGAATAATTGCTATATACCTGGTACATAATAAAAAACCATTGCAAGACGCTGCTCAGTTATTGGCTCTGGGTTCGTCGGGTTCTTGGTGAACCTACAAGTCCTATATATCCCCACAACCAGAAAGGTCCAGCGGATGTAACGGTATATTGCTTTCAAACAGCTGTCATAATTAGAAGAAGTTACAGGTGAAAACGTTGACACAAATGGCTGTTTTTTTCAACTAATTTTCAATTTTTCCTATATTTAACTGTTAGTTTCTATAAAGACACCTTCAGGGATCTACACAAATGACCACTTGCTGAATTCAGAATGTTGTCTACTTTTCTAAAATGTATAGCTTTCCAGGATCCATTATTGCTTTCATACCCATTTCTACCATTAACTGGAAGGAGGTTGAAAGCACAAAAAATAGCAAAAATAGGCTATGTCCCAGAAAAATGCCAAAACTGTGTAAAAAATTTAGGTTTTCTGACAAAAGTCTGCTTGTCCCTGAAATCTGGGAATATAGGGATTTCAGCACCACAATCCCTTTGTTGATACCATTTGCAGGGAAAAAACCAGACGCTTTCAACTGTAGCCCTTTTTTCCCATTTAAAAAAAAAAAACTAAAATGTAGCTGTATTTTGGCTAATTTCTGGGTCCCCTCCAGGGGAATCCACAAACCCTGGGTACCTTTAGAATCCCCATGATGTTGGAAGGAAAGGACGCAAATTTTGCATGGATACCTTATGTGGTCAAAAAGTTACAGGGGCCTAAGCGCGAACTACCCCAAATAGCCAAAAAAAGGCTTAGCACGGGGGGGGAAAGGTCTAGCAGCGAAGGTGTTAAGAGCAACTTATGCAGTTTGCATAATTCAATAAGTAGTAGAAGCCTCCTGGCTTCGAGGAGTTACCTTCTGCACAAGTGGTGGACTTAATTGTCCTTGCAAAAGCTTGTTGTCTTTCAGCTCAAATGAGAGTGACTACATTTCCATATAGGCAATATGGCTCTGGTGTGGACCATGATTTGGACAGTTATCATCACAGAGGGAATTTATGACATCATTAGGTTCCCCAATTGGAAATGGAGAAAATGCAATGAGACTACTGAATATTTGCAGTTACCCAAAAAGATTGCAGTACTCAGAAGCGGCAATGATTATGTTATTATTGGAAATCGCTACACTGATGAAGTTGCACAGTACTGTGCACTGGTGGCATGCACTTTTAATGGAGAATATACAAATGAATCTGAAGAGGACACAGCCTTTTAGATGTTGTTGTCAGCAGATGACACTTGTGAAGAAATCAAAAGAATACAGAAAGAAGTTTCAGCTGGAGGACCGCAAGGATAAATTAGAGCAGGGTATGTTAAAAATACAAATGAAATTTTGGTTTCACCAGATCGAACACCAGTGTTGCCAGACAGTTTATTGTTTCCCATGACACGACATTTCCAAAAACTCACATTGGAAGGGATGCAATTGTTAGGCTCTTCAGGCATAATTGGTTCAATCCTAGAATCCGAGTTTTAACAAAAGAGGTATGCCATAAGTATGTTACATTTCAGCAGATGAATGAAGGAAGGAAAACCCATGCAACACTTCATCATAGCGGAAGATCATGAGGACCCTTTAACAGGATGCAGGTGGATTTTATTGAAAAGTCTGTTTGCAAGGGTTAGAAATATATCCTAGCTATGGTGTGCATTTTCTCCCGATGTGTGGAAGCCTACCCAATGCGGAGGAATGATAGTCTCACTGTAGCTAACCTTCTGTAACAGGAACTCCTTCCGCGGTTCAGATTCCTGGTTTATCTGGAGTCAGACCAAGGGACTCATTTCAATAATAAGGTCCTTAAAATGCTATGTGTGGCTCTTCAAGTGGAACAGAGATTACACTGTAGCTATCATCCGAGTCTTCGGGGACAGTGGAGTAAGTAAACAGACTGATTGACCAAAGTTTGTGCATCCACTCGATTGAAATGGCCAGATGCTCTACCACTGGTTTTGATGAGTTTCCGAAGCACTCCTGAGAGGAGAACAGGGTTATCACCTCATGAAATCCTCATGCGTTGTACTATGAGGCTTCCTGCTGCACCTGCAAATGTACCTGTAAACATCACAGATGACATGATACTCGATTACTGCAAAGGATTATCTAAGTATTATTATTATTATTATTATTATTATTATTATTATTATTATTATTATTATTATTATTATTATTATCATATTATTTGCCCGTCCACATCAAGAGCAGAGCCACAACTTGGTGAAGAAGCATCTGTGAATATCCTGCCCTGAGCCAAGGTGGAAAGGCTCCTACCTGGTCATCCTGATTACCATCACTGCTGTCAAATGTGCCGGGATACCCAATTGGGTGAATGTTTTTCACAGAGAGTAAATTGGCCATACGAAGTAGTGTTCTTTAAACCAAATCTAAGATCTCATGTGCCTGTACGTCCAGAAGGACCAGAGGATGAAGTACTGGCAAATCTTCTACCTGTGCAAGTGCCTGAAATTTCTCAAAGTGATGTGGTAACACACACTGATGAGGAAGAAACAAGAGCTGAAAATGCAGGAACAATTGACAAGATTACAAGAGCAATCAAATGAACATGAGGAAGTGTGAGAAGAAAAGGACCCCATGGAGATCTGGATTGCCAAATGTTAGAAGGCAATTGAGATCAAGTGTGACAGTTGATCAAATACCACAAACCATCATAGAAGAAACAGAGTCTAGTGGTATAAGTGAAACAGAAGATCAACAAACAGAAGGAGATCCAAGAGAGCAAGAGTACCCTGTCAAATGTATTCTGCACCTAAATGCACCTGCTATGCAGAGAATGTGCCAAATGCTTCAGGTCAAAACCCTAGTGAACTGAGATCAGAGGTATTTGAACATCTATGATATGTCACACTGAGTAAATAGCATTGATTAAATGAGATTTCTGAAACAAAATTTCAAAGAACTTAACAAGCACTATATAGTGAGACCAAAAAATGATCAATTGAGATGAGACATGATGGACTGTATTTAAAACTATGGAATAAAAGACTGCAATACATTAAACTAACAATAAACAAATGAATGAAAGATTGCAGAAGAAGAGTATGGATAACATATTTAAAAGAAGATTGAGCAAAGTTAGTAATGTTTCACAAAGATTTTTGTGTATAAGTTTAACAAAATAACTGCCAGTGATCAATCAAGACGTTATGCATATTTGCACATGTAGAGGTGAAATCAAAATATTGAATCTGCCTGTTGCTATTATTCTACTAAAGGTCTGACTGTAGACAAACATGTGTATCCTTACCAAAGCTAATTGTGGAATAGTAGTTGTTGTCACACTAATAGTTGTTACATTAGCTATTATAATCTTTTTAGTTGGAATTAATTTTACACCAGATATAGAAACACATAAGTCTACATCTGCTCCTACAACGCCTGCACACACAATAGATGAGACAAAATTAAAGGCTTCATTTGTAGATTATTCAAAAGAAGAGTTTTCAACTAATGTTTATTCTAGGTTAGTTCAGGAATACACTCAAGCTTTAGATACTAAGGACTGCTACGTTTGTGCACATCTACCTTCTTCAGCTGCAGAAGAAGTGACATACCACCATATCCCAGTGTCCTATGCAATTACATGGAGTATTTTGCTTAGTTTATTTGATAGACAAGAGCGTTTTGAACATTATTTTTCCAATTATGATTTGATTTTTCTAAAGCTCTACTTCAGAAAAGAATGAACCCTCATCCATAAGCTAATGATATGAAATGGCATGGTATTTCTTTAGATCACCCACAGTCCTATATCTTGTTAAGGAATATGAAAAGAACATCACCTGTCCAATGAGACCATTAGAGAGGACATTCATATTAATGGCAGAGGGCTTGAATTATCCATAGTAAAAATAAAGAAGAAGATGTCTTAAGGAATATTTGGAAGAAAGAAGAGGATGAAAATAAAAATAAAAAGGTTTATCCAAAATTGAAATTAGATAGAAGACAAAAAGGGAAATTGTGTGCTTACAAAAAGAGAAGCCAGGTTAGAAAATACAAATTGGGATTAGAAATTGTGAACACACTTTTAAAGTTTTGGAAGGACATGTCCAAATATTAACAGGGGGAGAGACAGTTATTCCTGGAGTTTATTTTTTGCATGTGGACAAGATGCGTATTTCCAGTTTCCAGTTGATTGGGAGGGTGTTTGCTATTTGGCTTTGCTATTTCCTATAATGTATCATGTAAATAGCATAGATGCTTTAACATTGACACCACCCCATAGACATCCACGGAGTACAAATGATGGGACACATTTAGTGAGAGATATTTTTGGAGCAATAATACCATTGGTAGGAGTAGTCACATCTGGTGCCTTGCTACCAGTTAACACAGAATTAGTGGCTATTAGATCAATGGTTGCAAGATTGATTAACTGTAGATATTTTGTTAGCGGAGAAAGGCTTAGTCTGCAATTGGGTGAAAGCTCAACATTGTTGCTCGTAAATACCTGAAGAGAGTAGAAAGATAGAAGGATTTGCAAAGAATATTTCTGATCTGAAACCTGAATTAGAACCTTTAGAAACCTCGAGTGTATTAGAAAGCTTAGGTAAAGGAGTTTCAACCATTGACAATTGGTTTGCAACAGTGAGTGGAGGACTTTTTAGGGTCATATTGAGACCACCACTAATCATTGGTACTTGCTTGATAACCTTATATGCTTTATATAAAGATTTTAGAAGCTATTTAACTAAAAGAAGAATAACGAAAGAAAGTTATGAGCTTTATATAAAGATTTTAGATGCTATTTAACTAAAAAGAAGACTAACGAAAGAAAGAGACAATTCAGAGGAGAGTTAGCGATGGAAGAAAAAAAATAGAGAATATAAGAAGTTGATGGAAATTGAAACCCGCAGAAATAAAAAGAATGACGGAACTGAAAAAGGAGAGTGTACTCTAAAGATTAATTTTTGAGTAAATTGTGATGGTTTTTCATCCATTAGAGAGGGGAAACTACTGCCGCAAATTTTATCCGCTGTTAATAAACTTTTTATTAATAATGTGCATAAGCTTACGTTTAAATAAAACATATGCTAAATGCAAAATTTGTAGTAGGTAACCATACTTAAATGTTGTAGGCCTGCCCATAAATAAATGTTGAATTAATTTAGCCTTACTGTTGATGCCATGTTTTCACATTGAATAGTTGTTTTTGCAAGATGTTTTTCTTTTCTTTGCTGCAGATGGTACAACTTCAGAAGCCTACTATTAGCAAGTGAGTAGACATTTGTTTTGTATTAGATAAATGATAGTGAGGTTCTCACCGGGAGGAGACGAAATGACAGGAAGAATGATTCATGGGAAGAAGCATTTGGATTGCAAGAAACCAATGGTGTAACTTTTAAAGGTCAAACGCCTGAAAGTCTATTATTCTCCGATGAGAAAATGGGGAGTTTGCTTATTAACAGCAGTTTGCTGAGATTTTATTGGAGGATGAACAAGATGAAAGAAAATAATGTTGCAACATAGAATTTGTGTGTTTATATTAGTGTGTGTTCCTAAAGTAGTAGTTTCAGACTTCAGGCTCAGACCTCAGAACCCCAGATGCCCAGATTCCAGATTATTTTCCCGACTCTTTGACTAGAGACTAATCTTTGAGTTTCTGAAGCCTCATCTACATTAGAGGCTGACTTACTTAGATTATGTTAAAACTGTTTGCTGATATCTTAGAGCTGAGAATACTTTCCAGCTTGTAATGCAAAAGCTTCATGCTTGCGCATGATTTCTTTCTTTCTCATCAGAAATCTTCATTGGATTTCTGAACTGACACCTTTTTCTCTCTAAATCACAAATTAATTTATATTTGGGAATTTCCTTTATGGAACACGCTTGATGTATTATTACTAATATGACTGTGATTTTAATGAACATTTTGTTATAGTTCATAATCAAATATTGATTGATGGATTATATTAACTTTTAATGATGAAATCTAAAGATTAATGTCCAATGAATAAACTGATGAACGACTAAAAGATCTGAAAACAAAACCCTTTAACTCACACTAACTCTCTTTATTGACTGAATTTAAAGTCTTCAATGATTTATTGTTATGTAGATGTTTGCTCCTCATTTCTCTTCATCGATGAACAAAGGTCCATATGGCCAGTTGTGAGGGTTATCTAATGATTATATTCTAAGATTGAGATTTAGAAAACCCCACTCCCCCCAGATATTTATAGGTGATTTAACATGTACACTATGTAATGACACATTTACATTACACCTATCAATAATTAGAGGCATTGAAAGACAAAAAAGTAATTTTATTAAGGTCTCCGGGATTCAATAATCCATCTCTCCTTGTTGCATTACATGATGCTATATGGGAACCTGTGTGATTATGAGCTTGCCATACCTTTAGTTTGCCAATCTGTTGAATGTACATGATAAAATACATCAACAATGGTTCTGGCTATTGTTTCATTAGAGCAATTAAGTAAATGATAATCATGCTAGCACAGCCAAGAGATGGAGGTCTCCTCCATTTGATTTTTTTTATTTGTATCTTGATTTAAAACATTCCTAACCTAAGCAACTGCATGAAGAATCGAAAGCCAGACACCAGCAAATACCTATAGTAGTTTTTTATTTTATACAGACCCTGCTATCGTAGATCTGTTGTCTCATAAAAGTTTAAAAAGCTGATTTAAATACTAACAAAACACATTGGTATTTATGTTATTGATATCAGCAGAATAAAAAGCAAAAACTAATTTAAAAACTCTCTGAACTCTCTTACGAACATTTAATAGCAAAGATAGTACAAACATAAATGGTTGTACATTATAAATAGCATAGTTACAAATCATAAGACAAGCAGGCAATGCGTACATTAAGTTATCAACTTGGTTAAGAGTTTCCATTTTTCGGGCTTTTACCCTGGGGCTTAAATCACAGGAAAAAGCAATCTCAGTACAGGTGTTCCCAAGTAACGTAGAACAAGGACACTAAACACTCGGTCTGCGATGTAAAGTTTGTATAACAAGTCTATGTAGACTGAGACGATTATTAGAGATCTAGGTCAATGAAAGTGGAGTAAGGTTGATTTGGTACAAAACAATTATTACAGTTGCAAAAACAGATGTGCAAGACCAGGCAGGATTGTACAATTTATATAAATTCAGAACACTTTAATAATATTTCAAAATACTCAAATATGTATATATACAGTAACTGTGGTGTTAATAACTAACAAGCATTGGCAAAGACAATAAGTCTCTCCTTTGGGACCTATTCAATGTGCAGTGCCTTTTGTCGATGCTGTTTAGCCTCTGCAAGATGATGACAGCATGGTGACCAGTAAAAAAAATCAATGATTATGGGCAACAATGACTGTGTCATTTAGTAGGCGCGCACATGACGTGTACAGGTGCATGCATTACTCACATATGCCTATAAAATGGTGTGTGTGCCGTTTTATTATTTACTAATCTAAGAGGGATCAGTAAATTAAAAAAAATTAAAAGAAAGTAGTGCAAAAGTGGCTTTTAGCAGCAATTTGCAACCTAGTCCTCATCGGAATACAAATAAAAATTGTTAAAAAAACTTTTTTTTAAAGATGGTGGGTAATGGAGGTTTGTGTATGGGAACAGCAATGGGAAGCTGGCTGAAGAAGGGAAAATCAGCACACAAGGGAGAGCAGCACCAGAGCCGGAGAAGAAGCACATAAGCGAGAAAGCAACACAGAGCGCTGGTAGAGAGGGACTTTTTGGGAGAGGAGAGAAGCACAAGAAAGAGAGCTTTTAGTGCAAGGAATACAGTAACACAGAACACTGGGGGTATTTGGCAGGGGGAAGCACATGAGGGAGAGAGCTAGAAAACACCATCATTCTCATGGAGTGCATAAGCAAAAAGAAAAAAAAAGTTCCCTACAAGTGAGCAGTGGAAGGACAGAAGCAGTTACCTAGAGTGATGGTAAAGGGAGTTTGCTTCAGGGTAGGGACAAACAAAAGATGGACAAGTTGTGACAAGGAAAACATTCAATTGAGAAGGAAGGTAATGAGATTAACTATAAGGCCAACTAATGGAAAGCAATTAGCAGTGACGGCCGCCTCGCAACAGGGGTGGTGAGGCAGGGGGGAGGGGGATTACAAAACAAAAATGATAAAAAAAAGTAACTTACCTTTTCCTTCAGGGCCACGCTGCCGCACATCTCTCCTCCATCCTCTTCCTCATGATCTACCAGAAGCACCCAGGCTTCTGGGCTCTCCCATCCAATCACGACGTTGTAGGAGCAGCGTCATGATTGGTCTGAGCGTCCTGTTTGGACGCTCAGGCTGTGCCTGGGGAGGCTGGGCATGTTATCCACGGGGCTGTGCAACACAGCCCAATGGAGAACATGCAAAGTGCGCATGACGGTTTGGCCGGCCAAACTGTCATGTGCAGTTAGAGGAGTGCGAACCACTCCTCGCTCTATTTGGCATCACGGAGCCCAGCCCCGCCCCCTCCTGGCTCCGAGCTCCGCAAAGAAAAAGAAAATTATAATAACGTTATGTTATCATCATTTTCTTTTTCTTTTGTGCACTGCTGAATTAGCAGTGGGGCGACGCTCCTCCGCCTTAGCGGAGGAGCCTCCACTGGCAATTAGCTACCTGTACACCCGCCCAGGCCGTTTGCAACCACACAGGTAGGGTCGACCTCAAAAGGAGCATCAAGTTAGAGGGGCGAAGAAAACACATGCCGGGGATGCACGTTTCATTGGCACACTGCACAGATAAAGTGTGATGTTTATTCTTACACTCTTTCTTTAAAAGATAATATAATCTAGTTTACGAAGCTTTTAATAACGATATTGTTAAACAAAAGAAAAAAAAACCTGCCACGAAAAAAGCAGCGATTAACATTGATGAGAAATGCTACTGCTATGAATCATACGTTGAGTAGAGGTAATCAGGCCTTTAGATAGGTTTAAAAACCTCAGCTTTGTGAACCGAAAAGACTGGCCAAAAAGCAATGTTCTTTCAGAAACTATAGCAAGAGATTGAGCTTGGTTACAAAAAAAAAAACGTATTCCCCGAGTCTGCACGCTGTAATTGTGTAAACGTCGTGCAGGATTCTACTTGCCAAAGAAAGCCCTGGGGTCGAATAGAGGGGCTGCTGCGAATGCTGCAGCTTCAAGATTCCTGTTACTTTTGGCAAAATATGTTACCGAACAAAATCAACCAGTTAAAGTGAAGACACGCGTCCAGAGGACGACGGAGTCAGCGTCGTGGCACTGGTTAGAAAAATATAATTATTTCCAAACGGCGCTGTTCACAGTATGTCAAGGCTGCACATTGGGATTTGTCTGCGCGCTCTCTGGGAGGGACAAGCCCGTGATGATTGCCCCTGGCACCCCTCCCCAAAAGTGATCTATAGATAGAAGCGAGGCACTCAGCCGTATTCCAGATTAAGTTTGCATTCGCCCCCACCCTACATCTGCTGACTGCAGAAGCTGTCAACTCCTCCAAGCCCTCTCGCATCTGACAGGTCTCTGAAACAAAACAGATGTGATTTGACCAGAATCCAATACAAGAGTAGGAAGAATTGGCACGCGCTCCCTTAGTCGGCAGAAAAGGGTTTTAAGAGGGAAAGTAGAGATCACTGCAGTCAGAGGGGTCTGGATAAAAATGTAGGCAGGGTTCATAAAGGAGCGAGTGCTTTCCTCCCCTTCCCCCGCTGCTCCTCACTGCAACATTTCCGTGAGCTCGCCACCCACCCACCTCCGCAGCAAATGCTTTCTCGACGGAGTAAAATCTGGTGCCTCCCACAGCGACAAACGTTAGTCGAAATGTTGAGTTCGTAGGCACCGTCAATGAATTGTAATGTTTTAATACATCGGAGCCTCAAAGAGAAATAACATGGAGTGATGCGTTCGTCCTGCCAGGCTAACTGCTTAAGTGTGGCGCCCTCCATAAAATGACTAGAACTAAACACTGTTCTTTGTTTTTTTTTAAATTAATACAGTTGTCATTTTATAAATCTGAGTTCACTAAATGTTTTTTGTTTCTGAAAAAGCTGGTAACTTGTCTGTCATCTAAGTGGGAGTCCGGACCTGGTAATTACATATGTTCTGCGTTTTATTGGAATGGGATGGCTAAGAGTGGCTGTCGAGCAAAGCATCTGCTAATATCTTCGGTCACAAGCGCTATGCACTTTAGAAGTACAGTAACAGCACATGGCATAGATTTTTACCTGATAACTTTGTCTCATTGCCAGAAAATACGTCACCATAAAAAGTACAGCTATATAATTGACAGGATTACTTCAATGAAATACAACATTTCAGATTGGGCTGAAGTGCACGGAACGAACCACAATTAACTCACCATAAGTGTGAAAAAGGCTGCTTTATTGAAGACAGGTGCACCTTACACAACATAACCTCGGCCTTAGCCTTACAAAACTATAGCTAACTATACAAACTTCATCTACGTATCCTCCTCCTCCCACCCCTAAGGTTTTCCCAAACACAATTGCAATTTATTTAACATACCCCAACTTAATCAATAACTTTCGCCCCTTTAAAAACCTTGTAACCTCTTCTCAACCTATCTAAAGATCTACCTACTCGATCAATAACTGTTAACCCTTAAACCCTGTAACCTCTTCTCTAACTAAGTATAACTTATCCTAACCTCATTACCTACCTGTCCCCAACCATAAAATGAAACAGTAACAACTGGCCAAAAATAGGTAACCGACGCCACGCACCTGCTTCAAGCGACAACCAAAATACATATCGTTGTTCCCCTGATGCACCTGTACCCAATGAAAACGTGCCAAGCAAATATAAACCAGAGGAAAAACCACCTTCCCCCTCCTCCTTTAAAAATGGGTGGGAGGGTGGGGAAAACTTTCGCTAACTGCGGAGAAATCGGCAGCCGTGTCACCTTCCAAAATGGTGACACGGCTCCCGAAATGGCCGTCTAATATACACCCCACCCCAAAGCCCAAAACCAGCCCAACGCGAGCCCAACTGGCCCAAAAACCCCGGGGTTGCGAGCCTCCATGCCGGTCGGCTGCCACCCCAAAGTCCCATTGGGCCGAAGTGCACGGAACGAACCACAATTGACTCACCATAAGTGTGAAAAAGGCCGCTTTATTGAAGACAGGTGCACCTTACACAACATAACCTCGGCCTTTGCCTCACAAAACTATAGCTAACTATACAAACTTCATCTACGTATCCTCCTCCCCCCACCCCTAAGGTTTTCCCAAACACAATTGCAATGTATTTAACATACCCCAACTTAATCAATAACGTTTGCCCCTTTAAAAACCTTGTAACCTCTTCTCAACCTATCTAAAGATCTGCCTACTCGATCAATAACTGTTAACCCTTAAACCCTATAACCTCTTCTCTAACTAAGTATAACCTATCCTAACCTCATTACCTACCTGTCCCCAACCATAAAATGAAACAGTAACAACTGGCCAAAAATAGGTAACCAACGCCACTCAGAAATAGTTCTTATGACATTTCTGACCCCCCCACCTCTAGGCCTTGTCTAGAATAACGCCTGATGTCCAGGGCAGAATCTAAAACTTCCTTTATCTGAATCAAATATAACTCCATCCCGAAGCAAGACAAATGCACCCCATCATCCCTGATTTTTTTTTTGCCGAATACTTCTGGTCCGGGTGATCCTCCGCCGCATACTTTAACTCTGGATGCTCCACCCTGCCAAAACCTGCCTCTCTGCAAAACACCCTCATCTCTCTGTTTATCTTCCTCCTGGCCTTATCAATGGCAACCGGCTGCTCGGCCCCCCTCCAATGCCTCCTGGGAATAAACTCATTCCACACTACAAAGCACCCGGAACATTGCCTCTAGATCTCCCTCAAATCCCTCTTCATCTGCTTCAACATAGACAACCCTTTACAAACCACTAAATCATTCTCCCCCAAGTGAAGTAACAGTACATCTGGGCAAATATGACGACGCAGTAACTTATTTAAAAGGGGAAAAAGCTTGTGCCAACGCATGCCCCCTTTCCCATGCCAACTGACTTTAAACAATCCCGGGTTTAAACCCAGGTTTACTCCTTTTCCTTTGGTCCGTTCGTGTCGTTCCGCCCATTTCACAAAAGAATGCCCAACAATCCAGATAGCGAGTGCCTCCGACTCGGACCCAGCTACTGCACCTGCAAAGACACATGCGTGAGAAAATTTTACATACCCCTCTTCCTCCCAGCCCCCCCCTGCTTTGATATAGCGTTTATTACAATCTGATGACCAACGTCCTTTTCTGTTATTTAATAATGGCTTAGATATAATAGAGTTATCACAAAACAGCTTGTTGATATAAAGCAATTATGTCTATTGTTTTAGAACAATTTTCTTTGTTTAATATATGTATTTTTGTTTTAGATGTATTAATCCATCGAGAGTATATAAATTTACTGTCTTGATATAGATGGTCCAACCAGATTAAACCATCGAAACGCGTCCACGCTTGGTCACCATAAATCCGTCAATCTGATGTTGCCCTAGTTGCTGATGGACTGCAGTGCATCAGGGTTCATCTGAATAAGTTGTACAGATGGATATGGTCTTTTATGACAAAGATTAATGTCTGTTTCAACTCTCGTGTTTTGTTTTTAACATTGTTTTTAACTAATACTTTGTATGAAATTATTGGAAGCCACGTGAAGATTTTCTATTGATTATTGTCATTTTATACAAAGTATTTTGCATACTAAGTGTTTTTTTAGTATTATATTGTGAAATATTCTTAATAAATTGAATAGACAGACGTACATCTTGAAGGTTTTTTTGTGCTAACACATTGTGGATTTGGGCTGAACAGTAACCCTCAACTTTGGATGTTTAGTGATTGTGGTATGGTGTGTGTGGAAGTGCTGAATAGTAGGGCTTTCAAATTATTCCCAGAGGACACTTTTTTGTGTTTTTTTGTTTGAACCCTAGTCCTTTCGGTGTGTAGGCCCCCCTCACTTTGTTTAAGTAGAACGTCCCAGTTGCTTCAACCTCTCCGAGCCCCACCCCAACTTTGCCGCATCAGAAGTCACCCCAATCCTGAAAGAATGAGTGCTAAACGCCTCAGGCATCTCCCCCACTAACTTTAATGCCCGCCTCATGACCCATTGAAGCTGTAACCGTCATGACTTCCCGCCCGATGACCTGTAGAAAACGAGCCCCACCTCCCTCATTGTACCTCCCCGCAAAAGGCACTCCCATCTTACCAGGCAGATCATGGGATCCTCCCTAGCCCACAGCGTCACAGACCTCCCCGTCCCCCTTTGATCTGTCTTCGAGCACCTAAGTAAGATGGAGACTGCATCACTCCCTATTTCGCATCCCTGTACTTCCCTCCATTGCAGCCCTGGGATCCCTTTCCTTCCCAACAGTTCCGACACCCGGAATGCTCCGCAATATAGCCAAGACATTAACGCCACAAACAAAGTCGCCTCCTGCCAGCTGCAGCATACCTTTGGCAACAACGCTATCAATCTGCCCAACAGCACGTTATTCACCGTTAACCTAACCCGCTGACCTCTACCCGTCTCCCTGGCCCAACCCTCTATCAACCTCTTCCCCAGCTTGCCTGCCGTTGGAGTATATCCCCACACTAACTTACCCATGAAGGCTATCCCTGCCAGCTTCGCCGCTATGGTAACCTTCGACAAACCCTTCTCAATCAGGTCCATAATGAACTGAACGACGTCCTCTTCCTTGGCCCATGTCCCACTCCTCCTCCTCACACCTCCCTGCAGAAATTCCTGCCACGCGAGTCCGTAGGCCTTCCTCGTGGAAAGTGCTAATGACCCTACCACCAGTTGCAGCATCCTTTTTCTCCTATGGACCACATCCCGCGGGCACCTGCATCTTGTGAGTTTCCACCACCGTGGCCAGCCCATGGAACCTTTCCCACTGCAAATGAGACAAAACATCCGCAATGTCATTGTCTACCCCCGGGACGTGCTTTGCCCTGAACTGAATGTCGTACTGCAAGCAACTCAACATGAATATGCGCAATAACTTTAAGACCTGCTCCTCCCTTGCGAACTGCCTGTTGACTACCTGCACTACTGCCATGTTGTCTACCCTGAAAGTGACCCTTTTGTGCGCTAGCCTCCGCCCCCACAGGGTGACCGCGACCACTAGTGGAAACAATTCAAGGAAAGCAATGCTCCTGCCTCCATTCTTCCAGTGAGGCGGTCACTCTTCGGCACACCAGTGTCCTTGCCAGTACAAACCGAACCCGCCTGATCCTGCGGCGTCAGAGAATATCTGAGCATCCCAATCCCACTCTTCTGGCGCTGACATGGGTATCCCATTGAATTCCTCCAAAAACCTGCACCACATTCTTAGGTCTTCCTTCGTCCCTGCCGACAAACGCATGTGGTGATGCTGTGGAAGCGTAAGGCCTGCAGGTGACCTGCTCAGTCTCCTGCAAAATGTCCGTCCCGCTCTCACTACCCTGCATGCAAAATTCAAATGCCCCAGTAACACTTGTACCATCCTTACTGTCACTTTCTTTCTGGCCACCATGTCATCGATCAACAACCTCATGTGCAGTTTTTTATCCTCCGGCAACCTGGCCTCCATGGCCACTGAATCCAGTTCGATCCCCAGAAATGACAACACCGTGCTTGGACCTTGTGTCTTCTCTGGTGCTAAGGGGACACCCAGTACCCCCATGAGCTTCTGGAAACTGTCCAGCTGCTGCTGGCAGTCCATCGAACCAGGCCGGCCCACCAGGAAGAAGTCGTCAAGGTAGTGTGCCACCGTATCTTTCCCCATTTTCCAATAGAAAACCCACTGCAAGAATTAACTGAACCTCTCAAACAGCGCACATGATATTGAGCACCCCATGGGTAAAGCCTTATCCACAAAGATGTTGCCGTCGACTTGAATGCCCAGCAACTGGAAGTCCTCCAGGTGTACTGGCAAGAGCCGGAAAGCGGCCTTAATGTCACATTTTGCCATCTCGGCCCCTTTTCCTACCCTTTCCACCAGGGCCCTAGCCACGTCCACTGAAGAGTACGAGACTGACATCAAGTCATCAGGAATGAAATCATTTACTGACACCCCTTGCGGCCATGACAAGTGCTGGATTAGACAATACTGTCCTCTCTCCTTTTTTGGAATCACCCCGACCGGGGAAGTAATCAAATCCTTTATCGGGCTAACTGCAAATGGCCCCTCCATGCGCCCTTCCCGTACCTCTTTCTGCAATTTCTCCCAAACGACTGGTTTGTGAGATGCCACTGATTTCAGGTTCTCCGCCCATTGCGCTAACCTCGGTCCTTCGTACCTCAACTTAAAGCCCTCTCTGAAACCCGCACTGAGAATTTGCGTGTCCTGCTTTTTTGGGTAATGTGCGAGCCAGGCCTATAAGCAATCCAGCTTAATGGGTGCATGAGCCTTTGCCCATATAACCCTGTGACCCCCGTCCTCCCCTGCCTCCCATCCCCTGCTGTCCACTGTTGGCATCCTGATGCTGCGGCCCCTGCCCCCCGGCCTGACCCTGTCCTGCGTGTCCTGGCCCGAAGCACTGTACCAGAGGGTGTCTTCCAGAGCATTTTGAGCACTTGTGCCAAAATTTGCAGTAGTCCCGTGCACACGTGCCTTTGTTATAATCCCAACAGGATCCCGGACCTCTCCCTGCGGGCTTTGGGGTGTATCCCACCCCCCCCGGGTGGGACGATTTTGAAAGGGGCGATAGACTAACGGCAACCCGCTGGCCGTGTAAGTTGTCTTCCCGAACTTTACCGCCCCCATAGTCAGCAGGTAAAGATCCGAGTCGATCTCCCCCCAGTTTGCTTCAGGGTCCCAAGCTAGTCTGGCACGGAACTCTTCGTCATAGTGTGACCAAGAGTAACCCCCGTACGTCAGATGTGCTCTCCTAACTACGTCCATGTATTTAAACAAAGGCACGGACCTATCTGGGTACTTCTCACAGTACACACTTGCAAAAATTAAAAAGGCTGCAGTCCAGTTCTCTATAGTCATGGGTACCCTGGGTCGCCGAGATAACTCCAGCTCCTCTTCTTTCGACCCCTCCTTGGATCGCAATTCCCTATGCAGCAGCTTCAACATATCTACATATTCGCCCTTCCATATTTTCTCCTTCGTGGCTAACATGAGGTGCGCTCCCAATGGTTTCGTCACCCCCATGTATGGCAATTTTGGCAATCTGATCTCCTTGCTCTCAACTGACCAGCCCCCGTCGCTTTTGTAATCCCCTGAACACCTAGTCGCTTCCGAGTCCTTCCATGCCATGTCATCCGTCGTCCCCTCTGACCCCCCTTTTTTACCTCCTTGTCCGTCGGCTGCCCCTCAGTACCCACCCTGTGTCTCTAACGTACCTACCCTTGCATAGTTTGAGCCTGCTGTCCCCCTCATCCCCTCTTGCATCCATCCCAGTGGACACCCTCCAGTGCTATCCATGCCATCCTGCCCTCCTTTCTTACCTGGCGTCAAGGTCGGTGTCCTCACCGGATCCAACCGCCTAACCAGTGTCGCAGAGGGTTGAGTCATCCGAGCCGTCGCCGCGTACTCCGCATCCAGTCTCGCCTCCTGTAACAGACTAGGCACAAAATTACTGGTACCCCCCCTTCTTCGTCCACTATCTCCCCTTCTTCCAAACTATCCTCCTCGTAATCTAATGGGATGTCCTCCCACTGCCCCATCTCCTCTAATCTCCTTACCCACGTGTGCCGGGCCTCTTCCAACAATCTGTCTATCATGGCTTCAGCCTTCCTTTTTTGCCCGTACTCTGTCACTGCCGCGCTGGAGGGCCCCGCCCCTCCGGGCTGTCGCCCAGTCGTGACCATGTCATCGTGTACCACCTTTTTTGTTACACGATCGTGAGCCAGGCTGCCCGCCGCAGCATTCCCTAGTGGGCACCTGAGCTAGGCCTGAGAGTAGTTTGCAGAGGTTTGCTATGCGGAACGCCCCGAAGTTACAAAAAAACTCTGCGAAGTTCCGCGAGTGGAGTGCAGTGCGAACTGCAGTTTTTGCTGGTATTCCTGCCTCTCGGGTAGAAATTGTACCCGAGCGGCAGCTCGCGCTCGCGAACTTACCGTTCGCAATCGCGAATTTACCGTTCGCGATTGCGAGCGGGGAAAAAACTCTGCTGCACATCGCGGAGCGGAGTTTTCTGCACTCTGCAAGCTCCGCGGAGTGCGGAGTGCAGAACACTCCACATACTCCGTGAACGGAGCGAAGTTCACTGCCCAGGCCTAACCTGCGCCCCAGTAGGCTGTCGCCCCGCCATGACCGTTGCAGACCTCCATTCGACTTTGCCACCGTGGTCCCTCGCCGTGCTCCAGCTGGCTGCCCTAGACCCTGCCTTTACTTCTTCCAGGTAGCGAGGAGCCGCATGCGACTCACCCGCCATGTATGTGCCCCGCGCTCGCTGTTCCTGCAACGCAAATGGAATGTCCGGCATGCCATGGTTAGTGTCCCTGTCTGTCCCTACCTGCCCCCGCTCTGGGCACCACTGCCAGTACCTCCCCATACCTGCGACCCTTGACGGTGCCTCTGGGAACCCCCCTGTGCCCTCCCACCCCACCCTCACTCTGACCCCTCCCTTGCCTGGCCCCGCTGAGTGACCCCCCTCGTTGCCGGGCCCACCCCCCTCCTGTCACTATTGCCCCAGTATACCCGGGACGGCGGGTCTCCCGCACCCTCCCAGGCCCCTCCTCTTCCCCTTCGCTCCATTCTAACAGGGAAACTGGCCTCTTCCCCCCCTGCCTGCCCGCTGGGGCCTCCCCCTCTTCTCCCAGGTGCCCCACCACCCCCCTTGGTGGCCCCTGCACCCACCCCCCCTCCACTGACCACTTGTCCCTCACCCCCCAGGGGGCCCTGTCCAACCACCCCCTAATGTCCAGTGCCACCACCGCTGCCTCCCTGTACCCCCCTCCTCCCCCTCCTCCTCCTCCATAGGTACCTGTTGCACCCCAGACAACCCCCCCCGAGCTGCCACCTGCCCGCCCTAGCAACTGAGCCTCCTCAGCCCCCCCTCTTCCCGCCCAGGAGCTGCCTTTTTAGACCTCCCCACCTTCCCCCCAAACTCTCCTGCCCCCCACCTCAGGAGCACCTCCCACTGGCCCTGGCCCCCAAGCTCCCAGGCAGAGTTATTACCCTTCGTGGCACCCACGGCACCCAAAGCCGCGGTGCCCTCATTGCGCGTTCCTTTGCGCACTGCCCTGCCCTTCTCCTCAACAAATGCCAAAGGGGGGCACCTCGTGGCACCCCTCCCCCCGTTTTTCCCGTTTTGTGGGGGCCACCTTCGCTCTGCGGCCCCCTCCACGTACCTTTGAGCACTTTGTCTTGCCGCCGCATTGCGGCGGTGAACAGGCGAGTTTCGCGGCTGCCACGCCCCCGCCGCGCGGTGTGGCAGCCGGGCCAGGCTCTCAACTGGGCCTCTTACGAGGTCCATGCGACCGGCTTCAGCCAGGAGCCTCATGGCCTCCTTGACCCTCGCGTAATTGCTGGCCATGCCTGAATCCGCTACAGGTCAGCGGTTGCCTGATTGCGCACTCTGCCCCCTGACTGACAAGGCTTCCTAACTACCAAAACTTTCACTAACTGCGGAGAAATCGGCAGCCGTGTCACCTTCCAAAATGGCGACACGGCTCCCAAAAACCCCAGGGGTGCGAGCCTCCCTGCCGGTCGGCCGACCCCCCCAAAGCCCCATTATTTTTATAATGCAACCTGTGTGGTGTCCATCTGTAGTGTTGTCACTGTGTTACTGTATGTGTTCACAAATGCTTTACACACTGCCTCTGAGATAAGCCTGCCTGCTCGTGCCAAGCTACCAAGGGGGTGAGCAGGGGTTATTTTAGTAGTGTATCCCCCTGACCCTGACTAGAAGCAAGGGTCCCTATTTGGACAAAGGTACCTACCTCTGCCAACTAGAGACCCCCAGTTCTAACAGTCGGAAGTTCCAACAACACAATTTGGACAAAACTGCTCATAGGGCGGTCAGAAACGTCCATTCTACAATGGAAGGTTGTGCGGTGGGCGGAAAAGGCCTGCAGCACAAGCTTCAATTGTAGAATGGATGTTTGGAAACATCCCTCCATCGTGTGGCAGGCACCTCATGGTCCCTGCCACACGGTGCAGGGATGTTTAGGGGGACACCATAGGTGCCCCCCAGTCCTCATAGCGGAGGCCACGGAGGGAAGGGGGCTCTGCTAGGGGCCCCTAAAGACACTTTCCGACAGCCTTTCCATGTCAGACAGGCCGACATGAAACGCTATCGGAAAGTGCCATCATAATCCCGACGACGGAGCTGAGGCTGCCTCCACCGCCATTGGGGATTATGGTAACTTTCCAAAGCTCTGATGGGCTGCAGCCCATCGGAACAGCTGCGGACGGTCCCTCCACCCGATGTGGCTGCCTAATATACCCCCCACCCCAAAGCCCAAAACCAGCCCAACGCGAGTCCAATTGGGCTCAGGCCTCACCACCTGGCCCAAAAACCCTGGGGGTGCGAGCCTCCCTGCCGGTCAGCTGCCCCCCCAAAGCCCCATTGGAACTTGCTATCCCTACAACCCACAAAGGGAAGATACGCAGCTGCAAATTAAAATAACTTCTGCATGTCCATATTTTGCAAGATTTACAAAGATTTGGAAGCAGGGACTGTAAATGTGAAAGTGGGATTTTGAAAATGTGCACAATTTCGCACTATGTACTACATATATCTACTGGGTACCCATGTCATGCGAATATCAGCTATTTAAGGTCACGTCAGATGTTCAGACCTACTTTCTAAAAATTAGTGAAACGAGAATAGAGTTTCGTTTAGGGCAACAAAATAAATGCCTTCCCCACAGAAACGTCAATCATGGAATTGTCTGTATCCCATATCTAATTGCAAAATACCACAGGCAGAATCAGAGAACCCTCGCCACAAAGACAGATCGCCGACTACTCACACTTGCATTGAGGATGGTCCTTATAAGTTGTGACCAGCTTGAAACATAAAGATAGTCTCTTGAACAAGCCTGGTAAAAAACCTTTTTGTCAATATAAATACCTGCCTCACTTTGGGGCTGATTACGATATCGGGCTTTAGGTCGGTGTTAGACCTGGTACCATTGGCGTGGGTCTCCCTTCCATTTTTTGCGCTATGCCTCCTCTGTTACTGACCTGTTTTTGCTGGATTAGATGCTTTGGGCACTTTGCCACTGCTGATCAGTGCCAAAGTGCAAGTGCTCCCTATGATACATTGATGTATGGATTAGTGACTCCATGTTTGGCCTATTTGATTCACTGTCAGACCCTAGTACAGTGCACTGGTTGTGCCCAGGGCTTGTGACTCAAATGCTGCTGGTGGGCTTGCAGCACTGGTTGTGCCACCCCCAGGAGCAGCTTGTACAGTGTGTCTCAGGCCTGCCTTTGCAGAGCCTGTGTGCAGTCTGGTACTGCTATGTCGACTTGGTAAGTGCACCCACTTACCAGTCCCCAAACCTTCCCTTTTCTGCATGTTAGTCACCCCTAAGGTAGGCCTGCGGGCAGGGTGCATTGTATGTAAGAGGTAGGACATGCCCTGGTGTGTGTGGCATGTCCTGATAGTGAATTACAGCCAATTTCGTTTTTCACTATTGCAAGGCTACCTGTCCCCATAGGCCAGAATGGGCAGTTTGATTATAACACCTTATAATCCTAACTGACTCAGGGAACATGGTAGAAAAACGAATTTAGTATGCCTGAACTCAGAATGATAAAATACATCTTTTAGTGAAGTTGGTTTTAGCATTCTGTGTTTGAAAATACCACTTTTAGAAAGTAGGTATTTTCTTGCCTAAACCATCCAGCCTGCCTCTGCTAGCTTGTGTATTGTATGTCTGGTTTTTTGAGTGACAGGGGCTGGGGGACTCCAGGAGACAGGGTGAGTCAGCACAGGGCTGAATAGACCTATCTGCATGTAGAGTGGTGGGAGGAGTGGCACCTGGGTCTGAATAGGGCTGTGCCTGCCTTCCACAATGCTGGCTCCACCTCCTGTGGTGTGTCTGATGACCCTGGCCCACACTGACAAAGAGAGAAGGTGTGCCCTGGCAGAATGCACCCAGAACTGGTTTGGACTAGGTACAGGACCCTCTGCCTTCAGAGGACAAAGGATTTATGGGTATAAATACTGGGGCCGTGAACCCAAGACTTTAGATCACTTCTGGAACAAACAAGACAAACCTTTGCTGAGGAGAGGAACCAGAGAAGCTGAAGGAGGAGACTATCCCTATGCTGTGTGCTGTTTGAGGGATTGGCCTGCAGTGGTTGCCTGATTGCCAAAGAAAGGAGAAAAGACTTTGTGCTACTTTCATCATCTTGCAGAACATCTCCAAGGGCTTGAAGATTGAGCTTGCCTCCTGCTGAAGTCTCAGGGACACAAGACTTCACCAACCAGCTCCCCTGAATTCCCTTGCTGGGAATTTGAAGTGCCTGCTGTTGTGTTGGGCCTTCTGAGAGACTGCGTGTCGCTGGGAGCTGGAAGCACGACTCAAGAGGGAGAAGCATGTCGCCGCCGCAGCCGCTGTTGTCGCATCGCCGAGAAAGCGTGCCGCCGCTGTCGCCGAAGCGCCTCGCATCACCGGAGAAGAGTGTCGCCGTCGCATCAGATGCCATCGCATCATCGGAGAAGCGTGTCGCAGGGCCTGTCGTGGCTCAGAAGATTCACCGAGTCGCCGCACGGCCGTCGGGCATGCACGCATCGCCCCCTGAGTGTCGCATCAAGAGGAAGACGCCATTTTGTTTCATTGCACCGGGTCGTCATCGCATCGAGGCGCTGCTGGTCGCATAGCCACAGAAGCGCAGTATGAAACCGACGCATCACCTCCCCACGCGGTGAAGAACCGACGCATCACCTCCTCTCCGGTAAGGAACCGACGCATCACCGTCCCCTACGCAGCAGTAGGGAACCAACGCATCACCTCCCCCGGAGCAAGGAACCGACGCATCACTGTTCTTGCATGTAAGGAACCGACGCATCACCTTCCCTGCAACTCTTTTGTTTGTATTGCGTTACGCATCCAAAGGTACATTGAACATTGAGTGTCGCATTTACCATCTTTATTGAACTGAACTATTTTCTACCATTGACAATCATATTTTTCATAGTGTATTGTGGATTTTTTTTCGTTTTGGGTCTTGTGATAAGTCTATATAAAAATACTTATTTTTATAATGCAACCTGTGTGGTGTCCATCTGTAGTGTTGTCACTGTGTTACTGTATGTGTTCACAAATGCTTTACACACTGCCTCTGAGATAAGCCTGCCTGCTCGTGCCAAGCTACCAAGGGGGTGAGCAGGGGTTATTTTAGTAGTGTATCCCCCTTACCCTGACTAGAAGCAAGGGTCCCTATTTGGACAAAGGTACCTACCTCTGCCAACTAGAGACCCCCAGTTCTAACAGTCGGCAGTTCCAACAACACAATTTGGACGAAACTGCTCATAGGGCGGTCAGAAACGTCCATTCTACAATGAAAGGTTGTGTGGTGGGCGGAAAAGGCCTGCAGCACAAGCTTCAATTGTAGAATGGATGTTTGGAAACATCCCTTCGATCGTGTGGCAGGCACCTCATGGTCCCTGCCACACGGTGCAGGGATGTTTAGGGGGACACCATAGGTGCCCCCCAGTCCTCATAGCAGAGGCCACGGAGGGAAGGGGGCTCTGCTAGGGGCCCCTAAAGACACTTTCCGACAGCCTTTCCATGTCGGAAAGGCCGACATGAAAAGGCTGTCGGAAAGTGCCATCATAATCCCGACGACGGAGCTGAGGCTGCCTCCACCGCCATTGGGGATTATGGTAACTTTCTAAAGCTCTGATGGGCTGCAGCCCATCGGAACAGCTGCGGACAGTCCCTCCACCCGATGTGGCTGCCTAATATACCCCCCACCCCAAAGCCCAAAACCAGCCCAACGCGAGACCAATTGGGCTCAGGCCTCACCACCTGGCCCAAAAACCCCGGGGGTGCGAGCCTCCCTGCCGGTCAGCCGCCCCCCCAAAGCCCCATTGGAACTTGCTATCCCTACAACCCACAAAGGGAAGATACGCAGCTGCAAATTAAAATAACTTCTGCATGTCCATATTTTGCAAGATTTACAAAGATTTTGAAGCAGGGACTGTAAATGTAAAAGTGGGATTTTGAAAATGTGCACAATTTCGCACTATGTACTACATATATCTACTGGGTTCCCATGTCATGCGAATATCAGCTACTTAAGGTCACGTCAGCTGTTCAGACCTACTTTCCAAAAATTAGTGAAACGAGAATAGAGTTTCGTTTAGGGCAACAAAATAAATGCCTTCCCCACAGAAACGTCAATCATGGAATTGTCTGTATCCCATATCTAATTGCAGAATACCACAGGCAGAATCAGACAACCCTCGCCACAAAGACAGATCCCCGACTACTCACACTTGCATTGAGGATGGTCCTTATAAGTTGTGACCAGCTTGAAACATAAAGATAGTCTCTTGAACAAGCCTGGTAAAAAACCTTTTTGTCAATATTAATACCTGCCTCACTTTGGGGCTGATTACGATATCGGGCTTTAGGTCAGCAGTTCCAACAACACAATTTGGACGAAACTGCTCATAGGGCGGTCAGAAACGTCCATTCTACAATGGAAGGTTGTGCGGTGGGCGGAAAAGGCCTGCAGCACAAGCTTCAATTGTAGAATGGATGTTTGGAAACATCCCTCCATCGTGTGGCAGGCACCTCATGGTGCCTGCCACACGGTGCAGGGATGTTTAGGGGGACACCATAGGTGCCCCCCAGTCCTCCTAGCGGAGGCCACGGAGGGAAGGGGGCTCTGCTAGGGGCCCCTAAAGACACTTTCCGACAGCCTTTCCATGTCGGAAAGGCCGACATGAAAAGGCTGTCGGAAAGTGCCATCATAATCCCGACGACAGAGCCGAGGCTGCCTCCACCGCCATTGGGGATTATGGTAACTTTCCAAAGCTCTAATGGGCTGCAGCCCATCGGAACAGCAGCGGACGGTCCCTCCACCCGATGCCTCTGCCCGCCGCATCATAATGCGGCAGGAGGACTACCTAGGCTGATGTCGGAAGGACCGCAACCGATGGTCAGTCAGTTGCGGACCGTCGGTTGCGGTCCTTCCGACATCATAATCTGCCCCATAGTCATCAGTGATACAGGATAAGAGCAGCACACCTGACCCCAGCAACCCACCATTACCTGCTGTTTTTCTCACAGCCCACACCGCACTAGTGCCTTGTTCTCCTTTGCAAGGGCATCTTTATAACATTTGGGAGGCAGACACAAGGGACCGCAGTATACATTAAGCATATCACTCACTTATGTAGAGGACGTTCCTTTGACCCTCAGTCTCCCAATACAAAATGTACTGGCCAAGCAAGTGGTCACATGAGTTTTGTAAATGATTTCAAGACTCCCAAGAGGGCTGCAGAGATTTGACTGTGCACACAAAGCACCCATGCAATGCTGGAAGGAGATTGCCTTTCCAGAAAGTGTGGAATAGAAATGTTGTTGTTATAATATTGAGTATACATGTCAAAGATGATTATCACCACTATATGAATAACATCTTCATTTTACAAAAGTATACATATATTTATAAAAATAATATAGAGTATAAAAAATTACCATAAAAAATAGTTATACTTAGGATCATCTTTCCATAGGAAAAGCATTTTTTATTTGCTAATAACTTTGAAAGATGTAGTAACAGCCATCTTAGGACTCGGGACTCAATCCTTTGTCTTAGAAAAAAGTTTAAAAAACAGGATAGAGATAACGCGCCACCGTAGTCCTAATCAGGGCGGGGGTCCCCAATGAACCCCACCAGGGCCAAAAACAGAAGACTCTCCTGATGAGGAACCACTGCCAAGAAACAAAGTATAGCTTGGGATTTTTCACCATCCCATCTGGTAAATCTGAAATGGTAGCGAAGTTTGTAAAGTGCACCTTGCATGATAAAACCCTATTGAGGGGTGCTGCAAAAAAATATTCATGTGTTACAGAAGTTCATCGAGACAATATTGAAACCATAACTATAGTGATACCAAAATATTGTGTCAAAAATATCGATCACAGAAATATTGTTTTTCTATACATGTAATAGCAAGTACAAAAATATCGAAAAAATATATCATTTTAAACTAATATCAAAAAATATATACGAAAAATCATTTTTTACTATATATGTAGTTTAAATAAGTAAAACTTAAATATTTTAACATATAACATTAATATAATGTAGATTAAATATGTTTAAATAATATTTAAAAATATATATAAATATTTACTAATTTAAACAAACCCACACACATGTATATTAACGTGTGTATGTTTATATACACATATATAATATAAAACTATTAAAAGAAATATTCATTTTAACTTATATTATAATTTTAATTGTTTTTTAAATTTAACTATATATATGTATATTTATATATTTATATACATACAACAAATTAAAAAGTATAACAAATAAACAGCACACAAATTAATATATTTCCATTTTAATTATACATAAAAAGTAAAAAATATATAAAAATACGTTTTAGTAAAAGTATCATAACAATTACATACATTTATATATATAAAAATATGAATTTAAATACACAAACACATAATAATACTATATATTTAAACAATATTAATAAAAAAAAATAAACGATATAAATAATAAATATACTATTTCCACTCCAATCTATACAATAGTAGAGAAAGGGTTTAACTCAGGAGGGGTCAAATGTGCCATTCCCACTCCAGTCTATGCAACAGTAGGGAAATCATTGGGCTCATGAGGGGTAAGATTCACTATTCCCTCTCCAGTCTGTGCAACAGTAGGGAAAGTGTTGGACTCAGGAGGGCTAAAATGTACTATTCCCAGTCTTATTCGGTGCAACAGTAGGGAAAGCTTGGACTCAGGAGGGGTAAAATGCATTAATCCCACTCCAGCCTGTGCAACAGTAGGGAAAGTGTTGGACTCCTGAGGGGTTAAATTTACTATTCCCACTCCAGTCTGTGCAACAGTAGGGAAAGCATTGCACTCAGGAGGGGTAAAATGTACTATTCCCACCCCAGTCGGTGCAACAGTACCTAAAGCTTTGGACTCAGAAAGGGTCAAATTTACTAATCCCACTCCAGTCTGTTCAACAATATTGAAAGTGTTAAACTCAGGAGGGGTTACATTTACTATTCCCACTCCAGTCTGTGCAACAGTATGGAAAGCGTTGGACTCAGGAGGGGCAAAATGTTCTATTCCTACTCCAGTCAGTGCAACAGTATGGAAAGCATTGGACTCAGAAAGGGTAAAATTTACAATCCACACTCCAGTCTGTGCAACAAAAGGGAACGCTTTAAACTCAGGAGGGGTTACATTTACTATTCTCACTCCAGTCTGTGCAACAGTAGGGAAAGTATTGGACTCAGGAGGGGTAACAATTACTATTCCCACTCCAGTCGATGCAACAGCAGAGAGAAAATAGTTCTCTTCAATCAAATAAGATATTTTAACAACTCTATTAAATATCAAAAAGTATAAATATTTAAATTGTAAAATTATATGTCTACATTTTAACAAAAATTAAACAAATTACATAATTATTATATTTTCTAATATTTAGACCCTGATTACGAGTCTGGCTCTCCGAGGACCACCAGACTCGCGGGAATGCTGTGGTGCCTGTCCAGCCACTTCAGTAGTGGCGGCCCGACTGCCCTTATAGGACTTTGGCGGTCGGACCACCATAGCACAACCGCAACCGCCAGGGAACAGCATTCCCTAGTGGTCCCGTGACGGTCTGAGGGCTGCAATATGCTTGGTGGTGCCCTGAGGCACTGCCAAGCATATTACAACTTTCCTCACTGCCAGCGGTGTCATGGAGGTTCTTCACCCACGTAAATGCTGACAGTGAAGAAAGAAAGGGGAACCTACATGTAAATATATTTCTTAAATTATTATATCTGGTACAATACTACAAATAAATATAACAATGGTTCCTGTGGAATAATATACTATGAGGTTATGATACATAAGCACAATCGCGATGTAGAGGGTTAGATAATGGCAGAGCGCGAAGGAACCACTAACACACCGATTCCAGTGTAGTATATTTTATGGATTTTTTAAACAATAAAGTTAGGAGTAAACATTATACATCAAAACAACATTTGTGCATAGTGTCCCAAGTGACAAAAGGAACCTAAACCTAAGTGACAACGTGAATATTAAATACAAGGTTTCCACAGTTTGTACAAGTCGACCATTATCAAAATGATTCCATGTGAACAGCAGCTATATACAATGATATGTGCTGGGGAAATGGTTAGCTTCTTCTGTTTGTCGACGGCGTTTCGACCCTCAAAACAATGTGGGGTCTCTTCAGGACTATTGATGAAGGGACATCTGAATATATGGTTGCGCAGCCTTTTGAAAATGATGTGCCACACGTGAAGAAAAGAGGAAAAGGTTTACTCACATGAGGACCCGTCCGGGTACTCAATGTGAGGACAGGCTGTCAATCCAATGGGGTATGTAGGTGGACCAGAGGGGCTCAATTAGTTTTAAGCCTCAGCCGTAGCATTGTAGAATCCCTTTGTGGATTAACAGTGACAATGCACTGAGAGTATTTCTCGGTAGAAGAATGGAAAAGCGGGACAGCGCTCCGCGTGTAGATTCAGAAAAAGCCGCGTCAGTCAGCTTGATTGGGTACAATGACCTTGTACCCAAATCGACTCTCAGTGCATTGTCACTGTTAATCCACAAAGGGATTCTACAACGCTACGGCTGTGGCTTAAAACTAATTGAGCCCCTCTGGCCCACCTACATACCCCATTGGATTGACAGCCTGTCCTCACATTGAGTACCCGGACGGGTCCTCATGTGAGTAAACCTTTCCTCTTTCTTCACGTGTGGCACATCATTTTCACAAGGCTGCGCAACCATATATTCAGATGTCCCTTCATCAATAGTCCTGAAGAGACCCCACATTGTTTTGAGGGTCGAAACGCCGTCGACAAACAGAAGAAGCAAACCATTTCCCCAGCACATATCATTGTATATAGCTGCTGTTCACATGGAATCATTTTGATAATGGTCGACTTGTACAAACTGTGGAAACCTTGTATTTAATATTCACGTTGTCACTTAGGTTTAGGTTCCCTTTGTCACTTGGGACACTATGCACAAATGTTGTTTTGATGTATAATGTTTACTCCTAACTTTATTGTTTAAAAATCCATAAAATATACTACACTGGAATCGGTGTGTTAGTGGTTCCTTCGCGCTCTGCCATTATCTAACCCTCTACATCGCGATTGTGCTTATGTATCATAACCTCATAGTATATTATTCCACAGGAACCATTGTTTTTCCTATTTAACTATTACCCTGGTTCCTTAGTGAGTAGGGTTCCCCTGTTCTTTCTTGAACAAATAAATATAAAGCACTCCCGAGTGCAGACATAAAGATAATACTCGTAAATGCCCTTTGTGAATTCCCAAAGTCGTAAACTTAGACGTTTGATCTACATTTAGACCAAGCGTCTAAGTTTACCTTTGTGAATCGAGCCCTGAATGTTTAATTGGACATGCGAGTCTGCAAGTGCATGTGTAATTTAGAGAAACTAAAAAGGACATCGCTTACCATTTAAACACAAACCATTGTGCATTATGGTATACCTACAGCCTATCTCAGAGGTGAGTTTAAAAGGTGGGTTTAAGACTTGATGAAGGGCTTTTTCATGCCAAGTCATGTTGGCAATGAGAGTGCACAGACAGGCTCAGCAACAGTAGGCCTGACCCTTGTTTAAAGGACTATTTGTCTGAATGGAGGAGTAGGTTGTGTCACTACCTGGCTTCATATCTGAGTGAGTGAGTGCAGGTATCCACCTGTAGCAGTGCTATGAGATGTTTAAGTAAGCATGCCGGTATTAGACTCTTTGTTTTACTATCTAAGGCTTTGTAAATGTGCATGTAACTGCCTGAATGTGTGCATCAAGACCTGTGTTAGAAAATAGAAGGGTATGTAAGTGTGTCTGCAAATGCCTTTGGAACTACTGGATACATAAGTACTTTCTGAGTATGTGAGTGAATGTATAAGTCCCTCTGTCGCTGTCTGACTGGGTGAGTGAGAGTCTCTATGCTTTTGAGAACATATATGGCAGCTGGATTATGGGTGGTATACTCTATGTAGTACTTGGCAAAGGAATATGCAAGTGCACAAGTAATTTATTGTAACTCAAAAGGACATCACTCATCTTTTAAGCACAACGCACTGTGCATTATGGCATACCTACAGCTTATCTCAGACGTGAGTTATGTATACTAAAACATGGGTTTAAGACTTGATGAAGGGCTTTTACATGCCAAGTCAAGCTGGCAGTGAGAGTGACCAGACAATCTCTGCAGTAGTAGGCCGGACCCTCGTTTAAAGGACTATTTGTCTGGATGGTTGACTAGGTTGTGACAGTGCTTGGCTACATATGAGAATGAGTGTAGGTGTCCACCTGTAGCAGTGTCATGAGATGTTTAAGAAGGTGTGTCAGTATATGACTGTCTGTTTTAGTAAGTCTATGGCTCTCTAAATGTCTATATAAGGGGTTGAACAAATACCTCAGTGCCTCTGTTAGGGAATAGAGGGGTATGTAAGTGTGTCTATAACTGATTTTGATACTGCTTCATACACAAGTAGTTTATGAATATGTGAGTGAATGTATAATCCCTCTGTTGCTATCTGACTGAGTGAGTGAGAGTCTCTATCCTCTTCTGAAAATGTGTGGTATACTCTAATTTGTACTTGGTATAGGGGTCTGCAAGTACATGAATAAATTACTAAAACTCAAAAGGACATCTCTCAATCCTACGTGGATTTAAGACTTGACAAACTGCTTTTACATGCCAAGTGAAGCTGCCAATGAGAGTGCACAGACAGGCTCTGCACTAATAGGCCTGACCCCATTTTAAAGAACTATTTGTCAGGATGGATGACAAGTTTGTGTCACTACTTGCCCACATATCTGAGTGAATGTAGGAGTCCACCTATGACAGTGCCGTGAGATGTTTAAGCTAATGTGTCACTGTGTGACTATCTGTTTCAGTACCTCTTCAGATACTGCTGCATACATAAGTAATTTCTAAGTTTATGAGTGAATGTACAAGTCCCTCTGTCGCTGTCTGACTGGGTAAGAGAGAAGCTCTCTGCTTTGGAAACATGTATGTCAGTTGCATTATGGGTGGTATACTCTATGTTGTGCTTGGCAAAGGAATCTGGAAGTGCATGAGTAATTACTAAAACTCAAAAGCACATCTCTCAATCTTTTGAGCACAAAGCACTGTGCTTTATGGCATACCTACAGCGTATCTGTTAGATTTGGGGGTCTCTAGTTGGCAGAGGTAGGTACCTTTGTCCAAATAGGGACCCTTGAGTCTAGTCAGGGAAAGTAGGTACACTCCCGAAATAACCCCTGCTCACCCTCTTGGTAGCTTGGCACGAGCAGACAGGCTTAGTTCAGAGGCAGTGTGTAAAGCATTTGTGAACACATACAGTAATCAAGTGACAACACTACAAATGGACACCACACAGGTTATATATTTATAAAAATAGGTATACTTTATATAGATTTATCACAAGACCATAAACGACAAAAATAATCCACAATACTGTTAAGAATACTTAGTTCTGATCAAAAAGGCTTAATTCAAGTTTCTGTGCGAGTCGGTAGCCTCCTCCGGCTACGGCGATGTCGAGAACAAACAGAGTCTAACAAATCCAGCTGACCGCGTCGAGACGGGCCAACACAGCGTAGACAGACTCGGTCACAGTACCTTTTACTTGAAGCGGCAGGCACGGGCGTGCGAGCCAGATGGCTGTTCGTCGCGGTCGCGATGCAGAAATGGAAGCGTTGCAGGACGCGTTGTCCCTCGATGCGGTGCAGGCAGCGGCTCGTTGACGGAGTCGGTGAGACCAGGGCCGTGCGTTGCAGGGCGAGACGGTGCTTCGATGCGGTTCTGGCAGGTTGCGGTGCGGCGACGGAGCCGGATTCAGGAGCTGGCGTCGATCAGTCCGGACAGCGGTGCGAGTCGGGCGGTGCGTCGCAAAGCGTGCGAGCGGTGCCCAACTCCGGTGCGGTCACAGGACTCGAACTCAGCAGCAGTGACCGTGTCGGTCGGACCAGTTCGATTCGGCGTAGCGAAGCCTTGCAGGACGCGTTGTCCCTCGATGCGGTGCAGGCAGCGGCTCGTTGACGGAGTCGGTGAGACCAGGGCCGTGCGTTGCAGGGCGAGACGGTGCTTCGATGCGGTGCTTACAGGACACCGAGTCGGTCGTGAGAGTCGGTCACAGCTCCCTACCTCTGCAGCCACTGAAACAGAGTTTCCAGCAGCAATTCACAAAGGGGGTGAAGTCCAATGGTCCTGGGACTTCGGTCAGGGGGCAAGCTCTCTTCCAAGCCCTTGGAGATCCTTCACAAGTTGATGAAAGTCACAGCAAAGCAAAAGTTCCTTTCTCCTTTCTTTGGCAGTCAGGCAAACCACTGCAGGACAATCCCCCAAGCAGCACTTCAGGCTTAGGGATAGTCTCTCCTCAGTTTCTTCTTGGTTCCGCTCCTCAGCAAAGGTTTCTTCTTGTTCCCAAAAGTGATCTAATTTTCCTGGGGTCTGGGTGCCCCTCTTATACCCTGATTCTCTTTGTTCTCTGGAGGCAGAGAGGCCTCTGCCTAGTCCAAAACCAGTTCTGGTCAGTCCTGGAGCACTTTGTTTTTCTGACTCCTTCTTTCCTTTCAGAATGTGGGGCAGAGTGCTCAGCCGCCCGGCAGGAGGTGGAGCCAGCATTGTGGAAGGCAGGCACAGCCCTATTCAGACCCAGGTGCAACTCCTCCCTCCACTCTGGATGCAGATCTTTCTATTCAGCGCTGTGCTGACTCACCCTGTCTCCGGTAGCCACCCCCAGCCCCTGTCACTCAATCTCCAGACAAGGAATACACAACCTAGCAGAGGCAGGCTTGGATAGTTAGGCAAGAAAATACCCACTTTCTAAAAGTGGTATTTTCAAACACAGAATGTTAAAACCAACTTCACTAAAAGATGTATTTTATCATCCTGAGTTCAGGCATACTAAATTCGTTTTTCTACCATGTTCCCTGGGTCAGTTCTGACTATAAGGTGTAATAGTCAGTCTGCCCATTCTGGCCTATGGGGAGCAGGTAGCCTTGCAATAGTGAAAAACGAAAATGGCTGTAATTCACTATTAGGACATGCCACACACACCAGGGCATGTCCTACCTTATACTTACAATGCACCCTGCCCTAGGGCCTACTTTAGGGGTGACCAACATGCAGTAAAGGGAAGGTTTAGGGACTGGTAAGTGGGTGGGCTCACCAAGTCGACATGGCAGCCCTAGGCTGCACACAGGCTCTGCGATGGCAGGCCTGAGACACATTTTACAAGCTGCTTCTGTGGGTGGCACAACCCGTGCTGCAAGCCCACCAGCAGCATTGGATTTACAAGCCCTGGGCACACTCAGTGCACTGGACTAGGGACTGACAAGTAAACCAATCATCCAATCATGGAGTCACTAATACATATATCAATTAACGATAGGGAGCACTTGCACTTTGGCACTGATTAGCAGCGGCAAAGTGCCCATGAGCATCTAGTCCAGCAAAAACATATCGGCAACAGTGGAGGTATTACGAAAAAATGGAAGGGAGACCCACGCTAAGGATGCCAGGTCTAACACGTGTCCCCTCCAGCTGAAATGTGGGGAGAACTATCCTACCCCTAGGGAGTTCTCATCGCTAAGGCGGAAAAATCTGGACAGACCATCAGCATTGGCGTGTTCTGTACCAGGGCGGTGTTCCACCGTAAAGTCCATCCCCTGTAGGGAAATGGACCACCTCAACAGCTTTGGATTCTCACCCCTCATCTGCATCAACCATCTGAGGGGCCTGTGGTCTGTCTGAACCCGGAAGTGAGTCCCAAACAGGTATGGTCTCAGCTTCTTCAGTGCCCAGACCACAGCAAATGCCTCACGCTCGATAGCACTCCATCTCTGTTCCCGGGGAAGTAACCTCCTACTGATGAAGGCTACAGGTTGGTCTAGGCCCTCCTCATTGATCTGTGATAGAACAGCCCCTACACCATGCTCTGAAGCGTCGGTCTGAACAATGAACTCATTGGAGAATTTGGGTGCCTGGAGCACAGGCGCCGTGCACATGGCAGTCTTCAAGGTGTCAAAAGCTTTTGACAGGCGTCAGTCCAAATCACTTTCCTGGGCTGCTTCTTGGAAGTCAGCTCTGTCAAGGGGGCAACAATGCTGCCATACCCCTTGACGAATCTCCGGTAATACCCGGTGAGTCCTAGGAAGGCTCTCACCTCTGTCTGGGTCTTGGGGGCTCCCAAGCCAGAATGGTATCAATTTTCGGTTGGAGGGGCGCCACCTGGCCGCTCCCAACCTGGTGTCCCAAGTACACCACAGAACCCTGCCCAATCTGGCACTTACTCGCCTTGATTGTGAGGCCTGCCCTCCGCAGCGCCATCAACACTTCCCAGAGGTGACGCAGATGTTCCTCCCAACTGGCACTGAACACTGTGATGTCATCCAGGTAGGCGGCACTGAAATCCTCCAGTCCAACCAACACCTGGTTGACCAACCTCTGAAAGGTGGCAGGGGCATTCTTCATCCCAAAGGGCATCACCCGGAACTGGTAGTGCCCATCTGGTGTGGAGAATGCTGACCTCTCTTTGCCCCATCAGTCAAGGCGATCTGCCAGTACCCAGACGTTAAGTCAAACGTGCTGAGGTACCGCGCAGCCCCTAACCGATCTATGAGCTCATCAGCTCTGGGGATGGGGTGGGCGTCAGTCCTGGTGACGGAATTGAGTCCCCTGTAGTCCACACAGAACCGGAGTTCGGGTGTGGCACCAGGCGCGGCAGCCTTTGGAACCAAGACCACTGGGCTGGCCCAAGGGCTGTTAGAGGACTCAATCACCCCTAGCGCAAACATCTTGGAGACCTCCTCCTTGATGCAGGCTCTGACCCTGTCAGTCACCATGTAAGCCTTGTGTTTCACAGGAAGACTGTCCCCAGTGTCCACATCATGGACGCACCAATGAGTGACACTGGGAACCAGGGAGAACAGGTCAGGGAACTGTCCCAACAGTTGGCGACAGTCACCCTGCTGCTCAGGTGTCAGGGAGGTAGAGAGGTTTACTCCCTCCACTGATCCATCTTGCTCTTGGGCTGACAGGAGGTCAGGAAGAGGCTCGGTCTCCTCCTCCATTCCATCATCTGTAGCTAAGAGCATGCCCACTTGGGACCTCTCCAAGTGGGGCTTCAGGCGGTTCACATGCAGGACCCGCAAGGGGTTCCTGGGAGACTGCAAGTCCACCAAGTAGGTAACTGGACTCTTGCGCTCCACCACCGTAAAAGGGCCGGTCCACCTGTCCTGGAGCGCACAGGGCTCCACAGGGGCCATGACCCACACTTTCTGACCAGGCTGAAGCTCTACCAGAGTGGCATTCTGGTCGTACCACCGCTTCATCTCCTCCTGGCTGGCTTCCAGATTTGCCTCAGCAAGTTCTCTGAAACGCCTAGTCTGGTTCCTGAAGGCCAGCATGTAACTGTATACATCCTGGGGAGGTTTCCTGGGAGATTGCTCCCAGCCTTCCTTGACCAAACTCAGAGGTCCTCTCACCGGGTGTCCATAGAGGAGCTCAAAGGGACTGAACCCTAGAGACTTCTGTGGCACCTCCCGGTATGCAAACAACAGGCATGGTAAGAGGACGTCCCATTTACGCCTCATGGGTTCTTCCAGACCCATAATCATGCCCTTGAGGGTCCGGTTGAATCTCTCAACCAGCCCATTTCCTTGAGGGTGGTAAGGAGTCGTGAACTTGTAAGTTACACCGCACTCCTGCCACAGGGACTTCATGTACTTGGACACGAAGTTGGTACCTCTGTCAGACACCACCTCTTGAGGGAATCCCACACGTGAGAAAATTCCCATCAGTGCCCGTCCCACCATGGGGGCCGTCACTGTCCTCAGAGGGATGGCTTCAGGGTACCGGGTGGCATGGTCCACCAAGACCAGGATAAACCTGTTGCCCATGGCTGTCTTGGGGTCCAGTGGCCCCACAATATCAATACCCACCCGTTCAAAGGGGGTGCTGACCACAGGGAATGGCTGGAGAGGAGCCTTGTGCTTCCTCCCACTCTTTCCACTTGCCTGGCAAGTCTGGCATGTCCTGCAGTGAGTGGCGGCACTCCTGCGCATCTGGGGCCAATAGAAATGGGTAACAAGCCTGTCAAAGGTCTTGTCCTGCCCCAGATGTCCTGCTAACGGTACATCATGAGCCAACCCCAGTAGGAAGGCTCTGAAGCGCTGGGGTACCACCAGCACACGGGCTGACCCAGGCTCAGCAACCTTAGGCTCTGAATACAGGAGACCATTCTCCCAGTAAACCCAATGTGATCCAGACTGATCACCTGCTGTCTGGTCTGTGGCCTGTTGCCTTAGACCCACGAGAGAGGGGCATGCGTTCTGCTCCTCGCAGAACTCTTCCCTGGAGGGTCCTCCTTCTTGCTGCCAATGGGTCAGCTCAGGTAGGTCCCCCAGTTCAGCTACCTGTTCCCCTGTAGGCTCCAGGGCATCCCCCTCAGGGTCTGCCTCCTCCTGGACCGTGGGAACTTCGGGGGCCGGTTTCCCGCGCCCCCTGCCTTCTCCCTCTCCGGCAGGCACCTGGGCCTCCCTCTCAGGCTCCAGGTCCTCTTGAACACCTTTAGCTGCCATTGACCGGGTGGTCACACATGCCCAATCAGGCAAGCCCAACATTTCTAAATGCGCACTCCGCTCCACCTTAGCCCAAGGTGAGCTCTCCAAATCGTTCCCTAACAAACAGTCAACAGGCATGGCTGGCCTCACAGCTACTTGAAGAGTACCCGAGACCCCCCCCACTCAAAGGGAACCTGAGCCACCTTGCAGTGACTCTCTGTGTTGTCAGCGGCAACAACCGGATAGAATGCATCAGGGATAACCTGCTCTTTAGACACCAGGTGACACTTGACAGCTGTCACACTGGCTCCTGTGTCTCTCAGAGCCTCCACCCTATGGCCATTGATGGTCACCCACTGCCTGTATTTCTTAGTGTTCTCAGGCAGCGGGGTCCTAGGGACCATCTCAGAGTCTCCTAATGAGACAAGGGAAAACACTGTGGGATCCCCCCACCTTGGGCACCCAACTCCTCCCCCAGGGCTACACTAGCCAACTGCCGGGGGACTGCACTGGTGGGTGCTGGTTTTCCATACAAAGGGCAACGAGGATCGTTTGCCTTGTGACCAGGGGCGCCACACTTGTAACATACCAGTGGTCCCTGGTGAACAGGGGGGCCTGTCGGGGCCACTGGCTTCTTCTCAGGGGAGGCTGGGAACCTTTCCCTTGGTTCCCTTGGGGTTTACTTTGGGGCCCTTTATGGAACTCCTTCTGTTTACCCTTGTCCCCCCACTCTTCTGCTGGGGACCCTGCCCACCCTTGGCGGAGTCTCCCACGTGACCCTTGTGGACCCGGGTACTCACCCAGCGGTCCGCCTCCTCAGCAAGCTGCCTAGGGTTAGTCAGCTTACTATCAATCAGGTGCTGGCGTAGCTCAGGAAAACAATTACCGGACAAGTGCTCCCAGGCAATCAAATCAAAGAGCGCCTGAAAATCAGTCGCTTTGCTACCCTTTACCCAACCATCCAAGGCTCTGCAAAGGAAGGTCACATATTCAACCCAGGTACTGCTTTCAATCTTACTACAGTTCCTGAACCTTTGCCTATAAAGCTCAGGGGTCAAACCATACCTAGTCATTAAGGCATCCTTCATGTGGCTGTACGAATTATAGACTTCAGAGGGCAAATCCAACAAGGTATCCCGCCCTTCACTGAGGAACCGTCCCCACAACCCCGCTCCCCAATCCTTCTCAGGGACCCGGTGGGAAGACATGGCTACCTCATAGGCTTTGAACCACTGCCCTATGTCATTATTTTTAAAAATTCCTTAACCACATCTTTTGGAATATACACCCTAGCTTCAACAGGCACAGGCGGTACACTGCCACCAGAGGGAGTAATCTCTAAGCTCTTGGCCTTCAATTCCAACTCCCTCAAAACTTTCTCATGTTCAAACTGCATTTTCTTTTCCTCTAGGGCTAATTTCCTAGTTTGCATTTCGAATTCTAGCTGCCCATTCAGCTTGAGCTTGGTCAGCTCCATTTCGTGCATCCTACTCTCTTTCCTGTCCTCCAACTCCTCTGGAGACAGTCCTCTGGCAGAAACACTGCTACCTACTGGGGAAGGTGGTCTTTTATCCCCTAGACCCAATAGCCCCTCCAGCTGCCCTTCTGCATTCTCAGCCCCCTCCACAGGGGCACTCCTTGATTCGACCCAGGCCCTCAGCGCCTTTTGAAGGTCCTCCTTCCTGGAGAGTCCGGTCATGGACACTTTAAACTTTTTGCAGAATTGCCTGAGCTGCTTAAGGGTGTAGCATTCTATCCTCTCTTCTTCCCAATCACACTCAACAGAGGCTACTGATGCTGGTTTCTCCATAGTGACTGAACTTGGCATTTGCAAAAATAGGAAATCCCAGAAAAAATGCTATAAAGGTATGTGGTTGCGTTTTGGTCTGCACTCACTAAGTAGTGTTCACCAATCACTGTACATGAGTCACAAATGCAAGTCCAGAATCCCACCGCTGCCACCAATGTTAGATTTGGGGGTCTCTAGTTGGCAGAGGTAGGTACCTTTGTCCAAATAGGGACCCTTGAGTCTAGTCAGGGAAAGTAGGTACACTCCCGAAATAACCCCTGCTCACCCTCTTGGTAGCTTGGCACGAGCAGACAGGCTTAGTTCAGAGGCAGTGTGTAAAGCATTTGTGAACACATACAGTAATCAAGTGACAACACTACAAATGGACACCACACAGGTTATATATTTATAAAAATAGGTATACTTTATATAGATTTATCACAAGACCATAAACGACAAAAATAATCCACAATACTGTTAAGAATACTTAGTTCTGATCAAAAAGGCTTAATTCAAGGTTCTGTGCGAGTCGGTAGCCTCCTCCGGCTACGGCGATGTCGAGAACAAACAGAGTCTAACAAATCCAGCTGACCGCGTCGAGACGGGCCAACACAGCGTAGACAGACTCGGTCACAGTACCTTTTACTTGAAGCGGCAGGCACGGGCGTGCGAGCCGGATGGCTGTTCGTCGCGGTCGCGATGCAGAAATGGAAGCGTTGCAGGACGCGTTGTCCCTCGATGCGGTGCAGGCAGCGGCTCGTTGACGTCGTCGAGATGGAGTCGGTGAGACCAGGGCCGTGCGTTGCAGGGCGAGACGGTGCTTCGATGCGGTGCTGGCAGGTTTCGGTGCGGCGACAGAGCCGGATTCAGGAGCTGGCGTCGATCAGTCCGGACAGCGGTGCGAGTCGGGCGGTGCGTCGCAAAGCGTGCGAGCGGTGCCCAACTCCGGTGCGGTCACAGGACTCGAACTCAGCAGCAGTGACCGTGTCGGTCGGACCAGTTCGATTCGGCGTAGCGAAGCGTTGCAGGACGCGTTGTCCCTCGATGCGGTGCAGGCAGCGGCTCGTTGACGGAGTCGGTGAGACCAGGGCCGTGCGTTGCAGGGCGAGACGGTGCTTCGATGCGGTGCTTACAGGACACCGAGTCGGTCGTGAGAGTCGGTCACAGCTCCCTACCTCTGCAGCCACTGAAACAGAGTTTCCAGCAGCAATTCACAAAGGGGTGAAGTCCAATGGTCCTTGGACTTCGGTCAGAGGGCAAGCTCTCTTCCAAGCCCTTGGAGATCCTTCACAAGCTGATGAAAGTCACAGCAAAGCAAAAGTTCCTTTCTCCTTTCTTTGGCAGTCAGGCAAACCACTGCAGGCCAATCCCCCAAGCAGCACTTCAGGCTTAGGGATAGTCTCTCCTCAGTTTCTTCTTGGTTCCGCTCCTCAGCAAAGGTTTCTTCTTGTTCCCAAAAGTGATCTAATTTTCCTGGGGTCTGGGTGCCCCTCTTATACCCTGATTCTCTTTGTTCTCTGGAGGCAGAGAGGCCTCTGCCTAGTCCAAAACCAGTTCTGGTCAGTCCTGGAGCACTTTGTTTTTCTGACTCCTTCTTTCCTTTCAGAATGTGGGGCAGAGTGCTCAGCCGCCCGGCAGGAGGTGGAGCCAGCATTGTGGAAGGCAGGCACAGCCCTATTCAGACCCAGGTGCAACTCCTCCCTCCACTCTGGATGCAGATCTTTCTATTCAGCGCTGTGCTGACTCACCCTGTCTCCGGTAGCCACCCCCAGCCCCTGTCACTCAATCTCCAGACAAGGAATACACAACCTAGCAGAGGCAGGCTTGGATAGTTAGGCAAGAAAATACCCACTTTCTAAAAGTGGTATTTTCAAACACAGAATGTTAAAACCAACTTCACTAAAAGATGTATTTTATCATCCTGAGTTCAGGCATACTAAATTCGTTTTTCTACCATGTTCCCTGGGTCAGTTCTGACTATAAGGTGTAATAGTCAGTCTGCCCATTCTGGCCTATGGGGAGCAGGTAGCCTTGCAATAGTGAAAAACGAAAATGGCTGTAATTCACTATTAGGACATGCCACATACACCAGGGCATGTCCTACCTTATACTTACAATGCACCCTGCCCTAGGGCCTACTTTAGGGGTGACCAACATGCAGTAAAGGGAAGGTTTAGGGACTGGTAAGTGGGTGGGCTCACCAAGTCGACATGGCAGCCCTAGGCTGCACACAGGCTCTGCGATGGCAGGCCTGAGACACATTTTACAAGCTGCTTCTGTGGGTGGCACAACCCGTGCTGCAAGCCCACCAGCAGCATTGGATTTACAAGCCCTGGGCACACTCAGTGCACTGGACTAGGGACTGACAAGTAAACCAATCATCCAATCATGGAGTCACTAATACATATATCAATTAACGATAGGGAGCACTTGCACTTTGGCACTGATTAGCAGCGGCAAAGTGCCCATGAGCATCTAGTCCAGCAAAAACATATCGGCAACAGTGGAGGTATTACGAAAAAATGGAAGGGAGACCCACGCCAAGGATGCCAGGTCTAACAGTATCTCAGAGGTGAGTTATGTTTACTAAAATGTAGATTTAAGACTTGATAAACGGCTTTTGCATGCAAGGTAAAGCTAGCAGTGAGAGTGCACAGACAGGGTCTGCATTAGTAGGCCTGACCCATGTTTAAAGAACAATTTGTCTGGATGGATGACGAGGTTGTGTCACTGCTTATCTACTTATCTGAGTGAGTGTAGGAGTCCACCTATAGCAGTGCCATGAGATGTTTAAGTAAATGTGCCGATATATGACTGTGTGTTTCAGTACCTCTATGGCTTTCTAAAGGTGTATTTAAGTAGCTGGACGAATACCTCAGTGCCCGTGTGTAGGAAAGTGCCTCTTTTGATATGGTTCGCCCCCATTTTGTTTCCTGATGCATGATGTAATTTTGAACTGTAAGTGCACTGGGTCCTCACTAACAAGGTCTCCAGTGCCAGAATCCTTTCCCAAAACCTTACCATGATTGGTACCACTACAGCCACCTCTGTAAGTCCCAAGTAACTGTTACCCCTTGTACCTATGGCATGAGTACTGAACAGGGTCCTCTAGGGCTGCAGCACAGATTGTGCCAACCCAGGGACCCTCACCAAGACCATGCAAACTACCATAGCAGAATGCCTGTCCTGGTGCAGAGAAAACCTAAGAGATGACATGGCACACAGCCCTGTCTGCCATGCCTCTAAGCACTGCATGAGGTATAGGTACCTCCAACTGCAGGCCTTATAGACCTCAGGCAGGGTGCACTATATCCCAATGTGGGGACATAACTGCATGAGCAGATATGACCCTGCAATATCATGGCCATTTATGCATACTGTAAGTGCACAGGGAAGCCATAGAGAGTACATGGGCTGGATACTTGTCATTACGAGTTTCCTAGCTCCATGATCGCTTCACTGTACCCTAAGATGTTTGGTGCTGAACATCTTGTCTTAATAAATCCTCACTGATGCCAGTGATGTATTTATTAATAAATGCATACATAGGAGACCATTTAGAGGGTCCCCTGAAAACCTACAAAGCACTGGTGTGGTCTCTGACTGTTCTTAGCCAGCCTGCCACCACAGACATGTTTCTGACCTCATGGGGTGAGAACTAGCTCTCTCAGAGGGCAGGATCAAAGCCTGCTCTGGGTGGAGGTGCTTCCCACCTGCCCCAGGCCAGAATGGCTTACCCGGTCAGGAAGCTTCAAAGGTGTTGCCGCCTTTGAAATCCAAACCAGGCACATCAAGATAGTGGGGGATGCCAACCCATCTTTCCTGCTCCACGTTTGGTGGGAAAAAAGGAGGGAAAATTAATAAGATGAGGAGGTGTGCCCATTCAGCCAGCCCCACCCCTATGGTGTAAAATGCAAAATAAACAATTTATGGACGGAATGCTGGACAATGCAAACATTCACCCCCAGTCACAAGGATCTGGGTTAAATCCATCATTCTTTTGCTCATCACACCACCCCAGTTTGGACCCAGCCATATGCAAATCAGTCTTGACCCTGTTCCTTGTGGGAACAGTCCAGCCCGAACTGCCAAGCCAGGTCCTCCCTGGACCGGAAACAAGTATCCTGGGACCGGTTTCAGGGCATCACCCTTCTTCAGCCAGGCTAGCTTGAATCCAGTGGTGTAGTGAGCACGGGACCCACGTCTGGGCATACCCTTCCCACTTAGGGCGACAAATGCAAAAGAAACAATTGATGGACGGAATGCTGGACAATGCAAACATTCACCCCCAGTCACAAGGATCTGGGTTAAATCCATCATTCTTTTGCTCATCACACCACCCCAGTTTGGACCCAGCCATATGCAAATCAGTCTTGACCCTGTTCCTTGTGGGAACAGTCCAGCCCGAACTGCCAAGCCAGGTCCTCCCTGGACCGGAAACAAGCATCCTGGGACCGGTTTCAGGGCATCACCCTTCTTCAGCCAGGCTAGCTTGAATCCAGTGGTGTAGTGAGCACGGGACCCACGTCTGGGCATACCCTTCCCACTTAGGGCGACAAATGCAAAAGAAACAATTGATGGACGGAATGCTGGACAATGCAAACATTCACCCCCAGTCACAAGGATCTGGGTTAAATCCATCATTCTTTTGCTAATCACACCACCCCAGTTTGGACCCAGCCATATGCAAATCAGTCTTGACCCTGTTCCTTGTGGGAACAGTCCAGCCTGAACTGCCAAGCCAGGTCCTCCCTGGACCGGAAACAAGCATCCTGGGACCGGTTTCAGGGCATCACCCTTCTTCAGCCAGGCTAGCTTGAATCCAGTGGTGTAGTGAGCACGGGACCCACGTCTGGGCATCAATTGTTTCTTTTGCATTTGTCGCCCTAAGTGGGAAGGGTAAGCCCAGACGTGGGTCCCGTGCTCACTACACCACTGGATTCAAGCTAGCCTGGCTGAAGAAGGGTGATGCCCTGAAACCGGTCCCAGGATGCTTGTTTCCGGTCCAGCGAGGACCTGGCTTGGCAGTTCGGGCTGGACTGTTCCCACAAGGAACAGGGTCAAGACTGATTTGCATATGGCTGGGTCCAAACTGGGGTGGTGTGGTGAGCAAAAGAATGATGGATTTAACCCAGATCCTTGTGACTGGGGGTGAATGTTTGCATTGTCCAGCATTCCATCCATCAATTGTTTCTTTTGCATTTGCCACCCCTATGGTGTGGCAGGCGATATGGACACTACTTTTGCAAATCCTCCATCATGTGATGGTAGGAAAGCAACCTATCAGGGCTAGGATAGTGCCGCTTCCCCCCAAAGGTGGTATTTTACAGGGTGTAGACACCATAAAAGTAGGTAGCCCAATGACTACTACCTTTCTCCTACTGACACACCCCTAAATTTAGTATTTAGGTGGCATCCCTGAACCTTACAACTTAGATTTGATGGACCATGAAGAGCAACGGACAAAGAAGAGCTGCTGACCAGAGAGCCGACAATCTGCTGCAGAAAATTGGCACCTAACCCTGCCGGCTGCTTCCCATCATGGCCTGCTGTCTCGTCCTGCAACTGTGAGGCCTCCATGGACCCAGGAGCATCTCCACCCTTCAACATATTGTCGAGAACCTCCCTTGGAGTTGAGGAGCTACTCCCCTGCAGCCTGCAGGCACCAAACTACAAAATCTGGATTATCGACGTGCTGCTCCCCGGCGATCCCAAAGCAGCAACAAAGCAAAAGAGATACACCAGCTCCAGAGGGTCAGACCTGTCTCCCCTTCAAGAATGGAGACACTAGTACCTACCCAAGCATGTCGCACCAATGCCCTGGGTACCGGACCCCCTACAAAGAAGACAGATAAGAAAGAGTCCAGCAACACAGGACGCAGCCACCCATTGAGGGACTTTGAGAACCCTGAGACCCGCTCTGTGAGTGGCCCAGCTGTCCCAGAATCGGCTCTGCAACCTGCCTGCACCTGACAGAGAGGACGGTCTTAATGCACGACGCTTGGCTGTCTTATCTGCTCTGCTCCCAGCCCCCCCGGCCTGACTAATGACAAACCAGCTGTGCTTCAGTTGTCCTGAGACCCTTGCAACCTGCTCCCATGGACTTACCTTTAAGTCCTTTTGTGCTGTGCATTTCCTGGTGACCCCCCTTCATCGTAGAGCACCTGCTACCAACAACCTCAGCATGCTGCTCCCAGCCAAATCCAGGACGCTCCTCAATTGCTGATGCTGGAAAAATGGACATGGCCTTGCTACTTACCCAAATCCAGAAGGTGAACCTCAAGAACGCACTGTGTGATCTTATATGCTGCTTCCTATTTTTTCCCATTGACTTCCATTACACGTAATTACACCCGACAGTGATTTCTTTTGCAAACTTTAAAATTAATAACTTAAAAAGAACTTACCTTAGAATGAAGAACTCTGTCTGAAAGATTACATAAAAATCAATATTATTTTTGCTGATTGGCCTCAGATTTATTTTTGAGTGTATGTCTCATTTATTGCCTCTGTGAGTTATTATTGCCTGAAGCTGCCTGAAGCTCAACGCAGAGAAGACAGAAGCACTCCTTCTGCATGGGACAGCAGCTGGTGGCCGACCGCCCTCGGAAGCCCACCTACCCCCTTAGACCACGCCAAGAACCTCGGCATCGTACTCGACTCATCACTCACCATGAGCCGACAGGTCAACGCCATCACCTCCAGCTGCTTCAACACCCTCCGCATCCTCCGCAAGACCTTCAAGTGGATCCCCCCTGAGTCAAGGAAGACAGTCACCCATGCACTCATCACCAGCAGACTGGACTATGGAAACGCACTCTACGCCGGCATCAACAAGTCCCTACTCCGCAAACTCCAGACAATACAGAACACCGCCGCCAGATTCGTCCTCGGCATCCCCCGACATGAACACATCAGCCAACACCTACGAAGTCTCCACTGGCTGCCCCGTGGAGAAAAGAGTCACTTTCAAAATCCTCACTCATGCCTACAAATGCCTACACAACAACGGACCCAAATACCTCAACAACAGAATCAACTTCCACGTACCCAAAAGAAACCTCCGATCTTCCAACCTCGCACTGGCCGAAACCCCGCGCATCCACAGAGCCAGAGCAGGCGGAAGATTCTTCTCTCACATTGCAGCCAAGACCTGGAACGAGCTACCCGCAGACATCAGATGCGCCCCCTCCCTGAACACCTTCAGGAAGACCCTCAAGACCTGGCTCTTCGGCTAAACAGATGCGCCTTGAGACCCTCACGGGTGAGTAGCGTGCTTACAATTCCCTGATTGATTGATTGAGTACCACAAATGCTTAGCACTAGCCTCTGATAAGCCTAACTGCTCACCCACACTACCACAAAAAGAGCATTAGTATTATCTATTTTTGCCTCTGTATACCAATAAGGGATCCACTGGACAATCTGCACAGTGTACGTCCTTTAGTACACTATATAGAGAGCCAGCCTCATACAGTGGTGGATCAGTGGTGGGGTCTACATTCGCTGATACCATTCTGTCAATAGTGACCACAGCAGTAAATCTACAAACTGTATTCAGCCTAGTTGTATTTTTTCAATTGGTCTAAAGTTTCCAAATGTATAAAATTAAGTGCTAGGGCCATAGCTAAGTACCTGAAACTAAGTGGTTAGAAATGTAAAAGTCTTTTTACTGTAGTTAGGACAAAGTATTTTTGTTTAGGTTATTTTCCTATCCAAAAAGGTCCCAACTTTGGTAACAATAATGAGTGATACAGAGAACCAGACTCAAGAGCTCAACCTGTCCCCTATATGGGCTTGACCTATGCCAGGTAACGGGCTCTTTGGCATCAAAACTGGCTCTCAAGCTACTATAGATAAGCTTAGCAGGCTTTTGGCGGCATTTAAGAGCGATAACCCTGATATAGTAGCTGAATCCTATGAGGAGCAGAATATGATGACCTGCCTGAGGAGGTGTTAGAAACCCTTCCCCCCTCCGTCAGAAGCAGAGGATGAGCCCTCAGAGGAGAACTTCATGCTAGAAGATTGGCCAGAAGGTTGAACTTAGAAGCTCAACTCCTGGACATAGAAAGACAAAGGAAAGTGATAGGCCTAGGACCTATCTCTGGCGGCAGCAATTTTCTAACTAGGGTGAGGGAAGATTCCTTTGATTCCAAACTTCTCGAAAGGGATTGTCCCTAAATATTCAGATGGTGATGACATCACAGAATGGTTTAGTGCTTTTGAGAGAGCCTGCCTATCCAGGAAGGTAGCCAAAAAGAATTGGGCCTCTTTCTTCTGGGAGCTATTCTCAAGTAAATTCAGGAATGACACCTGACATTAATTAAGAAAGATGCTGAGTCTTATGACCTCATGAAAGGTACCCTGATTGAGGGCTTTGGACTCACCACTGAGGAATACAGGTTAAATTTAGGAAGACTCAAAAAACCAAGAGTCAGTCCTTGGTTGAATTTGTAGACTTTTCAATGAAAACTCTAGGTGACTAGTTAAGAGGTAACAATGTGCATGACTATGAAGGGCCTTACAATTTAGTAATGAAGGAGCATCTGTTGAGTAATTGTTGCAATGAGAAGTTACATCAGCATCTGGAAGACCTGGGTCCACTTTCTCATCTAGAGCTGGGGAAGAAGGCGGCCAAAAGAAAGAGGCCAGAAAGATCCCCCAAAGAAAAGATGGGGACCAAAAAGAGAAAAACAAAAATGAGTCTTCTAAATGCCCCCAAACCTGTTCAGGAGGATGGGCCCCGAAACTCTTCACAGCCCAGCGGTGGGTACCAAGGTAAAAACTGGGATACCAAAAAAGCTTGGTACCATGACTGTCATGCTTTTGGACACCGAACTGGAGACCCTAGCTGTAAAAACAAAAAGAATGTCTCTAGCCCACCTGCAGTAAATGCAGTAGTGAGTCCCCAGAAGGGATCACAAGTGAGCCCTGATCATGTCAAGGTCCTCAATGAGGCAAATCTAGTCTCAGAGGGAGAGGTGGAAGTAGCTACCCTGGCTGTCTGGCCCAGTGATCTGGAGAGCTATAGATAAGAGCCAAATATCAATAAGGTTAGAGTGGAATTACTGAGAGTTAGTGTTGTAGTGTAGCTCCTATTTCCCTAATAGGCTCTGCGCATTGGAATAATATATCCTATAGGTTTGACATAGGACTAAGGTCAGTATGTCCCTATCGAGTATATTAAACTTAATTACTTGTGCCAGCTAGCTCAGAGGCCACTAGAAACTCCTTGACGACAAGAAGGGAGTAGTTTTTGGCAGCCTCAAAACATGACCACTTTGTTTCCCTTTAGAATCAGAACGTGTCCCAGATTCGTGGAAACAATAGATAACTATTTCACTCAGCTCAATCGTGCATGCTTAGTTTTCCTCAAAGTTACACAGAAAGAACAGACGGGCATTTCAATAAAAGATTTATTGAACAGTCTTGTTTCTGGTGTAAGTAAAATGTGCTGTTACGATCACAAGACAGTATGCGAGATAAATAATGTACAGTGTGAGCAGTAGAAATAAATAATACTGCGATAGCATTATCTTTTAGTATATATGCATTTACATAAATGACACAGACTAAAAATGCGAGTACTCATACGATGCATTTCTAATCTAGTTCTACCCCAATGTACCTAACCTAACCTAGGTGTAGGGAGAGGTATGAAGTAGGTGAAGTATTCCTTACTATGGTATACTAAGAGTATGTTAAGCCTAGTATGCCTAGTATGCCAAGAGTCCCTCTAGGTTCTAGTCAGCTCCATACCTGAAGAATGAGAGAGGTAGGAATCTCTTGCCAGACTCGAACTCCAACACCCCGCAAGGGAAGTCAGATCACTGGAAGCTGGACTCTCTGCGTGCAGGGATGACAGCGTCTTCTCAGTGCGTCAGGCCGGGAAACGGGCTCCTCTGAAGTCGAGGTCTCCTCTGATTTACAGGGGCTAGGGAAGGTATATTTATACCTGAGAAGTACCTAAGAATGTTAGCATTGACGTGAGTCGGACAGCGGAAGACGTCATGAATGAACCCCTAAGGAATAATGGTTCATGCATAATATATGAGTCCTTGAAGAGATCAATAGTCCTGGGCTAGGGAAACTCCCGCAGCCTAAGGGTCTGTTCTTCATGAACTCGTTGTGACGTTAGGGTGGACGGATGTCGGAGATCATGCCTGTATTTGGAGTGCACGGTTTAATGCCTAAATAAGGACTGGGATTTTATGCCTATATAAGAACAGGGCGAATTGTGCCTATATAAGGACATGATACTGGAAAGCCCGTTTATGGACACCCTAAGAGGAATACAACACCCACTCCACTTTCGTGTGTACGATAATACTAAAATGCTAAACATTTAAAATGCTAAACATTAAATGGAGTACCACATATTTAAAAAATATTTCTTAAAAGCATTAAAATACATAGTAAAAAATGCAAAAGGTACTGTACATCTGAAGCAAATGCTTTTCATTTCAGGCATAAAGTTCGAAAATAAATGCAATTTGGAATGAAATAAGCAGTAATATTTACATGTGACAGAAAATGATCGATAAGTTGTTCAAAAATCAAAGTCATTTCATGTCATGAAAATAAATGAACTGTTCTAGACACACAAGATGACTAAGTGTCCGTGGAAGTACCGTGAAGTCTGTACTATAAGGCTAGTTCTACTTTAAGCAGATTGAAGTGCCATTTTAGTTCGAAAAATGGGAAAAAGTTCAATTTTGGTAGAGTTCCAAGTTTTAGAAAAATGAAGGCCAAATTGTTACTGCATCTCTGGAACACTGTATGCTGAATCAGAGTCAGTTTACGGGTCTGGTGTAAACATGAGATCATCTATTTCTATAGACAAAACATCATCCACTGAAGTTGGTGTCAGTTGGAACACCTCGTGTAGTAGATTAATAGCACAGAGATGTGAAGCATCGCTTCCAGCATAGGTTGCCGCAGCAATGTTCGCGTCCGTTGTTACCTGTGTGCCCGTAGATCTTTCTCGTACCTCAGCAGCAGCCGGAAGCATCTGTGAGATCTCAATGAATGCTGACATCAGGATTGGTAGCCTCTGGGGACAACACAGAGCATGGGCCGTTATCGGGACCAGCAAAGTATCGACATCCGTTGGCGTTGCTGATGGAAATGTTAGACAGGTGTCCAACACGCATTCTTCACCGCATAGCAGGCAGCGTAGAACAGGTAAGATGCAATCTTGCCAGATTGGTCTGAATGACAGGAACCACGTGGTATTCAGGTCCCGTAGACGAGTCATGCCCAATAGCTGTACTATTCGCTCACGGCACTTTCGTTCAAGGAGAGCTTTCTCCAATTCGCTCGGAGTGATGTCTGCGAATAGGCTGGCCATAGCGCAATAGCAGGAAGAGAAATAGAATTCCGGCAACAAGTGCTAGAATTAATGGTATGCCACCAAACACCGAATGTGCAAAGTTCGGGATGATTCCGAGTACTGCCTGGAAAGGTGCTAACAGACCGGAGCAGATGCTCTTAAATACATGTACAATTCCTGTTGTATCTGACATGTTAAAGATACGTCCTATCATTTCTACGAAATGTATAGGTCAGTTTGTACGTATTAAAGTCTGTATCTCAGCCGAAGTCCTTGTTACTTGTAGATCATAGGTTTCCTTGGCCGAGGTCAAAGGCACTGTTTGCTGTAAAAGCATGGCTTTCATTCTGCTCAAAGTATCAAATCTTATAAAAGAGACGTTCAGCGAAGGCCATAGAGGCGACTCCCTGACTGTGTCTATTGGGGCAAATAATACTTGCATACAGCAAGTGACCCTGGAGTTGACCGTTACTAGATATGGGATGCCTGGCAACATGCCGCAGCAACTCTGATTATTCAACATGAGGTAACTCCCATTAGAAAGTTGTCCAAACGTTGGATTAATCACAGCAGCTGGTGTACCCTGCTGATGGCAAGACAAATTTGCCACAGAACCATTACAAGCCCCGTGTAAAGAAATGTCCTGACATATAAGTTTACCGCTCAGTGCACGTTTACAGTGTGTACCGCTCAAAAACACTTCACGATCCCCACTCCAACATCTATATGTATACGGTAAATCCCAAGATGTCTTAATGTATTCCTTACCCAACCTTTCATATTTGCCTGCTTGCATTTGTCTTAGGCAATACTGAAACTGAAAAGTAGTCACAGGTAATGTTATTTTGCCATGAATAAGCCATTCTGTAGCTGGTTTTTCTGCCACTGTGAATGGTAACTTTCCCAGTTTTTTAATGCTCAGCACTGTATACCTTGCTCCTCTTTGTGCCAATTCGATCTGTTTATCAGTTAGATTGTATTCTGCAAACAGAGCTGATGTGTTGATAAAACGCCCAGGCACATAGCCCGCTCGCAAAGCTTGCAGCGTCCAGCTTAATAACACAATAGAACGTAATTGAGACTGACCTTGTTGTAACATCGCCAAATCTTGTTCTAGTATGTCGATAGCAGAGGATACAATGCCATGCAATGAATAAATTCTGGAGGACAAAGTTGTTAACCCATTGTCGACCACAGAGAGGGTTTTCTCTAAATTAATACGATCAAGTTCACGTATTCGTTCTGTGGCCTCCATCTGTGACACTTTCCATGCTTCATTATAGGCAGCATAAATGCCGGCATATATGAAACGTTTTTGATGCGGTTTTCTTGGTCCAAGCAAGAATTCCCTAAGGTCTGCGTCCTCTTTAAGTAAGGATAAGTGTTGTTTCACATCCTGTAGTGTAGACTTATGCAGCCAATCGAGGCATAATTTTCCTACACTGTATGTCTGTCTTTGGACGTATCTTGGGTCTGGCCTATTAATAGTAAAGCCCTGAGTTTTATTCAGGAATCTTTCCTGACAGTTATTCGTGTCTGTGGGCCAGATCAACCATTTTTTCCAATCAGGATTAGATCTGTTGAGTTGTAATATATTGTCAACTGTCACCACTGCCTGTGTATCGTTATCACTTGCAGGTGTTGGTACAGAAGGTGTTTTCATCTCTTTGATCTTGGCTAATCCAAGACAAGATGTTTGTTGGATGGTTTCATTCAAAAACATTATTTGTTCAGGGATGATACAGGCTCTAAATAAAGCTTCTATCCCCTGCACTTGCCAATCTTTAGTACCCCAGACGGTTTTTGTGTCTATTGTGTCTTTCCAGAAGTCGAAACCCTGTCTAGACAGTTGGGCAATAAATGCTGCAGAGTAAATCTGTTTTGTATTAGTTAACATAATTTTCAGTCCTGTTTTGTTTACATTTCTAAAGTAAAATGATTCTGGGTCAGATGTATTGTAACCTGAAAAATATGGAAACTTGCTAGCAAATGTTTTTGAACTACCTTGTGGTGGTGTAGGACAATGCTCCCATTGGTTAAACATAAACACATTTCCAGGGTATGCAGATTTATGAAATAATGATGACCATAGTGGTTATAACAATACAGTTGTTCATAGTCTGAGGAACCCTCTAAAAATTCAATTTTAGAAAATGCAGCAGATTTTTCTAGGTCATACATTATGTCGTTAACAGTCTCAAAGTCCCAATCATCAGAATAGGTACTGGACGAAATTAGATCACTTAGTGAAATTTTAAATAAATGTGGAATGTTCAATTGTTCCGTCGGGCCGAAGATGTCAAAATCTGTTTTGTCCCACACTATACAATCCTGTATAGGAACAGCTGTGATGTTCACTGATGACAAGTCTCTTGCTTCACGATGGGAAGATTTATGAGGTTTCAAAAGTACGTTCACGCCTTTTCTTTCAGTGTTCACATGGATGTATCTGCCACTTATAAGCACGCTCACAGTTGTAACCAAAGCTAGCCAGAGCAGGAAAACAAATAGTCAAAACAAATAGTCCAGATATAATCCAGAGTTCAATCCATGGAGAAACCAAATAAGTCTTTTTCATAAAGTGAAGAAAGTCTTGTACTTGCTGCTTGAGTTTTAATGATGCTGGCGTCGTTTCAGGTTCACTCGGATCTTCTGAGAACGTATCAAAGTTAATGAAATAGCCAGAAGCAGTTCTGTCAATTGTTGGAATTGCATCAGGATTTGTAGAAATCACTGGAACCAGTTCATCACTTGCTACATTGGTGTAGACAGGCGTATTTGGACGAACTGTTACTTGGTTTTCAAGAGGGATGAGTTCCATTGCATTGTTGCTTAGTCCTTCATCTGTCACAGCTGAATTCTCGATGGTTATCAGTCTTTCAGTCTGAACCTCTTGGATAGTAGCGAGAGGAGTGCGTCTGCTACTAGGTCGGAGTCCACGAGGCCTACTATTTAGTATTGGCCACATACTGTGGTTTGATGAGGTCGATGGACACAAATCTTTTCTCCTTTCTTCCAGGAAGGGGCGGCAGAAGTACTGTTCTTGTTCCTTGAACTGCTAGGACAGGTACTGGTAGTCTGTAAGAAGGTCCAAATTCCTTCTTGTCCGCAATCTTTTCTCTGACTAGATCCCCAACTTTTGGAATCCAGACAGGCCTTGCTGGGACCACCGGTTTTTCCCCAGTGGTGGTTGGCTGCAGGAATACGTTGCTTTGTTTCGTTCTTAATTCATTCAGATCCTGTAAAACAGCCAAACGATCTTTGATATCAGATGTTTTATTTTCCACCACTGGGCCTACGTGTTCAAGGTCTGGTACCCACATTCTTGTCCCAAATAGGACCTCATATGGAGTGACCCCCCTAGAGAACTTCTTGGCAGATTGTTCAATGAGCGTTGGACCTTATTAAGGTGTTTGACCCACCCATCACCCGAACCTAATACCCTAGCTGTTATAGACTGCTTTATGTCCCGGTTTTTCCTTTCCACAACCGAATTTCCCTCAGGATGGAATAGAGAGGAGTACCGCAATGCAACGCCCAGACTGGCCATGGCTTCTTTGTAAGCCCGAGAGCTAAACGCAGGACCCTGGTCAGAATGTAGCGTGCCTATTGCGTATGTGCCGATAAAGACTCGCAAATCTTTTATAACAGTTCGAGCGTCAGCCAAGCGCTGAGGCCATATCCATAGGAACCTTGATTCAGTATTTGTGGGATTGCATGTGTCCAGAGGGACGCATACGCGTAGATAGTCTAATGCTGTCTAACAGTGGTGTCTGTACTGGGCAGCTGCATTCGCAGCATGGTGTCTGGTGGCATTCTCACTGTATTTTACAGTGTAAGCAGTTATTGATGAATATGTGAATTTCTGTATTCATTCCAGGCCACCAGTACATCTCTTTTAACGTCAAAATTGTTTTAGAGATCCCTTGATGTGACAGACCCTCCCCCAAATGTGCTTCATAAATCAAAGCTGCTCTACGTTCCATGTTTGGAATTACCCTATCCCCCACTCCAGGGATTCGAGCAAAGGGAACGTTGTTTGCATCAATTACATAAGAGTACTTGAGTGGAAACTTTTTTGGTAACGCTGCACTGCTGCCCTTGCTTGAAGCATTGACAGCCAACATTATCTCACCGTCTATTTTTGTTTTTGAACAAGTGATTGCAGCTACGGAAGCCTTCTGAACAGCCCCCTTTGCGGCTTCATCAGCCAATGAATTCCCTGCAACGTGAACGCCATCACGTTGATGACTCAGTGTGTGGATCACGTGAGCCTTTGGTAGTTCGTTTTTCAACTGAACTACGTGTTCCCAAAGCATTTTATGCTTTATTGTGCCACCTTTCGCATCTTTGAAACCATTTTCAAGCCAGTTTTGTATATAGTCATTATACGACTGAACACAGTAAAAGGAATCGCACACTATTAGTGTGGGGAATTCTCGATCTGTACTTTCAAGTGCCAGTTTGAATGCTTGTAGTTCAGCTCGCTGAGCTGTACAATCTCCTAGAGATTGAGTTTTTGTGACCATGGGTCTGAAGATGCCATTTCGCATGCGACCTTTAACGATTGCACATGCTGCACTGTAAGCTTGCTTACTCCCTGTTGCGGGCTGTGCGGATCCGTCAGTGTAAATTATGAATTCGTACTGATCGAGAGGCAGAATCTCAGTGGGCAGAGGACATTCTTGTTCATATTGCAGGAATGCTTGTGTTTTTAAATCTGGATCAAAAACATATTCAACATCTGTTGCAGCAAGAGAATTAACCCACTGTATCCATCTTGGATGTAATGCTTTAGCATTTGGAATGCTTGCTTTTGTGACCGCTTCTAAAGCTGGTACCGGGGTTACGACAATAATGCGTTTCCCTTGGGCTAAGGCTCTTTCTTTTGCTACAGCGGTTTGAACTGCTGTCAGAATTTTTTCAGTTGAACTGAAGCGCATTTCCGCTTGTGTGTACAAATGAGATTTGTATGCGATTGGTATTTTTTCACCCTCATTGAACGTTAAGTAGGTGAATCCGCATTGACCCGAAATTATTCGGATCACCAAATTTCGTTGACTTACACGTGTTTGTAAGTGATTTGTTGCTAACATGTTAGCCTGTAGTGAACGCAAGATTTCTGTGTGTTCCTGTGTCCAGTTTTTGATCGAAAAATCAGGTTTGATTAATGCGTAGAGAGGTTTAACCCTTTCTGCGTAATTTATAATGTATGTTCTTCCAAAATTTAGGAAACCCAGGATGGATTGTACGTTTTTTAGCGTTTTTGGAGGTTGGAGCAGCGCACATTTCTCTAGAAAGTTAGCTGCCAAGCTCTTGCCTTCACTTGAAAGCTCATATCCTAAAAACAGGACATTGAGATGGGCAATTCGGGACTTTTTGAAGTTGAACTTGTAGCCCTCAGAGGCGAAACCCAGTATAATGGTGCTCACCCTGTTCAAGTGTTTGTCCAGGTCATCGTCTGTCAGATAGATGTCATCGACATAGGACAATGCCTCATTGTCATAAATTTGTAGTAACTCCGTTACCCTCGCTGAGAATAACCCTGGGCTGTTCTTGAACCCTTGTGGGAGTCGACTAAAGTGACGCTGGGTCCCCATTATGGAGAATGCTGTTAAGTACCTGCTTTCAGGTGCTATGTTTTGACAAAAGAAACCATTTGAGATGTCTAATGTTGTTTTATATTTTTACGCACAATGTTATTCATTAATGCTGTGCTATGTGCATTTTGCACTGCAAATGTTTTAGAACAAGTGTTTAGGTGTCTGTAATCCAAAACTAGACGATATGTGTTGTCTGGTTTGGAGACAGGAAACAAAGGATTGTTCATTGAGGAGGTGCATGTTTCAATCACCCATTGATATTCAAGTTGATCTAAGATCTCCCTGACCTGTCTTTTAGCTTCTTGCTTTATAGGATACTGCCTTTGTGCAGTTGGTTCATGTTTTAGATGTATTTTATGGTGAGGTGAGTCCTCATCCCATCCTACATGATTTTTATATCATCCTGGGGCCTGGGCTACTGCCCATTTCCTGGCATATGAATATTTTAGGTGTATTGGAATGTGGTTGGAGAAGGCAGGCATAATAATGTCCTCGCCATGTGGGCACTCTCTGACAAATTGTGGTGGCCAGTATTTTTCTGCTAGAAGTATGTCATAGCCCCTTGATAGTCTTTCCCAAAAAAGTGCTTTCACCTGTCTAGGTATGTCTCCCTCTATCCGGAGTGTTATTTCATATAACGTTTGTGGAGTACTAACCCTGGTGTCTACAGTCTCAACTGTAATGTACTCATTCAAGTCCACTATCTCCAGAAGTTCCTTCAGGTTCTGGCGAGCTATTGTGACTTCTGCTGCACTGTCCAGCATTGTCTGAGCCCATTCTCCGTTCTTGAGTTGTGTTCTCAGTATTCTCGGCATGTCTGATCTTTAGACCTGCTACTTTCTTTTAGGAGAATTGAGGTTTTGCTTTAGTTTTTGGAGCGTGTTTTTCATCTTTCGATTTCACACGTTTTTCTCTATGTTCCGATCGTCCTCTTCTTTCCGAAGTCTGTGATGAGATCTGAAAGGGACGAGAGGAACGTGTATCAGTATCTTGATACCTGTCAGGCTTTCTCAAATTATCCCTATTCCTGAGGTTATACCTCCTTTCAGAGGGCTCCTTTTGAGGAGACCTACCTCGGGATTGAGAACGTTTCTCATTTGAATTTTGTTTATTAGTCTCCCATTTCTTTTTAGAAGATGTAGGAGTCTGTTTAATTGAGTCCTTCTCAGGACTTTCAGATAGCTTCGGCTTCACTGGTCTTCCACCCAAACTATCTCTGCCTAATTCTGCATAAGATTGTTCTATTATTCTGGGTAGCTCAGTTTGATGTTCTGTAACATCAAATTCCCTTAATTTTTGGCGGATCGCTACTGCTGCTGCCTCCCCTTTAATATTAGATAATATTATTGTTGAGACCTGGTCGAAATTTTTCAGTAATTTCATACCTAAATTTAGAGCAGGCTCTGCCCCGTATTCATTTTGAATTTGTTTCAGGACATCAGGTATTACCGCAATTGACGGAATGCCATGTGTTTTAGTATAGATGGCAGCAAAGTCTGAGCCCCAAGTGGTGCAGTCTTCCAGTTGTGGTGTGATCCCCATCGGTAAACTGATTGTCAGTATTCTGTGATTCTCATATGGGCTAGTATTTGGAAATACTGCTTCTATTTGAGTAATCTTTTGAGCTATCCAGAATGGAATTTGCTCACATTTTGTGGGCATTTTACCCATGACTGCGTATAGAGTCTGTGGTGTAATTTTTAGTGTATTCCCCTGGTGAGGAGTTTGATTTGGGAGTGTTAATGGTGGTTGGACTGTGAAAGTCCTCATGACATATTGGACCAATTGTCTGTAGATTTTTATTAACTCTGTGAGTTGAGTAAGTAGTTCCTCGTCTGACATTTCTTCAATGTCAGGATGAGGTGTGTAGCCGGCTAGAATCGGCCATGTTGCTCCTGGTCTACCTAGTGGACCGAGCCTGGTAATGTTTTTGTGATGTTTTAGGGCGCCTTTAAACCAGAGCTGATGCTCCTGGTATGTTAATGGAATTTCAATATCCTCGAAAGGAATGTATTCCTCTGGTGGATCATCTTCTTTGTAGAAGTGAAACATGTGTGTTACTGGATTGGATTCAGGAAATATTACCCATGAATAGAATACCTGTCTGAAAGGATTCATGTGCCTCTATCACGAAAACTGCTCTACCCCCTCTTGGTGGTAGGCTGTGTTTTATAAGTTTTAGAGTGATGGCTCTTCTTAAGTTTTGAGGGATGTCTATAACACCCTCCTCGGTTTCAATAAAACCTGTAAAGTTAAAAACTGCTGCTTGGGCTGGATCAGCCGCAGCTCCACCGTTTCCGGCGTCATTGTCGGAGTCAGGCATTTTTGTTTTTTGAAAAATGTAGAACAAGTTTCAAGGAAACAAAGATAAGGTGCACAATATTTTTGGAACACTGTATCCTTCAACGTTGAGCAAACCAAACAGCTAATATATGGGGTACTGCCCTATGTAGCCGTGGTGGATACTTAACCCTGCCCACTCCAGACGTCTTTTGGAGTATATGGGTAGGGGTCTCTGAGAGAAAAAGCACGGCTGAGTTACTCAGTATCTAACATTGAATTACCGCCTTACCAAACCGTTGGGCGCCATATAGTGTAGCTCCTATTTCCCTAATAGGCTCTGCGCATTGGAATAATATATCCTATAGGTTTGACATAGGACTAAGGTCAGTATGTCCCTATCGAGTATATTAAACTTAATTACTTGTGCCAGCTAGCTCAGAGGCCACTAGAAACTCCTTGACGACAAGATGGGAGTAGTTTCTGGCAGCCTCAAAACATGACCACTTTGTTTCCCTTTAGAATCAGAACGTGTCCCAGAGTCGTGGAAACAATAGATAACTATTTCACTCAGCTCAATCGTGCATGCTTAGTTTTCCTCAAAGTTACACAGAAAGAACAGACGGGCGTTTCAATAAAAGATTTATTGAACAGTCTTGTTTCTGGTGTAAGTAAAATGTGCTGTTACGATCACAAGACAGTATGCAAGATAAATAATGTACAGTGTGAGCAGTAGAAATAAATAATACTGCGATAGCATTATCTTTTAGTATATATGCATTTACATAAATGACACAGACTAAAAATGCGAGTACTCATACGATGCGTTTCTAATCTAGTTCTATCCCAATGTACCTAACCTAACCTAGGTGTAGGGAGAGGTATGAAGTAGGTGAAGTATTCCTTACTATGGTATACTAAGAGTATGTTAAGCCTAGTATGCCTAGTATGCCAAGAGTCCCTCTAGGTTCTAGTCAGCTCCATACCTGAAGAATGAGAGAGGTAGGAATCTCTTGCCAGACTCAAACTCCAACACCCCGCAAGGGAAGTCAGATCACTGGAAGCTGGACTCTCTGCGTGCAGGGATGACAGCGTCTTCTCAGTGCGTCAGGCCGGGAAACGAGCTCCTCTGAAGTCGAGGTCTCCTCTGATTTACAGGGGCTAGGCAAGGTATATTTATACCTGAGAAGTACCTAAGAATGTTAGCATTGACGTGAGTCGGACAGCGGAAGACGTCATGAATGAACCCCTAAGGAATAATGGTTCATGCATAATATATGAGTCCTTGAAGAGATCAATAGTCCTGGGCTAGGGAAACTCCCGCAGCCTAAGGGTCTGTTCTTCATGAACTCGTTGTGACATTAGGGTGGACGGATGTCGGAGACCATGGCTGTATTTGGAGTGCACAGTTTAATGCCTAAATAAGGACTGGGATTTTATGCCTATATAAGGACAGGGCGAATTGTGCCTATATAAGGACATGATACTGGAAAGCCCGTTTATGGACACCCTAAGAGGAATACAACAGTGTCACCACGGAGACTGGTGTCCTCAGATCAATATTTGCTTGGAGAGGCTGATGCAGTCCTTCTTGCTGACAAACAGGCTAAGGTGCATCCAATGGTCTTTGTGTCCTTAACTTGGGGAGGGGATACTGGTCTCAAAAAGGTAGTAGTGTCTTCTGCCATCCCTGTACACTGTCTTCCTGGCAATGATTTGGAGTACTCAGCATGGGCTGAGGTAGAAAATACAACCCATGTAGCAATACTTGGAAAACCTAAATGGTTGTGTGTAAAAACAAGAGCACAGTGTAGAACCCAGGGTGAAAAAGAAAAGAAGTGTTGGAGCCTGAAATGATAGACCAACCTTCCAAGAGAAAAAGCAAGAAGACTGGGAAACTAACTTCTATGCAGATGTCAGGAGCGAGTTCCTCAGGAGCAGTACCATCCAATGCCCACCTTCTGGCAGAACCGACTCTGTGAATATATACACCAGAGGATTGGAGTGGCCGGACGTGGGGAAGGGTTTTGGGGAAGGTACTGCAGGGAGGGAGACCTGGAATAGCAAGAACCTGTATTAGTACTATTCTGAAAGCCAAGACTTATCACAATGTACGCAAGTTAGCAGATTTCTGAATTGTTCTTACCTATGTGGGAATCAATAAAGTATTATCTTATTCAATCCAGTTTCTCAGACATTTGTGTAAAGTTCTAGCATTATGATATGTCCCTTGTTGAGTCTTTTAATAGTCTCATATAGTCTCTGAGTTAAAGGCACTGCACTGATAGTTGTGAAAGTACTCTCAATGATGGGCAATCACACATTCATCACATAGCCATCATGAAGAACTAAGCACACATCTCCATGTCTTTTGGAAGAATAGTTTTATAATGTCTCGTATTTTTCACTAAGGAATTAACTCTTTGAACAGTTCACAATTCTTTCAAAGGTTTTTTCCTGGCTCCCGTTTTTGGATTTATCAAACAATCTATTCTCAATGCTTCTATATCCTTAGTCCTGTTAATCTTAAGATTTTCCTTATTACTGCTCAATTACACTAGCATAGGCTTTCAAATCCCCTAGCATGCGCGGGAATTGAGGAAATGTCTTACCGCAACTCAGCCGGCAGGAACCGGAGCCGAAAACAAGGCAAGAACGAAGAGCCGGACGTCTTCCAGAAGGTTCTTCAATCACGAGCGCTCGTCTACGGGAGGGGCTCATTTATATCCTCTGCTGCCACACCCAAGATGGCGGCCACAAGATAACAACTCTTGATGGGCTATGCGATCGTTCTCCGTGCTGGCGCTAGAAGGATAACCACAATATTAATACATAGAAAGGAGTAGTGCGTGCATACTGCGTATCTCTCAGCTCTTCCTTGGTGGAGTTCTATGGCTTGCATGAAAATAAGTGTTCCATAGGTGTTCCATGAAGTTTCTCTATAACATGTCTCAGGGAACAGACATGGAAGGATTAAGATGCAAGATGCTTTTGCACAATCAGAGGACAAAGCATGAAAGCATGATAACAGCATGCAACTTACACATTTATGCATAAGCACATGTGCTCCCAACACCATGATAATAGTCTCATACAGATCGTACAGGTGCACATATAAATCGTACAGGTGCACAGGTGCGTAGATGGCAGTCTGCACGAGGAATGGGCCGATCATTCATGACAACAGACCACAGATCAAGTCCCCTTTCCTCAGGGAAAAGACTTGTCAGCCCCAGAAGTAATTGAGCCTCAGGAGCTGGGGCCTTACAGGGCAGAAGATTTGGGCCCAGGGGAACCCTCTAGGGAAGATCTGTGCCAGGGGCAGTGTTATGAGCCCCAATGTACCCCAATATAGGCCTAGGTAGCTACATGACCTTTTACCTACATTTGTCCTACCTTGCTCTACAGAGCGGTTCTGGCACTGACCTTTTACCTAGTTATGTGCTGAATAAATGTCGATCAGTTTTGTCTGAAACTATCCTCATTTATTCTGCATGAGGATTCCTAGTATCATATCTTAATCCCCTGCCCAGGATGTACACAGCAGGAATATCATCTTCTGTATAATAACTCTGTACAAAAGTCACCGCTAACGTCATCCTTGGACGACAGGTCCACTATACATAATGGCAAGCCTTTTCATATCTAGGTAGAACCCCTGAGGGTATTTTGTGGGTATAAAAGAACCGCATCTTTGCTGGGGAACCAGAGGAGAAGCTTCCACACTCACACTAGATGCTGAGTTCCGACCTGCAGAAGCTCCAGCACGCAGTTGTCGGACATCTCTTGCGGGGTGTCCAACTCAAGACCAAGACGGGGTTCTTCATTCTCTCCCATCAGGTAATGGGGTTGGCTCTTTCCTAGGGGATTCTTGGCTTTAAACCCACATACATGCTAGGTACACTTAGGTAGGGTTTGCCTCATAGGAGTACGCTTGATTGCCGTCATATATCTCTATGCCTGCATATACTGACTGTTTTAGCACCAGGGTAGAATTCTACCTTTTATTTACTCTGTTGGTGCTTGTAATATTATACATCTGTTTCTGTCTAATGATTGTCGCAGCAAGCATGTTTTATACTAGAAAGATGCTGGTTCAATAAATGCCTATTGAAAATGTCCCCATCGTTTATTCTGTGTATCTCTCTGAGACCAAGTAAGCACGATTGACTGAGCGAAAAGTACTGTACTGTTTTCACGATCCCTGAAGGATCAAGAGTTGTCATGCTCGATAGTTGCCAGAAACTATTCACTCCTTGGTAAGGTTAGGGGGCTTATGGTGACACTCTGAGCCAGCTGGTCTAAAGGCTGACTAATCCTTTGGGGGTGTCTGGAATCAGTCTGGACTCCAGTCACATAGTTTATGTTGTCTAAATGCACAGATCCTATGTATTATTTGGAACTACGCGACATGGCGCCACCAACTTTGGTTTGGTTCTTATTTAACAGTCAAATCTGAGTAGTTCAGTTGTGCTTTCTCAGACACCCCTACTCACATTTACCCAGAGAGGACTGGGGTGGGAAGGGAAAAATCCGCCACAGCTGAGTAGGTATATCCTATCAATTAGCTGTAGGTTTGTTCAAGCTTGAAGGATTATAGTTCCCTACATTGTGCATAAACTTTATCTCTCTTTTGTAAAAATGTCCTCTCATAATGTCTCAGACTGGAGACGCTGGTACGAGTGGTGCGAGTGGTACTAGTACAGGGGAAGCTGAGCAGGAAGGTGCTCTTAACGTTTCAGAAAATTGCAGATATTCACTTACTATGACTATGGGGGCACATCATTGGGTGGGAACGTAACCTTCATGATTGAGGCACATGAGGCATTCAGAACAGAGGAATTCTATTCCAGGGTTAAATTCCCACCTGCAGATGCACACACACATATGTTTCATTTTTATACTCCAGATGAACTACCAGAAGAATACATTCCATATGGGGACATAGAAGTCCTGTAAACTTACCAAGAGCATATAAATTGGTTTAAAGGCGCCCCCCATACCACAGATAAGTGAGACTCGGTCCGCTCAGCAGAGACGGAGCGACTTGGCCAGTCCTAGCTGCTTACACACTGCATCCAGAGATAGATACATTGACAGCAGCAGATTTACGTCCACTACACAGAGAAATAATAAAACTATACTGAAATCTTACACAGTTTGTAATGCAAACACTCACAAATTCAACCTTCAGGGTCACTCAAGCTGGTCAACCACAAGGGACTGCAACAAAAATAACCCCACAAACACTGAATGCGATTATGGGAAGAATGCCCCCTAGACGTGAGCAAATGCCATTCTGGATAGCACAGAAAATAGCCCAGCTTGAGGCAGTATTTCTACATACAGGCCCGCAAGAAAAACACAGAATACTGACTATTTGCTTGCCAATGGGAATAGCTCCCCCAATAGAGGATTGTACCACTTGGGGTACAGTTTTCGCTGCCGTTTATACCAGAACGTATGGTACCCCCTCAATAGCAGTCATACCAGAAGGATTGAAATAAATACAGAATGAGTATGGGGCAGAACCGGCCCTGGACTTGGGGATGAAATTGATAGGCAATTTTGCCCAGGTATCCACAATTATGTTAGCTAACATAAAAGGGCAGGCAGCAGCGGTGGCTATACGCCAACGCCTGAGGGAATGCACTCCTGCGCTACAGGAGCGAGAACTACCTAATATTATCGAAGATACCTATGCTTCGCTGGGTAGAGATAACTTGGGAGCTAGACCTGGGAAACCACAATTGATGAGTAATCCGGAAAAGGACAACTCAAAGCAAGCACCCGATTTTTCTAACTAGAAACGGGAGAACAAACAATCAAAAAATAATAAGCAGAATGCATCACAATCACTTGGTGGGTCTCCTCAATAGGAGCCCTCTGATAGAAAATATAATCTTAAGAGCAGGGATAATATTAAAAAACCTGACAGGTATCAGGATACTGATACACGTTCCTCTCGTTCTTTGAGGGTTCATCAAAAAACTCAGAGAGGGAAGGACGGTCAGAATGCAGATCAGAAGAGCGGGTCAAGCCAAGAGACACACATCGCACTTCAGACTACATTATCAAACAAGAGGATAAACTTAAAAGTAAACCTAAATTTAAAAAGAAGACGGTATGATTGACAGGGAGGGACGCACAATCACAGATCCCCAAGAGATAGCCAACACATTCGCAACCCACTTCGCGGAGGTGTACTCTTCACATACACCATATACTAGACAGGACTCCCACGGTCTCTTACAGGACATTACGTTATCGAAAATCTCAGCCCCGGAGCTAGAGTATCTGGAGGGCGTTCTTACAACAGATGAGATAGCACACGCGATCAGAAGCCTCAACTCTGGGAAAGCATCGGGTCCCAAAGGCCTGCCGATCGAACTTTACAAGCTTAGGCCCGATATACTAGCTCTGCACTTGCTAGCCATGTTCGAAGAGAGCAGGGAGAGGGGGGAACTGCCACGGGACCAGAGAATAGCGACCTTAGTGATGATCCATAAGGAGGGTAAGACCAGGACAGAGTGTACATCATATAGGCCAATCTCTCTGTTGAACGCAGAACCGAAAATCTTGGCGAAGCTATTGGCCACACGTTTGGTCAAAGTAATCAGCAACTTGGTACATCCGGACCAGTCTGGCTTTATGCCCCAGCGCAACACAGCTCTGAACATGCGCAGGGTGCATGGGGTATTGGGGAGAGCAGCCACCATTCAAGAAGAGGCGATACTCGTGTCATTGGATGCCACAATGGCATTTGACATGCTTGAATGGCCTTACCTTTTCGCGGTCCTTGACAAAATGGGATTTGGGCCCCGATTTATTCAATTGATACAACTCCTTTATTCGAAGCCCCTAGCCCAAGTGGTAGTGAACAACAAGAAATCGGAAAATTTTCCTCTGAGTAAGGGCACTCGTCAGGGATGTCCCCTTTCCCCTCTTTTATTTGCTCTAGCCCTTGAGCCCCTGGCATCCTGGGTAAGGAAGAACCCTGTAATACGAGGATTAAAGTGGACAGACACCTGGGAAGACCGTATATCTTTATACGCCGACGATATCCTCCTCTATTTAGCCTCCCCAAAGAAATCCCTCATAGCTGTACTGGGCATTTTTGCAATATTTGGCAGATATTCCGGTTACTCTATCAACTGGAATAAATCCATATTGTACGTCCTTAAGGGACCTCCTCCGGACATTCCCAGGGACTGTCCGGTGCAAATCACCACTGAGGGCTTCAAATACCTTGGTATTTATGTCACCGTAGACGCCGCAAGAAAATTTAACCTTAATCTCCTTCCACCTCTACAGTGACTAAAAAGGGACACGGAGCGATGGAAGACACTTCCGCTCTCCTTGCTGGGTAGAACGTCCCTATTTAAAATGATGTCATTGCCCCGGTTTCTTTACGTGTTGCAGAACTCCTCGGACTTAGTCCCAGCAAGTTATTTTAAGGAGATTGAAAGTCTGCAGAGGAGCCTGCTTTGGAGTGGGAAGCCTCGTATAGCACTTTCCAAGCTCAACCTTACCTGGTACGATGGTGGTATTGGTCTCCCTGACCTCAAAAAATATTATTGGGCTGCACATCTAGTTGCCATTAACCATGGCACATACAGGCGAGCTGACAACCCAGGCTATGCAATGGACAGATGGCTGCTCCCAGGAGGAAACTATAACAGGGCCCTCTATACAAAAGCAGGCAAACGATATCTGACAGGACCAACTAAACACTCGGTACAGGTCTGGCAAGCTGCCACCAGAAGCTTGGGTTGGGAACGTAAGGTAACACTAGCCACCCCACTGTGGGTCTCCGACTTGCTGGGCAACCTGTGGAAATCGAAAGGGTTCGACAAATGGGACCTCATCGGAATGTCCAAGATAGGTGACCTCTGGGTAAAGGGAGAAGTTAGATCATTTTCCTCCTTACAACGAGATTATGAATTGACCAACACTGAACACTTCCGGTATATGCAGGTGCGACATGCACGACAGACATGCCTCCAAAAAGGTGCTGCCCCTCCAGAATCCTCGCCTCTTGAGGACAGACTTCTGGATGGGTATTTGCCAACAAAGGCGATCTCCCTCACATATAAGAAGTTAGTAAACAATACTGGTGAACCTCTCCATCAGCTAAAAGAAAAATGGGAAAGGGATGGGGTTATTATTGATGACGAAGATTGGGAAATAGCGGTTACCTCCCCACGAGAAGTAGCGATCTCGGCTAGGCTGAGACTGGTACAACTCAAAATACTACACCGCATCTACATTACAGGGCCATGCTTAGTACGTATGGGAAGGGCGGTGGACGGCACATGTAGGAGGAACTGTGGAAGTGAGGCCACCTTCATGCATATAATCTGGGAATGTCCACACATACAGAGATACTGGAAGAAAATACACGAGGTAATGGGTGAGGTACTTGAACAGCCTATCCCCTTGGAGATCAAACGATGTCTCCTCAATGTGTGGGAACCCACAGATTTAAACACAAAAAGAATAACATGGGTCACACTGGGACTAATGGTGGCGAAATGCAATATTGCCCAGCTGTGGGGAGCAACTCAGGCCCCGACTGTGACAGCCTGGAAGAGAGACATGGATTGGTGCATGTTCCGGGAAAAAACTGTGTATGTAGCAAAGGGAAGCCCGAAAAAGTGGTCTCACATATGGAATGATTGGAATGTATATCGATATGAAGTCTGTACCCCACCGACACTTCCAGCTCAAGATGATCACATAGTGTCATAATACAAGCATCTCACGAAATGTAAAGTTTCATATGTATCTAGAACTAGTGATATCGCGCCAGAGAAATTTTGTATAACATGATAATGCACCTTGTTTTGTTGACTTTATTGTTTCAATAAAAAGAATAAAAAAAAAAAAAGAAGAAGACGACAGCCAGCCTTAAAATACGAAATGCCCAGGCTACTGAGGACTCTATTGCTGAACGGGGAATGGGCTCTGATGAAGCTAGACAGCGTAGCAGAAGTAACAATATCTGGCCAGAACCTGATGGAATTTCTGGTGACAGCAGCTTTGAATGAGCATATCACTGTGGAAACACCTGACACTAGGGTCAGTGTCCCACATCAGTTATACGAAATAACACTCCAAATGGAGGGGGACATACCCAGAAAAGTGAAAGGTCTCTTTTGGGAGAACCTGACGTTTGGATATGTTATCCTTTTGACTGAAAGAGATTGGCCGCCTGAGTTTGTCACGGATTGCCCAAAGGGGGAACAGGTAATTTTATCAGCTTTCTCCGACCTCGTTCCAGAATCCCTCAAACATACATATGCGCAGGAGTGGGCATTAGCGCTAGCTCCCACACTATACCACAATCATGTAGGGTGGGATGCTGAGTCACCTCACCATGAAATCCCAGTTAAAACTACTCTTATACCACAGAGGTAGTACCCAATAAAACATGACGCAAAGAAACAGGTCAGGGAGATCTTAGATAAACTTGAATATCAAGGTGTGATTGAGAATTGCAACTCTTCCATGAATAATCAATTGTTTCCCGTAATGAAATCCAACAATTCCTACCGTCTATTTTAGGACTACAGGCATTTAAACACATGCACGAAAACATATGCAGTACAAAATGCACACAGTGTTGCATTAATCAATACCATTGTGCAGAAAAAATGCAAAACAACATTAGACATCTCAAATGGATTCTTCTGCCAAAATATAGCGCCTGAAAGCAGACATTTGACAGCATTTTCACTGCTCGGCTCTCAACACCAATTCTGTAGACTGCTCCAAGGGTATAAGAATTGCCCTGGGTTGTTCTCGGCAAGGGTAACAGCGTTACTTGAAATTGTGGTGAGGAGGCATTGTACTATGTAGGTGATATTTGTCTGTCGGACGATGACTTATTGGATCACCTGCATAGGGTGAACAACATAATTTTGGGGTTCGCCACTATGGGTTACAAATTCAACTTTCAAAAATCGAAAATTGCCCACCTCAATGTCCTATTTTGGGATATGAGCTAACGAGTGAAGTGAAAAGTCTGGCAGCTAATTTTTTAGAAAAATGTGCGCTGGTCCAACCCCCTAAGACTCTGAAAGGAATACAATGCATAGTTAGGATTCCTAAATTTTGGCAGAACATTTTGGATTACGCAGAAAAAGTAAAACCTTTCTACGACCTAATCAGACCTGATTTTTCAGTTTGACATTGGGCAAAGGAACACAGAGAAATTCTCCATTCCACACAAGCTGACATGATAGCTTCCAAACACTTACACACATGTGTAAACACCACGAATTTGGTAATCCATGTAGCCGCGGGTCAATCAGGGTACACTTACCTAACCTTCAATGAAGGCAAAACTGTACCCATTGCATACAAATCACATTTGTATACAAACGCTGAGATGCACATTGCATCCACTGAAAACATTCTGACAGCAGTACAGACTGCTGTAGTGAGAGAAAGAGCACTAGAACAGGGGAAACGCATAATTGTCGTAACTCCAGTACCAACCTTAGAGGCTGTTACCAAAGCAAGTGTTCCAAATGCAATAGCACTGCATGCACGATGGATACAGTGGGCTAATTCTCTCACTGCAACAGATGTAGACTATAAATTTGACTCTACATTAAAAACACAAACATTTCTGCAGTATGAACAAGAATATCCTCTACCTAATGAAATAATGTCTCTTTAGATCATTATGAATACATCATTAACACTGACGGATCTTCCCAGCCTGCCATTGGAAGTAAACAGCAATACAGGGCGGCATGTGTGATTGTGAAGGGACGTATGCGGGACGGAAAGTACCGTCTTAGCAATACACAGACGCAGTTTCTAGGAGATTGCACGTCACCGCTGGCAGAACTAAAAGCCCTGATACTGGCCCTAAAAAATACGGATCGAGAATTCCCCACACTCATTGTGTGCAATTCGTTTTATTGTGTCCAGTCATACAATGAATATCTACATTATTGGGGCCAAAATGGGTTTTGAGATTCCATAAGTTGCACAATAAAGTACAAGTTGCTTTGGGAACAGGTGGCAGAGCTGAAAAAAGGCTCATGTAATTTTCACATTGAGTCATCAGCGTGTTGGTGTGCACATTAAAGGGAATTCACTGGCTGATGAAGCTGCCAAGGCGAAAACTGCTGCCATTACTGCAATTACTCGCCCTAGTAAGAGAAAAGATGGACAGATAATTAAAGCTGTGAACGTTACGCGCAACAACTGCTCAGCCTTGCCAAAAGGGTTTCCATTCAAGTACTCCTACAAGTTAGATGCGCAAAATATTCCATGTGCTCAAATTCCAGGAGTGGGGGATAGGGTAATACCAAACATGGATCGCAGATTAGGTTTAATTCTAGCTGCACACGTGCGTCTGGGTTCAGCACACGCAGGTATTGCTGCAACTATTTCACTACTAAAGCAGCATTATTGGTGGTCAGGTCTCACAAAACAGACCAAGGGTTTTGTCCTTCAGTGCAACATCTGTCAGCAGATGAAGAGTTCCACCGTAGCACGTCCACCACAAACACTACTGATATCAGACAGACCTCTCGCATGTGTCTATTTGGACCACTGCGGCCCCTCACAATCTGACGGGGCTTACAGGTACATCCTGGTGGCAGTGGATTCATGCTCTAGATTCCTGTAGGTTTGGCTCCAGCACCCGGCTGATGCTCAAACTGTTATAAAGGATTTGCAAGTCTTTAAAGGGACATACGCAATTGGCACATTACATTCTGACCATGGCCCTGCGTTTAGCTCATGGGCTTACAAAGAAGTCATGGGAAGTTTGGTGTTGCATTGCGGTACTCCTCTCCGTATCATTCCGAGGGAAATTCGATTGTGGAGAGGAAAAGTCTGAACTTAAAGCAATCCTTAACAGCAAGGGTATTAGGCTTGGGTGGCAGTTGGGTGTTATTAAGTGACCTCCAGAGGGCACTTAATAACAGGCCAATCAGTTCCCTGGGGGGCCGTACTCCATATGAAGTCGTGTTCGGGATTAGAATGTGGGTACCTGACTTCGACTGTGGCAGCACAGTGGGGGATGTAAAACCATTTGACATCAATGATCATTTGGCTGTTTTACAGGAACTCAGTGAATTCCAGGCATTACAAAGCAACGTCCAAGTAAAACGCACCACCACTGGAGAAGTGAAAGCTGTACTGGCAAGGCCTACCTGGGTCCCGAACATAGGGGACCTGGTCAGAGAAAAGATTGTGGACAAAAAATAATTTGGGCCCTCTTACAGAGCGCCTGTACCCGTCCTGGCTGTCGAAGGAACGAGAACAGTACTTTTTCCGTCCCTTGCCGGCAAGAAAGAAAATAGATTTGTCTCAATTGATCTGATCAAACCACACTATGTGGCCGATACTGAATAATAGGTTGCACAGGCTCCTGGGTAGCACCAGATCTCCTCTCCCTGCCATAAAGGAAGTTCAGGCAGAAAGACTAATAACGTTTCTAGATCCTACAACATGAAGTGAAGGAGTTACCAACAATGGAATGGAACACGTACCTGTTGAAATTGAACAACAACAAAGTGCAAATGAAACACATCTCTCAATTCCGCCTAACACCGACATCTATGTTAATATGTCGCAACAGGAGACAACTGCCAGTTCTACAAAACCTGCTGAGCTACCTAAGATAGATCAAACTGCATCTGGCTACTTCATCAATTTTGATACTTTCTCATTGGATCCAAGTGAACCCGAGCTACCGCCACCGCCTGTTTCCCAAAAACGACAAATTTGTGACTTCTATCTTTGGCTGAAAAGACTTACCTTGTTTCTCCCTGGCTACAGCTCTGGATTGCTATAGGTCTACTGTTCCTAATTTTCTGGATAGGTGTAGGTGACTGTCTTTTTCCTGCTCCTGAATGGGCATTACACCTCCCAGAACGCTCTGCAGTACAAAGTGTGAATTTGGCCCAGAAACCACATGCATCATCACACCGTGAACAGAGAGACCTGTCCTTAGTGAACATTACAGCAGTTCCAGTTCCTGAAGGAATAGTTTGGGACATTGCTTCATATGATGTATAGGTCCAACTGAACTTTTGAAAATACCACACTTGCTTAAAATTTAATTGAGTGATATTATCACCTCCAATACTTTCTCTGATGATTGGGACTTTGAAACTGTAAATACTATGCTGTCTGATTTTAGAACAATGTCCTGCATTTTCTAGCGATGAATTGTATGATACTACATCTAATTTTGACACCATGTTCTGTTACCAACACTATGGTCAAAATTTCCTGCACAAAGCAAGTATCCATCAATGGGAACATTGCCCAACACCTCCGAATAGTGGTTCAGCTACATTTGAACAAAAGTTTGCTTATTTTTCTAGGTTTAACACATCAGATCCGACCACTTTTTATTATAAGGTTGCACCTTTCAACTGCACAGAAAAATATGCTCACTAACACGAAACAGATATACTCTGCTTCCTTTCTTTCCCAGCTGTTTGTACAGGGTTTCGACTTTTGGAAGGACACTATAGACACAAAATCCATCTGGGGTACTAAAGATTGGCAGGTTCAGGGAACTGAGGCCTTATTTAGAGCTTGCCTCATACCACATAAGATAATATTCCTGAACAACACATTGCAACAGACTTCCTGCCTTGGGTTAGCCAAGATCAAGGACTTGAACACACCATGGTTTCCGTCACTTACACGCTTTGAGGGATGGCAAAATTATACACAACATAGTGAGGGTACATTAGATTACATTTTACATGATGGTTCGTACAATTCATCTGACCCCAATTGGAAGGGATGGTTGGTCTGGCCTATATCGACGCAAATAGGTGTCAGTCAAGATTCAGGGGTACCACCGAAGGGTTTAGTGCACATAGGCCTGACCAGCGCTATGTACAAACAGAACACTCGGGGTGGTGACAAATTACAGTGTTGGGAAGTTATGCCTAGAGTGGCTAAGATCCTCAACGCTGTCCCAGGTGAAACAACACTTGTCCTTACTGTCAGATGACTTGGATCTCAGGGATTTCTTGTTAGGTCCCCAGAAGCCATGTCAGAAATGCTTCTTATATACTATTTACAATGAGGTTTGGAAAATCTCTGAACAGGAAGCTGCTGAGAGACTACGTGAAATTGATAGGGTTAACCTAGAAAAGGCTTTGGCAGTGGTCGACAATGGTATGACCACATTATCATCCAGGAATTATTCATTGGGCAACATTGTGTCTTCTGCAATAGATTTAATGGAACAGGATTTGTCTATATTACAACATGGACAATCGTGATTGCGATCCATTCTATTATTGAGCTCGACGCTACACTCATTGCACTCTGGTCACGTGCCCTTGCGGTATATCAAGAGTACGACTCTGTTTTCGGTGTATAATCTAACCGAAAGACAGACAAAAATGGCACGATGAGATGCAAAATATACAATGATGCACATTGAAAAATTGGACCAATTACCTTTTACCGTGGCTGAGTCACCTTCCACAGAATGGTTAATCCATGGCCATATTACACTGCCGGTCACAACATTCCAATTTCAATATTGTCTACAGTATCACCAGGTAGGCAGGTATAAAGCATTGAGACAGGGATACATACATGAGTCTTGGGATTTGCCGTACAGATTTAGATGTAGGAATGGGGACACTGAAGTTTTTCTCATCGGTTCAGACTGTGAGAGTTCTTTAAGTGGGTCTCTAGTTTGTCAGGATATTTTGCTTCACGGAGCCTGTAATGCTTCAGTTGCAAACCTATCATGTCACTTGAAAGGATCCCCAGATGCCGTAATTTGTCCGGTATACAAACTGCTCTTGAACGGGAGCTATTTGATGTTGAATGATCAAGGTTGTTGTGGGATGGTACGAGGCATCGCATATCTGGTCACAATAAGTTCCAGGGTTACTTGTTGTATGCAAGTATTGTCTCCACCGACCCACACAGTTAGGGAGGCAACGCTATGGCCTTCATCGGATGTTTTCTTTATGCGGTTTGATTCTCTGAGCAGATTGAAAGCCATGCTCTTAAAGAAGGATGTGGCCTTAACCTCAGCCCAAGAGACTTTTGATCTCCAGGTTGCAAGGTCTTCGGCTGAGATACAGGGACTAGTCCGAACAAACTTCCCACTCCATTTTGAAGAAATGGTACATCGTATCTTTAACATGTCCGATACGAGTGGGATTGTGCACGTATTTAAGAGCATAGGTTCCGGACTATTTTTTTTTATAAACAATTTTTATTGTTTTTAGAACAAGAACTACCAGCTGTAGACAAATATAATACATTGCAACATTCCCTTGAAAGAGCCTTCAGCGTGTACAGGGAGATAGGTGCATTACACTTTCCATGAATCTTACATAGCCATACATTTGCAAGGAGACATAGTTAGTCAATCTGCCCCAGCCATTTTCCCCAGACCGTACGGTATTTAGCTGGACACCCTCTGGATTTATACAGCGGTTTCTCCTGTGCAGCACACCAGTCCACCCCCTTGCGCCATCATGAAATACCAGGGGGTTGCGGATCTATCCAACTAGCTGCAATGTCCCGTTTGGCTACCATTATGGCTGTGGTGAGGAATTGTTTGTCATCTAGGCCATCTGTGATTCCCAGGAGTATGTTTAAGGGGTTATGCGGAACCTCCCATCCCAGGACCTCTACAAGTTCTTTTTCTATGGAATCCCAGTAGCGCGTGATTATCGGGCAGGCCCACACCATATGGAAGAAGTCCGCCGGATCATGAGCGCATCGTGCACAAGAGGCATTTGGTTTAAGACCCACCCGGAAGAGGCGATTGGGCGTTAAGTAAGCAGCATGTAAGTAGTAGAGTTGGACCAGTCGGAGCCGGGCGGAGGAGGTAACTGTCCTGGGTGCCATCAAGGCGTCTCTCCAGTCCTCTTCTTCAAGGGGTCCCACCCATTGTTCCTATAAGCTTCGAAGCCGGTCTAGTGTATTTGGAGTGTTGTTGGTGAGGGAGCAATAAATGCGCGAGACACCCCCTTTCCCCAGGTTGCCTGTCATGATCTGCGCCTCAGGGGGACTATATTCTGGGAAGGATGTGTTCTGAGGTATATGTGCGTAAAGGGCGTGGCGCAGTTGCAGATATTTGTAAAACTGTGAGGGGTGCAGAGAATAGCAGGATTGCAAGTCTTGGAAGGTACGCATGTGGTCACCCGCCCACACATCCCCGAGCTGTGAGATGCCGATAAGGTCCGAGGTTCGGAAGCCATCTAGGCCACTGACCTCACGAAGCCAGGTCCCCTGCCACAGTGGGGTGTATTGGGTCAGTTTGTGCGTCCACTGGGTATGGCGCAGGGAGGCTCGCCAGGCCAGAATGACCGTCTGCGTCACCGTTGGCATTGTCTTGAGGACGGTGGCACCATACATCATCGCCTGAATCTTGGAGAAGCCCAGCTAGCCCAATTCTAGTCTGAATACTGGGTCCGACCAGCCCCCGTTAAACCAGTCGTGCAGTGTGAGTAGGCGGGTTGCCAAGTAGTAAAGATAGAGGTTGGTAATACCCATGCCACCGTCAAAGGATGGGATCCGACACTGGGAGAGGGCCAAGCGAGGTCTCCGCCCGCCCCAAAGGAATTTAGTAGTTAGACTGTCAAGGTCTTTGAACCAGGTTCTCGGGAATTGGAAGGGGGTGTTTTGGATCACATAGAGAAACAGGGGGAGTATCATCATTTTAAAGAGGGCGACTCTGCCCAAGGGATTTAATGGTAATGTTTGCCATTTGTGGAGGTCGGCCCGAGCTTTTTTCATCAAGGGGGTGACATTGAGCGACCAGGCGAGGTCAGGGAGCAGAGCCACCCAGATCCCCAGGTATTTGAAGGATTGTCTTCTGATGGGGATCGTAGATTGTCAATCAAAACAGTCTCGCGACAGGTGAAGAAGGACTAAGACGGAATTGTTGGAATTCAGCTTCAAGCCGGAGACTTGGCCGAAGAGGTGCAGGGCCCGAAGGCAGCGGGGGCCGGATTGGGCTAGTTCAGCTAAGAAAAGCAGGACATCGTCCGCATATAGTGCGATTTTGTCCTCCGCAGCATTAGGCCATCTCCAACCTTGAATGCGTTCGTCAGAGCACACCAGGCATGCCAGGGGCTCCATCGCCAGGGCGAACAGGAGCGGCGAGAGGGGGCAGCCTTGCCTCGTCCCCCGTTCAATGGGGAATAGCTCTGAGAGTACCCCGTTGACTAAGACTCTTGCGCGGGCCGGAAATATAGGGTCGACTCTTGACCAAATTCCGGAAATGGCGGCCCATACCCATCTCAAGAAGGACATCGTCCAGGTATCTCCAGTTGACGGAATCAAACGCCTTCTCAAAGTCAAGGAGAAGGAGTGCTAAGTAAGGGGTTAAGGAGTGGCGATGAGCTAGAGCAACGTGGAGATGCCTAAGGCAGTGCCTGGTGCCACGAGAAGGCATGAATCCACATTGATCGGAGTGGACCAACTTGGAGAGATGCGGCTTCAGTCGGTGGGCAAGAATCGAAGCAAAGACTTTAACTTCCATATTTAGGAGGGAGATGGGGCGATACTCGGCGCAGTGCGGCGAAGGAGGTTGTGTTTTAGGAATTACCACAATAGTGGCGGTGTCTGTTTCAGGTAGAAACAAGCCTTTTTCCCCCGCTTCAGTATAGACATTCAGTAGATGTGGGACAAGGATCTCTCGGAAGGTGGCGTAGTATTCCTGAGGGAGGCCATCGGGGCCCGGGGTTTGGCCCGGGGCGGACCGCAGTATAGCGTCGCCGATCTATTCCTGGGTAACAGGGAGGTCCAGGTCTAGCGCTTCTGCTCGACTGAGGCACGGGAGCTGGATATGTGTGTGGGCGATCAGATTCGAAAGAGAGAGCTCAGGCTCCTGCTTCGAGTAAAGTCTAGAGTAATAAGCGGCAAAGGTATTGGCTATCACTGAAGGGGCACGATGGGTGGTGCCCTCAGGGTCCACGACCTCCGGGATGATCCGATTGGCCATAGGGTATGTGGCCAGACGATGTAGGAGTTTCCCATTCTTGTCTCCCCAGCCATACACCCTGGCCACAGAGGATCTCCACAAGAGTTGGCCGCCTCTAAGGAATGTTGTTTGATTTCATCTCTTAGATGCATGAGTTGCCTCTCATGCATCTCGTCTGGTTGAGAGGGAGTCTGGGCCTCAAGTCGAGTCACCCGGGCCTCCAAGAGAGTGACCTGGGCTACTTGAGATTGACGCATGCGTTTGAGCTGACCCTTGGCAAAGCCACGAATAGTAGCTTTACCGGCCTCCCATAGGATATTCGGGGAGGAGACCGACTCGCAATTGGCCAGAAAATATTGTTTGAGTTCAGCACCCACAGTCTTCTTGAAGGTTTTGTCCTGAAGGAGCCACGCATTGAGCCTCCAGATCGGACGAAGTATGCCAGGAGGGTCCCCCACCCCCAAGAGTATCGGCGAGTGGTCAGAGATACCCCTAGGAAGGATGGCGATGTGTCTGACTTTTTGGCAGTCCAGTGCTGGCATAAAGATGTGGTCTATGCGCGTGTGTGAGTGATGCGCAGCAGACGTGTGAGTGTACTGTCTGGTCTGGGGGTGCCATATTCTCCAGGTGTCACACAGAGCGAGTGTGTCCGCCCAACTAGCAAGGAGCCGTGCCTGGGTGGACCTGGTATTGTTCGGTGGACTTGAGGCGTCGAGGGTCGGGTGCATCACTGCGTTGAAATCCCCTCCAATGATTGTCAGTCCAGAGGGAAGCGAGGCAATCAGGTTGGAGGTACGCTGAAGGGTGAAAGAGAGCAATGATGGAGGGGAGTATATGGAAATCAGGTTGAGTGTGGTCTCACCCATGGACCCACTAAGGGCCTCAAAGCATCCCTGGGGGTCAGTAGTGATCGTGGTCAATGTGAAGGGAAGACCGCGACGCATGAGGATTGCCACCCCTCGGGAGCCCCGGGCGAATCCCGAATGCCAGGCCCTGTCATAACCATATCGTGTCAGGAAGGGACAATTGGTGCCCAGAAGGTGTGTTTCCTGAAGCAGCAGTGTGTCGGCCGCAAGGCGTTGGGCATAGTGCAGGACTGCTGTCTGCTTAACCTTGTCTATCAATCCGTTAACATTCCATGATAGGAGGCGGAGAAAATCTCCGGTGTCATGCATTCTCGTCACGGCGGGTGTGGGTGTGGCTGGAAGTTAGAGTTGTATGGCCTGAGTGCGGGGTCGCCCGTGTTACCAATGAATAGTAAGGCCAGGAGTGTCCCCCTAGAACGTGTGCAATATGGGAGTAAGAATTGCTGCAAACGTGGGTTGCTGGCACATAAAACATAATGAATATCACACAAAAACTGAAACTCGGGACAACGGTTCCCCCCCCCAATGCACCCACCACCCACCCTATACTTAGAGAACAGAAGCATCTGTCGCCCTAGGTGAAAACCAAAAGAGAGAGAAGAAAACCAAACTGAAACGCTTGGGTCTGGGTTAGCATGGAAGACCCCTCCTTACATAAGGATAACTAAGAATGCATTGTAAAGTGTTTATCTCTCACAGTAACAGCCGTTAGCCGCTGAAGGCAGTCACTGCAAAGCGTCCCTAAATGGTCCATAGGCACGGCAGAAGTTCACCCCAGGAGCGCCGGGCTGTGCGAAAGGTCCGACCCGGCGGAGTCTAAGTGGAGAACTCCGGGTGAGGCATCTTCGGGCTCCGAACGGGCCATGAAGTCGGATCTTGGAAGAGAGTGGGGTCCAGCCAACCGGGAAGAGTCTTTGGGGAACAGCCCAGGGCTCACTGGGGAATCCGATCTGGCTCGCGTGCTCTCTGTCCCTTGCGGGAGCGCGTGCGTCTTCCACTGGGCTGAAGCGGTCTCGATTGGACGTCCCCGCTCCGAGCTCCAGATTGTGAGGCCGGCTGGTTTAATCGCAACGGACGTTCTTCAGTGAGCCAAGTCCAGGCCGCCTCCGGAGAATCAAAGAAGAGGGACTTATTTTGGAATACCACTCAGAGGCGGGCTGGGAAGAGCAGCCGGTACTGGAGGCCCAGCGCACGGAGTTTCTGTTTCGCTCCAGTGAAGGATCGCCACTGGGACCGGACCTCCCTCGTGTAATCTGGGAAAATCATAATTGGCTGGCCCTGAAAGGAGAGCGTCTTTTGGTTACGTGCCTCAGTAAGGATAAATCCAGTACTTGTACTTGTATAGCGCACGAATCACCCCCGAAGGGGTATCTCGGCGCTGGGGGCCGTTGGGAAGATTAAGCGAGCTATTGCCCAGAGTCGCATGGTGCTGGGAAGACCCGCCAGAGCCAGGGATCGACCCGTGATCCCCAGCGTCCAGCGTCAGTCGCCCTGGCCGCGGCGCCACACCTCTCCACAAGGTCTCTATCTTTGAAGTTGAGAACCCTGGCGATGACGGGCCTGTGTGGCGCTCCCGGCGGTGGTCTTGGAGCGAGAGAGCGGTGGGCGCGCTCAATCGCGAACCAGGTGGATAGGGGACCCTCTGGCATCCAGGATTTAATCCATTGCTCGATAAAGGTGCTCATCTGGCCACGCTCCGAGCCCTCTGGAAATCCCACCAGACGGAGGTTGTTGCGTCGCGAGCTGTTTTCCGCGTCTTCTGCCCTGCGGTGCAGCTCCTTGGTATGGGTTTGCAGGCGCGCGACCTGGTCCTTCAGCTGGGAGACATCATCTTCGACCGTGGAGATGCGAGATTCAGTTTCCACAATCCAGGCTGTCGCATTACAAAGGTCCTGCTGAATGAGGGTCATCTCCACCCGGACCTCACCGATTTTCCTTTCGACTGAGTTTTGCGAGGTATTGATTGCCTGCAGGATCGTGTTGAGATCAGCAACCGCAGGGGGCGGTGCCTCAGCAGATCCACCCGCCGGTCTGGGGTTGTTGGTCGTGAATTGGTCCATCTTGGTCTGCGATGGGGGAGGTTTAGGACCTCGGTCTCTCCCCATGGTGGTGTCGCGGAAGACGCCTTTATGCCTCCAACGCCGCAAGGTATGGCTCGGTAGTTCTCCACAGGGCCGCACACTCCCAGGCCACAGAGGTTGTCTCACCACCCCCTACAGGGTCTGGATCCGTTAAAACAGCATAGTGCAGGAGACAAGGGCCCAAGAAGAGCTCCCTCTGTAGAGGGCCCGAGGATCAGGGCGGGGATCTTCAGTCGGGGCCACAGTCGTTCAAGAGGACTGGAGCCCGGGAGAGCGTCCAGCAGTGCACGGGGGTGTTCTCTCCCGGGGACCCCAGAGGGATCACAGCTGTCAGGGGGCCAGCAGGCGCAGCAGCAGAAGGACGGAGACAGTCACGGCCCCAGGGGCAAGTCCCACCAGAGAGACGACTGGAACACTGGGGGGGGGGGGCGGGAGGAAACCGGGGCAGAGTCCGGGGAGGCCCCGAGCAGGAGCAGGGCCACTGGAGGGAGTGGGAGGGGCAGAGGCACCGTAGCCAGTCCACCACGCAGTGCGCCAGGAACTCAGGCCCAGGGCCCAATCGTCGGATTTAGTTCAGGAATATGGGCTCAGGTCAGCCAATTCCACCCCACCGTAGGTGCTGGAGAAGGGGGGGACGGTGGAGGGGCCCTCACCCGGGACCCCGCGCTGCTCAATGGTGCAGCCGAGTCCACCCCCCCAGTGGGTAGGTCGTAGCGATGGGGAGTGTCGTGCAGGTCATGCCTCGGAGCGTGGCAGCGCGGGTTCAGCCTAGTGCAGGCCAGCCAGACCCGGGCGAGGCGGCGTAGGAGAGGGGGCGCGGTGGAGGGGGCCCTTGCCAAGGACCCCAGGCTGCACGAGATCCGCAGCCGATTCCACCCCCCCAGTAGGTTCCCTGCAGGCGATGGGAGGCACGGCTCAGCTGGGTCCCAGTACCTTCCACCCCTGCGTCCGCACTCACCGGGTGACACAGGAGCTGCCAAGCCGCCAGCCGCCGGAGTCACACCCGGCAGGTCGCCGCCACTCTGCCACGTGGGCCAAGATCAGGCCTCGCTGGGGTGGACCTCCTCTCCCCCACAAGGGATGCACCACATGGCCGTTGGTAGGAACATGGGGCCCGGACCAGGAGAAAGCGTAGGGCTGTCGTGAGAGTGGAATCCGGAGTGGGCTCCTCGGTAGTGCAGAAGCAGGCCAAATCCACGGGGGGCCTCAGGCCTAGATGGGGTGAATGGAAGCAGCAGGTGGCCAAGTCACAGCGGCCGCACCGCCGCAAGGTTGCGCCGCGGAGGCAGACCCGGCCGGTCCGCAGATCAGGCCCAAGAAGGAGCAGGGATGGGAGCTTGAGCTCCAGATGCCCGTCGTCACGGCGAGAGCAGCCAGGTGCACCACAAGCACCATGAGTGCAGAGATGCCGGGTGCGGGGGTGGTTGGGACGCAGCTGTGCTCGCTGGAAGGCTGAGAGAGAGGGGGGGAAGAGGGACGATCGCCGGAGGTCTCTCCTCGCAACTCCGCTGCCCGAATAGTGCAGCCGAAATCCCCCCTTGTGCAGGACGACTCTCCTCCCTCCCCGTTGCCTCTTGCCGCACTCACCGGAGCCCCCAGGGGGCAGAGAGCAGCACCGGCTGGTGCGATATGCGCGACTACGGCTGCTGGTCCCAAGAGCAGCACCGGCAACCTTCACCACACTCGGGCATTAGCAGGCCCCAATGGATCTCCGTATCGCAGGAGGGGGGGGCCACAAGGTTGTCCCCCGCTGTCCGAACTGACGGCCGATCTCCCGGACCGGATGGCGGTGCGGCCGCCGGCCCGGTCACGGCAGCCCTGAAGTGCCACAGCCCCCTCCAGGAAGGCGAGTCGTGGTGCAACGGGGAGGCCCCAGGCTGGGCCACACCACCAGATGTCCAGTCCCAAGCCGCCGGAAGCGGAGCAGCGCCAGATCTCGGCTCCCTCTGCTGCGCAGTCGGGCGGCCCCTACGGGCAATAAGTAGGACACGTCGCTCATGTGGTGGCCAGCTCCGGCGGTGGGCATCGAGTCAAGGCCCCGAGGCCCAGGGTGCGAGTGCCGCCATTACGGGTGTGGTGAGGCGGGAGACCAGGCGCCAAGGCAATACAGCAGCGAAGTCACGGCAGGAGCCCCCCCAAACAGGTGAGACTGGTTGCAGGGAACGACGGCCGCAGGTTTCAGGGTCGGATGGCTGCAGATGTCAGTGGATCTTGGCACGGATGACGGAGGGGTTCGGAGCACTCCTAGAGTGCGACCGCCATCTTGACGTGCCAAGCCACGCCCCCGGTTCCGGACTATTAAGCACCTTTCACACAATCTTTGGAGTTATTCCTACCTTCATACACTCCGTATTGGAAAGCGTGTTTGGAGGGCTTCCGCTGGTCCTACTACTTGTAGTGGGTATCCTGGCTTTAATTTTCCTGCCATGCAATGGACGGCCCAGTTCTACCAGAGATGAAAAAAAGCACTCCTTGTGAGACGTTGCTGTGAACGCATGATACTGCATCTGGGTGCACCTCAGCTTCGGGAGCTAAGTGAGCATTGGTTCCTATCATTCAGATCAGTCTGGGTTGAGTACATCTTGCCTGTGCTCTGCTGCCTACTCTGCGGATATGAATGCATGTTGGACATATGTCTAACACTTCCATCGCTTGTGTCACTGGACATTGATGTGCTACTGGACCCCTGAAAGGCACACGTATTACAGTGTCCTCAGCGTATTCTCATGTTAATGATGACATTCATAGACCTCCATGGGATGCTTCAGCTCCTGTCGGACAGGACACCGGCTCTACAACTAGATCAGAGGTACCGAGTGTTTCCTCAGCAGCTGCTGCAGGAACTGAGGATGATCACCTTTGCTCCATTGACCTGATACAAGAGGTGGTACAGGGACCGTCATCTGCGAATGCAAGAGACAGTGACGTTGCGTGTACCACACAGGACACATAAACATTTCGCTCTCTCTCTGTATGCTGGGAACAATTCGGCCTTTTTCCAAAACAAGCCAAATTGGAATTCGAAAACAACGTTTTGTTTTATGTTTCTCTCTTGCTCTCACTGAGCACCATGGCTTTCGATGTGCTCAGTTGGTCTAACAGTATATTGTCTATTTTGGAGGACCTATAGAGCTTTTTTAATTTCTAACATAAGTTTTACATATACCATGTTTTTAGATGCTTTTACACTGATTTTTATAACAATGTTTTTATGCTTTTTAGACAAGCATATTTTAGCATTAGTTGACCTTAACGTCCTTCAGCTGAGGAGTGGGTGTTATGAGCCCGAATGTACCCCAATATAGGCCCAGGTAGCTACACAACCTTTTACCTACATTCGTCCTACCTTGCTCTACATAGCGGTTCTGGCACTGACCTTTTACCTAGTTATGTGCTGAATAAATGTCGATCAGTTTTCTTTAAAATTATCCTCATATATTACGCATGAGGATTCCTAGTATCATATCTTAATCCCCTGCCCAGGACATATATAGCAGGCTTACCATCTTCTGTATAATAACTCCATACAAAAGTCACCGCTAACGTATCCTTCGATGACAGGTCCACTATACATAATGGCAAGCCATTTCATATCTAGGTAGAACCCCAGAGGGTATTTTGTGGGTATAAAAGAACCACATCTTTGCTGGGGAACCAGAGGAGAAGCTTCCACACTGACACTAGACGATGAGGTCACGGCCTGCAGAAGCTCCAGCACGCAGTGGTCTGACATCCCTTGCGGGTTGTCCAACTCAAGACCAAGACGGGGTCCTTCATTCTCTCCCATCAGGTAATGGGGTTGGCTCTTTCTTAGGGGATTCTTGGCTTTGCATCCACATACATGCTAGGTACACTTAGGTAGGGTTTCCATTGTAGGAGTACGCTTGATTACCGTCATGTATCTCTATGCCTGCATATACTCACTGTTTTAGCACCAGGGTAGAATTCTATCTTTTATTTACTCTGTTGGTGCTTGTAATCTTATTCATCTGTTTCTGTCTAATGATTGTCACAGCAAACATGTTTTATGCTAGAAAGACGCTGGTTCAATAAATGCTTATTGAAAATGTCCCCATCGTTTATTCTGTGTATCTCTCTGAGACCAAGTAAGCACGAGTGACTGAGTGAAAAGTACTGTACTGTTTCCACGATCCCTGAAGGATCAAGGGTTGCCATGTTCGATAGTTGCCAGAAACTATTCACTCCTTGGTAAGGTTAGGGGGCTTATGGTGGCACTCTGAGCTAACTTGTCTAAAGGCTGACATATCATTTGGGGGTGTCTGGAATCGGTCTGGACACCAATCCCTTAGTTTATGTTGTCTAAACGCACAGATCCTATGGATTATTAGGAACTATATGACAGCAGACAACCTGTCCCACTCTTGAAAGCCTGAAGCAGCAAGCTGCTAATCAAGAAAAGGGAAGTGTCAGTGGTTCACACCAGACCTATTGAGAGGAGGGACTTCTTTACACTGAGCCCAGAGACCCCAAACCTGATGTCACCAGGTGCGTAGTAGTGCCTCACAATTTAAAGAATTTCTCCTAACTTTGGCCCATGACATTCCCCTAGCTGGGCATCTTGGCCAGATAAAACTTGTAGTATGTTGGTCAACCACTTCTACTGGACAGGAATGTCCCAGAAGATAAAGGAGTTGTGTAACTCATGTGCCACCTGTCAAACCAGTGGCAAAGCAGGTAGCCACCTAAAGGTCCCCTTAATTCCACTTCAAGTGGTTGGGGTACCCTTTGAGAGAGTTAAGATTGGCATTTTTGGTCCCCTTGACCTTCAAACAGCATCAGGAAACTGATATATTCTAGTGGTAGTGGGCTATGCCACTAGGAATCCTGAGACAACTCCCCTGAGTACAACCTCTGCCTCTGCAGTGGCTAAGGCTCTCGTTGGTATTTTTACTAGGATTGGGTTTCCAAAGGAGGCAGTGTCAGGCAGAGGTACAAACATTATGTCTGCATACTTAAAACACATGTGGACTGAGTGTTGAGTGACCTATAGGTTCACTACCCCATACCATCCACAGACAAATGGGATTGTCGAATGATTTAACAAAACCCTAAAAGGTATAACTGGTGGACTCTCTGAAAAGCTCAGAAGGAGATGGGATGTTTTACTAGCATGCATGATTTTTGCTTACAGAGAGGTGCCACAGAAGGGTGTAGAGTTTTCCCCCTTTGCACTTCTGTTTGGATACCCTACAATGTGACCCCTGTGCCTTGTGAAGGAAGGTTGGGAGAGACCTCTCAAAGAAACTAAGCAAGATATTGAGGATTATGTACTTGGCCTTCGTTCCAGGATAGCTGAGTATATGAAAAAAGCCAATAAAAACCTTGAGGCCAGCCAAGAGCTCCAGAAGCTCTGGTATGACCAAAAGGTTGCCATGGTGGAGTTCCAACCAGGGCTGAAGGTGTGGGTTTAGGAGTCTGTGGCTCCTAGGGCTCTCCAGGACAAATGGACTGGGCCTTACCCTATCCTTGAAAGAAAAGGGGAGATTACCTACTTGGTGGACCTTGGCACAAGGAGGAACCCCAAGAGGGTCATACAGTAAACCGCTTTCAACCATATAATAACAGGGCTGAAATGACCATGCTCATGGTCAAAGATGAAGATCATGAAGCAGAGGGTGAACCTCTCCCTGACCTCCTCTCTCACAATCCTAAAGATGGGTCAGTTGAAGGAGTGGTCTTGTCAGACACCCTCACTGCCCAACAGTAGACTGATTGCAGGCAAGTCTTAAATCAGTTTGCTGAGTTCTTTTCTTTGGCTGCTGGTCAGACTAACTGGTGAACGCATGATGTGGACACTGGTGACAGCCTACCTGTCGAAACTAAAATCTACAGTCAGTCTGATCATGTCAAAGAAAGCATCAAGGCTGAAGTAAGCAATAAGCTGGAATTGGGTGTCATTGAACCCTCAGAGAGCCCTTGGGCCAGCCCAGTTGTTTTAGTCCCCAAGCCTCATTCCCAGTGTGGAAAGAAATACATTAGGTTTTGTGTTGACTACATGGGCCTCAAATCAGTCACAAAAACTGATGCACATCCAGTTCCTAAGGCTGATGAATTGATTGGCAGGTTGGGGGCAGCCAAATATCTGAGTACTTTTGATCTCACATCAGGGTACTGGCAGATAGGTCTGGCCCTTGGAGCAAAAGAGAAATCAGTATTCTCAACCCCAGATGGACACCTCCAGTTCACTGTGATGGTCTTTGGATTACAGAATGCCCCTTCCACCTTCCAGAGGTTGATGAACAAAGTTCTTGCAGGGCTGCAGTCCTTTAGTGCAGCATATCTTGATGACATTGCTGTCTTTAGCTCCACCTGGCAGGAGCTCCTGATTCAACTTGGGAAGGTCGTGAAGGCTCCACAGAGTGCAGCCTTCACTATGAAGGCAATCAAGTGCCAGATAAGGAAGGGCACAGTTGTAGGCTTGGACCACCTTGTGGGTGGAGGCCAAGAGCAACCTTTACAGCCCAAAATCCTGACCATTCTGGATTGGGAAGCTCCAACCACCCAAACTCAAGTCAGGGCATTCCTTGGCTTGACTGGGTACTACAGGAGGTTTATGCAGGGAAATGGGTACATTGTTACCCCCCCTCACACAACTGGCCTTTAAACAGTTGCTCAAAAAGGTTAACTGGGCAGTGAGATGTCGAAAAGGCTTTTGACACCCTGATGGAAGCAATGTGCTCAGTACCCATTTTAAAAGCTTAGATTAAACCAAGCAGTTCATAAGGCAGACAGATGCCTCTGAACATGGGATAAGAGTGGTCCTATCCCAGACCAATGATGAGGGCCATGACCAACTTGTTGCTTTCATTAGCAGGAGGCTTCTCCCCAGAGAACGGTGTTGGAGTGCAATTGAGAGGGAAGCCTTTGCTGTGGTTTGGCCCCTGAAGATGCTGAGACTATACCTGTTTGGTTTTCACTTCCTTGTCCAAACTGACCACAGACCTCTCAGATGGCATATGCAGATGAAAGGAGCAAACCCCAAACTGTTAAGGTGGTCCATATCCCTACAGGGAATGGACTTTACAGTGGAACACAGACTTGGGACTGGCCATGCCAATATAGATGTCTTTTACAGGTTCTTCCACGTAGAAGTTGAAGACTCTCTATGGAAAGGTTAGTCTCATCCTCTTCCATTTGGGGGGAAGGTCATGTAGGAAAGTGCCTCTTTTGACATGGTTAGCCCCCGCCTTTTTCCTGATGCATAATATAATTGTCAACTGTAAGTGCACTGGATCCCTGCTAACCAGATTCCCAGTGCCTGATCTCTTTCCCAAAACTGTACCACGATTGGCACCACTTCAGCCACCCCTGTAAGTCCTTAGTAAATGGTACCCTGTTACCTAGGGCATGAGTACTGTAGAGGGTCCTCTAGGGTTGCAGAACAGATTGTGCCACTTTAGGGACCCCTCACCAAGACAATTCAGATTGCCATTGCTGGATGCATGTCTTGGTGCGGAGAAAACAAAATAGTCGACATGGCACAGCCCTGTGTGCCATGCCTCCATGAACTGCATGAGAGATAGGTAAGTCACTCCTACCTCAGGCCTTATAGCCCAAAGGCAGGGTGCACTGTGTCCCATGTGTGAGCTTACCTGCATGAGCAGATTTGACCCTATAATATCAAGGCCACTTTTAGATATTGTAAGTGCACTGGAAAGCCATAGAGAGTACATGGGCTGGATACTTCTAATTACAAGTTTCCTAGCTCCATGATGGCTTTCCTGTACCCTAAGATATTTGGTACCAAACATTCCATCCTAATAAATCCTCACTGATGGTAGTGTTGGATTTATTATTACATGCACACAGGAGATGCTTTAGAGGGTCCCCTGCAAACCTAACAAGTACTGGTGTGGTCTCTGACTGGTATTAGCCAGCTTGTCACCACCAAACATGTTTCTGACCTCATGGGGTGAAGGCCAGCGCTCTCATAGGCCAAGAACAAAGCCTCATCTGGGCTGAGGTGCTTCACACCTTCCCCAGGCTGGAATGGCTTGCCCGGTTGGGAAGCTTCAAAGGTGTTGCTGCCTTAGATATCCAAACCAGGCACCTACAGATAGTGGGGGATGCCAACCTCCCTTTCCTGCTCCACCTTTGGCAGGAGGAAAGGTGGGAACATGAGTTAAATGAGGAGGTGTGCTGCCATTCAGCCAGCCCCATTTCTTAGGTGTGGCAGGCGATGTGGACACTACTTTTGCAAATCCTCCATCTTGTGATTGTAGGAAAACAACCTATCATGGTAGGCTAAGGTAGTCAAAGAAAAGCACAGAGAGGCAACATAAGTATAAAAGAGCACAAATGCAAAGCAAGAGAATCTATCCGGACTCTTCAGTGATGTTATATCTGATCCTTTAATGGATACTTGAACCACAAACGACGTAAGGCGATGAAAAAATGCAGCCAACACGTTTTGCCCTAAATAGGGCTTCCTCAGGGCAATAGTCAAAAAGTACCTCAATCTGGAAGATATTAAGGAATGTACCCAGATTGTTTCAACGTCCAAGATAACTCAAATTAATGAAGTTCAATTCCAGAATATGAAGTCAATCCCAGTCATAATCATTGGTGTGTACCCAAGTTCTCGTAAAGTCCGTAATTGCTCAAAACGATGAAATTAGATTCCAAATTATAAGGTCAAATCCAGTTCCTGATCCTTGTATTCAGACAAACTGTAGAGTACTCACTATGATAGGTGAGACATGTATAATCTCTTCGTTTTAGTAGAGGTTAGTCCATGAGCACATTTCGAACGACGTGGTATCTTTCAACCCGCTGAACTGAAAATGCCCATTCCCACTGGAGGTAGTCACTTAGAGGGTGCAAACACCCTAAAGGTAGGTAGCCCATTGGCTTCTACCTGTTTCCCCCCTGTAACACCCCTACATTTAGTATCTAGGTGACATCTCTGGGCCTTCAACTTAGATTCAGCAGACTGAAGAAGAACAATGGGCAAAGAAGGGCTGCTGACTCGAGAGCCGACGACCTGCTGCAGAAAATTGCTGCCAAACCCTGCCGGCTGCTTCCAGGACTTACCCATCATGACCTGATGTCTCGTCCTTCAATTGTGAGTCCTCCAAGAACCCCAGAGCACTTCCAGCCTACGGCAAATTGCCATGCACCTGCCTTGGAGTAGAGGAACTACTCCCCTGCAGCCTGCAGGCACTGAACCATGAAGACCAGATTGCCGACCTGCTGCTGCCTGGCGCCCCCAAGGCAGAAACAATGCAAGAAGAGGTGCACAAGCTGCAGAGGGTGAGATCTGTCTCCCCTCTAAGTGTGGTGACACCAGGACCAACTGGAGCAATGCGACACCAATACCTGGGGTACCTGACCCCTTACACCTAAGACCAAGAAGAGAGAGTCCACTCTGGTCTCCAACAACAAAGGACACAGACACCCATCAAAGGACTTCGAGACCCCTGAGACCCACTCCGTTAGTGCCCCAGCCGTCCCGGAATCACCTCTGCAACCTTGCTGCCCCTGACCACGAGGACCAACTCGACGCACGATGCTTGACTGCCCTATCTCCTCTTCACCCAGCCCACCCGGCCTGGGGAATCAACAAACCTGCTGTGCTCCTGTAGTCCTGAGGCCCTTGTGACCTGTCCCCTTGAGTAGGACCCCACGGACTTATGTTTAAATCCTCTTATGCAGGGTGTTTCCAGGTGGCACCCCTTTTTCGTAACATGCCTGCTACCAACAACCTCTGCATCCTGCTCCCATCTGGATCCAGGATGCTCCCGAACTGCTCATGCTGGATGCTGGAACATTGGACCTGGCCTAGCAACTTACCTGAATCCAGATGTTGAACCTCGAGTACACAGTGTGATTTTATATGCTTTTTCCTATTTTCTCCCATTGACTTCCATTACGTGTAATTGCGCCCAACCGTGATTTCTTTTGCGAAATTAAAAAATTCATAACTACAAAAAAGAACTTACTTTGAAACAAAGTTCTTGGTCTGTAAAATTATATAAAATTGATTTTAATTTTGCAAATTGGCCTTGGATTCATTCTTGAGTATGAGTCTCATTTATTGCCTCTGTGAGAACAACACATGCTTAGCACTGCCCTCTGATAAGCCTAACTCCTCGCTCACACTACTACCACAAAAATAGCATTAGTATTATCTACTTTACCCTCTGTATACTAATAAGGCATCCACCGGACTCTCTGCACAGTGTACTTCATTTTAGAAAAATATATAGATAGCCAGCCTCCTACAATGAGGAATTAGAGGGGTCTGTAGGTCTGTCTGCTACTGCCTTTCATACTGCTGCATACCAAAGCAGTTTCTGAGTACGTGATTGAAAGTATACGTCCCTCTGTCACTCTGTGACTGGGTGAGAGACAGCTCTATGGTTTGGAAGCATGTGTGTCAGCTGCATTATGGGTGGTATACTCTACGCAATGTTTTGCATAAGGATCTGAGTGCATGAGTAACTTACTAAAACTCAAAAGGACATCTTCCAATCTTCTAAGCACAAAGCACCGTGCTTTATAGCATACCTGCAGTTTATCTCAGAGGCGAGTTATGTGTACTAAAACATAGATTTAAGACTTGACAAATGGCTTTTACATGCCCAGTGAAGCTGGCAGTGAGAGTGCACAGACAGGGTCTGCACTAGTAGGCCTGACCCTTGTTTAAACACTGCATATTTAACTGTGCCTAGCACTCTCATACTACACATGTGACTCAGTATTAGTTTAAAGGACATGTCTTACCATCTAAGCACATACAAACCTGCCCTATAATTTACTAACACCTACCCTAAAGGGCATCTTATACATAACTGTCAAGTTCCACTGGCTCACTCGTTACATTCACCTACAGTGCATGTTTTTTCCTTTCAATTCTAGTAGTTGTAGTCCTCTTTTAAAATGCAATAAATAGGACTACAAGTTCCAAAGTTCAAAGGAAAACATTCTTTCTGAGCAGCATGTCATGAATAGATATGCAAAACTTTACAGAGATTCTAATACATTGTCAAGTATAAGTTTAACCCTTAGCCAACAGTTTTTTCTAGCAATTAGAGCATTCAGTAAAACAGCAGATATACAATACACAGTTCCAGGACAGCTCATTGTGAATCAATTTCTCACACACCTAGTCTGCACCACAGACAGTTATATACTGACACTCGCAAAGTGTCTTACTCATCTATTAATACTTAAATTAAAACACACACACTACCACTCATTGATCTTCTCATAAAGTTTCAATACTTTTCTGTATATTTCATACTCACTTTTATCAACCTCACATACACATATACCTTTTCAATCAATGTTTTTCTCAAAATTCTATGAAATTCACATACCTGTGTTATGTTCCATATAGGTACCCCAATATCGGCTCAAGTACTGAATGCACCTTTCACCTACATTCCCCTGATATTACACTGCATAACGGTTCTTAGTACTGACCTTTTACCTAGTTACGGTAATGCTTAAAGATGACATAGGGTTTTCTCTGAAAAGCTTAAGCCTCATTCATTATGCATGAGTATTCTTGGAATCACAGCAGGACAGCAGGCCTACATCTCCTGCATAATAACTATGTATAAGGGTCATTCCTTCCGTCATCCTAGTCCGACATGACACATCGAGGTATATCCCCAGGGGGTACCACTTTGGGTATATATACACACCATATCTTACTGAGGTAGGAAGAGGAGAAAAGGACTTCCATGCCGACACACTGACACGAGATGCTGAGGCTCCTGCACGCAGACACTCCAGCTCGCAGTGGTCTGACATCCCTTGCGGGCTGTCCATCTCGAGACCATGACGGGGTCCCATAGTCTCTCAATTCAGGTAATGGGGTTGACTTTATCCTAGAGGGATTCTTGGCTTTTACACCTACATACATGTTAGGTACACTTAGGTACATCTAGTTAGGGTTGCATCGTAGGAGTATGCATTCTACTTTCATGTATTTTATATACTTGCCTGTATTCATTGTTTTAGCACGATGGTAGAAATCTACCATCCTTTTACTCTGTTAGTGCTTAGAATCATTTATATCTGTTACTGTCTAGTGGTTGTTTCAGCACACCTATTTTACACTAGAATGACGCTGGCTCAATAAATGCTTATTGAAAAATGTCCCCAACGTTTATTCTGTGTCTCTCTCTCTCTGAGACAAATTGAGCACGAGTGACTGAGCGAAAAGTATCGCACTGTTTCCATGATCCCTGATGGGACAGAGTTGTCATGTTCGATAGTTGCCAAGAACTAGTCTCTCTTTGGTAAGAGGGGTTTCTAGTGGCACTGTGAGCTAGCTGTTATACAGGCTAACATATCTGGTAGGGGTGTCTAGAATCAGTCCGGACACCATCCCTACAGTGTATGTTGTCTAAACGTGCAGATCCTATATGGGTTTATAGGAATGCAATGACACTCCCCAGCACAAGTCGAATATGTGTAAAACTTTTTGTTTAACAGTGCACAATATCAACACAATTTATACACAATAATCAAGATTCTTTTTCTCCTCTTTTGTCCTTTTATTTTGTAGATCATCAGACAGCCGACACTTACAGGTGTTACCGTACTCAGCATCACACGAGTGGCGGCGTCCTGTACAATGAATTCCGGCTTAAGCCTTATATAACGGGACATATCAGGATCCCTGGATATTTAGGAACTGTTTTAAGGATGCCGCTAAAGACTGAAACCCTTTGTGGGTTGGAAATATCACCACATATTAAAGGTTTCTACAGAGAAGACATAGCCTTGAAAAAGTCGCGGGATAACTTCCCCTGTATGCGACGAAACACGTGTCGGCTGTCTGAAGATCTACAAAATAAAAGGACAAAAGAAGAGAAAAAGAATCTTGATTATTGTGTATAAATTGTGCTGATATTGTGCACTGTTAAACAAAAAGTTTTACACATATTCGACGTGTGCTGGGAGTGTCATTGCATTCTGTTGGCTCAGGCCTTAATTTTGGGGAGGTTGGTGGTTCTCCTCACCTTGCAGCACTGTCACTTAAATAAGTCACTTCTAGATATTTTGATGTGCCATTCTCCTTAGTGGCGCCAGTTTACCTTAATAGCTTACCACTGTTCGGATTTTCTCACATGGGTTTATAGGAACTACACCACATGGCGCCCAACGTTGGTTTGGTACTTATTTAACAGTCAAATCTGAGTAGTTCAGTCGTGCTTTTCTCAGAGACCCCTGCTCACATTTCCCCAGAGACGTCTGGAGTGGGAAGGGAACTATCCGCCACAGCTGAGTAGGCAAAATTCCTATTTATTGGCTGTAGGTTTATCAAGCTTGAAGGACAAACAGTTCCTATTGTGCATAAAACTTTATCTCAGTTTCCTTGAAACACTTCCTTGAGAGACTTTTTCAACAATGACTGAAGACGACGCCGCTGTGCGAGCACAACGTGCGGTAGTTGAGGAAGAACTAGAAGGGGAAATTAACATTTCAGAAAATGTTAGAACTGCCCTGACTTCAAAACTAACAGACTATGGAGTCACAGCTAGGGGTGGGACAGTGACATTCGTGATTGAGGCAAACAAATCATATAGAGCAGAGGTATTCTATTCATGGGTTAAATTGCCACAAGCAGATGCACAATCAAATACATTTAATTCTTACACTGAAGATGAAACACCAAATGAATACTGTCCGTATGAGGACATTGAAGTTCCGCTTAACTACCAGGAGCACATAAACTGGTTTAAAGGCACCCTCCCCCACACAAAAGACAAAGTAAGACTAGGTCCGCACGGAAGACACAGAGCCACTTGGCCAGTCCTTGCGGCTTACACACCGCATTCCAGACATTGACTCAATTCCAGTAGCAGACTTACGTCCATTTCATAGAGAAATAATAAAACTCTACAGGAACATGACACAGTTTGTGCTGAGAACACTCACACTTCAGCCAACAAGGGCTACACAAACAGGACAAGCTCAGGGATCTACAACTAAAATTACACCACAAACGCTACACGCAGTTATGGGTAAAATTCCCACTAAACGTGAGCAAATGCCACTCAGGATAGCTCAAAAAATAACACAGCTAAAAGCAGTATTTCCACACACAACCCTCAAGAAAAACACAGAATGCTAACAATCTGCTTGCCAATGGGGATAGCTCCCCAGATAGAGGATTGTACCACTTGGGGTACAGTTTTCGCTGCCATATATAGAAGAACTCATGGTATCCCTTCATTAGCAGTAATACCAGATGTATTAAGACAAATACAGAATGAGTATGTAGCAGAACCTGCTCTGAACTTAGGGATGAAATTATTAGGTAATTTTGCCCAGGTATCAGCGATAATACTAGCTAACGTTAAAGGGGATGCAGCAGTAGTGGCAATAGGCCAAAGCCTGAGGGATTTCACTCCTTTACAACAGGAACGTGAATTACCTAATATTATTGAAGACACCTATGCTGAATTAGGTAGAGATAGTTTGGGAGCTAGAGCAACAAAACCTCAACTCAGGGGTGGTCCTGAAAAGGATAACACCAAGCAAGAACCTGATTCTTCCAAGAAGGAATGGGATAATACCAATAAAAAACAAAAGAATAAAGAAAATATATTTCAATCCAGGAGTGGGTCTCCTCAACAGGAGCCCTCCGAAAGGAGATACAACCTTAGGAATAGAGATAACATTAAAAAACCTGACAGGTATCAGGATACTGATACACGTTCCTCTTGTTCCTTTCAGGGTTCACCAAGAAACTCAGAGAGAGAAGGACGGTCAGAACACAGACAAGAAGAGCGTACAAAGTCCAGAGACACGCCACGCAATTCAGACTACACTTCTAAAAAAGAAGACAAGCCAAAATCTAAACCTCAATTTAAAAAGAAGAAAGTAGCGGGTCTCAAAGTTAGACATGCCCAGAATTTGGAGGACTCAACTTCTGAACAGGGAATGGGCTCTGACGATGCTAGACAGTGCAGCAGAAGTAACAATAGCTCGCCAGAACCTGATGGAATTTCTGGTGACAGCGGAGTTAAATTAGCACATCACAGTGGAAACACCTGATACAAGGGTAAGTGTCCCACATAGGTTACATGAGATAACACTCCAAATGGTGGGGGACAAACCCAGAAAAATTAAAGGTCTCTTTTGGGAGAACCTTACTTACGGGTATGACATCCTTTTAGCTAAAAAAGATTGGCCGCCTGAAATTGTTATGGATTGCCCAAAGAGAGAAATGGTAATCTTACCGTCCTTTTCCGAACTCGTTCCTATATACTTAAAACACACATACGCGCAGGAGTGGGCAGTAGCCGTTGCTCCAGCATTATAACGCAACCATGGTGGGTGGGATGCTGAGTCACCACACCATGTAATCCCTGTAAAAACTACTCCAGTTCCACAGAGACAGTACCCAATAAAACAAGAATTGGAAAAACAGGTCAGGGAGATCTTAGATCAACTTGAATACCAGGGTGTAATAGAAACTTGCACCTCCCCAATGAATAATCCTTTGTTTCCGTAATGAAACCCAATAAATCATACTGTCTAGTTTTAGACTACAGACATCTGAAAAAATGCACTAAAACATTTGCAGTACAGAATGCACATAGTGCAGCATTAATAAATAACATTGTGCAGAAAAAATACTAAACAACACTAGATATCTCAAATGGATTTTATTGCCAAAATATAGCGCCTGAAAGCAAGTATTTAACAGCATTTTCCCTGCTAGGTTCCCAGCGTCAATTTTGTCGACTCCCCCAAGGGTATAAGAATAGCCCCGGCTTGTTCAGCGCTAGGGTAACAGAGTTACTTCAGAATTTGGATGAAGAGGCATTGTCCTATGTAGATGATATTTATCTGATGGATGATGATTTAAAGGAACACTTGACCAGGGTGAGCAACATAATTTGGGGGTTAACCTCTGAGGGCTACAAATTTAACTTTAAAAAAATCAAAAATAGCCCACCTCAATGTCCTATTTTTGGGATACGAGTTTTCAAGTGAAGATAAACGCCTGGCAGCTAACTTTCTAGAAAAGGGTGCACTGCTCCAACCTCCTAAATCTTTGAAGAATTTATAATCCATATTGGGATTTTTAAATTTTGGCAGAACATACATTTTGGATTACGCAGAAAAAGTAAAACCTTTCTACGACTTAATAAGACCTGATTTTTCGGTTGGGCATTGGACACAGGAACACACAGATATCCTTCGTTCCATACAAGCTGACATGATAGCTTCAAAACACTTGCAGACACGCGTAAACGTACGCAGTCTGGTGATCCGTGTTATAGCGGGTCAATCTGGGTACACTTACCTAAGCTTCAACGAAGGAGAAATGGTACCCATAGCATCCAAATCACACTTGTACACAAACGCTGAAATGCACTTTGCTGCAACAGAAAAAATACTGACAGAAGTATAGACCGCTGTAGTAAGATAAAGAGCACTGGCTCAGGGGAAACTAATAATTGTCGTAACTCCAGTACCAGCCTTAGAGGCTGCTACAAAGGCAAGCATTCCTAATGCTAAGCCTTATATCCAAGATGGATACAATGGGCTAATTCTCTCACTGCAATGGATGTAGAATACAGGTATGACCCTAGTCTAAAAACACAAGCATTCCTGCAATACGAACAAGAATATCCTCTCCCAAATGAAATAATGCCTCGAGATCAGTATGAATATATTATTTACATTGACGGATCTGCTCAGCCGGCTGTAGGGAGCAAACAGCAATACAGCATCATTTGTGCGATTGTGAAGGGTCGTATGCAGGATGGCAAGTTCCATCCCAGCGATACGCAGACATAGTCTCTAGGAGACTGCACGGTTCAGCTGGCAGAAATAAAAGCACTGTTACTGGCACTAATAAATACAGATCGAGAATTCCCCACACTGATTGTGTGTGATTCTTTTTATTGTGTCCAGTCATACAGCGAATATCTTCATTACTGTGGCCAGAATGGGTTTAAAGACTCAAAAGGTGACACAATTAAGCATAAAATGCTATGGGCACAGGTAGCTGAGTTGAAAACCGAACTACCAAGAGCTCTTGTGCTACACACGCTGAGACATCAACATGATGGCGTTCACGTTGAAGGGAATTCTTTGGCCGATGAAGCAGCAAAGGGGGAAGTATGAACTGCTGCCGTAGCTGCAATCACTCGTTCAAAAATGAGAATAGACGGACAGATAATGGTAGCTGTCATTGCTTCACGCAAAAACAGCCCAGCCTTACCTAAAGGTTTCCACTCAAATACTCCTACAAGTTAGATGCAAACAACATTCCGTATGCTCAAATTCCTGGAGTGGGGGATAGATTAATACCAAACATGGATCGCAGATTAGGTTTAATTCTAGCTGCACACGAGGGTCTAGTTTCTGCACATACAGAGATTACTGCGACGGTTCCATTATTGAACCAGCGCTATTGGTGGCCAGGTTTAACAAAACAGATGAAGAATTTTGTCCTGAATTGTGACATCTGCCAGCAGATGAAGGGTTCCACCGTGGCACGTCCAGCTCAGACACCATTACTAATATCAGACATGCCACTCGCTTGTGTATATTTGGACCACTGAGGCCCCCTACAATCGGATGGGGCTTACAAGTATATCTTGGTGGCAGTGGATTCATGCTCTATATTCCTATGGGTATGGCCTCAGCGCTCGGCTGACGCTCGAACTGTTATAAAAGATTTGCGAGTCCTTATAGGGACATACGCAGTTGACACATTACATTCTGACTGTGGCCCCGCGTTTAGCTCTAGGGCTTACAAGGAAGCCATGGAAGGTTTGGGTATAGCATTGCAGTACTCCTTTCTGTACCATCCCGAGGGATATTCGGTCGTGTAGAGGAAAAACCGAGACTTAAAGCAATCTTTAACAGCAAGAGTATTAGGTTCGGGTGGTAATTGGGTCAATCACTTATACGGGGTCCAAAGAGCCCTTAACAACATGCCAAGAATTTCTCTAGGGTGTATCACTACTTACGAGGTCCTATTTGGGATGAGAATGTGGGTACCTGATCTCGATTGTGAAAGCACAGTGGCGGATGTAAAACCATTTGATATCAATAAACGTTTGGCTGTTTTACAGGATCTGAACGAATCCAGAGCACTACTAAGCAACGTGCAAGTAAAACGCACCACCACTGGGGAAGTCATATCAGTCACGGCAAGACCTGTCTGGATCCCAAAAGTCAGGGATCTGGTCAGAGAAAAGATCGAGGACAAGAAAGAATTTGGGCCATCATGCAGAAAGCCTGAACCTGTCCTGGCTGTCGAAGGAACAAGAACAGTACTTCTTCTGCCTCTTGCCGGCAAAAAAGAAAAGAGATTCGTCTCCATTGATCTGATCAAACCACACTATGTGGGCGATACTGAATAGTAGGCCTCGTGGGCTCCTGGGTAGCCGATGCTCTCCTCTTGCTACCATACAGGAAGTTCAGACAGAAAGACTCATAACATTCGAAGAGTCACCAATACAAAGTAATGGAATTTCCAACAATGAAATGGAACTCGTTCCTCTTGAAACAGAACTTCAAAACACAAATGAAAGACAAATATCAATTCAGCCAAACCCCGAAGTCTACGTCAATATGCCTCTACAAGGAACGTCTGCCAGTTCAACAAAACCTGCTGAGCTACAAAAGATAGATCGGACTGCATCTGTCTACTTCATTGATTTTGATACCTTCTCTCTTGATCCCAGTGAACCTGAGACAATGCCAGCTCCAGTTTCCCGTAAGCAACAAATTTGTGAGTTCTACACTTTTCTGTAAAATACTTACTTATTATCACCATGGCTCCAGCACTGGATCATAACTGGAATATTGTTTTTTCTGTTCTGGATTGGCCTAGTAACTGTTTTCTACTTACTCATAAATGGAAAATATCTCCCAGAACGCTCTGCGGTATCAAATGTGAACTTGGTTCTGAAACCACATACATCATCCCATCGTGAACAAAGAGACTTGTTTTCTGTGAACATTACAGCTGTTCCAATTCCTGATGATATAGTTTGGGACAAGGTTGATTTTGATGTATTTGGCCCCACTGAACTTTTGAAAATGCCACATTTATTTAAAAATGTTCTAAATGATATCATTACCTCCAGTATTCTTTCTGATGATTGGGATCTTGAAACTGTAAATAATATGTTGTCTGATTTGGAACAATCCGCTGCATTTTCAAACAATGAAATGTTAGAGGAAACATTTGACTTTGATAGCATGTACTGTTACCAACATTAGGGTCATCACTTTTTACACAAATCCAGTATCCGGCGAAATGTTTTTCCTTACCACCAATGGGAACATTGCCCAACACCACCAAAAGGTAGTTCAAAAACATTTGCACAGAAATTTTCTTATTTTTCAGGGTTTAACACTTCTGACCTGACCTCATATTACTATAAGGTTGCATATACAACTGCACAGAAAAATATGCTGATTAACACCAAACAGATTTATTCTGCATCCTTTATTTCCCAACTGTATGAACAGAGTTTCGACTTATGGAAGGACACTATAGACATAAAATCAGTCTGGGGTTCTAAGGAATGGCAAGTTCAGGGAACAGAAGCACTATTTAGAGCGTGCCTCATTCCGCAGCAGATAATATATCTGAATGACACTGTGCAACAGACTTCCTGTCTTGGACTAGCCAAGAACAAGGATTTGAACTCACCACAGATTCCTACTTCGTCACACTTTGAGGGGTGGCAGAATTTTGCATCACGTGGAGGCGATACATTAGATGACATCACAGAGTACAATACATCAGACCCCAATTGGAAGGGATGGTTAGTTTGGCCCAAACAGATGTCAATCAAAATTCAGGGGTACAACCGAAGGGTTTAGTATCCATAGGCCAGACCCACGTTATGTACAAAGAGAACAGTCGGGGGTGGTGACATCATACAGTGTTGGGAAGTTGTGGCTCGATTGGCTAAAAACCTAGACACTGTCCCAGGTGAAACAGCACTTATCCTTACTCTCAAATGAAATGGATCTGAGGGATTTTTTATTAGGTCCCCGAAAGCCATGTCAGAAATGTTTCTATTACGCTGTCTACAATGAAATCTGGAAAATCTCTCAACAAGAAGCTGTGGAGAGACTTCGTGAAATAGATAGAATTAACCTAGAAAAGGCTTTAGCTGTAGTTGACAATGGTATGACTACATTAACATCCAGGATTTATTCACTGGGCAACATTATATCTTCTGCTATTGATATACTAGAACAGGACTTGTCCATACTACAACACGGACAATCTCAACTACATTCTATTATGTTTTTAAGCTGTACGCTGCAATCATTGCATGCTGGTTATGTGCCTTGGCGATTTATCAACAGTGCGTCCCTATTTTCTGCATACAATCTGACTGAGAAGAAGATAACAATGGCACAAAGGGGAGCAAAATATACAATGCTGCTTATTGAAAAACTGGACAAGTTACCTTTTACTGTGGCAGAGTCACCGTCCACAGAATGGTTAATCCATAGCCATATAACACTTCCGGTCACAACTTTCCAGTTTCAGTATTACCTTGAACAACAGCAGGCAGGCAGATATGAAGCGATGGGTAGGGAATTCATCAAGGAATCTTGGGAACTGCTGTACAGATTTTGATGCAGGAATGGGGACATGGAAGTGTTTCTCAGCGGTACAGATTGCGAGAATTCTTTAAGTGGATCTCTCATATGCCAGGATATTATGCTTCACGGGGCCTATAATGATCCTTATCCTGTCACTTGAAAGGATCCCCAGCTGCCATGATTAATCTGGTATTCAAGTTGCTTTCAAATGGGAGTTACTTAATGCTGAATGATCAAGGTTGTTGTGGGCTCCCGGGCATCGCACATCTTGTCACTGTAACATCCAGGGTTACTTGGTGTATGCAAGTATTGTTTCCACTGACTCATACAGTCAGGGGGGCGCCGTTATGGCCTTCGTTGAATGTTTCCTTTATACGGTTTGATACTCTGAGCCGAATGAAAGCCATGCTTTTACAGCAAACCGTGCCCTTAACCTCTGCCCGAGAAACTTATGAACTCCAGGTTGCAAGGTCCTCGGCTGAGATACAGGCACTAGTACGGACAAACTGTCCTTTCCATTTCACAGAAATGGTGCAACGTATCTTTAACATGTCTGATACAACGGGTATAGTCCACCTATTTAAGACCATAGGTTCTGGACTGTTAAGCACCTTTCAGACAATCCTCGGAGTTGTTCCCAACTTCATACACTCCGTATTTGGAAGTGTTTTTGGAGGGCTTCCACTGATCCTGTTCCTATTAGCAGGTATCCTGATTATCATTTTTCTGCTATGCAATGGACGTCCCAGTCACCAAGGAGATGGAAAGAACGCTCTTGGAGTGCCGATACCGTGATTACATGGTAATCCATCTGGGCACACCTTGTCTTCGAGAACTGAGCAAGTCTTGGTTCTTGCCATTTAGACCAGTCTGGATCGACTGTATTCTGCCTGTCCTCCGTTGCCTGTTCTGTGGACAAGAATGCGTGCTGGACCTCTGTCTAACACTTCCAACAAGTGCGCCACCGGACGTTGATGCTTTACTGGACCCGATAACTGCCCATGTTCTGCAGTGTCCTCAGCGTATTCAAATGTTGATGTCTGAATTCTTAGAGCCACCACTGGATGCTTCAGCTCCTGTCGGAACTGATACCGGCTCCTCAACAAATACTCAGGCCTTGGATGACACACAAACATCCCCAGCAGCGGCTGTGGTGAATACGGAGGAACATCTGTGCTCGATTGACCTGATCTGCGAGGTGTTGCAGGGACCGTTGTCTGCGATTGCAGGCAACAGCGATGTTGCGTCTCCCAGCTGGGACACATAAACATTTGGCTCATCGTGTGCTGGGAAACATTTGGCCTTTTTCTAAACAACCATATTTGGAATTTTAAACAAGACATTTTTCTAAACTGCATGGCTTTCAGTCACTCATTGTTCAGACTATATATATACGAACATATTCAGTACAGACTTCTATCGCATGCAATATTTTTCTTTTTTCAGCATTTTTTTGAAATGTTATGTTTTTTTAAGTACTATTTTTTATGGACTTATTAACAGTTTGCATACAACATTTAACCGTACGTTAGAATTTTTAGTATGTCATCCAGTCGGATGAGGAGTGGGTGTTATGTTCCATATAGGTACCCCAATATCGGCTCAAGTACTGAATGCACCTTTCACCTACATTCCCCTGATATTACACTGCATAACGGTTCTCAGTAATGACCTTTTACCTAGTTACGGTAATGCTTAAAGATGACATGGGGTTTTCGCCGAAAAGCTTAAGCTCATTCATTATGCATGAGGATTCTTAGAATCACAGCAAGACAGCAGGCCTACCATCTCCTGCATAATAACTATGTATAAGGGTAATTCCTTCCGTCATCCTAGTCCGACATGGCACATCAAGGTATATCCTCAGGGGGTACCACTTTGGGTATATATACACCATATCTTACTGAGGTAGGAAGAGGAGAAAAGAGCTTCCATGCTGACACACTGACGCGAGATGCTGAGGCTCCTGCACGTAGACACTCCAGCTCGCAGAGGTCTGACATCCCTTGCGGGGTGTCCATCTCGAGACCAAGACGGGGTCCCACAGTCTCTCAATTCAGGTAATGGGGTTGACTTTATCCTAGAGGGATTCTTGGCTTTTACACCTACATACATGCTAGGTACACTTAGGTACATCTAGTTAGGGTCGCATCGTAGGAGTACGCATTCTACTGTCATGTATTTTATATACTTGCCTGTATTCATTGTTTTAGCACAATGGTAGAAATTTACCATCCTTTTACTCTGTTAGTGCTTATAATCATTTATATCTGTTACTGTCTAGTGGTTGTTTCAGCACACCTATTTTACACTAGAATGACGCTGGCTCAATAAATGCTTATTGAAAAACGTCCCCAACATTTATTCTGTGTATCTCTCTGAGACAAAGTGAGCACGAGTGACTGAGCAAAAAGTATCGCACTGGTTCCACGATCCCTGATGGGACAGAGTTGTCATGTTCAATAGTTGCCAAGAACTATTCTCTCCTTGGTAAGAGGGGTTTCTAGTGGCACTGTGAGCTAGCTGGTATACAGGCTAACATACTTGGTAGGGGTGTCTAGAATCTGTCCGGACACCAACCCTACAGTGTATGTTGTCTAAACGTGCAGATCCTATATGGGTTTATAGGAACTACACGACACCTGAAAAATGAGTTCATTGGTGAAATAGTTTTTTTTGCTCTTATAAGATAGATTCAATACTCTCAAGAAATATGAAAAGTAAGCATAAAAATGGTGCACCACTCTCATACAAAGCAACCCTTAAGGGCAATTTTTTCAACTTTCCACTCTCTGATACTGCAAAAGGCAGCACAGAAAACATATCTTTCATATTTTAGTTTTGTAACTTCACTTCTGAATGGTTAGTATGTGTTAACCCTTTCATGCACTTTCATAAAGAAGCCTAATATGGTAGGGTATTTGTGCATATTCACGACTTATTCGAGATCATCAGGACTAATTCACTGCATGATTGTCTGACTGGGTCTATGAGTGAGTGTGAGTGTCTGAGTGAGTTTGTAAGTGGGAGCATGAGTGTCTGAGTGGGTCTCTGAGTGGTGCATTCGTGTCTAAGTGGGTTTGTGAGTGAGTACATCAGTCTCTGATTGGATCTGTTAGTGTGTATAAGACTATCTGAGTGGGCCTCTGAGTGGGTGCATGAGTGTCTGAGTGGGTCTGTTAGTGTGTGCAAGAGTGTCTGAGTGGGACAGTGAGTGGGTGTGTGTATATATGAGTAGGTCTGTAAGTGGGTGCATGAGTTTCTGACCGGGTGTATGAGTGGGTCTGTGAATGTTTAAATGAGACTGAGGGTGAGTGTGTGAATATATTTTTTAATCTTTTCTGCTGCTATTCTCGATTTTTTTGCGTAGTTATCCGGGGGCCATGCTGAGCATCGCAGTGAATTCGTGAATATCGCGTGTGGTGAAAAAAAACATTTTCTTCAATGTATACAGCCCAGACTATATTACAGAAACACCCCTATATCCTACCCATGGAACCAGGGGACATCCAACCTGGCCCCTCATGTCACTTTCTACCATTTCTGGGCTGTCCTGGGGCACTTTGCTGACAAACTAAAATGGCTACTGCAACTTTCTGCTCAGGTTGTGGCCAGCCAGTCATGATATTTCTGTTGACATGCATATTCACAAATTTTACACAATATTCGTGAATTAGTCACGGTCATAGATATACAAATATGGATTTCCTTTAATTTATAACAAAATACTGAACATATTTACACTACATAACTGAAAGCATGATCTGCGAACCAAAAGCTACCTTTCCACCAAATTCGGTGTAATTCCGTCCAGCGGTTCTGGCTGTATTCATGTTCAAAGCTCCTATAGGAACTAACTTAGGAAACACACTTTTTTTACCCCCCCCCTTTTTCTCACCCCCGCTTGATGGATCGCCCGGAATCTTTCCATGCACAACTAGAAGTACCAGCGCACTTTTTTGGGAAAATTTTGTAAAGAGTTGTCAAATGGTGCACACAGTTATAGGTGAGTCAAAAAGACTTTTCCTATGGAAACATGGTCCTAACTATAAATATCTACTGGCGACCTCTAGTATATATATATATACCGGCAGGAGGTAATATATATATATATATACATATATATATATTCCAACACTCTTTAAGGCAAACCCCCACGATCCGAGGGTGTAGAAGAAAACAGCACAGCCAGGCACCAGCGAATTGTAAGTAGTCCTTTTTTTAAATTTAAATTTCATATCCACCACAGTGCGATAAAGAGACCTACGCATTTCAGCCGGAGCCTTCAACAGGGTCATAGAGTTTGGGTGTGTAGACAAGCCATTTAAAGGAAAATTTCCCTCCAAAATCACCTCCACAATTAAAGGCAAACAAACACATGTTGTTACATATTGTACACTACACAGGCAAGTTTAGTTATAAAAGCTCCATGAATTGTCAAGATTCCCCACATCATATCACACAATATATGACTTTCATAACAATAATAAAGCCCCAAAATTACAGTGGGTATATAATTGGCTGTATTACTTTGTAACTTTCACATCACGGTAAAGTACCCATAACTGACAAGATGACAATAATGCGATTGGTCTATTTGGTTTATATCTCAGAGAACTCTACTGTAAAGTGGCCTTGAATTGAATGTTAAGAAAACCAAAGTGATGAAAATTGGTGTAGCTAAACAGAAGTTTAACTCTTGGAAGACTAGAGCAGGTACAATCGATATTGTTAAGACGTATAGATACCTAGGGGTGGTGTTTGACAACCGTGTGTCTTTTAAATTTCATTTTAAGGATCTAAGGGCCAAGGCTGTGACCTTGATCCACGCTTTTAAATGTCTAAAAAATCATTGAACTGCCAATCATATGACTTTATACTTAAAGTAATTAAAGCCAAACTACAACCAACCCTCATATATGGTTCTCCCATTATTAGAGGGAAAGATGCAAAGGTACTCGACCTATTGGTTGTCAAGGTCTTCAAAGCAACCTTTGGGATTGCCAAATCAGTGTGTCAAGCAGGTATAAGATTGGAGTTTGGTCTCCAGAGACAGAGCCTGGTATCAAAAGGAGCTTTTCTAAAATGTAAGGTTGCATTGTCAACATCAGCACCAGCATCTTTAGGGAACATTTGTTGGCAAGAAATAGATAAGTCGTTTTATGCGGCTAAATGGAGATCCTATATTTTAACTTCTTTAAGAGAGATAGGCCTGCAAACGGCATTGCAAGATTTGAACATATCCAATTACAAGCTAATGTTAAAAAGCGTATTAAAACCGAATCGCTTAAATTGGATAAGGCTGAATTAGCAGGAAAAAATTACGCATGGTATGTGATTAATTCATACCAAACCTTGCGTATACAGCCGTATTTGAATGCTTTTTTCTCAGCAAAATTTAAAAATACGTTTCTGAGGTTACGAATGGGATTAAATCCAACAAAGGAGGGCACAAATTCGTGGATTAAGCAGTGGCCGGACCCTGATTGTAGACTTTGTGGACGGTCACAGGAAACTTTAGTCCATATAGTGTGTGTATGCCCAAAGTTGATTAATATTCGACGAACATTCTTAAGACCATGTTTCTTGAAGAGCGGGGTGAGATCTGCTCGTCAGGCTTTAATTATGTCATTATCTGGTGAATCGATTCCTCTATTGTGTCATTTGGTAAAATTTTTATTGGCAGCTGAAAAATGTTTTGATATAATAAGGTAGACCTCCAGTATTTCTATGGTTGTGTTACCTAATAGTATTATTTGGCTTATAACTCTTATTAATTGATAATCATGTTGCGAAGGTGACAATTAGATATGTCAAAATAGATGTGACACTATTACCATAAACTAATGCACTTTATCTGTTTTAATACGAAGATTGTTGCAATAATCGCATATTAGCACTTTATAGTAATGCACTTTATTATTGCTCTGATATGATGGTCGCCGTATTAATCGCTCATTATCGATGCTATGTGAATAGACCTGATTTTATTGATACGTTTTATATTTGTATATACAGGTCAGTTTTTTATTCTATGTGTTGGGAACATGTTTTGCTTTCAATGGATTTTTTTAATGATCGATGAAGTATGTGATGTGAATTTGTAGTGATTGCAATGATTTTAAGTAATCAAGCAATAAAGATTATTATTATTATTACTGTAAAGTATACACATATATGACCAATGTGATGACTCAAACTATTGCCCAATCATATTGTGACATTCTCAATAAACTTTAGTGGAGATAAAGTATTCAATTTCACACATCCCCTACACATAGGAGGGAATGATCATAGAGGGCTAGTGGGGAATTTGCAATATAAAATGTTTGAAGATAAGAAGGAAGACAAATGACAATATCCAGAAGAATAGGGAAATATAGACACAGGCTGCACCCTACACTGTTGACTATGTAATGGGTATGGTAATGATATACATACAAGGTTACTAAATCAGTGACCAATACTATTTCCCTGTTCGTACCATGGGAGTAGTAAGCTTGTGTTCATGCCATGTATGGCATATGACCATCAAGCAAAATAAAGTGCTACCTAGTACATAAAGTGCATTCTGTTTAATATATAAACACTCTGGTTCAACTAAAGAACTAGAGCTAAGAAATCCCAGTGGGACAGGACAGACATCGATGGAAGAATTTATTCAACACACTACTCCTGACTATGAATGCTATATATTAGCAATTCTCCATCGTCCATTAAATGCATAGAATTGTTGAGTTTGGCATATACAATTGATCCATATATACAGTACTCTGATCATAAGGTGCTATGTGATGTAAATAATTTAAAGTTGCTTTGCTTAAATAGTATATTTGATTAATCTTACAAACAATGCAGATCTCCGATACAATACTCCTATCCTAGAGTGTTATATCAGTTTAGCATATGGTACTGATCCATATATATAGTACTCCATCCTAAAGTGCTAAGTGCTGTAAACAATGTAAAGTTGCTCAATTCATATATTAGAATGACCTTACATAAAAGGCAAATCTCCTATACAGTACTCATGTCATATGATGTAAACAATTATGCAGTCGATAAGTGGATCCAATTAGTTTAAGGATGGCGTTCTAACAATGCAAATGATATTGCAAGTACAAAATACCCATAAAAAATGTGAATCCAAATAAATATTAGAATACTGATCAATTATGTAAAAAAGTTGTTAAAAAGTTATCAAAAAGTTGTTAAAGTGCATCCAATGTCTCGATTTCAAATGTGCAAGTGCTAGCTATCTGAGAACATGAGAATAAGTAGTCAGGATAAGATAAGTTAGAACAAGTATCCCAGTTATGCACCACTATGTCCATGAATGTGTCCAGCAATAAGATTCAATTATGTCATTAAAACATACTGACATATCTGTATTATTTCCCACAGTTGTAAGGAATTACAGAAAATGAATAGGGTGCACTTTAAAATGATTTCAACACCATGGATGGGGACATGTGCAAAGTTATTAGCGATCCAGCAACGTGTGGTGGTCATGTTGATAACTCCGAGTACGTATGGCCTAAGGGGTATCTGAGTCAGACTGTACAAAGAGATTAGGAGACTCCTAAAACCCACTTCCTCAAATAATTAAACATGAATATACAGTTCAGCATCCATATTCAGACCATTGGGGGTCTCTGTACCCAACAATAGAATCTTCTTTGATTCTTCATGGCGTAGCTCTACCTCCGTATTTCCTCCTCGATGTTTTTTCTGTACATGTTTGATGCCATAATATCACATATTATCTGTTTTCTCATCATGCATCTCCCATATGTGTCTTGCCATGGCATATTGGTAGTCCTTATTTATTATGGCTCTCAAATGTTGAAGTATGTGGAGCTTGAGTTTATTGATAGTACTGCCCACATATTTTGTGCCACATTGGCATTCCAGGACATAAACAACTGACTCCGTTTCACACATGATCTTCTCCTGTATTTTGTTAATTTTGCCATAGATGGTTTTATATTCTGTTTTATTTATGCCATGTTTGCAGGCCTTACAGTTGACACTTTTGAAGAAGCCATTTGTAGGAGGTGGGAGCCATGTAGCTATGTTAATTTGAGGAATGGTTGGTTTCATGTAGGTGCTAGTCAGAAGATCCCCCAATGATGGTGCTTTACTGTAAGTAATGTTCGGTGTGTCTGGCAGTATCTTTTTGAGGTCTTCATCCATGAGCAGAACTCTCCAGTTGTCTCTGAGTATATTTCTTACTTTTCCACTTGATGTATTGTATTCTGTTATGAACCTCACATCCTGGTTGTTTTTTTCTTTTACCAGATTTGGTACTTCTCTTGGTATGAGTAATGCTTCTCGTTTTTAGCACTGGCTCTATTTAGAGCATCTTTTAGGACCATTTTTGGATAGCCTCTTTTTAAGAATCTTTCAAACATGTCCCTGGCCTGGTGTTTGAAATCTACTTTCTCTGAGCAGCAGCAGCGCCAGAAACTCCCTATATGGGACACTCCATTTCAACGGTAGGGGATGTACACTGTTGGCATGGGGTATACTGTTTGTGCTTGTTGGTTTTCTGTATATTTTACTGCAGATCCTGTCATTCTTGATGTAGACTGTGGTATCTAGGAAATTGATTTCTTTGTCCTGAATATCAAAAGTGAATTGTAGATTCAATGTGTTTTGATTCAGCGATCTCAGAAAACACTCCAAGTCTGACTTTTCCCCTTCCCATATTAGGAAAAGAGCATCAATAAAACGTACCCATATCACCATATTTACTCCATCCTTACCTTGTACAGTTCGCTCCAGGCTACTTCTGCTTCCCAGCGCCCCATGAATAGATTAGCATATGTCGGGGCGAATGATGTCCCCATGGCGGTTCCCCGGACTTGTAGATATTGCTTGTTGTTGAATAAAAAAACATTGTGATGAAGCCAAAAATCTATCATTTCAATAAGAATATCTGAGTGTTCTAATAGGGAAACTGAACGGGTTCGCAGAAAGTATTTTCAAGCTTCCATTCCATCAAGATGTTGTATTGAGGTGTACAGCAAGACCACATCCAAAGTAGCCATCAGGTAATTAGATTTACATGGGAGCTCGTTAATTCTACTAAGGAAATGCTGTGAATCTCGTAGGTATGATGGAAGATCCTTAACGTAAGGAAAAAGGAATATGTCCATGAATCTTGATGTGTTTTCTAGCAGGGCACCAATTGAGCTGACTATTGGTCTGCCCGGCGGATTGTTCAAATCTTTGTGTACTTTCGGCAAAAAATAAATAGTTGGTATTATCGGATGTGACGTATTAAGATAGTTGTATTCTTCCATGTCTAGGAGGCCTTTTCCTTGTTGTCCAGTGAGTTTCTGGGAGAATTGGTCCATATGTTCTCTAATCAGATTGTCAGGGAATCTTCTGTAATGTTTTTTATTGCCCAGTTGTCTATTTGCTTCGGCCAAATATTTGTGCATGCTCATAATTACAATATTCCCTCCTTTGTCGCTGGGTTTAATGATAACGTTTTTGTCATTTTGCAGATCCCTAAAGGCTTCCCACTCCTTTTTGGTCAGATTTTGTTTGGCCCCTTTGTTTGTTTTGGCTGGTCGTCTGGTCTCCATGAATATCATCTTCTTCAATTCGTCTGTAACAGTTTCATAGAACAGGTCGATGTTGATTCCAACGGGTAAATGGGGGCAGAATTTAGACTTGGGCTTGCAGCCACTCCTTGATGTCATATCCAAAGGGATCTCAAGGTATTCACAGAGATCCCTTTCTGATAAGAGTTCAATTGGCGGACTTTCCGATCCAGATGCCTCTATTTCCAGACTTGTTAGAGATTGTAATGTACTCAGGTCATTCACTGTGATGATGGAGGGTTCTGCAGTGGCTTTTACTTTTTTCTTCTGGATACCCCATTCTTTTTCCTTCTGGGAATAATATTTCTTTAGTTTGACTTTCCTTGTGAATTTATAAAAGTCTATTCTTGTGCCAACAAAGTCAAATCCGACATTCGGACAAAAGCTGAGCACTTTGTTTAAAAGGATCCTGTGATTTTCATTGATAGTTTTTTGGGTGAGATTGATGATTAGATTGTTATCTTGGACCTTTTTTTTTTATTGACGCTTTTTGTTTTGCGCTTCTATTCCTCTTTTTGTACCTCCCCTTTGATCTTCTTGTTTTGCTAGGTTCTCCTGGGCTGCATTTGCTTTTCCCCTTCCTTTTTGTCTCGTCATCATCTGGAAGAGCCTCATTTCCCCTGAGAAGTCTAGCCGGGGGAGGGATGTTGTAGGCTCTTCGTTCCCTGAACTTACTTCAGAGCTCTCTGCACTTGAGGCTGCTGATCTCGTGCCAGTGGTGTTAATGGCTGCGGTTTGTTTGGCATATAAGTAGTCAAACATCCTGGCAAATGTGTATATCTGACTTGCAGCATAGTCTCTTTTGTCTCTGTTGAACTTTTTTGCTTTTTTTGCTCTACTTCCTCCTAATGTTTTTCTAGTTTCTTTTCCATTTTCAACAATGTGTTTTTTACATCCTCTCTATCCTGCATGGTTTCCAGGACATCCTCGAGCTCCTTAATCCTTGTAACAGCCTTTGTTAATTTTCTATCTGCATGCGTAATTAATGTGTATATATTGCGAAAGGTCCTTACCAACTCCTGGTAAAAGAACGAGCCACTCCAGTTAGTGGTTTGTAAGTTCGATCTATTGGGCAAAAAAAACACGTTTCGACCTCTGATGGTCTTGATCACAGGAGTTGGTAAGAATCTTTCGCAATAGTGAGGAGCGGCGGCGTCCGCCCTAAAACGAGCCCGACCTGCTTGGAGGGGCGTCCGGAGGCGCCATTGTTTTTGTCTGGATATATATATATATTTACATATATATATATATATTCACCGAAAAAACCACAGGTTTCAGGGACGTTATAGTTAGTTGGACATTTCACTCATAGAAAACCAGAGAAATTCGGACATTATAGTTAGTTGAGTTAACTATAACTCGCGCCCCCGCATTGCACTGCTCATGACATCACATATTACATCATTCATGACATGGTCAGTGACATCACTGATGACATCACTGATGACATCTCAAATGACATCACTGATGACATCACTGATGACATCATCCAGTGACTGTGTGTTTCTGTAAAGTTTAAATATGTTTTATATATATATATATAGGCTAAAGTGTATTGAACAATGAGTGAGTGTATGACTGTCTGAATGGATGATTTAGTAGGTGCGTGACTGACTGTATAAGTGAGTGATTAAACGTGTCTTACTGAATGCATGGGTTAGTGACTAAACTGTGTGAATGTCTGTATCAGTCTGTCAGTTGGTGTGTAAGCGTCTGCATGGGTTGGTGAGTAGCTACATGAGTGTCTTTATGGGTTATTGATTGGTTGTCTGACTATCTGTATGAGTGCCTGAGTGTCTGTGTGGGTGGGTGGGGGTGTGTGACTCTGTGCATAGATGTGTGAGTGGGTGATTCACTGGGTGTATGGGATCATGAGTGCATCTGTGAAAGGCTGTATGGGTGGGTGAGTGTGTGTATGGGTGTGTTGGTGAGTGAATGGATATCTCACTGGTACATATGTGAGTAACTACATATGTGAAAGGCAGTATATATGAGTGTTGGAGTATATACATGACTATATGTGAGAGTGAGTGATTGTGAGAGTGGCTGTATGGATGATTGTGTGCTTGTATCAGTGATTGTTTAAGACAGTAAGTATGTGTTAGTATCTGTATGAATAAGTGAGGTGGTGTGTGTATAACTGTATAGGTGAGTAAATGGGAGTGTGATTGATTCTTTGCATGACTGACTAGGTGTGTGAGTAACTCTATGGATGAGTGGCGATGTGTGAGTGTCTGTATAGGTGTATGAGTGCAAATGATAGTGTTGAAGTGACTGCATGTATGAGTGACTGTATGGGTGAATGAGTGGACGTGTGTGAAGACCTAGGAATCAGTGAGTGGGTATGTAGTAACTGGTATTGGTGTGTCTATGGTTTTGGAAATGGTAGTCTGTATTTTAGAGTGGGTGTATCAAAGGTTATATTAGGGTGTGAGGAGGTGCATCAGATTATCATGTGGATGATGTCATCAGTGATGTCATCAGTGGTGTCATTTGAGATGTCATCAGTGATGTCATCAGTGATCTCACTGACCATGTCATGAATGATGTAATATGTGACGTCATGAGCAGTACATTGCGGGGGCGCGAGTTATAGTTAGCTCAACTAACTATAACGTCCGAATTTCTATGGTTTTCTATGAGTGAAATGTCTGACTACCTATAACGTCCCTGAAACCTGTGGTATTTTCAGTGAATTTCGAAGGTTTTTAAATGCTTATTTCTAACTATAACGTCCCTGAAACCTATGGTTTTTTCAGTGAATTTCAAAGGATTTTTAAATGCTAATTTCTAACTATAACGTCCCTGAAACCTATGGTTTTTTCAGTGAATTTCTAAGGTTTTTTAAATGCTAATTTCTAAGTATAATGTTCTAAAAATATTTTTTTAAAGTTTTTTTATAGTTATAAAAATAATATAATGCTTTCTCTTTTCTAAACTATAAATATACATTTTTTTTTTTAATAAAAATGTGGATTCACGTACCGATCGTGTACCTGTCTCGATGGGTGCGCGAATCCAAGTATTTTGCCGCCATATTGGTTAAGTCGTGTACGATGCGCGTTTCGTAAGCGACGGGTGCGCGGATCTCGGCCCCGCGTAACGTCACGTATGTGGTTCCGGGGGTCGCGACAGGTGCGTGAATCCATCGCAAATCTTTGAGTTTTAAAAGTATATGTATATAACTTTATTATATATATTATACCAAGACATTATTTAATATAATTGTAAATATCATGTATCTGTAACTGGAATAAAGATATATTATTGTTAAATGTATTTTTCGTAAATCGTCGGGTGCGCGCTCGTGGCGCGCCCGGTGCGCGAATCCCATGTGACTTCAAAAGAAAGACTTTCATTGGTTTAGAGGCTTTTGATTCTAGAACTTGAAGGACCTCACCCATTTTTTTTCATTCTTTCAAGACCATCTCAGAAGAGACACCTGTTCTCTTTTGGATCTCCTCTTTAGATCTTTTTGGTGTTTTTTTCGTACCATCAAAAAATGGCAGCTGGAGATCCAACACAGCAGCTTCCACCAGAAGGCGAAGAAGATTTGGAAGAACCCATAAAAGTGGGGTATGAGAGCATCATGTGGGCTTTTTTCAGTATACCACCTGGTGAAAAAAAGGTGAATGCCAGGAAGGTGACATGCACCATTTGTCAAAAAGTATTGTCACGAGGGTCAGAGAAATAATATTCTTGCGGGACGTCTTCTATGCTCAAGCATTTACAGACAATGCTCCCTCGACATCTAGCAAGGGAACAACTGCGTCGTCAACAGGAAAAAGAAACAACTGATGACAATACCGCTGGACCCAGTAACTCTTCTGCTGGCACAACAACTGCTGCAATCAACATTCATCCTGACTTAACTCGAGTAGAGCAGCGTTGTTTGATATGTAGATAAACATTATGTGTTGGTGAGCAATCAGTGAATGCTATCCTGGTTGCCATTCAGAACCACAAGTGATAATTTAGTTTTTTTTTTTTTGTTAATGCAATGAGTTTTAATTGCATAATGTTTTCAATGTTTTTCTTGTTGGTTCTGTTTTTTTTTCCATTTTTAAAAAAATAAAACACCAATAAATTGTAAAAAAGAGTTGAAAAATACAAAAAATTATAAAACAAAAAAAGAAAGAAAAATGGTTCTTTTCAGAATCGCCTATTTGGTTTAAAAAAGAAAACAATTGTAAGTGTTGTATGAATTGTGGTAAGTGGAATATATGGAGATGTGTATGGTTAGTGTATATATGATTGAAGCAGTGCATGGTTAATGCCGGGGTGATTGCAAGAGTGCAAGAGAAATGTCTGGGTGATTGCAGGAGTGCATGAGTAGTGCCTGAGTGATTGCATGAGTGGAGAGGTAATGTGTAGGTGATTGGCGGAGTGCATGGGTAATGCCTGACTGATTGCATGAATGCAAGGGTTATGCCTCAGTGATTGCATGAGTTCAAGGGTTATGTCTGGGTGATTGCATGAATGCAGAGGTAATGTGTGGGTGATTTGAGGACTGCATGCCTAATGCCTGAGTGATTGCATGAGTGCAAGGGTAGTGCCTGAGTAATTGAAGGAGTGCATGCGTAATGCCTGAGTGATTGTATAACTGCAAGGGTAGTGCCTGGGTGATTGGAGGAGTGCAAGGATAGTGCATGGTGATTTTATAATGCATGGGTAGTGGCTGTGTGATTGGTGGAGTGTATGGCTACTGGCTGGGTAATTGGAGGAGTGTATGGGTAGTGCCTGAGTGATTAAAGAAGTGCATGGGTATTGCTTCTGTGATTCCATGAGTGCTAGGGTAGTGCCTACGTGATTGGAAGAGGGCAAGAGTAGTGTGTGGTGATTTTATAAGTGCATGAGAAGTGGCAGGGTGATTGGTGGAGTGCATGGGTACTGGCTGGGTAACTGGAGGAGTGCATGGGTAGTGTCTAGGTGATTGAAGGAGTGTATGGGCAGTGCCTGAGTGATTGGAGGAGTGTATGAGTAGTGCCTGAGTGATTGAAGATGTGAATGGGTAGTGCTTCTGTGATTCCATGAGTGCTATGATAGTGCCTAGGTGATTGGAAGAGGGCAAGAGTAGTGTGTGGTGATTTTATAAGTGCATGGCTAGTGGCAAGATGATCGGTGGAGTGCATGGCTACTGGCTGGGTAATTGGAGGAGTGCATGGGTAGTGTCTACATGATTGGAGGAGTGCATGGGTAGTGCATGGGTGATTGGATGATTGCATGGGCAGTGCCTGGGTTATTGCATGAGTGCATGAGTAGAGCCTGGGAGATTGGAGGAGTGGATTGGTAATGGCTGGGTGATTTTGTAAGTGCATGGGTATTGCTTGGGTGATTTTGTAAGTGCATGGATAATTCATGGGTGATTGCATGAGTGCAGAGGTAATGTATGGGTGATTGTAAGAGCGCATGGTTAATGCCTGAGTGATTGCATGAGTTTATGGGTAATGCCTTGGTGATTGCATGAGTGCATGGGTAGTGCCTGGGTGATTGGAGGAGTGTATGGGTAGTGCCTGAGTGATTGAAGATGTGCATGGGTAGTGTTTCTGTGATTCCATGAGCGCTATAATAGTGCCTAGGTGATTGGAAGAGGGCAAGAGTAGTGTGTGGTGATTTTATAAGTGCATGGGTAGTGGCAAGATGATTGGTGGAGTGCATGGCTACTGGCTGGGTAATTGGAGGAGTGCATGGGTAGTGTCTACATGATTGGAGGAGTGCATGGGTAGTGCATGGGTGATTTGATGAGTGCACGGGCAGTGCCTGGGTTATTGCATGAGTGCATGAGTAGAGCCTGGGAGATTGGAGGAGTGGATTGGTAATGGCTGGGTGATTTTGTAAGTGCATGGGTATTGCTTGGGTGATTTTGTAAGTGCATGGATAATGCATGGGTGATTGCATGAGTGCAGAGGTAATCTATGGATGTTTGGAAGAGTGCATGGTTAATGCCTGAGTGATTGCATGAGTTTATGGGTAATGCCTCGGTGATTGAATGAGTGCATGGGTAGTGCCTGGGTGATTGGAGGAGTGTATGGGTAGGGCCTGAGTGATTGAAGAAGTGCATGGGTAGTTCTTGTGTGATTCCATGTGTGCAACAGTAGTGCCTAGGTGATTGGATATTGCATAAGTGCATAGATAGTGCCTAAGTGATTGCATGACTGCTGGAGTAGTGCGTAGATGATTGGAAGGCTGCATGGATAGTGCTTGGTTGATTCCATGAGTGCTGCAGAATTGCCTGAGCACATGTATGACTGCATGAACAGTGCCTGAATGATTAAAGTGGTGCATGGGTAATGCCTAGGTGATTGCATGAATGCAGGAGTAATGTCTGAGTGATTAAAGGAGTGCATGGGCAGTGCCTGAGTGATTAGATGAGTGTATAGGTAGTGCCTTGGTGATTTTATAAGTGCATAGGTAGTGCCTGGGCGATTGGAGAAGTGCATGGATATTGCCTGAATGACTGGAGGAGTGCAAGGGTAGTGCCTGGGTTATTCCATGAGTGCATAAGTAGTGCCTGCATGACTGCATGACTGCAGGAGTAGTACATAAATAGTGCCAGGGTAATTGCATGACTGCAGGGGTAGTTCCTGAGTGATTGAAGGAGTGCATGGCTAATGTTTGGGTTATTGCATGAGTGCAGGAGTAATGTCTGGGTGATTGAAGGAGTGCATGGGTAATGCCTGGGTGCATGGAAGAGTGCATGGGTAGTGCCTGGCTGCATGTAGGACTGCCTGGGTAGTTCCTGGGTGATTGGAGGAGTGCATGAGTAGTACCAGGGTGATAGCATGAGTGCAGGACTACTGCATGGATGATTGGAAGACTGCATGGGTAGTGATTGGTTGATTCCATGAGTGCTGCAGAAGTGCCTGAGCACATGTATGACTGCATGAACAGTGCCTGAGTGATTGAAGTAGTGCATGGGTAATACCTGGGTGATTGTATGAATGCAGGGATAATGTCTGGGTGATTAAAGGAGTGCATGGACAGTGCCTGAGTGATTAGATGAGTATATAGCTAGTGCCTTGGAGATTTTATAAGTGCATAGGTAGTGCCTGGGTGATTGGAGAAGTGCATGGATATTACATGGATGACTGTAGGAGTGCAAGGGTAGTGCCTGGGTGATTGCATGAGTCACCAGTAGTGCATGGATGATTGGAAGACTGCATGGGTAGTGCTTGGGTGATTGGATGAGTACATAAGTAGTCTCTTGGTGATATAAGTATATAGATTCAGGCTAGGTGAATGGAGAAATGCTTGGATAGTGCGTGGGTGATGGTAGTAGTATGAGAATAGTGTCTAATTATATAGATCAGTACATGGGTAGTATTTGAAAAAATGGATCAGTGCAATAAAAATGACTGTAAACATTACTTCATATTATTATGCTTATAGCATTATTTCATCTTACCTTCTTTATTCAAATACATACCAAACTCAGTGAAACTATTTTACAGTTCTTTTGTTGTAAATTGAATTTAAAATCTTTTCAAGGTTTACTATTACTTTCTGTAATAAAAAGAAGGAAAACTGTTATTACATATAATATTATTGTTTTTAAAACAAAACATAATTTTAGAATTACATAACATATTCAGTTTCCCTTTTTGCTGCTCTCAGATTCTATTGGATTTCACTATACACAGTGATTTCAACGTAGATCATCATATAACAGCGGGAAAAAAATACAATCAATGTGATTGTAAAAAAACCCAGATCTGAGTCAAAAATATTTACAACAAATTCAACTATCTGTTTACCCATCTATAGTTTCTAAATTACATTCTTCAACTACATTAAATTATTTATTTTTCTGAAGTACATTTTCTAAAATATACACTCTCATTTACATCGCATATAATTTAAAGATCAAATATATAAACTAGTTCCTTGAAACACAATTTTGCAAATCCAATAAAAAAAAGTAGAAATAATAATCCAAACACTAATTGGTCACATCTTCCCAATAGGCCGAATAATGTTTCAAATCCATTGGCATTAATAATATCCAAAATAAACTCGTTATTTTGTGTTCACATCTTCCCAATAGGCCGAATTATGTTTTCAACATTTTAGCATCAAAAATATCAGATATGAATCTGGTAATTCGTAAGGCAACATACATTTGAATTCCAAATGGCCATCATTGCAATGTGTCCATCCTTTATTGCACTTTAAATACACAGTATAGTGTCCAGATGTTGTAGTAGGTCCATCATGGAATATAATAGCCACTGCTTTAAAAGTTATTCCTGAAATTGACACTTGACTTGCCACAAAAATTTTAATTTTTGTTTCCAATTTTGTTCCATTTTCTCTACAAAGTTGTAGCATTAAAATGACATATTTTCCAAATTTTTCTATATATAATGTTGACAACATTTCTGATTTACAATGGAGAACATTTCATATCTTGATTGGCTGTTTTTACTAATTTGTTAAAAGACACTGATTTGCAATCTGGTATTGTCAAATATATGAATCGTTCAGTGTCTATTTGAGTGGTAGAACAAAATGAACACTCTTCACATTTATGATGCCATCTGTAACTTAGTCCAAACAAATTTTCAATTTCTATTCCTTCATCTTCCAATACTGCAAGCATAAACATAAGAAATTCTTGTGCATCTTGTTAAATTAAGTGTAAATTGTGAAGAACCAGAACATATATCCAAAAGATGTCGTATGCCAGAAACAGTATGGATTTTAGTTCTATCAGTTTCCAACTTTTCAAAAATATAATGTAATAAAGAGCAGAATCTTTTTCTCGAATTTCCATAATTTGATGATGAAGATCTTCTAGATAAAACACAACATTCACAATTACATGAGCATAGCAGTTGATACCTGAACTATTTTCTAACTGGTATCCTACAATATCATCAACAGCGTCCATTTTTATTTTCTTTGCAGCCTCATCATTCTCTTGAATTGTTTTCTTTTTACAACCTCACTAGAATGTTTGTCATATTTTCGTTTTGGACATACTTCACGTTTTTCATATATGGGATAGTCACCTAAGTTAGGAGCATACAGTCTTCTTAACCGATTATACTCTCTTACACAATTTTCATCAGCACTAACCTTTTTCTCATCAAAATCAATCAAATACAATCCAGATAATGTTCTTACTCGAGACAATGCAACATATGCCATACCCTCTTTAAACACTGTACTTCCAATATTTATCAAAGCATTGTCAACAGTTAAACCTTGAGATTTATGAATGGTCACCACATATGCTAAAGAAAGAGGAAACTGTTTTCTACGAACATACAAGTCTTTTACAAGCAAAAAACGAACAGAGCACAACGTCCAATCTGTTTTACCTCTCCAATCTGATCAAATTTAATCTTCAAAAATTCAATTCCATCTCTGTTCTGATAATTAACAAATCAACAGCTTTTCCCATTGCTCCATTTACTAAACCTTTTTCAACATCTAAATTACGCCGTAATATTACCCGACAGTTTACACATACATATAAAGACTTTTCTAAACCAGCAGTCTTAGATACAGACTTTTCCAGAGAATCCAATTTTGGCTGTAATTTCTCTGAGAGAAGAATAGTAACCCCTTCATGTTCCATTTTATCAATGGCTTCCATTTTCACTATTGTTTGTTTCTCCAGTTTCTAAAGTTCTTGATTGAATGTAGAACACTCTTGCAGTGTTGGCATTAGGCAAACTATAGACTTCTTTTCTCCAATTTTTTTAATTCAGGTGCAATATTTTCATTTGGAAACAAGTTTGTTAGTAGCCGACTTGTAAAGCTTCTTTACCATGTTTTGTAAAAACACCAATTCTAATATCTTGAAGAATGTTCCCATAATGTTCATTACTTGCTTGTAACATATTCTTAATAAGTTCTTTATATTTAAAAAGAGACCAAATGTTCACATTTCCAATACTTCCCAAAGATTTCTTAGTGTCTTCATGGACAAGTGTTTTAAAAACTGGTTGTCCTTTCACAGGAGTAAGTTGTAGTAGATCGCCAAATCATAATCTGTTTTTAAAATTTGTTGCATTCTTAAATGTACAAAAGGCAAGCATTAAGTTTGAGACCATGCTCACCTCATCAATGATCAGAAGTTTAATTTTCTTTAGTACTCTTGAAGCTTCATAACAAGCTTCTTCAGATAGCTTGTGATATTCCAACTTATTTTCATGTTCAACTGGTAGCATGAGTAATCGATGTAATGTAATCCCTTTAATTTTATGTGCTGCTAACCCAGTTGGAGCGGTTACAACACAAGATAAATGTGATTCAGTGGTTTTGTGTAGATAACTGGTCAAAACTTTAATTAAGAAACTTTTTCCTGTTCCAGCTTTCCCACTAATATACATTCGAATAGGTGTAAATAGTGGAGAGGTGTGGTGCAGCGGCCAGGGCAGCTGACTTCGGAGCACAGGCTTCACGGTTCGATCCCCGGCTCCGGCGGCAGCTCAGCTCAGCACCATGTGACTCTGGGCAATAGCTCACTTAATTTCCACTACGGCCCCCAGCGCCTTGAGACCCGTAAGGGTGAGTAGCTGCGCTATATAAAAAAACGGACTTACTTACTTACTAAATGATGTGCATTGGCATTCTTTTTTTTCATGCAGTAAACCATGCTGTATCTGTTGTGTAACTTGATGATATATTTCTTTTTGTTCAATATTTAGTTGTTCTTCCAAGTTTCCCAACTCAATAATATCCTGTTGTGCTTTTTGCATTGCCACTTCTACTTCATTCATAGCTATTGCTGCTTCATTTTCAAGAATTGGTTGTCCTAGTGGATCTTGACTTAGTGGAGCAGAACTTTGACTATCTTGAGAACTGTCTCTAGCTATTTCAGCTGCAATAGTAGTTTCTTGTTCAATCTCTTCATTTAACATTTGTAGATAAGTAGGGAACATTGTGCATTGAATGTTATCTTTATATGCATTAAAAGAATCTTCATAGCAGTCAAAATCTCCAAGTAATTCCATTTCACTACGCTAAGGCTTGAACAGTTGCAGAAGTACTAAATAGAAGCATTCCCTTTTATCTGGAGTATCACAACTGAGTTTCCTGTGATTAATAAGATTTCCTTTGGCATGTTTTACCAAACATCCATCACATCCAATTACTGCATATTTTTCTTCATTTATATTTTCTGTAAGATTTCTCTGAAAGCTGTAATGTTGCAGTACTTCATAGAGACATATGTTTTCCAGATGTGGACTCCTTTTGGGATAGTACGTATCCAACATATTCGTTTTAAAAATATCTGTACTTTCCGGCTCATTCAAAGCTAAGTATTCAATTTCTTGTACAGATTTCAATACTCGATTTCGTGTTGCAGCAAGACTTAGACTTACCCAAATGATTCCTCTTGACTTTGAATATAAACTTGCAGAGGTCAACCGATCCGAACATTCATAGGATCCAATCTCTCGATGGAAAAGCATCTTCAAACTAAAGCTGTACAATTTGTTACTAAGAGTCTTCTCTTGTGAAATTTCTTCCCACATTTCTTTCAACTCCGTCTTTTCAAATTTGGTTATATATGATGCAACATAGCGAGCAACAGCAATCGAATTATGTGCAACATATTGGATATTCATATTTGCATTCCACATCGTCAAAATCACT